>CM064868.1:45657382-46857382 GCA_032719365.1 Prinsepia uniflora | reverse complement strand
GAGCAGGATTTACCTCGGGTTTCGGGGTGAAACCGGGGTGGGTCCTGACAATTGGTATCAGAGCATAGGTTTGTCGGGTTTGTGGGGTTTGTTGGTTTGTGAGGTTGTGTTTCAGTTGCTTACCTCCTTCTATGCCTCTTTCAACGTGCGGTTGACGATGCCTCCGAGACGTAGACCCTCTCCACAACCTGAAGACGAAGCAAGTGAGACGGAGAGTGCTACTATTGAGCGAGCCCAGCGGCTTGGGGCTACGACTTTTAGTGGTGGGGCTGATCCTGAGGAAGCCCAGAGGTGGATTACCAGACTTGAGCGGATCATATGACAGTGGCTGAGTATGAACGGAAATTCCAGATGTTGTCCCGGTTTGCTCCTGCTTTTGTGGCTACTGAAGCCGAGAAGTACCGTAGGTTTGAATTGGGCTTGCGAGGCGAGATTCGAGCCATAGTGACGGCTGGATCCTTTGCTACCCTCCGAGACTTGTCGGATGCTGCGGTAAGGGTGGAGGCTAGTTTGCCGGTGCGCCGCCGGGAACCATCTATTCCTGGAGCTTCGAGCCAGCGGACATCGAAAAGAGGTAACTTCGGTGGACCGTCATCGTCGGGCGATGATCGTTTTGGTAGACCTGGCAGTTTCCAGAGTTCAGGATTTTGGGGTTACCGAGCAGTGGACCCGGATGGAATGTGTGTTTCTACTGCGGGGAGCGAGGTCATTTTCGACGTGAGTGTCCACTGTTGCCACAGGAAGGTAGTGTAGGCAGAGGAGCAGCGGAGCCAGGGCAGAGTACAGCGTCAGGGACAGCAGGCCCGAGAGGAGGTGGTGGCACTGCCACTAGTAGTTCGAGGGGACGTGGTAGAGCGTCGGGATCTCAGGCCCGAGTGTTCTTGATGACTCGGCAGGAAGTTCAGTCGGCACTAGATGCGGGGACAGGTACTTGTTTTATGTTGGTTGTGTTGCACTTAGTTTTGTGGTTGTTGGATCCCAGGGTAGAGTCTAGAAGGAGTTTCCCTAGGTGGACTGGGGAGTGTTGTAGTGGTAGGATGACGGAAGGAATAGGAAAGGAGTGACTATAACTGATCGATATGAGGTTATTGAAGGAGAGAACCCACAAGCTAGTGTTTTCCTTTAGGACTTTGTAGATTTATTCCGATAGGGGCCGACGTAGTAGCCGAGGGAGGTGCGGTGGTTGTACGTGAGGATGTGCTCTGCGAATTTATTAGGGTATACCATATGAGGTATTGTAAAATACCTTTGTTTCTGTTCATAGAGTTACCCTTGTGTACACCATGCAGTTGTTACATAGAGAGGGTTGGCCGTGGTAACAGTAGTTGGGGATGGTGTGAAATACCCAAGGTGGGGACGATAGACAGAAAACCCAGAAGAGGTTGGTATTGACCGGGTAGGAGACCCTAGGTGTTGGGAACTAGCTGTGGAATTTCGGGGACGAAATTTTTTTTTAGGTGGGTAGATTGTAACAACCCGTCCCGAGAACCGGGATTAGTACAGTGATTAAGATGGGATTTAGTGAGTTTAATTGGTGGTTAGGTGGTCCCGATAGGTCCGTAAGCTTAGAATGACGATTTTACCCCTGGTTCGGGCAAAATGTTGACTTTTCGTTCGGGTGGTCAAGTGGGTATTGACCAGTGACCAGGACGTAGGTTAGGACTCTACGAACCCAAAGGCAGGTGGCACGCCCGATTCCGACATCCGAGGAGGAAGTTGTGATGATCGGAAGGTTGAGGGCATAACCGTAATTTAGGTAAAATAGTGGGAATAGTTGACTTTTTGTATAATCGAGGTTTAAGATGTTGACCTAGGATGGTTACGTAGATCTCGTTGCCCTGAGTTCGATGATTGGCGGCACGTATGCATCGGACTTACGGTGTGGGAGTTACGGGTCTAGAAAGTTAGTGGCAAAACCGTAATTTTGAGTTAAACAGAAGGGTATTTTGGTCTTTTTGCATCTGGGGATTTGTGCAGAGAGAAGCAGATGAAGGGCTGAGATAGGACCATGTGTGTGAGAGAGAGTGGGGGATGGTGACATGTGGCAAGGCTGTAGTGGGTTCTGGGGGGTTCCAGTGCGCACACTGGCCAAATAATTGGGGTGCAACCGTGTGTGTTCGTGTATGTTCGAGTGAAACAGAGGGAGATTGTGAGGAAGAATTGAGGGTTGATCGAGGGTGCTGGTGAGTTGTGAGTGTGTGAGAGTGAGTAGGGAGTAAGAGGGAAGCAGTGAGAGAGGCTGACGGTGTGGTGGCTGTGTGTGAGGGTGTCGAAAGCTGTGGGAAAATTAGGGGGGAAACAGGAAGGGAACCAGGGAGTTTGTGAGAAATCGTGGCGGTGGCGGCCGTGTACAAGGCTACTGAGATCATGGCGGTGTCGTGAGGGATGCGAGGAGTCAATCAATACCGGCGGAGCTCACGACGGCGACAGGTTGCAGGTAATTTCTATTTCCCCGTGTCTATGCTCTGTTTTGGCCGTGAACTTCAAATCGGAAGTTGTAGCTTGAGAGGTTGAATCGAAGAGGCTAGGGGAGTCTAGGGAGTCCAGTTGAGTCCAGGGCGTCGTTTAGTTGAGCTGCCGTGACGGGAGGTGCACGGTGGAGGCGAGAGGACGGAGGTGTTCTGTGTCCTCTGTTTTGGCCGTGAGTTTCAAACGGCAAGTCGTGACGATTGGGGCTGAGTCGAAGGTCTAGGAAGGTTGGTTTAGGTTCAGTAAGGCCCTAGGAAGAGTCCGGGACGGTCACCGTGACGGGGGGTGACCGGAGTGGCTGGATCGCAAAACAGGGGAGTTTGGGGCTGTCTGGTTTCGAGTTCAGTCGACGGGCTAGGGACAGTGTCGAGGTGAACGGTGTTGGGGAATCAATAGGGTTGGTCTGGACGATTCTGTTGGTGAAGAAAGGAGCTGTTTTGGTGGACGGAAGAAGGAGAACTATGCTCACCGGTCTGAGTTGCAGACCACTGTACCGAACCGGGTTCGATTGAGGAAGACGGTGCACTGTAGCAGCGCGTGAGGGCCACGCGCAGCCACTTTGGGCGGCGCGTGGGGGCGCGTGCGGCGGCGATGGGGAAAGTGGTCAACATGGTTTTTGGTCTAGGTGTTCTAACGAGTCTATGGGAATTGGTTTCGGGTTGTTCGGACGTCGTTTGAGGTTAGTTCCGCGAGGATGACGGTTTAGGGTCTCGGTTTATTTCGTTTAGGATTCGGGGATTTTTGAGGGAATTTGGATGGATACTCGTAGATGTGTTAGTGACGTAAATTGGTGTTTGTTGACAGGATCGGGATTTCTCGAGGAAGCCGAGGAACGTGCAGGACGTTCGGGACACGATTGAGGGCTTGGTACTGTGAGTGGACCCTTTCCTTAAACTCGAACATGCATAACTATTTTCTATACTTGTTTTATATATTTGATTTCATGATTGTTGGATTTATGATGTGATTTTACAATAATTGCACGTTTTTCGAGAAAATACGATATTTGGCACGTTTTACGATAAAAGGTTGATTTCTGATTATAATGTTATAGTTTTGAGATTTCAAATGGTAAATGATTTCTAATGATTATAAATGGATTTTGGAACAAGATTTTGAGAAAGGGTTGGTTTTGAAATCGAAATTGACTATTGGACTTTGGTTAAAGGTTGATAAGTGAATTTCCGGATTTGGGTTCGGAATGATGGTTCGGGATGCCGGAAGGGCGTCGGACCGGGGATTTCGAATTCGGGTTTGGATATGGAAATGGACAATGGTTTTACAAATGATTTGGATTGGATTTGCTGGATCTGGTTATTGGGTTTAAAGACCCGGATATATTTGACGGGAGACGGGCCCGGATTGAGTTTAAAGACTCGGGAGTTTAAAGACTCGGATATTAGTAAGGCCTGGATTGAGTTTAAAGACTCGGGAGTTTAAAGACTCGGATAGGTCCAGCAGGTTTGATCGGAAAATGATGATTTGATGTTTATGATTTCTGATACGGTTTTAGGATTCACATGCTGTGGTTTTTCTAACTGTTTTATAGTGTTTCTGTTTCTTATGATGTTATTTACGGTAACTTGTTTTATAACTGTGTCCTAAGTTTGGGTTATGCATGTGGTTTTCAAAACGGGGGGTTAAACTCGGTTTTCTGATAAATGGTTTTAGAACTTTTCTTTTATTATGGTCCACTCACATCTTCTTTTTTAAATTGCCCTCCAGGTTGTGGAGCGAGCGCGGGGTCTTGACGTCGAGGCAGCGTCTGAGGCATAGACATTTCGTGCGGGTTCCCGGAGTGTTTACATTTCTTCCGCGTGCGTGTAAATGTCATCGGTTTTCATTTCCTTGTGTTTCGTACTATGCTCTGTACATTATAACTTCGGGATATTTTATATAGTTTCTCCTGCGTCTGACTGAGTTTTGGGTGATTTTGAGTGAGTTGTACTTGCGTGTTGTGTCGGGGAGTCAGACGGGAGCAGGATTTACCTCGGGTTTCGGGGTGAAACCGAGGTGGGTCCTGACAAGGGACCCATAAATGGATTTATGGTTCATGACGGTTTATAGGGACCGACATGAACCCTTGAAAGGTTTTTCATGTTCATGACGGTTTATGGGGACCCAACATGAACCCTTGAAAGGTTTTGAGAATTTTTTCAAATGGTTTTATGAACGTTTTATAAATGGTTTTTGAATGCATGCATATGCTTTTAGTGAAGGGCATAAATGTCTTTATGTGAAATGTTTTTATTAAAATGATTGTTTTGTCCACTCACGACTTTTAATGTTTTGAATGCCCTTCAGGTTGATAGCGGATGCGGGCTGTAGCAGAGACGAGACATCACACTCCTCCTCCTACGATCCTGGCGTACTCTGGAAGCCCAGTGAGGGCTAAAGACGGAATTTTCCCTGGTCTGACACTTCGTGTCAGACGGGATCAGGCGCGTCCCACGTTAATCCTGGGGGATTTGGGACGGTCCTGACACTAACAAGCCGTGAAAGGCCAAGCGTTGGCCGACTTTTTTGCTTTCCACCCAAGTGTGGAGATTGAGAACACGTAGAATGTTGACATTAATAGCATAACTTTTATCACATGGAAACTTTACTTTGACGGCTCTCGAACAATGAGCATGTCTAGAGCCAAGATTATTATTGAAACACCGTTTGGTTTTAGAACACGCTATGCTTTCTAATTGGATTTTGAATGTTCTAATAATTCGGCTAAGTATGAAGCTCTGATTATTGGACTGGACATTCTCCGTGAAATGAGGGTCACCAATATACTGGTCATGGGGGATTCCTTGTTGGTTTTAAAACAACTATCTGGAGACTATAAGGTATCTAGCCAAAATTTGTTGGCTTACCACACAATGACAATGCAATTATTGGGAGATTTTGATGAAGTACAATTGAAGCATTTTCCAAGAGATCGCAATTCTTAGTCTAATGTAATGGCTCAATTGGCATCCAGGGTTCAAATTAGATGGATTCTCTAAAGAGATGTTCAAGGTGGAGAAAAGATCTTTACCCTCTGCTACTGAAAGAGGAATTCCTTTAGAAGTGTTGATATTAGATGTTAACTCGGACGATTGGAGGTACAAAATTATAGAGTATCTAAAAAATCTAAGCGTCCCTTCCAGTCGACAAACCCGGGGAGTAGCTCGCAACCATGTTTTGAGGAACAATGAACTTTTTTGCATCTGTTTTGACGATTTATTAATTAGTTTCTTGGGGAAAGATGACAAATTCTTGGCCATGGCTGAGATCCATGAAGGAATCTATGAAGCTCATCATGCCAGGATCAAGATGAGGTGGCTTTTGAGAAGGCATGGCTATTATTGGCCAACAATCTTAAAAGATTGCATTGACTACACCAAAGGTTGCCAAGCATGCCAAAAGCATGGTCCAATTCAACATGTCCCGATCAGGCCAATGAACCCGATAGTGAAACATGGCCGTTGAAAGGTTGGGCGAGGGATATAATTGGTAAAATCCACCTGAAGTCATCCAAGGACCATGAGCATATCTTGTTGGCCATAGAATTTTTTACCAATTGGATGGAGGCAATTCCGTTAAAAAAGGTCACTCAAACTGAAGTGATAGAGTTCATAGAAAAACACATCCTCCATCGATTTGGGTTGCTAGAGTCTATCATGACGGATCAAGGCAAGGCCTTTATAGGAACAACGATTGAAGCGGCTGCGACCAACTGGGGATTGAAGTTAGTACATTCTACACCTTATAATCCCCAATCCAATGGTCAGGTCGAGGCAAGTAACAAGGTCATTAAGGGAATCCTAGAAAAAAATGATTGAAGAAAATCCTAGATATTGATATTCACTCTTGTTCAACACCTTGTGGGCTTACTGAACCTCGAAGAGGGCAACTACCGGAACAACTCCATTTGCATGGAGTTCTGGCCATGATGCCATGTTGCCGCTAGAGATGAGTGCAAAATATTTAAGAGTAGCCCATCATGCCGAATAGAGTAAGGATGAATACAACTAGGCCATGTTTCAAGAGTTGGATGATTTAGATGAAGTAAGGCTGAATGTCGTGAACAAGTTGAAGGCTCAAAAAGAAACGGTGGCCGGGGCCGATGACAAGAGGACTAAGGCCAAACGTTTTGGTGTAGGAGACTTGGTTTGGAAAACGATACTACCGGTAGGAACAAAAGATCGTAGGTTCAGTAAGTGGTATCCAAATTCGTAAGGACCATTTATGGTTCACCAAGTGTTAGGAAAAGAAGCTTATAAGTTGAGTTACTTGAGTGGCCGAATTCATGATCTCCCAATAAATGGCTGGTAACTTAAAAAATACTACCCTGCGTTTTGGGAGATGGCAACGACCAACTAAATGTTAATTTACAATTAATATAAATGTACATCATTCACTGCGTATTATGACATTTCATTATAAGGTAGGCCAACAGATGACCAAAGTTAAACAAGTCCACCAAAAATGGTAGCCAGCAAAGTGTTGAACATAAACTACGATCTAGTGGCTACAAAAATATGACAATAGATGGAAATGTGACTACCAAGTCAAGAAAGATAACCTCATAGTTTACAAAATATGGTGGCCAAGCCGATAACAAAAAAATACTAGTGGACCGAGATACGTAGCTAGTGGTCAAGGAAGTGAGATCGCAACATCATCTTGAAGGTGGCCCAATGGTGGTCTCTACGAGCTTTTGTAGCCAAGTGTGCCCCTTTTTTAGAGTTAACCTCTTTGACCTCCTTCTTTTTCACCATGAGTCGAGTCTCAAGTGGTTAGGTGGCTTGGTACTTGACACTTCTTTCCTTTAGAAGGGCTTGCTTTCTGGTATCCAACTCCAACATCACATTTCACAAATGTTGACTTCGCTCTTCAATGGATGCAAGCTCACGATCGTTGTGGCGACTAAACTCAATCGTGTCCCTAAGAGAAGTCTTGATGGAAGAAATTTCACTCTCTAAGGCTTTGCTCACTTCAAGCTGGGAAGATGAATCAAGATAGCTTGGAATAAGGCTCGTTAACTCAGTCATAAAAAATATTACCATATTTGATGTGGATGGATCGGTAAAGGAATTGAATCCTGCCAAGTTTTTAATGGCGGCCTTCAGTCGGTCGCGGTCGGCCTGGGAAGCGAGGGAAGTAAGATCCCGCTCAAGAAAGTCTCGATGGTAGCCTCAGTTGTGGTATCTCGTTCTAATCACTACGCCAAATTTGGTCATAAAATGATGCTGTTACTATAGGAATACACTTCGGTTTTTGTTAATATCTTATGTGTTTGACCCTTCTAACTAAACTAAAAGTGTTGATTTCTGATGCTTTATGTGGGCAATGACATCCTTCTCTTCTTTATAACAGCTGCCTTTTGTACTTAATAACATCAATCTCAACGTAAAATCCGATATTATATTATTATTACAACTTCAGTATTTAATAATAATTTGATTATTTTTCCTTAAGACTTCAGAAATTATAAAGTATTGATGTAATTTTCAAACTATAGACTTCAATTTTTTGTTTAAACTGATGTCGTTATAAACTACTAACATCCGTTTTTATAATTTTTTATAAGCATTTTGAGTAATACGCATCTTTTTTTACATATTCACTGACTTTGAATCATTGAAATTAAAGACATCAATAATTACATATATAGGCATTGTTGCTTTGCAAAAAGAAAATGCTCATTCATGTCATTAATTAAATAAAAATATGCTTACAATTTTATAATACTAGGAATAGTTATAAATCTACCACATCAATTCCAAGTGAACATTGCTCATATAATGTATCATGTGATACTCATATCACATGTTCATGTTAAGTTAAAATTCAAATTATACTAGATAAACAAAATGAATGCTACCAACCAAAACACCTAAGATGTCAAACCCACCCAATGACTTGATGTGCCCATTCACTTTGAACCTCATCCAACTGTTTTGTTTATAACATTCCTTCCGTTTACCTGGATCATTATACTACCTACATAAAAGATGAAACAAGCATTAAAAAAGACAAGAAATGTTAAAACATATAGAAACCGTATTTTAGCAGATGAAGCATTAATGATAAGTGAACAACCAATGATAAATAGGAAGTTTTATGACATTAACAGAAGTAAAGTTACTAGGTCTTTGAGGGTCCTAACCCTGATGGATTTGTATTTAGTACATGAAGTAGTCATGAAGGGCTTTTTCCCCTGTCTTTCGTTGGCAACATACTTCATTATACTTGGAATACATAGAAGGCTCAAAGAAACATGGGTGGATATACAATATACTAAATGATCTAATGAAATCGACTACATGGAAGATACATCATGGAGTCATAAGAAAAATACTAGAAGGGAAATGTAGCCCATATAATCATATTTCTATTAATTCCATTAACTAGTGCCTCAATAATATTATTGCCAACAAGTAAAGATGGAAATGAAATTTTCCGTGAACACATAGAAGGATATTTTCCATGTCAAAATAGAAGCCAAAATATTTATCTCAAATCATCTCCTTCTCATTCAACCAAGCATGCATTTGTGACTCTCTGCACCCGGTACAAATATTTAACATAATAAGCATGAATCCATATTACCTATAGATGCGGATTGAGTTAGAATGACCTCAAACAGATCTATCCGTACAAATGGAGGAATCTGAAGACTAGAAAGTCCATTACACCTGTAATAACCTGACGGGATGTGCAAATTTATGAATGGTAATGCTTTTCATTTGAAAATATAAAAGAAAAAACTCCTCAATATTAGTTTCTAAAAGAAATAACACATGAGGTAATGCTTTTCAACTGTCAAGAAAATTCAAGTGACATCTCCAATCTTTTGAAGCCCATGCTCGAAGGAAATTACCTAAAGGTTGACAATTACAATCTTTCCCCAACCAAGGAGTGATTTCAGAGGAAGGTTACATCTGGAGTGATCTGAAAACTGCAGAAGCAAGACCAATTAGAAAGAACTTCATGCCCTAAACAAGACCAATAAGAAAGAACTGACTATACAGAAGCATCATACCCTATCAGGACTGTAGTAATCAAGAAAAAATGACAATTGGATATGATATACAAAGTCAAGTAGAGCTATTGATTGTAGATTTAAAGTAGAGCTACTAATCATAGATTTGAAGTGCGAAAAAGCCAAAGTAAAACAAGCCAGCCTCAGTCGTGGAGAAAATCATAAAATTGAAATTTGAAAGTTCCAAATTTTAGATTAAGATTAAAATGCTGCGAACTGGCAATCACTTTGACATTTAAGCAAACATCTTCTAGCAATTCAAAGATGAATCATAGCATAGACATCCCAAATTACTCCTAGTTCAACAACATCAATTAATAGTAAATGAAGAGAATTAATAAGATAAAAAATTCCAAAATGACAGCAGCAAAATCTAGAACCCTAGAAATCAAGCAGAATGCAATAGCGTCTCGAAACCAAATGGATCTTACTTAGACTAATAAGGGCACAAAAATATCAATGTCTAATATATCAAAACTCCACAGGTGTCACAGGTAGAATTAAAGAAAAAAGCACTTGTAAATTGCATATGAGATAAACAAGTATTAGGGAATAACTCACATCTTCTTGTCGATTCCAGGGACTCCACAGATGTCAGGATACTTCTCTGTGTGTGTTCTCCTAAGTGGCCCAGTTTGGTCTCACGTTATGTGCTAATGCAATTCCACATTAGCATCTTAACAAAAAGGTTTCAGAGAAAAGTGAGCAATCTTTTGTGTGATTTGCAATAGATTTTGTAAGAAAAAGAAAGACGACTCAAGAACACCAGAAGTTTAAATCTTACGTGTGAGAGGGACCAAGTCCTCATCGATCAGTGCCATCATCACCAAAGACGGAAGATAGAAATTCTAGAATCGCAACTAAAAAATTTGAATTGCCAACAAAATCCTAAATCTGAGATATTTGTTAAGAGTCAATCATTCATTGAGATTTGGAATGCATCAAAAGACCATTCAATTTCTAAAGAGGACAGCTGAATAATCTATAGTAAGTTTATGGGGTTTGGTACGTTGAAGAATTGGCTCGGAAAATACCAAGAATTAGTGTTTGACTAGGAATACTAGTTTAACTAGGATTCCAAGTTAATCTAGTGTTTCCATAAAGGATTAGGAAAAGTATTCCATAGCCCTCTAGAGATTAGGAAATAAGTTATCTTTCCATCTCCAAAGAGGAATAGGAATTGTAATATGCTAAGGAGTATAACCTAAGTCCTATAAATTATAAATAGGCCTCCTAGGAGTCCTTACATACACACAGAAAAATAAGACAGCAGTAAACAAAGAAGTCATACACGGGTATAAGAGCAAAAGAGTGATTTGAGAGATCGTGAGCAAGGGTTTGGGGATTAGGTCAGGATTCTACATATGTAATCTTGTTATCTTCATAGAGCTAGTGATTTCTCAAGGAGGTCACACGAGGACGTAGGCAAAGATTAGCCGAACCTCGCTAAATTCTTGTGTTCGTGTGTGTGGCGTGTTTACTTTATTGGTCATCTATATTCCGCATTATCTTAGCATCATCCTATTGTTTGCATAGTCACCTAAGTCTATCAAGAAACAAGATCAGTAAAGGGACAAAATTTACAACATGGTATCAGTTCATTTTCGGCATATCCATATTTAACTTTATATAAGAGTTAAGATGTGAAGGAAACAATTGTAAAATCCAAAGGCTTACATTTAGTGTTGCAGCAGAGAGGTAAGAAATGCTCAGTTCCCCAAGAAAAATCTCCTTATCCTCCGCCACCATCGTTCTTGCACAAGATATGGACACAAGGTCAGCAACAGCTCCCCCATGAAACCCCCTACGGAAATTCTGCAGATTCATGAACAAAACATCATTAGATTTGTTAGGTTTCCAAGACAATGAGTTAAACTTAAGTCACCAGGCACTTCTCTTGTTAGAATCAAAGAAGAACTAGAACAGAGATCAATATCATATATACGTTGGAACATTAGTCCAGAAAGTGAGTGAAATTCAATAAAAGTAAGTAGCTTTGAAATTCAGTGTTTCAAACCATAATGCATTGCACTGCATAAGATGAAAGTTTCAATGGTCAAGAATAAAAACCAATTAAAAAAGAAACAAAGTTCCAATACCCATTCAGGATAAAATAATTTACAAATTTAAGGAGAAAGAGTTGAGAAATCTAACCTGTAGAAATCATGGAATCGTAACCTTCGAGAAGTCTGTCAAACCCCTAACTCTTTCCAGAAATTAAACTCTCAAATTAAATAGAAGGTATTTATCTACAAATGCATAGATAAAAACACAAAAAGGACAAGAAATTACATTGATAAAATATAAGATATTTATCTACAAATGACAAATACTTTCCATGCTCATTCATCAAAACAGGTGGTTAGAAAGAAATCAGTGAAAAACAAGAAACAAACATACATAATCAAATTATTACTATCAAAACTTCCACTCAAAATTAAAAATACCTTTACAAACAACAAAGATGCAGTAGCTAATCAAACAATGACATGCTCTGCAATAAAAAAGGGAAGAAGAGAGTAACTCCTAAGGAAAATCTTCAAACTGAGGAAAACCGTGAGAGCGAAGAATAGAAGAAAAAGATAGCGAAGCCATGTGCTTCCCCTAGCTCTTACCTCACATTTTGAGCAGTGTAGATCCTTACCTGATTATGCGTATTCCATGTCAAAACATGTATTGCTCAACTTTCTAAAGGAATAAAAGTTAAATAGGGCTTCAGGATATAGAAGTGAAGAGAATTAATTACCACTAGCAAAGAGTACATTCCACAGATTAAAGCAAAAGTTACGAGTGGTTCATATGTATTGATAGCAGACTACTGTTGCTCATATGAGACCTTTAGCTTGTGAAGGGCAAGAAGTAACGCCTGATATTTTTCCACTACAATTGTCAGTCAGGGAATGGATTATATCAAGGGAGTACATACAAAGATATTTTATTGGGATTGTTAGGAAACGTTCATACAATCTGTGGCCTATGGAGTGGCGGTTTCAGCTTCAGAAAATCGTATTCAATAGCATCTGCGCTGAAAGAATGTCCACCAACCGTGTAAGCAGCATGCACCGAAAGAATGTCCAGGCCAACAACAATTGAATCGACAAGTTGGCCAATATCAATTGGACCGACAACAATGTAACGATGTAACAATGCAACTGCTCAGTAGACATAGAATCTTAACAAGAAATATCAAACAAGTAATTCAATTGCCACATTGAGTAAATCCAAACAGAACAATCACCATATCGAGGAAAATCAGACTGCGAGAAAAAATCCAGAAGAAATGTAATTAAGATGTGGTAACACTTACTAAGATAATGAAGTCCAAAGTGAATTAAGAACTTATCTGGTGATGTGGGGGTGCTCCTACTTTCCAACGTGAAAAGTGATTTAGGCGATGTGTTGTGGCTACCAGCGTATGGGGTGTCGAGTAGTGGCGAAGATGCTCGAATAAAACGGAAGTGAACATAATGGTTCAACTCCTTCATAATCATAAGTGGTGTCGCCAGGGACGATGGCGTTGACTCGCCAATGTCCAAGTTCTCCATCGACTCGGCACAAGTCGAATCTCTGGTGTAAACATTGAATCATCATCTTGACTAACGACCCCTGTCTTCTATCGTACCTGAAGTCACACCATCGCCGTCGTCGACCGTCCATCGCGGCTTCGCCTCTCAATCGAACTCTTCTTCGCGGCTTCGCCTCATGATAAGCTTTTAGGTTTAAGTTTAAGTTTAGGTCAAGTTTGTCATGACTTGAATAAAAATGGTGGAGGAGGAAAGTTGGACTTACAACAAAATTGGCGGAGGGAAAGAATTTTTTATGAC
Source organism: Prinsepia uniflora (assembly GCA_032719365.1). Lineage (NCBI taxonomy): Eukaryota > Viridiplantae > Streptophyta > Magnoliopsida > Rosales > Rosaceae > Prinsepia > Prinsepia uniflora. The sequence goes on along the minus strand of CM064868.1, from coordinate 46,844,068 downwards.
CTAGAATGAAATTGGAATGGAGGGAATGCTAAAATTGGAGAAGAGAACAAATTTAGGTTGACTTTGTCCTTAAGTCATCAGTACATTGAGTTTCTAACAACTGATGCAAGTTTTAAAAAATAAAGAGTTTATATAGACTTCGGTTTTTATAACTTTGTGATGCTAAATAAACATAAAGACTTCGGTCTATATGTACATTGAAGTTCTTGTATACTTTATACTTCAGTAAATATTAAACTGATGTTAATACTATCAATACCATCAGATTAATTGTTATCTGATGTCTTTATAGTGTAGTCTATTCTCATATTTGGCGTAGTGAATACAATTGCTAGAGTGGTAGCCGGTGGAGAAAAGTCATCGTCACTCGTGACTAATTTCTTAAACTGGGAGAAAGAAACGGGCAAGGTGGAGTTGGATGTCTGCATCACATAATTAAAGGGGTTAGACTCCATAAACAAAATTTTCAGTGCATAGGTATACTTTATTTAAAAGATAGTATGTAAATTTATTGGGACAAGCAGCGGCTGGGTAGCATCGCACCTAGCCGAGTCACTACCTGGAGCCATCATATAACTTTTAAGCTCGACTGGGTCTCCTTAAGCAAATATAGGATGCTAATGTTATAGGTCGGTGAATCTCATATTTATATAAGAAATGTTTACATTCATGGGTTGGTGATTCATACATCATGAGTAGAGGGTGCCGACCCACTGGGGGCAATAGACGCATGATGGGAAACAATAGCTGACAGGACCCATCCCAATCCCCCGGGATTACCGTGGAATGTGCCCTGCTCTCGTCCAACAAGGGGTGTCAGACAAGGGATAACCAAGAGCCATTGCCCAACGGGGCATCCAGAGTGCACAAGGATCGATGGAGGAGGTGTGCAATGTCCCAGTCTCTGCTGCAATCGCATCCGTAATCAACCTGAAGGGCATTAAAACCAAAAGATGTGAGTGGACAAAAACCAATAAGCTTATTAAACACATTTATAAGACATTTATGCCCTCCAATAAAAACGTATGCATACCACGAAAACCAGAAACCAAAACGTTTGCTCAACCGAGCCATTAGGGCCTTAGCCCAAAAACCGTTAACCAAAAACCAAGTGTGGGATCTCAGCCCAAAACTGTGGAATACCACCACCAGACATATTAAAACCATGTGGGCCACCGCCCAAAGCCATAAATATAAATCCATAAACATAAATCCATAAATCCAAAACCATTTAGGGTCCCCGACCCGACATACCATTTCATAACCAATAATCCATTTTTACCACATAACACATATCCAACCGAAAAACCATTTCATAGATTCATTAATCCATATTTTACCATTACCATCACCAGCATCCCTGATGCTTAGCGTCCCAGACGCTAGACGTCCCTGACGTCATATCTCACGGTTTCATAAGCTACGCGTGCTGCTCGGGGTCTCTCCGGGTCCATATATCTGACATCCCTGATGTCTGACGTCCCTGACGTCAATCATAGCAATCCTGCTCCTGAGTCATCATACGGTCCGGCTGCTCCATATAATGACCCCTCGCAGGCAATGCACCGTGACTTCCCCAGTGTCCCAGACATCTGGAGGAGACCATCATATATCGTTGTATCCAGATGGTATATGGAAAACAGTTTTATTAAATCCTTTTTATCACATCATTACAATGGGCCCTGCCCGAAATTTCCATAAAACCATGTAGTTCCATTTATAATCCAACTGGGCCTCATACCCGATTTTATGAACCACTGGGCCCATGGCCCGATTTGTAAACCAACTGGGCCCGCAGCCCGACTTTATAAACCCACTAGGCCCACGACCCGAATTCGTAAATCAACTGGGCCCCTGGCCCGATAACATAACTCAAATGGGTCTCAACCCGATTTCATATCAACTGGGCCCCTAGCCCGATATCATTAACCAACTGGGCCCCCGGCCCGATTACGTACTCAAATGGACTCCAAGTCCGAAATTTCCAAAACAAGTGGGCCTCAAGCCCGAGTTTATATTTCCAATTTCAAAACCATTTCATCATATTATATCCAAGTCATAAATATGGAAAATCCATGTAAAACCGGAAAACCTCGATTTACGTGCAAGCACGTAAATCGCCTCGAAATACGTGAAACCGTACAATTTACCAACAACCAAATCAACATCATACAATCACAATCATAATCCATATAAAACATTTAAGCATTCATAGAATTTATAAAACCAAAGTCCACTCACAGACCGTTTTAACGGTATGAATCGATACGCGTGCCATCGGCCCTCCCGGGCCACACCACTATCACCGGGACTCCCAATCCTGTCCAAATTACATTAGAGGGTCACTAACCTCATCATTAACATCCTATCAAAGTCCCGTAATGTTCCCGAATTTTTAACTATTTTTAAATTTGATTTAAAACCTTCGGACATCCCGAACAATATCGAAACGGTGTCCAATCGACACGAAACCAATTCCAAAATGTCTGTTACATTAAATAGGACAGAAGTCATGTTGACCTCACCTCGAGATTCGTGCCCACGCGCCGTCACGCGCCGCCGTGAGTGGCTGCGCGTGAAACCCACGCGCCTGCTACAGTGTCACCATCTAACCCGTATATCTGGTAAACGGGTCCAATTTACCCGCGATACAACCCGGTTCCAATCCTATCAATTCAGCCTTAATTACATCAATTGATCATTCAATTAGCTTCGTTATAAGTTTAATTAAAGGTCTGCAATCACAATTACATGATTACATACTCCAAACCTCACGATTCGATGATGAACAGCAAGAACACCAGGTTACTGTTCGTTCATGGAATTCCTTCAATTTCGATCGATTTCCTTAAATTGATGCAACCAGAAGCATCAGTGGACTCCGTTAAATACTTCCCCCAACTCAATTGCATCAATCCATTGCTCAATCTCCACGACTCAAGCTCGATAGCCGTCACTGTGCAACCATGGAAGTCTGCCAATCTCCAACGTTTTCCTTCAATTGATGAACCCAGAAGCATCGTGGGATCATAAGAAATAGTTTCCCCACCTCAATTGAATCATTCGAAGCCTCAAACTCCAAGACTCAAGGCCAAATTTCCTCCTCTGTCACCAAGTGTGATCAGAGCCAAAACAGCACCAATTCCCTTCGTTCTTTCGACGTTTCTGATCGTGGCATTCCCAGAAAGCTGAATGTAACCTCCAATTCGATCCTCACGGCCTTAGGATTTGATTTCGAATTCTCCCTCCAATATTCTAATTTTCGAATTTTTTGTCTCACCACCCACACTCAGTCCTAGTGTTTCTCGAAATGAATCCAGTCTCCCTAGCCTCTCAATTCCCTCAATTCTGCCGTGAGAAGGCAGCCAAATCCTCCAGCCCTCACACTCTCTCTGTTTTGAAATCGTCCACGGGTAAGAAAAACAAAGAAGAAGAAAATTGGGGAAAAAGATGGAGAAGGAATGATGGTGTAGGAATGATTGTGTTTGGAGGGAAACAAGGAGCTGGAAACAAGGGATGGGTGACACTTGTCACTCATCCGGATATGCACAGTCATCGGTTACTATTCATTATTATATTATTATTCTAATCCGAGCCTCGGTTCGTAAATTCGTTTCCTTGACCATAACTTCGTCGTCGAATCTCCGATTTCGGCATGCCGCCTGTCATTGGATTCGTATCGACGATACCTACGTAACGGTCCTTGGCCCTCGTCCATCGGACCTCCCGGTCAAAAAGTCAACATTTGACCCCAATTGACCAAAATTACCAAAATACCCCTCAACTTCCGAACATCATAACTTTCTCCTCGGATGTCGGAATCGAACGTGCCGCCTGTCTATGAACTCGTGACGTCCCGAACTACATCACGGTCATCAGTCAAAGTCCGTTTGACCGCCCGAACAAAAGGTCAACATTTTGCCCACGACCAAGGGTAAAACGGCCATTTTGCACATTTTGTCCGATTCCGCCCTACTAACCACCGTTCAACCTCACTAATCAAGATTAATCACTAATCTAATCCCGGAATTCGGGACGGGTCGTTACAATCTTCCCTCCTTAATAAATTTCATCCTCGAAATTCCAACCGATCTAATCTCAACGTACTTCCCTCCTTAATTAGTTTCGCTCTCGAAACTCGACTACCCTGATTCCACAAACACCCCGTGGAAAGTGGAATCGACCACGCAACACGTGTACACCCGTTGTAAGACTCGTGTCCTGGAGGGAATGGTGAACAATCCCATATTCCTGCGAGGGGGAATGGTCTGGGAGAGGATGGTGGTGTGCCTTAAAGGTGTAGGCACACACCTATCTAGCACTAGGCCTTTTGGGAGCTCAAGTGGCTTTGGGGGGGATTGGAACCCCAAAGTTAAGCGAGTTGAGGCTGGTGCAATTCCAGATGGGTGACCCCCTGGGAAGTTGCACCGTGAGCTCCCGAAAACAAAACCGTGAGGGCAAGGGCAAGGAGGCCCAAAGCGGACAATATCGTGCTAGATGAATCGGGACCTGACAGAAGAGGATCGGGTCCTGACACCCGTACACCAACTAATCAGACAAAACTTGTTTGCACCCAAACGTACCACTAGTACTCATAACGCAAAGACTACATTCGACCCCGTCGAATGACCGAAACCACTCGTTTCGAATTGACACCACTTGTCAAATCGACCATTTCGTTGACGCAACAACTCCCCGGTTCCTTTCTCACTCACCAGTCTAACCTGGTATCTACTCCCACTGGGAGTCACCTGACCCCACTCAACGATCTATGTTGACACATCCTGACAATCTGTCACCACACAGTTGTTGTCAGTCGAAAACTAACACTAGTCTCACTCGTGGCTACACAAGCCACCAACTTACTCGACTCACAAATACACTTACCGACATTTCACACGACCTGTGTGTAATTAGACTCATCGGAAATACCATGACCTATTGCATAGTAATGTCCGGCCCACGACTAATCCAATGGTATCGGAACCAATCCGGCTACCAACACGCTCAACGACACATCGCGTGTATAACCCATCGACCAGACTACAACCACCTAGGTCATAGCCAATCACGTTCCAATAATGGAGTACATTTGCCCAATCCAGCATGAGACAAAACGAAACTCCACCCATCATTTAGTTCCAATTCCGAATCCGAATCCGCAATTTCGTAAGAAATCCCGGATCCAAGCCCAGACATCAAATTTTTAATTCATTTTCCAAATCCGAATCTGAAATCATTATTCCGTAAGCTAGCATTTGGAATAATCATTCCGTACCCAAATCCATAAATATACTTTCAAGTTCCAAAATCGAATCCTGAATCGTCACCCAGAAATTCGATTCCAAATCCCGAAATCTCGTTCACATTTACCAAGACACACCAAAACCGAACCTATCGGTTACTTAATACCTCCAATTGACTTCATAGGGAAGCCAATCCAACCTCCACACGTCTAAGGTTGACAAAATCCGACCAGTCGGAAACCTACTCACCCGAGTAGAATACCGTACGGGCTCCACTTCGAAAAGAATTTCAACCCCGCCGTTTACGACTCACATACCCAAGTTCGTATCGATCCTTGTCATTCCACCTAGGAAAAACCAAGAATGATCCAAAATAATGACACCAATACTCATCCTACGTGGATGCAAACAAAACTCGCTGCACTCACAACATCCTCTGCCACCAAGCAGAAAATGAGAAATCTCGTTTACCTAATTTTGAATACGCAACTCCCCCTGATGACCCCACAACACACATGGGCTCACCAACCAATACACGCTCAACGTACTGGTAACTACAGTCAATGTTTGCCAGGGCAGAAAGCAAGAAGTCAACCCCAATGACTTCAGAATACCAATCACCAAAAACGAGCACCACTCTCGTTCCCAATCATAACTCTCCTCGAAACTAAGGTTCCAACCATGTTGGAAATAGACATGCTCCCAACGAGATGTCAAGTCTAACCACTAGACTTCCTACCTCCTCAACTCACTTGGACAACCCCGTGTCCACAATCAATCTGTTATTGTTCCAAGTTCTCAATTACAAATTTCCACATCTATACCACTAATGGTTTTCCTTGTCTTTTCCAGTTTTAATCATTTCCATGTACATTTTAGGGATATTTTAAAACATAAAATCACACAAATTTTGGAGTTGCCAACAACTCCCCCAAATCCACCAATTATCAGGACGTAGGGGACGTCATCCCAAGATTCCTTAAGTCTTAATTATACCATTTAATCCACTCATCACTTGTCATTTTACCCCTGTCGGGACTAATCCCAACACATCACAATCACAACTGGATCCCATCCAGTCCATCACTTAACCACTACCGAATCTCAACGACCGAACATATGTTCATCATGACGGAGTCACACCTCAACTTGTGGCTCATCGTCAACACCATTACCGACACTAGCACCAGCGCTAGTACCAGCACCAACACACTATCAACAACACTAGTATCAGCACCCATGTATCCATACTAGCATCGGCACAAAAGTACCAACATACAACATCCATACTTGCACACCGTGTGCAAATATGACAACCCACATCAGGATAATGAACGTTCCCTGGACGTCCCCTGATCCCCAAGTATTATAACCACACTAATTACCCTCGATAGCCAGTCATCTCCATATGACTTCCGACTAACTGTCATTGCTATCGAGATCCGCATCCATACCTCACACTAATACCCGATCCAACACGGGATTCCATAATTTATCTCAGAATCGTATCCGTAGATCGAATCCCATAGTTCTGACTAGACTCACCAGAGCCATCCATATGGTCATCCATGACCTCAGCCACTCGTCGCAGCACAAGTTCTCACCCGTTAATCATTATTAAGGTTTACCTTTTGAATCCATCATATACTAGGGTTCCACAATTACACCCTATGGTTCAACCGAACCCAACCACATTCTGTAATATAAAACTCACAACCTGACCGACCCCGCGGTCCTGACATCATATAGACGTCAAATCCAATCCTACCATCAACTCAATGTGGGTTCCACCACTAAGGTCATCGGCCAACCCCGATGTATCAACATCTCTCACACCAGCAACCACCACTAGGGTTCACATTTTAGACCATTACTCAAATGAGGTTCCCCGAACCTTGCTGCACCTAGCAGCACAACAATCAAGTATTACATGACCGAACCGTCGGACCCACAATACCAGTTCATCACAATCAACCCCACTTGGGTCGAATCACATTAATGCACGGCGCATCGGGCCAATCACACTCTATCCACTATCCAAACCCAAAAACTATCTATCAGGTTGATAACGAATTGCAGCCCAATGAGACATCACACCCTCGACCTGCGCGCACAAATAGAGCAACCGTGCTCTGATACCAAGTTGACAGGTCCCATCCCAAACCCCCCGGGATTACCGTGGAATGTGCCCTGCTCCCGTCCAACAAGGGGTGTCAGACAAAGGATAACCAAGAGCCACTTCCCAACGGGGCATCCAGAGTGCACAAGGATCAATGAAGGAGGTGTGCAATGTCCCAGTCTCTGCTGCAATCGCATCCGTAATCAACCTGAAGGGCATTAAAACCAAAAGCTGTGAGTGGACAAAAACCAATAAGTTTATTAAACACATTTATAAGACATTTATTCCCTCCAATAAAAACGTATGCATGCCACGAAAACCAGAAACCAAAACGTTTGCTCAACCGAGCCATTAGGGCCTTAGCCCAAAAACCGTTAACCAAAAACCAAGTGTGGGATCTCAGCCCAAAACTGTGGAATACCACCACCAGACATATTAAAACCATGTGGGCCACCGCCCAAAGCCATAAATATAAATCCATAAATATAAATCCATAAATCCAAAACCATTTAGGGTCCCCGACCCGACATACCATTTCATAACCAATAATCCATTTTTACCACATAACACATATCCAACCGAAAAGCCATTTCATAGATTCATTAATCCATATTTTACCATTACCATCACCAGCATCCCTGATGCTTAGCGTCCCAGACGCTAGACATCCCTGACGTCATATCTCACGGTTTCATAAGCTACGCGTGCTGCCCGGGGTCTCTCTGGGTCCATATATCTGACATCCCTGATGTCTGACGTCCCTGACGTCAATCATAGCAATCCTGCTCCTGAGTCATCATATGGTCCGGCTGCTCCGTATAATGACCCCTCGCAGGCAATGCACCGTGACTTCCCCAATGTCCCAGACATCTGGAGGAGACCATCATATATCCTTGTACAATGGGCCCTGCCCGAAATTTCCATAAAACCATGTAGTTCCATTTATAATCCAACTGGGCCTCATGCCCGATTTTATGAGCCACTGGGCCCACGTCCCGATTTGTAAACCAACTGGGCCCGCAGCCCAACTTTATAAACCCACTGGGCCCACGGCCTGAATTCGTAAATCAACTGGGCCCCTGGCCCGATAACATAACTCAAATGGGTCTCAGCCCGATTTCATATCAACTGGCCCCCTGGCCCGATTTCATTAACCAACTAGGCCCCCGGCCCGATTACGTACTCAAATGGACTCCAAGTCCGAAACTTCCAAAACAAGTGGGCCTCAAGCCCGAGTTTATATTTCCAATTTCAAAACCATTTCATCATATTATATCCAAGTCATAAATATGGAAAATCCATGTAAAACCGGAAAACCTCGATTTACGTGCAAGCACGTAAATCGCCTCGAAATACGTGAAACCGTATAATTTACCAACAACCAAATCAACATCATACAATCACAATCATAATCCATATAAAACATTTAAGCATGCATAGAATTTATAAAACCAAAGTCCACTCACAGACCGTTTTAACGGTATGCCTCGATACGCGTGTCATCGGCCCTCCCGGGCCACACCACTATCACCGGGACTCCCAATCCTGTCCAAATTACATTAGAGGGTCACTAACCTCATCATTAACATCCTATCAAAGTCCCGTAATTTTCCCGAATTTTTAACTATTTTTAAATTTGATTTAAAACCTTCGGACATCTCGAACAATATCGAAACGGTGTCCGATCGACACGAAACCAATTCCAAAATGTCCGTTACATTAAATAGGACAGAAGTCATGTTGACCTCACCTCGAGATTCGTGCCCACGCGCCGTCACGCACCGCCGTGAGTGGCTGCGCGTGAAACTCACGCGCCTGCTACAGTGTCACCATCTAACCTGTATCTCTGGTAAACGGGTCCAATTTGCCCGCGATACAACCCGGTTCCAAACCTATCAATTCAGCCTTAATTACATCAATTGATCATTCAATTAGCTTCGTTATAAGTTTAATTAAAGGTCTGCAATCACAATTACACGATTACATACTCCAAACCTCACGATTCGATGATGAACACCAAGAACACCAGGCTACTGTTCGTTCATGGAATTCCTTCAATTTCGATCGATTTCCTTAAATTGATGCAACCAGAAGCATCAGTGGACTCCGTTAAATACTTCCCCCAACTCAATTGCATCAATCCATTGCTCAATTTCCATGACTCAAGCTCGATAGCCGTCACTGTGCAACCATGGAAGTCTGCCAATCTCCAACGTTTTCCTTCAATTGATGAACCCAGAAGCATCGTGGGATCATGAGAAGTAGTTTCCCCACCTCAATTGAATCATTCGAAGCCTCAAACTCCACGACTCAAGGTCGAATTTCCTCCTCTGTCACCACGTGTGATCAGAGCCAAAACAGCACCAATTCCCTTCGTTCTTCCGACGTTTCTGATCGTGGCATTCCCAGAAAGCTGAATGTAACCTCCAATTCGATCCTCACGGCCTTAGGATTTGATTTCGAATTCTCCCTCCAATATTCTAATTTTCGAATTTTTTGTCTCACCACCCACACTCAATCCCAGTGTTTCTCGAAATGAATCTAGTCTCCCTAGCCTCTCAATTCCCTCAATTCTGCCGTGAGAAGGCAGCCAAATCCTCCAGCCCTCACACTCTCTCTGTTTTGAAATCGTCCACGGGTAAGAAAAACAAAGAAGAAGAAAATGGGGGAAAAAGATGGAGAAGGAATGATGGTGTAGGAATGATTGTGTTTGGAGGGAAACAAGGAGCTGGAAACAAGGGATGGGTGACACTTGTCACTCATTCGGATGTGCACAGTCATCGGTTACTATTCATTATTATATTATTATTCTAATCCGAGCCTCGGTTCGTAAATTCGTTTCCTTGACCATAACTTCGTCGTCGAATCTCCGATTTCGGCATGCCACCTGTCATTGGATTCGTATCGACGATACCTACGTAACGGTCCTTGGCCCTCGTCCATCGGACCTCCCGGTCAAAAAGTCAACATTTGACCCCAATTGACCAAAATTACCAAAATACCCCTCAACTTCCGAACATCATAACTTTCTCCTCGGATGTCGGAATCGAACGTGCCGTCTGTCTATGAACTCGTGACGTCCCGAACTACGTCACGGTCTTCGGTCAAAGTCCGTTTGACCACCTGATCAAAAAGTCAACATTTTGCCCACGACCAAGGGCAAAACAGCCATTTTGCACATTTTGTCCGATTCCGCCCTACTAACTACCGTTCAACCTCACTAATCAAGATTAATCACTAATCTAATCCCGGAATTCGGGACGGGTCGTTACAATAGCCTCTAAGGCTGGCTGACAAGACCCATCCCAATCCCCTCGGGATTACCGTGGAATGTGCCCTGCTCCCGTCCAACAAGAGGTGTCAGACAAGGGATAACCAAAAGTCACTGCCCAAACTGGGCTTCCACAGTGCGCAAGGATCGATGGAGGAGGCGTGCAATGTCCCAGTCTCTGCTGCAGTCGCATCCGTGATCAACCTGAAGGGCATTAAAACCAATAAAAACTGTGAGTAGACAAAAAGGAACCTTTAGAAATACATTTACCAAAACACATTCTTACCCTTCAGTTTTCATAAACGTGCATGCATAACTTAAAACATGAGTAATAGTATGAAATCATTCAAGTATGAACAGTGGACCGATAAAATCTAAACATATTTTCCCAAGGTCCGTAAAACTCATGTTCACCAAATCAGTTCAAGTTATAAAACATCGAATCCCGGCTCTTAGGCCAAAACGTGTGAACACCATCACCTGACCACAAAGACCAAAAACTCGTACTCAAAACCGGTACGTAATCACAAACAACATGTTTCTAAATTCCATGTCCACATATTTTCCTTAAAACTCATTTTCATTAAATCAATTTGCATCTCAATAAATTCACGTTTTCCTTAAATCATTTTATATTTAAACCACGGTTTCCTAAAAATCATTTTCCATAAAACCACGGGACTTATTTCCATATCCTGTTGCTTAGAGTCACGTTTATCCCTGCAACGCGTGCAAATCAATAGGCTCAAGGACCGCTCAAAATCCGAGCATCCGCTGCTGTGAACACATCACCAGTCAGCAATCCGTCGCGGTGAAAACCTCACCAGACGACGATCCGGATCTCGTGAACACATCACTTACCGATCCATATAATCCAGCACATCTGATCTGAGTCAAGCCTCCCTCGGCTGCTCGACAAAGATCGTGCTACGTGACCTCTTCGGGGTAAACACTTCCATCCCGAAGGCGAGCGTTATCTCCAGGGTGCACTCCGGGGAAAAACATATTTCCACCCGAAGGCCCTAATTATCCGCAACATATCATCATCACGAAAACCAGTGAAAACAGTTGCATTGAAAACCAAATCATATATCAACACAGGGTCTCAGCCCCAAAATAACCAAAGTCCCAATTTACTTTATAAATCCGAAATCATCAATATCATCATGTAATCACATGGAAATACAAATCCAATCAGAAACACAATTCCATTGGGTCTCAAGCCCAAAATATCATTTTCACATAAATCCGTGCAACCGTAAACCCGAGTTGCCACGATCACGTAAATCCATAAAATCAATCACTGACTCATAATCTGAGTCCAAATATCATTTTTAATTCCCTGACTCATAACCCGAGTCAAAACATCATTTTCAATCTGGGCCTAGCCCAAAAACACCAATTTCACCATTTCTCGAAAATCGTGCCAAAATATAATATAATAATCATAAAATTGAGAAATCACCGGATTGAAACATCAATCATGCCAAAGCATATAAAATCATATAATAAAGCATTTAAAACATATATGCATGTATCACGGTTAGAAAACAAAGTCCACTCACAGACCGTTTAACGATACGCCTCGATACACGTGCCATAAGCCTTCCCGGGCTAATCCGACCTCTCTGGGTCATCCTGACGTGTCCAAATCATATCCAAAGGTTACTACTAACCTATACAAGTCCATATTAAGAACCCTAAACTTTTCAAAAAAAGTCAACGTGTCCCGTACACGTTTCCCGAGGTGAAAAACCTCGATTTGACCAACTTAACGATCTACGATCGACCCGAAACCACCGCAATTGGATCCGGATCGTCGAAACCTTTAAAATGGTCCTGATCCCACCTAAAAATACGCTCCCACGCGTCTACAAGCTCGGGTCAAAGTTTTAGTCAAATGTTGACCAAAAAGTCAACGCTGACATCAGCAAAGTCAACGCTGACGTCATCATGAAAGTAAGTCAACGCTGACGTCATCATGAAAGTAAGTCAACGTCAAAAAGTCAATGAGTCAGAGTCAACGAGTCAACTCGCCGGTCAACGAGTCAACTCACCGGCGACCGAGTCAACTCGCCGGAATTTCTCGCCGGAAAACTCCATTGATGCTCCAAACTTCAAACTTCGATATCTCACTCGTTTCTCAACCAAATTGGACGTTCTACGTATGTAAATCCATTTACTCGAGCCAAGGATTCCAAATATCAACCCAGAAAATTCAGAAAGTACCTGGATTTTATGTTATGGCCATTCAAAGTTTCGGCCAGAATTCCAATCATCATTCCGGCCACCTCCAACGTCCAAATCCGTCCCAAAATGCACCTACAAGCTCGTGAGAACTCAAAGAACATCATCCTAAGCTTAGAATTGATCAACACCATCAAAATAAAAAACCCAAAATTTGAATCTCACGGTTTACCTTCCAAAATTCCGGCCACCGTGCATGACGGTCCTTGTCGTGGCCACCATTGGGTTCGTCTCAACATCCTCTCCAACTTTCATTCACGGGTCATAAGCAAAGGATGAAGATCAAGGGGGGTTGTAGAGCTTGTTTTCTCACTTCTCTCATGCTCTGTTTTCTTGGTTGTTCACGGTTCAATGAAGAACACAGAGAAGGCATAATGGTGATTAATTAAGGCTAATGGTGATGATGATGTAGGAATGATGATGTTGGGAGGGAAACATGGATCAGATTTTAGGGCTTAAATCAAGGGATGGGTGACACTTGTCACTCATCCAAGCAGCCACATCAACGGTCACTATTCAATATTATAATATTATTTTAATCGAAGCCTCGGTTCGTTCGGTTAATCGAATTCGTTCCCGTGATCATAACTTCGTCGTCGAAACTCCGATTTCGGCATGCCGCCTGTCGTTGAATTCGTATCGACGAGACCTACGTAACGGTCCTTGGCCCTCATTCATTGGACCTCCCGGGTCAAAAGTCAACATTTGGCCCCATTTCTGCCAAATTACCAAAATGCCCCTCAACTTCTTAACATCATAACTTTTTCCTCGAATGTCGGAATCGAACGTGCCACCTGTCTATGAACTCGTGACGTCCTGAACTACGTCATGGTCATCGGTCAAAGTCCATTTGACCGCTCGATCAAAAAGTCAACATTTTGCCCACGACCAGGGGCAAAACGGTCATTTTGCACATTTTGTCTGATTTCGCCCAACTAATCACCGATCAACCTCACTAATCAAGATTAGTCACTAATCAAGATTAGTCACTAATCTAATCCCGGAATTCGGGACGGGTCGTTACACTGGCTGGGCGACCAAGGTGGGAATCTGACTAGTGGCATCCACCTGATTTAGAGGTATATTGAGAATCTAAAATTCAAAAATCAAAAGAAGGAAAAATGAATATAGCTCACCTTGAGAGAATGAGGATCGATTCTATAAGCACCACTTTACGGAGAAGCCGTCGGCAAAGGTGGGCTAGGGCCGAGGGTAAACTCCTCAATAAGAGTCTCTAGGTCGGGTTGGCTAGGCCCCTGAATGATCTCCTCAATAATGGTCTCCGGTGACAGGACCCATCCCAACTGAACTTTGATAACCATGCATGGTCCTGCTCCTGCCTGACAAGTCAACTGAAGTCCCAAAACTACCCCTCAACACCTAACAGATAAGGGATAACTGCACTGATTTTCGCTCATGTCTCCGCCTCTCGATCAGCCCCGAACGTCGTGCCACACCCTGGAGGGTCATCAAAATAGAAAAGGTGTGAGTGGACAAAAATAATAGCGTTTGAAAATACATTTCAAATAGACCATTTTCCCCTCCAGTTAATCAAACCATGCATGCATAAGGTAAAACATATAAATAACAATCACCGGTTTTCCAGCGAAATCGCATGAAAACACGAACCTGGCCACAAAGACGAAAACCTGTACTCATTACCAATACGCAAAGAATCAAAATCAAATCAACATCAAACAACACTACTCACAAGTGCACAATCAATCACATAATCACATCTGCACTACGCGTAGGCAATATCTCGTGGCTCAGTCGTCTGGGAAGCCACCCCTAGCTCCGACTGTCCAGGCAGGCATATCCTCGAGCATCAGTCATCTGGGTAATCCCCTAGCTTCGACTGCCTGAGCCCCGAGTGCCAGCCACCTAAGTATACCCCTTAGAATCGGATGCTTGGGAACAATCACAATCATATCCCCCGAGCTCCAGTCGTCTGGGTAATCCCCTAGCTTCGACGGCCTGGGCACTCACAATCACAATGAAAACCATCTTGGGATTACATCCCAAAACATTTCAATCAAATCCTTGACTTCAAACCAAGTCAAAATCATTCCCGACAGGGTCTTAAGCCCAACTATCATTTACACGTAAATCCGTAAAATCTCATTTGAAAATATAAAAATAATCCAGAAATCATCCTTGACTCACCAACTAAGTCAAAATATCTTTTTTAAAACCTTTTTGACTCTGTACCTAGCCCAAAACATCATTTGCACATTCCTCGTAAAACGTGCCCGAAAGACCAATTAAAATAATCATTAAATCACAAATAATCATGCAAAATAACCATGACATCATTGCAAACCAAATAATGCAATAAATCATGTAAAACATTTAACTATGCATGCATAACAGTTTATAAAACAAACGTCCACTCACACATCGTCCAAACCGCTCGATTCTGAGCTGCACGCTTTTCCGTAATTTCCGATATTTTCCAGGAATCATGAATCCTATCCAAAATCATCATTAAGGGTCACTAATTCCTCAATTAATATCATATCAATTTCTCATAATTTTCCGGGAATTAATTACAAATTAAAAACGTAACATAAGCCTTCGAACCCTCAAAACAATATCGAAACGGTGTTCGATTAGCTCGAAACCAACGCTAAAATGTTCGTTACATTCAATGGAACAAAAGTCATGTTGACCTCACCTTGATATTCCCACTCACGCGCCCCTACGCGTCGTCGCAAGCGGCTGCGCTTGAAGTCCACGCGCCTGCTACAGCACCCGGTTACTGTTCATCGTCTCTTTTACCCGTTTCCCCTGTAAACGGGTCCTGCGGTGCAACCCGGTTCAATCCCTATCAATTCCAAGTTGATTTCCATAATTGATCAAGCCTATAGCATCGTTTTAGGTCTAATTATAGTTTTGTAATCTCAATTACATAAACACTTACCTCGAACAATCATATTCAACTTCACGACTTCCTCTCTGTCGCGGGCACTATTCATCCCTCAATCTCAATCAATTCTCATTGTTTTCTTGCAATTGATTCATCAAGAAGCATCTTAGCATCATTCTAAACAGTCTTACAACTTCAATTTCATCATTCAATGCTTCCCATAACTCGAACTCAATATCGAATTTTCGAGAGGCTTAAGGGTTCCGTTCTTGGCCAAAACACCATTGTTTTCCTTCTTTTTTAATTGGGTTCGACTCGGTTTGAGCTCAATAACCTTAATCCAAGGTCAATTTCACTCATGGATGTCCACAATTTCATATTCGAACTTCAGTTTCATTGAGGGTTTTTCGGATTTTTGAGTTTGGGTCTAGCTGGGTTCGAAGTCCAGCACGCACCATTCCATTCCCCTTCTTTTCGTCTCTAGATATCCCGTTCAATCTCCCTGTCCCTGGTGTTGTTTCAATTTGTTCATATATTGTGATCATCACTCAAACAACAAACAATTTGTTATTATATATTCAAACAGCAACTTGCCACCAATCCCTCCATTATGGTGACAAATGTCACCAGGTGACAATTTCTTATCCAAATCAACAAGCACGGGTGTCCCTACAACAGCTTATTACATCATTAACATGGCTGAATCAACCATTACTATCCAGATTACCATTTTACCCTTACAAAAAAAATGACCAAATTGCCCCTCGCTGTTCGAGTCCCATAACTTTTCCATCTGAACTCCAATTTACGCATGCCACCTGTCCACAGACTTAGCGTCATGAGACCTACCCAACTGTCTTTCCGGAACGTCCTAAAAGTGTCCCGAATAGAAAGTCAACTTTTACCCCCATAACTAAGGGCAAAATCGTCATTTCCTTCCAATTTTCCAACTTTTCCTTTTTCAAATTTCCGGGTCGTCTCAATCCTCCCCCCTTAAAGAATTTCATCCTCGAAATTCGGATGTACCTCTCCAACAAAAATCATGGAGACTTAATTCACATCCATATCAACACCTCGGGTTCCCACATGAACCCTCGTTTGTTATGCGCAACCATAATTACCTTTTCCTTCCTTCTCGTCTCGTCCCGAGCCCTCATATCACATCATGACTCATCCCGAGTCCTAAACCAACTCCTGACTCCTACTGAGTCCAAGTCCAATTTCTCAACTCCCCTCGAGTCTGAATTCAACATCCACTATCCATGCCACCACTGGCATATCCTGTCACCTAGCAAACACCCCTAGGCGAACCATATCCTATTCAGGATCTCCCAACACACACTAAACCATCTCATTCCGGATCCAACTCGCCCATTCATGCTATATTTCTCACTACTGGGCTCAATTATCATCCGGACCCACACAAATCTGATGCGACTAAAACACAGTTTTCAACATCCGACCCCAAAATCTGGGTCAATTTCATCCTGGGCCCAACATGCCCATTCGTATAACATTAGATTGAATCACCATCTGGACCAACACAAGTCCAAGATGTACTACCTAACCCCAATCCACGGTCATACCCACTCCAGGGATTTTCTATACCATCGTATCTCATCTCATCACCAGGCCACGCACATGGCTCGCATCTTGGAGGCATGGAAAATCAGTAACCCAGTGCTCTGATATCAATTTGACAGGACCCGTCCCAACTGTACTTTGATAACCGTGTCCGATCCAGCTCCCACCTGATAAGTCAACTGAAGTCCTGAAACTACCCCTCAGCACCTGTCAGACAAGGGATAACTGAACTGATTTTTGCTCATGTCTCCGCCTCTCGATCATCCCCGAATGGCGTGCCACGACCTGGAGGGTCATAAAAATAGAAAAGGTGTGAGTGGACAAAAATAATAGCCTTTGAAAATACATTTCAAATAGACCATTTCCCACTCCAGTTTATCAAACCTTGCATGCATAGAGTAAAACATATGAATAACAATCACCGGCTATCCAACCAAATCACATCAAAACACGAACCTGGCCACAAAGACCAAAACCCGTACACATTACCAGTACGCAAAGAATCAAAATCAAATCAATATCAAACATCAATACTCACAAGTGCACAGTCAATCACACAATCACATCCGCACTACGCGTAGGCAATATCCCGTGCCTCAATCGTCTGGGAAGCCACCCCTAGCTCCGACTATCTAGGCAGGCATATCCTCGAGCATCAGTCATCTGGGAAATACCCTAGCTTCGATTGCCTGGGCCCCGAGTGCCAGCCGCCTGGGTATACCCCCTAGCATCGGCTACCTGGGAACAATCACAATCATATCCCTCGAGCTCCGGCGTCTAGGTAATCCCCTAGCTTTGACCGTATGGGCACTCACAATCACAATGAAAACCATTCCCGGATTACATCCCAAAACATTTCAATCAAATCGTTGACTTCAAACCAAGTCAAAATCATTCCAAATAGGGTCTCAAGCCCAAATGCTATTTACACGTAAATCGGTAAAATCTCATTTGAAAATACTAAAATAATCCAGAAATCATTCTTGACTAACCAACTAAGTTAAAATATCCTTTTTAAAACCTTTTTGACTCTGAGCCTAGCCCAAAACATCATTTGCACATTCCTCATAAAACGTGCCTGAAAGACCGATTAAAACAATCATGCCAAATCACCAGGAAATCATTGCAAACCAAATCATGTAAAACATTTAACTATGCATGCATAACAGTTTATAAAACAAATGTCCACTCACACACCGTCCAAACTGGTCTATTCTAAGCTTCACGTTTTTCCGTAATTTTCGACATTTTCCAGGAATCATGAATGTGGTCCAAAATCATCATTAAGGGTCACTAATTCCTCAATTAATATCATATTAATTTCCCATAATTTTTCGGGAATTAATTACGAATTAAAAACGTAACACAATCCTTCGGACCCTCGAAATAATATCGAAATGGTGTCTGATTGGCTCAAAACCACCACTAAAATGTTCGTTACATTCAATGGAACGAAAGTCATGTTGACCTCACCTCAATATTCCCGCTCACGCACCCCCACGCTCCATCGCAAGCGGCTGCTCGTGAAGTCCACGCGCCTGCTACATCACCCGGTTACTGTTCATCGTCGCTTCTACCTGTTTCCCCTGCAAACGGGTCCTGTGGTGCAACCCGGTTCAATCCCAGTCAATTCTCAGTTGATTTCCATAATTGATCAAGCCAATAACATCGTTTTAGGTCTAATTATAGTTCTGTAATCTCAATTACATAAACACTTACCTCGAACAATCAAATTCAACTTCATGACTTCCTCTCTGTCGCGGGCACTGTTCATCCCTCAATCTCAATCAATTCTCATTGTTTTCTTGCAATTGATTCATCAATAAGCATCGTAGCATCTTTCTAAACAGTCTTACAACTTCAATTTCATCATTCAATGCTTCCCATAACTCGAACTCAATCTCGAATTTTCAAGAGGCTTGAGGGTTCCGTTCTTGGCCAAAACACCATCGTTTTCCTTCTTTTTTAATTGGGTTCGACTCGATTTGATCTCAATAACCTTAATACGAGGTCAATTTCACTCATGGATGTCCACAAATTCAAATTCAAACTTCAGTTTCATTGAGGGTTTTTCTGGTTTTTGATTTTGGGTCCAGCTGAGTTCGAAGTCCAGCACGCACCATTCCATTCCCCTTCTTTTCCTTTCTAGATATCTCGATCAATCTCTCTGTCCCTGGTGTTGTTTCAATTTGTTCATATATTGTGATGATCACTCAAACAACAAACAATTTGTTGTAATATATTCAAACGACAACTTGCCACTTATCCCTCCATTATGGTGACAGATGTCACCAGGTGACAATTTCTCATCCAAATCAACAAGCAAAGGTGTCCCTACAATTGCTTATTACATCATTAACATGGCTAAATGAGCCATTACTATCCAAATTACCATTTTACCCTTACTAACAAAATTACCAAAATGCCCCTCGCCGTTTCCATCCGGACTCCGATTTATGCATGCCGCCTGTCCACGGACTCAGGCTCTCGAGACCTACCCAACTGTCTTTCTGGAACGTCCAAAAAGTGTCCCGAATAAAAAGTCAACTTTTACCCCCATAACCAAGGGCAAAATTGTCATTTCCTTCCAAATTTTCCACTTTTCCTTTTTCAAATTTTCGAGTCGTCACATCAGGGTCCAAGGTACCACCCTAAAATGAAGAAGGGATGAGTGAGAAGTGCAGGTTCTTTCAATGAAAGTAATGATAGGGTGAAGTTGACTCACATGGGCTGGAGTAAGTGACATTCATTCGGCCACACTATGGTCGGCTAGCTGCAAGACGTGGTTTTCCATCCGAACCTACAAATATGATTTTTTAGAGAACGAAGTTGATACCACAAGAAAAGGAAAAAAAAGGTAGTATGTACTTACTCTAAATCCTCTGGTCGAAGCGACCATGCTTTTAGTGGTCGATGCCATAAGCTCCTACAAGAGTGGGAACATAAGTAATCACATATAAAATAGTTGTGTGGTGAAAAGTAAAAAAAGTCTCATGAAAATAGTGTCATACTTGAGGGCAAGAGGCTGAGCTGGCCGAATGGGTCCTGTGGTCGAGGCCGAAGCTTTAATTGGCTTAGGGGCATTTAGGACAAGCTTTGGGCATTTATATGTTTTTTTGGGGCCGTTTTTCTTCATTTCTAGCCGATTTTCAGTGGCCTCTTAAAACGGAGTAGAAGTAGGTGAAGCCGAAATAGGAGAATATAGCAAAGAATTCAAGTAAGATGAATTGTACCTTGGGTGGACGTAGATTTTCTCTTCTTGCCATGGTTGGTAGGCGGGTGTTGAGCAGGAGAGCTGGCGGCTTTGGCGTGAGCTTCAAAAGACCAATCCAAACAAAAATCATGATATTACATTTAATTGTGAGAAAGATGTGAAGTAAAAAAAAATGATGAAAAAATAATTCTTATAAATACCTTTGCAACTTAAGGCCGCCAGCTTGGGATTGGGACGCATAAGGAGAGCACGACAAGTCTTAAAAATCCTCACAGCGCTGACCTCATATAGCTTACTGAACCAGGTGGCCGATAGTTTGGTTCAAAAGTCACCAAACTCCTTTAGGCAACCGAAGTCCGGAAGACGACTTTCAACTTCACACTGTGTAATTGGGCTAGAAATGGCATGAGCAAACCCAAACTAGCAACCCATGGCCGTTGGGTAATACAACTCACAACCACAGTCATAGTTGTTCGATGGTTTGTCAAGGAGGCCAAAAGGCATGTCTCGAGTGACGAGGATGATGGCCCAGAGTTTCTTGTGTTTATCGATAACATTGTTTGTAGGAATAGTGTCTAGGCTTAAAGCTAGATAGCTCGAGTGACATTGGGCTAGACAAATTGATGATCTGTCCTATCTTTCCTATCTTCAAAAATTGATGATCTGTCCCATCCGTGGGGGCCTCGGCCAAGGGTTGAAAATCTTTAGTAACCGCGAGAGATAAGGGGCAGAAAAAGAACTTACATAGCTAGAGTTGTAAGAAGGCTACTTGCTCCACCCGAGAGACCCCATTGGTAGGCAGCACTGGTGACCCGAGAGCGTTGCCATTGAAGCCATAGTAAAAGTTGACCCATCCGTTGTAAGCCTTGATATGTTTGTCATAGTTCAAGTCAAGTGTTGGGTCAGGGAGGCTAGCGGCTGAGTAGTGCACTCCATGTGGACACAGGCCGATCATAGCGGCTAGGTCAAGCAAGGTTGGAATGGATCTTCATGAAATTTTTGGATGAAGACCAGAAACATAGACCAACTTTAGTGAGTGTGCGGTCGCATTGGAAGTGCTTGGCCACACAAAGCTCTAATGTATGAGAGATCCAGATTTCAACCCAAAACCCACTCAACTTCGGCTTGAGGGCTTTGTACCAGTCACACCATGTTTGCTTGCCTTGAGCGGGTGGATAACTTGTATTAGATGCGGCTGTAGAGGGTTTTGTTTCGACTCGACTGGCTTGCAAAAGGAAACCAACTGGTTAGCTTTTTGTTGGCTTGAGAAGGCACCACCCCCCCCCCCCCCCCCCATTGAGGGGGACAATATAGGTTCTCACGTAAGAACAAGGGGACATCATCCTCACCCTCCTCTAAAACCTCCAAGAAGTCGGGTGGAATTTTTGAGGAATTTGGACTAAGATAGAAGCCGGGACGATCGGCCCACATGTAATGGAAATGATCATCCAAGTCGGCCGGATATGTGTCGATGATTTTTTGGACTTTCTTGAACTGGCTAACCACATGCTTTGGGGCCATTTGCTTCCTACAAAAAAAAACACAAAAATTCATGAGCCAAAGAAAATTTTGGATTCAACCAAGTGGGTGAAAAAGAAAAAAAGGAAAATATCAAGAATACCAAGAACACCATATGTTCAACCTGGAAATTTAAGCCCCAAAATTAACCAAAACTCAAACATTCAAGCCAAAATTAAGTGCAAACCACCTCAAATGTTGTTTGGAGTTACTTCTTAGAGAAATTTTGGGTAGTTTTTGTTGGGCAATGAGAGATTTTAAAGATGACCAAGAGGGAGTTTTTGAAAACCCTAAAATGGCTTTGGTTTGAGTTTTAAAATGAAGAGGATGCAATCTATTTATAGTCTCAATGGTGAAGATTAATGGGCCTGGATGATCAAGAGCCAAAATTAAACCAAGTTTAATACTCATAACTACAAAATTAAATGCACAAATTGAAGACAAAAAGTTTGTTTGTTTACCTCATAGCCAATCAATGGAGGTGGGGAAGAAGCTTCAATTCCAATTGCTCACCCATAGAATTCAGATAAAAAATTGAAGGGGGAAATTTTTGGTGGTGGTGTGAAATTTTCCCACTCACCCAATATATGAAGCAAAGGGTGGATTTTTGGCTAGGTTGTTGGTGAAGTTTGTTTCCTTTTCTTGGTTTATGTTTTCGGGTAAAAGAAAAGGGAAATTGCTTCTCCTCGCTTGTATTTTCGGCTGGGCACTTTTGGAAGAAGAAAATGATGACTTTCCTCCTTGTGAGTAGTTGAAATTGCTTCTCCTTACTTGTATTTTCGGTTGGGCACTTTTGGAAGAAGAAAGCACTTTTGGAAGAAGAAAATGGTGACTTTCCTCCTTGTGAGTAGCCAAAATTGCTTCTCCTTACTTGTATTTTCGGCTGGGCACTTTTGGAAGAAGAAAATGGTGGCTTTCCTCCTATTGGGTAGTTGAAATACAAGGGAAAGGTGACTTTTTGCTTTTCTTTTGCTTATAGTGTTAGCTGAGTACTTTTGGAAAAAGAAAAGGGTGACTCTCCTCTTGGTGGGTAGCCAAAATATAGGGGAAGGGGGACCTTTCTTTCTCTTTAGATTGGGTAAAAAAATATAAAATAAATATAAGACTTCTTCTAGGCATGGCCTAATATGGAAAAAAAAAGGTCAAGTAGTGGTCCCCTTTATTCATGCATGTAGATAGGTGTACTCAAAGTCGTTTCACTAGACTTTGACAATCCAAAGCTAGCTATATATATATATATATGGGTATTTGAGTTGAAAAATATGAGAAAAAGTGAGGTTGGTCCTTGGGATGGTAAATAAGCATAAGTGCCCGAAATGGAAGCGAGAGAGGAAAAGCTTGTTTTGATTGTCTGGGTGGTTTTTAATATCAAAACCACTTGGGTTGGTTTCACATTTGGATGAATTGGGTGTTGGGAAAAGCATAGGCATATGTACTTGTTTTGGAGGCATGTGCGCATGTAAGAAAATAATTTTGATTTGCATGCTAATAAGGAAAAATGACCTTGGGTTTATTCTAGCCAAGGTTGATCAAGTTTTGGCCAAGGCATGGTCAACTGATCGACCTTAGGAAAAGTCCTTGGTCAGGTCGACCTTGATAAAAACTCGTGGTCAGTCAACTTTAGCAAAAGTTATTGGCCGGGTCGGCCATGTAGTGTCGTATGGCTTTTAGGCCAAGAAGTAAGGTAACCGCCACTAATGGCCTAATGACACCCAATCAATTTGAGGTCGGGCTCGGTTCTTTGCTTTACTAAATCTAGCTTTTTGACCCAACCCAAAACTTGAAAGGAAAGATGAACGCGGGTCGGATTCTCATCAATCCACACCCGACCTTGATTGTCAATTGGTTGAAATAAGGAAATAAATCAAGCTAGGTAATGTCAACCTAGAATCTTCCTGAAAGATAAGGTTTTGATTGATTATCATTCAATTATTTCGGTATCAATCCGACCTTGAATCAAGTGAGCTTAATGAAGCAAGTCTTTTCCAATCTGACTTGGAAACATTTTGGGTGGCTCGATAAGGAAGAGTTTCGGGTGGATAAAACTTGGAAAGATTTCGGGTGGATCAACTTGGAAAGTTTAGGTGGTTTAAGAAGGAAGGTTTTCAAGTCAAAACAGGAGAAGCCAAGCATGGCGAACTCGTGGGTTGATTGAACGCTATAAATAACCAAGGTGAAGAGAAGAAAAGGGACACCAACATCAACACACAAACTTACTCTTATCTTGCACCTCTTCAAAAGTTAGCAAATTAATAAGAATCAATATAAGTCTATCACGCTTTGTGAAACTAAAGAGATGCCATAATCAAAATTGTATCATGTGTTAAATGTGAACGTCAAAATTTCAAGTAAATAAGGTTAAAGATAACTACATTAAAATGTTTTAGAAAGATTTCGCTTCAACTCTAATCCTCACTAGACAACTTCTCAATTTTCACACATGAATCCTAGGCTTACACTCAATCAAGCATATGTGATGAATTTCTGTAAAGGAAATCAAATATAATTACATATGAATATTCAATGAAAGAATGATTAATTTCTGAAAATAGAACTCATGGAAGGAATTAAAAATTAAGAACGTAGATACATACCTCAACTTCAAGCATAATTTCCCATAAAATCTATTAGGTCTTCAATTAAGGTTGTAATGGGGCTAGGCTTATGGTTAAAGAACAAAGGATATGGATTTCAAAGAACTTAGTTTGTACCAAGGCTTGAAAAATCATGCCTTGAACTTTTCTTGAACTTTAAACACTTCCAAGCACCTTCACATGGTTTTAAGAATTGTGATTACAGTTATAATTTTAAATTTGAATCAATCACACGTTTTAACCTCAAATCCAACAATTTTTTTCTCTTTTTTCTTCCTTCTTTTTTTTGAACGCAAAAATTATGTACCCACTAACGTTCAAACCTTTTTTGTTTCTTTCTTTTTTTTCCTTGAACGCAAAAATATTTTCCTTCAACGTTCAAAACTCTTTTTTTTTTTTTAAAGTTGGAATTGAACTAAATTGCCTTTTAAAGATGGCACCATTATAAAACTTCGGTAAAATTACTTCTTTCATGATCTTTAATTTTGAGCAACCTTAGCACAAACCTAAGTTATAGGGAATGGCCAAATTATAGGGCACATGTTTAGGGTGGATTATGATTTAGGTGATGAAAGAAAAAGTTTAAGTGTTTGGGTTCAAAGTTGGTTAACGGAGCACACACAAGGGTAGGATAAAGGCTTAATTAGGGTTAAAACATGCATAGCCTACATCATCTCTTATGGTAAATCACACTTAGAATTTAATAGCACCTACATAAAAGATTAGTTCTTTAATAATCAATACAAATAATGATAATGAGATCAATAATTATGAACAAAAATCGACGAGTGCTTAAGAGTAGAAACAAAAATAAATCCCTCTCAAAAATGGAAATAAGCTCAAAAACTCACAATGGTAGTGTACACTAATTTTCTAAAACTCATTTAAACATAATCATCTTGTCTACTTCATCACGTAAAGTATGGCATTGTGAAGTGCATAATTATGATACAAATTAAATATGGTATAACCTTAATAAAGCATTAATGGTCAACTTAACATATACATCCTTATTAATAAGCAAAAAGCAATGAATTTAATATAATAAATAAAAAGGTGAAAAAAAGTTTGAATTTTTTTTTGAATTTTTTATTATTTTTTGTTCTAATATTTTTATTTTTCAAAAGTTCCCTTTCCAAATCAATTTTCTAAATTTTTAAATGAAAGTCCACACCCCCAAACCTAAATTGAACATTGTCATCAATGTGATGAAACAAAGATTAAATGAAAATAGTAAAGTTGAGGCATGACATCAAACAAAAATAAGAAGAACAAAAAGGAAAGGAATGATCTAACTGGATTGGGTTGACTCCTAATAAGCACGTAACTAAAAATACAAACAAACTGAGTTAATGAACAATCTAAGATATGTAGACACCGTTAAGGGACAAAGTCCCCAACAACGGCTCCAAAAAACTTGTTGGATAAAATAGACAATATAAATAAACTTGAAATCTATTCTACTCAGTTTAACCTTGCAAATGTACAAATCGTAAAGATAGTTTATCAAATAAGTAAGGGTCGAAATGTAAGGACCCGTCCCAAATTTTCGGGATTTATTAAGATTAAACTGAGGATTAGTGAGGCTAATCGAGATTTAGTCGAGGATCATCGGAAGTTCAGGGTGAAATTACGATTTTGTCCCTAGATGAGGGAAAAAAGTTAACTTTTGACCCAGGAGGTCCAATGCAAGTGGATCGAGCACCGTTACTTAGATCAAGTCGATACGAGTCCGTAGACAGGTGGCACGTCATCGGACATTCGCTGAGAAAGTTACAGGTCACAGAATGTTCCGGGTACTATCGCACGAATTATGAGATGAGTAGACTTTTGTCTTGAGTGGGGCCCATATATTTGTTTAAGGGCCAATGGATGAGTGACAATTGTCACTCATCCATTGCTCCCTTCTCGCACATACATGCATACCATCACCCTTCATTTTCATTTTCTTCATTCGAACCCGAAACCCCTTCCCCATTTCAATCCATCCTCATCCCATCCTCTTCTTGAGGATCATTGTGAGACTGAGAGTGAGGCTGAGGGTGAGACGGTGACAACGATGAGGTGGCAGGACCGCTGTGGACAGTAGAGGAACAGTAAACCTGAAACCCTGTTTTTAAATTAAAATTAAAATTTTTGGTTTGGACTTTGGGGGCTGTTTCTAACGATTGGGTTCTATTTTTGGTGGTTGTACGAGTCATTTGGGATTGGAATCGAAGGCGGGGAATAGCGGAGCAGCTCAGGCAGGGAACTGGAAAACTAAGCCGTGAAGATCAAATTGAACAAGTAGTGTCTAGGCTGTTTTCTAGGTTTTGATCGCATAGATCGATTAGGGTTGATTGGATGATCATGCTGGAAATAACGGCTTCAAAAATGGTGGTCGTAAATGGAAGAATGGATCGGGTCGGGTCCATGGGTCTGCGTGACCCGGTTGCAGAGAACCGAGTTATCCAGGACCATTTTAAAGGTTTCGACGATACAAATCCAATGATGGTGGTTTCGAGTCATTTAGAGATCATTAAGTTGGTAAAATTGAGGTTTAAAGCCTCAGGAAGCGTGTCCGGGACACGTCTAGGTTGGTAGTAACCTTTGAGTATGTTTTGGACAGGTCCGAATGACCCGGAGAGGTCGGATTGGCTTGGAGAGGCTTATGGCACGCACATTAAGGCATATCATGGAATGTCTATGAGTGGACTTTGTTTTATGAATATGAAGCATGCATAAATGTTTTATATGTGTTTATGAATATGTTTTGAGATGCTAGGAGTGCATGTGATTTAAATATGAATTGTTTTGCATTTTTGGAGGAAAATGCGTTATTGCACGTAGTTCAAGATTTCTGTTTTATATGATGTTTAGGCATCAACCGAGTATACTACGTGCTTGTGTTTTGTGTGATTCTGAAGGTTTCACGGAGAGGCATGAAACCGATGAACTAATTTATGATTTTGGAGGATTTCATGAGGATGTGTGAAATCAAGATTCAGGCACGAGACCCATTTGAAAAACCCTGACTTAACATGAAGTCAGGGATGATTTGAAAGTGTTTTGGAAATGAGAAATGGTTTTCAGATTTGGAAATATGTTTCGAGCGTATGACGTAGTTGATTTGAGGTATGACTTAGAGTATAGCAAATGCGAGATAAGTCGGGTTGTGACCCAGTTATGAGTTTTATGAAAGATATTTCGGGCATGAGACCCAGTTGTAGATTTTATACAATTAGAGGAATCTTGGGATATGAAGTGTTTTTGGACATTGGATTTTCGGGCTATGACCTAATTGGTGTCATTTCGGGCTGTGACCCATTTGATGATTTTTTGGGTAGATGACCCTATGTGAGATATTACGGATTAGTCCCGGACGATCGGGTGAGAGTCCCGGTCGATGATGATGACATTTAGGTTCGAGTCCTAGGTGTTACGGCGCTCGCCTTCGGACTAGGGATGTGTTCCTTCCGGAGAGGTCACGATGCACTAACTGTTGTCGAGCAGCCGTTGGAGGCTCTTACTCCAGACGGAGGCTCGACGTAGGAGTGCTGATATTATCCTCTAAGACTGATCGATGATGTGTTCACGATGATCTAGAAATGGTCGCGGCGGGTGATGTGTTCACAGAGACATGCTAGGATTGTGAGCGGTGCTGATCTTATATTAGTCACATGTGCTAGGATTGGAATCGTGACTGACACTGAGATGAAGATGAGATGTGTTCCCACGTATTCTATGATTTGGGCTGAGGCTCCGTTCTGGTTTTTCTTGATTTGGTTTTGGGCTGCGACCCTATATGATTCCGTTTTGGACTGAGACCTTACTGAGATAATGGCTTCGATAGAGAAGAATTTTTCACTATTTTTTTATTTGAGAAGCAATACGTCTTGCTTCCGAGAAAATATTTGAAATAATTATTTTATGATGCATGCATGCTTTTACGTGAAAGGTATAAATATCTTTTCGATAAATTATTTTTATAAAAAGTTGTTTTGTCCATTCACAACTTTTATGGTTTTAATACCCTTTAGGTTGATAGCAGATACTGGTTGAAGTAGAGATCAAGACATCACATGCCACCACCGATCCTGGCGTACTCTGGCTAACCCCGAGCGAGTGACGAGATTATCCATGGTCTGACACGCGGTGTCAGATAGGAGCAGGCACGTACCACGATAATCCAGGAGGATTGGGACGGGTCCTGTCAAGGTGGTATCAGAGTGTCTGATTGCTCTTAGAGTGACGCGCAGGTGTTGGATGTGATGTCTCTGTAGTGGTAACATCCCATCATCAACCTGATAGTTGGGATGAGAGCATGATGATTCAGTTGAATCGGACCTTGATTAGTCATGTTTGGCACGTGTTGCGATGGTCTAGGGTTCAATTGGCATAGGATGGCGGATTTTGGTGAGGTTTGATCCCGAGTAGGATCGATGTACATGTGAATCCAACGGCTTAGAGCCGTAGTATTACTAGTGGATGAGACCTCATCGACCAGTTGTCCTAGTATGACGACTTTGAGAGTCAGGACCGTTGAACGGTCATGTTAGATTGAGGATTGTGTCAAAGTGGTATCAGTGGCAGTCTTGGACGACCATAGTTAAGACTGTTGAGAATAGGAACGTTTGATCCTATGTGGTGTGAGATGCCATGTTTCAATGTGTTGAATCCCGGAGGGATTTTGATTGGCAGAAGATTCCATGGTATAGTTATGGTTTGGTATGGCATGTTGTTATAGTGGCATGTCGTGGTTGCATAGTGTTAGGTATTGAGTAGTGCCAAGTTTCTTGTGGGCCCAACGACTGGAAACCGTAGAGTTACGAGTGGATGAGATCCTTGGATAGTGGTTACTGGGTGGTTGTGTACCAGTTAACCTTGTATGACGACTTTTCAGAGTCGAGAGCAATGGATCGGTCAGGGTGGACGTACGGTAGTGAGTAGCTGGGTTCGTGATAACCCTAGTTTGAGATTCATTGGACAAGTTACCAAGAGTGTGGTACTTGTGGACCGGATCTTGAGGTGGATCGATTGGTGGATATTGCGTGTTGAGCGGTTGATGCCTATGATGAGTTGACTGATGGGTATGGAGTCTCGATAGTGGAGTGTGTCTGGGATTAGTTTGCACGTGATCGTCGCAGATGCTGCTATCGTTAAAAGTGGATGAGTCTTATCAAGTTGGATAGGCTCTTGTTCCAGTGATGATTGAGATGATGGGGATTCGCCTATTGTGACGATGATACGGAGGTGCGTGAGTGACGCACAGTACGAGCAGTGATTTTCGATTCGACTCGGTTACGACTGAATGCAATCACAGACGGAGATGTTGAGTTTTGGGGGTTGGCGAGTGTGCCACACTACCTCAATGGAGGTGAGTGAAATGAGTGGTAGGGGATCAGATGGTTCCGAATGACACTGTGTGTGTCTAAGTGGTGTAATGCCAAGAAAGGATCCTAAACGGATCAATGCGAGGCACAGGGTACGCCTGGTTTAGGGACGAGTTCCCTAGTGATGCAAGACTTGAGACACGAGGGTGTGCTCAGGGGTTGTACCTATAAAGGTTGAAATGTGAGAATCAGATAGTGATGGATGACATCTTTTTGGATGTGCATAGAATAATATGGACAGGCGAGTTGGGTACTAAGTTAGCTTGGTACAGACACGTGATTGGTATCCAAGTGAGTTGGGGACCACTGAGTCCAGTGGTAGGATGCTTGTTGGGGATTAAGTCTAGTAGTTGGAAAAGATAAGTATGCTTCCAACATGGTTGGAACTACGGAATCAAGAGAAGTTGTGATTGAGACAATGAGAAGAGTGCTTGCTTCTGCATTGGTGATGAGTATTCCAAAGTTGATAAGGGAGACTTCTTGACACGACCCATCTTAATCCCCCCGTGATTATCACGGGATTTGCCATGCTCCCGTCTGACATGCAGTGTTAGACAAGGGATAATTCAAAACCTTCAGCCCGATCGAGCTTCTAGAGCGCACCAGGATAAGTGGAGGAGGAGTGTGATGTATGGGTCTCTGCTACAGCCCGCATCCATGATCAACCTAAAGGGAATTAAAAACATCAAAAGCTGGGAGTGGACGAAAATAAACAATTTAATAAAACACATTTCATAAGAAAACATTTATGCCTTTCACTAAAAAGCATGCATGTATACGAAAACCATTTATCAAACCATTATCCCAAATTCCGTAAATCCAAGCCATACGTGGGAACTCAGCCCGAAACCATAGAATACCAAAATCGGCAAATCCAAATCCAAATGGGTCACTGCCCAAATCTGTAAAACACAGAAATAACATTTCTCAAATCCAATTACTATTTCATAAATCCAATTAGCATTTCATAAATCCAATTACCATTTGATAAATCTAACAAACCATGTTTACCAAATATCTTATAACCAATCCTGTCATGGTTTCCAAAGCTACACGTGTGCTACCCGGGGTCTCAAATCCCAAGTCTCCCCAAGGTCCACCCAGGCCAATGACCCTCCCTAGGGGTTATAATCCATAATGACTTCCTAAGAGTAAGGTACCCCACGGAGGCGACTCCACTCAATTAGTGCTTTGTGACTACTCCGTGGTGCACCCAGGCCAATAACCCTCCCCAGATAAGACAATCCATAAATAAAAGGATGGTATATACGAAAAGCCATTTCAAAATCATTCTCAAAATCTTTCAAATCATTCAAAGAGTTCATGCCCGGTTTCCCATAAAACCTTCATGAATCCAAAAATCCGTTCTTTCCAAATCCAAATCCATTTATCCAGATCCATTTATGGGTCCCCAACCCGTAATCACATTCATAAAACACAATTGGGCCTCATGCCCGATTTCGTAAACTAACTGGACCCCATGCCCAATCTTGTAAACCAAATGGGCTGCCAGCCGATGCCTTATTAAATCAAATGGACACCAAGTCCGAGAGTTCGAAAATCAAATGGGTCTCATGCCCGATTCCATATTTCCAAATCTGAAATCAATCCATCAATCCACGAACTAATTGGGCCCCTGACCCGATAATGTAACTAAAATGGACTACAAGTTTGAGGGTTTCCAAAACAACTGGGTCTCATGCTCGAGTTTACCTTTTCAAATCCAAAACCATTTCATCAAACCATCACCGAAACCGCAATACGTTTAATCAGCGTAAAACCATAAACCTCGATATATGTTCCAATATGTAAATCGCCTCGAAATACCTGCAATCATGTAAATCACCAATACCATAATCATCATGATAGAAATCATATATATAAAAACATATAAACATGTATGCATGCATCACAGTTTAAAAATCAAGGTCCACTCACAGACTGTCCTACGATGCCGCCTCGAAATGCGTGCCATAAGCCTTCTCGGGCTATTCACTGTCAACGGGGCTCCCAAACCTATCCAAATCATGCTAGATGGTTACTAACTACCTGATTAACCTCTTATCGAAGCCTTGTAATTTTCTCGAATTTTTAAACATTTTAAAACTCGATCCTAAAACTTCGGACACCTCGAGCTATATCGAAACGTTGTCCTATCGACACGAAACCAATTCCAAAACGTTCGTTACATCGGATAGATTAAAATTCAAGTTGAACTTAAATCGAAAAGAGGGCCCACACGCCCTCACGTGCCGTACTTTTCATCATTATCTACCTCAAGTTGACCCGGTTCAGACCAGTTTAGACCGACCCAGTCCAACCCGAACTGACGTTCCCGGTTTTCGTCTAATTTTAGTCCATTTTTTATCCTACTTCTACCATTAGCTTTGTCCCTTCATTTACTATTAATCTACGTCCTTAAAAACATGAAA
The DNA here is from genome assembly GCA_032719365.1 of Prinsepia uniflora. Taxonomy (NCBI): domain Eukaryota; kingdom Viridiplantae; phylum Streptophyta; class Magnoliopsida; order Rosales; family Rosaceae; genus Prinsepia; species Prinsepia uniflora. The sequence continues at coordinate 46,811,602 of CM064868.1, read as the reverse complement.
ATCGATCAAGAAACGTACCTCCCATGATTAAACAATGACGGCGACGTTCCTCCGCCGTTCCCAGCCGTTTCCGACCACCACTACGATCGAAACTAGTCCCTACAAGCTCGTATGAACCCTAACAACATGTTAGAATCGACCTAAGCCTTCAACAACGTCCAAAACTCGTTTTCCAATTTTTTTGAACCAAACTGGTTCTCAGCCCCTCGCCAGTTCTTAGTCTATCCATCTCGTTCCATCACTCATTCCCTTAGTCTCTCACATGAACACAGAGAAGGATATGGTAGTGGGGTGGTATATGTTTGTGTGGGTTTTATGGTTTGAAGAAGAAAAATAAAGAAGAAGATGAAGACTAATGCACGGAGAAGAAGAGAGAGTAATGAGAGGGAAAAATTAATAAAATAGTAAAACTAAAATAAAATAATATTTTAGTACATTGGATCCACTTTTTGGGGAAAGCCACCAATGGGATGAGTGACGCTTGTCACTCATCCAAGGGCCCCACATAAATATCTGTCAATTAGATTTTAATATTATTTTAATCGAATCCCGAGACGTTAAATTCCCAATTTCAATCTCGTGATCATAACTTCTCTGTTCGACGTCCAATTTCGACATGCCGCCTGTCTACGGACTCGTGACGGCCCGATTTACATCACAGTCATCAGTCCTCGTGCACCCACTAAACAACACAATACTTGTCTACACCCAGACGTCCCATCAATACTCACGTCACATCGACTACACCCGACCACGTCGAGTGAAATTGATCACATGTTCTGAGTTGATACCACCCGCCATTTCTGTCATTACGCCGATACTTCCCACACCATCACCACTTGACAGTCGCTAGTCAAAACTGACATTATAGTCACTTGTGGTTACACTAACCACCAACTCACTCGACCTGTGTATACGTATACCAACATCTCATTTGACCTGTGTGTAACTGGACCCCATTGAATACATGCCCAGTAGTGATACACATCACAACTCTAGGGTTCCACTTAGCCATCCACCATTCTGAGCACCTGCTCATACAATCACTGAACCTATCAAAATCACTCAGGCCCAACGCACAGTATCCAATGTTCAGTTCACATGCTCAACCAATCCAATGATATCGGAACTAAGCCAACTACCATCACGTTCATCCACATACCACTGGTACATCCTATATACCGTCACCAGGCACCACTCAGGCCTATCGAGTATCGATTCTGGCGCAACATACCCTGTACGTACATCCATCCACCAACCAGCCTACTACATAGCTTGTAGCCAATCACACTTCAATTCTGGAGTCCATCTGTTCAGTTCAGTACTAGACAGATCAAATACTCGAACCCATCATCCATTCCGAGTCCCATGGTCACCCGACCAGCATCACAACGTCTACTCCTAATCACGTAATCCAACAATTACCAATTCAACTCATGCCCACCAAGGCATACCCATTAATGCCCAATGCGTAACCAATCTCATCGACGTCTACCGAGATGCACCAACTCTGAACCTAACGGTTACCTGTTCATTTGATTACTATATCACATTCGATTGACTTTGAAAGGAAGTCAATCCCATCATTCACATATCCAATACTGACCAATCCGTCCTTGTCGGATATCCACTCGTTCTACTCATATAAGATATGGGATTAACCTTGAAAGGAAGTCAGTCTCATCATCCCCAGAGTCAAATATCCGAGACAAATCGTACACACCTCAAATCACTCAACTACCATCTCATACAGGATCAACATCGAAAAGAAGTCGACCCAACATTCCCGTATCCAAATATCTAAGACAATGCAATAAACTCTCCATCTATCCCACACGCACATATCCAAATATCCAAATATCTGAGATAGAGGTTGGATAGTCATTTCGTTATTTTCCAAGAGATTCTTCAATTGTCCCACAATACGATTCTCCTCTGCTCCTAACATAGCATAATCAGCAAGGCGAAGTCTGCCAACACGGCACGACATCACGATCCAACCATGTTCTTACTCAGCTTACTACCAGATTTCAGGTCATAGGGTCTTACACCCTCATTGAATTCGTATACCATCAAATCGCTCCTCAACTATTCTCACATCTAAACAGATCAGTCCACGACGAGACACATCGAGACTGTGGTTAGCTCATATCGATCCTTGTCATTCCACCTAGGAAAAATCAAGGTTGATCCAAGATGATGACATCAAAATTCATCCTACATGAATGCAAACAAAACTCATTGCACTCACCACACCATGTAACCCAACATCGTCTGCCATCAAGCAGAAAATCAGAAATCTCATTCACCTAACTTCAAAATACCCAACTCCTCCTAATGACCCAAAATAAATCACGGGTCCACCAACCAATACACGATCAACGTACTGATGGCAATATGCATTATCTGCCATGGGGAGAAAATGGAAAGTCACCCTCGAGAACTTCGGAATCAAGAGAATTTGAAACCATGTTGGAACCAACTCACTCGTGCATCAACTACGTGTGTGTACCAAGCTAACTTGGTATCCCAACTCCATTTATCACTTAATCATTCCAATCACATTAGTTATCACACTCACGGTTGGGTTAGAATCCCAACACATCACATCCACTGCTGGATCCCATCCAGTCCATCTCATCCATTGCCGAATCTCAGATACTAAACGTATGCCCATCACGAAGAAGTCACACCCCAACTCGTGGCTCATCGTCAACATAATCACCGGCACCAGCACCAGCACTAGCACACTTGCATAATCACACTAGCATCAGCATCAACATCAGCATCAGCACACAGTGTGCGAATTACTCAACCATGGATCTTTGCTCATACCGAGCAATGACCCTATACCTCTGCTCAAGTTGGAGAAACTCTTCCTCCCTCGTACCCAACAGCTCTGGGTACAGTCACCTTGACAATCTATACAAGAAAATGAACGTTCCTTGAACGTCCCCCGATTCTCAACAACCACAACTGCATCCATCCTCGATAATAGTGCTTGCCACCACTTGTGCAGACCCACCCACTAGACATCGCTATCAAGACTCCACATCCAACGAAATCAACCGCCCATACTAACTACTTCGTATCCCCACTTAGGGATTGTAACGACTCGTCCCAAATTCTGGGATTAGATTAGCGACTAATGAGGGATTAGTGAGATTAATCGGTGATTAGTTGAGTAATTTCGATTAGATAGTGCAAAATGTTGACTTTTGACTCGGGGAGTCAAACATACAAGGATCGATGACCGTAACGTAGATTGGGCCGTCACGAGTCCGTAGACAAGCGGTACGTCAAAATCGGACGTTGAACGGAGAAGTTGTGGTCACAAGATCGAAATCTGGAATTTAACGTCTCGGGATTCGATTAAAATAATATTAAAATCTGATTGGGCAGATATTTGTGTGGGGCCCTTTGATTAATGACAAGTGTCACTCATCCCATTGGTGGCTTTCCCTAAAAAGGGGATCTTGTTTTAATTGGGGAGATTAATTAAGTATTAAAAAGTATATTTTTTATTATTTAATAAATTCTCTCTCATTTCTCTCTCTTCCCTCCCGTGCAACCATCTTCATCTTCTTCATTTATTTTCTTCGAAGCCGTATACCCCAATCCTACACAAACACCTCTCAATCATCATCCATTGCTTATGATCCGTGAATGAAAGTTGGAGCGGATGTTGAGATGAACCCAATGGTGCCACAGCAAGGACCGTCGTGCACGGTGGCCAAAATTTTGGAAGGTAAACCGTGGGATTCAAATTTTGGGTTTTTTGATTTTGATGGTGTTTATCGATTCTAAGCTTAGGATGATGTTCCTTGAGCTCTCACGAGCTTATAGGTGCAATTTGGGACGGATTTGGAAGTTAGAGGTGACCAGAATGATGATGGCAATTCTGGCCGAAACTTTGAATGGCCATAAAAAAAAATCTAGGTACTTTCTACAATTTAGGACTTTACATTTGGAATCCTTGGCTCGATTAGATGGATTTACATAGGTAGAACGTCGATTTAGTTGGGAAACGAGTGAAATATTGAAGTTTGAAATTTGGGGCATCAATTGAGTTTTCAGGCGAGAAATTCAGGCGAGTTGCCGGCGAGTTGACTCGTTGACAGGCAAGTTGACTCGCTGACTTTGACTCGCTGACTTTGACTCGTTGACTTTGACCTGTTGACTTTGATGTGTTGACTTTTTAAAAGTTGACTTTTGTGTTGACTACGAGCATGAGGGCGCGTGGGCTTGAATTTGGAGGTGGGCCTAGTCTCATTTTAACGGTTTCGACGATCTAGATCCAATGGTGGTGGTTTCGAGTTGATCGGAGATCGATAGGTTGGTAAAATCGAGGTTTTTCACCTCGGGGATCGTGTCAGGTACACGTTGACTTTTCCGGGAGTTTTGGAGTTTTATCCTATGGACTTAAATAGATGATTAGTGACCATCAAGTGTGATTTGTATAGGTTCGGGATTCCCGGTGGTTAGCCCAGGAAGATGTATGGCACGCATATCGCGGTGGCAATTAGGACGGTCTGTGAGTGGATCTTGATTTCTAGACTGCGATGCATGCATAAATGTTTTATATGGTTTATATATATGATTTCTATCATGATGAATATGGTAGTGGTGATTTATTGATTACACGTATTTCGAGGTGATTTACGTAATTGCACGTTTATCGAGATGTATGGTTTTACGCTGATTATACGTGCTTGTGGTTTCGGTAATGGTTTAATGAAATGGTTTTGGATTTGAAAACGTAAACTCAGGCATGAGACCCATTTTTTTTGGAAACCCTCGGACATGAAGTCGATATGAGTTATATTATCGGGCCAGGGGCCCATTTGTTTTACGAAATCGGGCATGAGGCCCAATTGTGTTTTATGAATGTGATTTCGGGTCGGAGACCCGTAAATGGATTTGGATAAATGGATTTCAGATTTGGAAACATGGAACCGGGCTTGAGACCCCTTTGATTTACGAACTATCGAACTTGGAGTCCATTTGATTTAATAAGGCATTGGGCCGGGGGCTCAGTTGGTTTACATGATCGGGCTTGAGGCCCAGTTGGTTATGATATCGGGCATGAGTCCCATTTATGGTTTATAAAGGTGATTTTGGGTTCGGAGACCCTAAATGGATTTGGATTTGGAAACATGGATTTCTGGATTCATGACGGTTTTATGGGAAACCGGGCATGAACCATTTGAAAGATTTGAAAGGTCTTGAGAATCATTACAAAATGGTTTTTCATATACCATCCTTGTATTTATGGATTGTCACCTCCGGGGAGGGTCGTTGGCATGGGTTGACCCCAGAGTAGTTACGGAGCACTAACTGAGTGGAGTCGCCCCCGTGGGGTACCTTACTCTCAGGAAGGCATTTATGGATTATAACCCGCAGGGAGGGTCATTGATCTGCGGACATTGACCTAGGTGGGCCGTAGGGAGAGTTGAGATTTGAGACCCCGGGTAGCACGCGCGTAGCTTTGGAAACCGTGACAAGATTGGTTATATGATATTTGGTAAACATGGTTTGTTGGATTTATGAAATCGCAACTGGATTTCAGAAATGATATCTTTGTGTTTTATGGATTTGGGCAATGACCCACATACTCGGATTTACGGTTTTGGGCTGAGTTCCCACATATGTTTGATATGTTATGAATTTGTGAAAATGGATTTGGGCAAAGGACCGTATGTTTTGGATTTACGGAATTTAGGGCTGAGACCCTAAAAATGGTTATTTGAATAAATTGTTTTCGTATGCATGGATGCTTTTTAGTGAAGGGCATAAATGTCTTTTAATGAAATGAGTTTTTATTAAACTATTTATGTTCGTCCACTCACAGCTTTTTATGGGTTTTAATGCCCTTCAAGTTGATCACGGATGCGGGCTGTAACAGAGACCGAGACATCACACTTCTCCACCGGATCCTGGGGCGCTTTGGAAGCCAGTCGGGCTGAAGGTTTTGAATTATCCCTTATTTGACACTTCGTGTCGGATGGGAGCATGGCACATCCCGTGATAATCCCGAGGGGATTGGGATTGGTTGTGTTAGGGATTCCATCGACAAGTACCAAACCCTGGTAACCTGTCCAACCAATCTCTAACTAGTCTCAACTTGACTCACATTTCCGAACCAACATCACACACTAGGGTTTCCCACCAAGGTCATCAACTAACTCTATTGTACTCATATTCTCTAACCCATCAAATCCCCAAGAAATTCCATCGATGTTTTCATGTAGTGGTTAAAAGGATGAGATTGTGGATAATTTTCACTCTTTGATTGGAAGTAATGGGGATAATTTTGATTTTTCGGCTTATAGTTTGTTGGTAGGGTGAAGCACAAAAGGTTATTTTCCTTGCCTGTTATGTGGTCCAGATACAACGTCCTTTTTGGCTTGCATCGAAGGTATGCTATTTGGGTGAAATTGTCTTGAGCTCACTAATGGCTTATGCAATTAGTCTCATTTGATGATAAATCAAAGTTATGGGCTCAAACAATGGGGAGGTCGACTGATGAGATATTGTCCAAACTGAGCAATATACATGACTTCATCACACAATGACTAAAACCTATTAAGTAAAAACATTGGATGAAAAAGAGCAAATTCTTCTGATTTTCGTATCAGTCAAAATTGAAAATCAGACACATCGCGGACCCTTTACAAGTTGAGAAGGATGTTATTGAGAATGTTGTGGGAATGATTTTACCTATTGATGGCAAGACAAAAGACACAAAAAAACCTCACCTCGGTATGCAATATATGGGGATTTGGTCAAATTTGTGGCTAAAAATTGTCAATGGCTAATGCATCATGGCTCCTCCAAATTATACGTCTACACTGGGGAATAAAAAAAAGTATTCTTGAAGTGGTTGCAAGATGTAAAATTTCTCGATGGGTACGCGGGTAACATATCCCGAAATGTTAGCACTGACAACGACACTTTGTCTAGTTCGAAGAGAAATAACTATCATGTTTTTCTACAACAACTCATGCCGATTGGTATTCGGCCTTACTTTGAGCTAGGTATTGTTGAACCAATATTTCATTTGTCTTATTTATTCTAGATACTATGTGCCAAATCATTGGTAAAGGCAGAACTCGAAGAAAATACCAAAGATATTATCTATATCTTATGCAGGCTAGAGCCAATATATCCACCTTTGATGTAATAGTGTACCTAATACATTTGTTGGATGAGGCAAAGCTAGTTAGCCTGGTGCACCGCCTAGTGCACTATCGTTGAATGTAACCAATTAAGTGGTATAACTTATTCTTTCTTTTACTAGTATTTCATTCTTATCATGCGCATATGTGAATCATAATGTATATCTCCTTATAGAATGTTAGGAATATGCAAGCAGTACGTCCAAATGCTCTATAAGGGAGGCGTACATTGCCAAATAGTCACTAAAATTTTGTGCAATATACCTTTGGAATGTTGAAACCTTCTTCAACAGGCCCTCGTGTAATGACGACGATGGTCAACAGTTAGAGACATTATCTGTATTTGTCCAACCCTCACAACCATTCAACAATGATCTAGTCCTTGTAATTTTGTCATTCGGGGTAAAATTGTCATTTGACAATGAAATCTTGTTGAATACTGAGAAGTGTCAAGTCTAAAAGTATCTAATATTTTACCCCTTCCACCAACTGACCACCCTACATATTGGGGAGTGGGTGTGTTCTATGATGTTATACGGTGGTCATGGGTCAAACCCCATGAAAGGCCATGAACACATACACCGTGAGGGGGAGAAAGAGGAAGAGAGACAGAGAGCTTGGGAAGGGAGGAAAGTGAAGGAAAAACAAGTAAGATAAGAGGGAATCATGAAAGAACATTGAGAGGAAAATGAGGACTGAGCTCGGTCGTGGACCCGAAGGTACTATTCTTGGATTCTTAGTTTTAATTTTGTTTTTAAGGCTTGTAAACTTGGTGTTGAGTATTTTATGACCTTTATGGGGACTTTACGATCATGAAGAGTTCAAAAATAGAGGTTTAGATGCGGAAACGAGGTGGAAATAAATTAAGAAATCATGACCGAAACTCATGGATTTGGACCTTGGCATTGAGGAGAGTTTATGTTGTTTACTCATCATAGAACTCTTTATGGTAGTCATTAGATGGATTTAGATGTTTAAAACAAAAGAAAATGTGAAGAAATGGCGGAGTGTGAAGCGGGTTGGAGTCACAAATCGGGCTACTTGATTAGTAGGTAACCCGGTCTGTCGCGAGGTTAGAGGTAATAAACAGTAACACGCTTGGGTTTCACGCACAGAGAAATTACTAGGCGTGTGGGGGCGCATGTTAGACCCTTTTGCTATGTGGTCAACATGAAACTTCTACTTCTCGATCCTACGAGTCCAATGGTACAATTTTCGAGGCGATCGGGTATAATCTTGAGGTAATTTTGACCGTCTGAAGGTTTATTTTTTATTTTAAATTCGTTTTAAATCTCAGAAAATTATGGGATTAAAATGTGAGTTAATTAGGACGGTTAGTGACCTTTAGAAAGGATTTTTGACACGAGATTAACTTTTCGAATTTTATTGGAAAACGTACAATGCAGTTTGACTGCGTGTACGATATGTGTGAGTGGACATTCTTTTCCCTAAATCCTATGCATACGTATTTATATGGTTTTACTTGATTTAATGTGTGATTTTCTTGTTTTTTTACATGATTTTATATGAATTTTGGTGATTTTACGGTATATTACACGTTTTACGAGGAAATCGTATATTTCGTGTTTTGGATTTATACTGGACTCTGGATTAGTTTTAGAGTCAATATGTGATTCCTACATATTTTTGTTGATTTTTCAAGTTAGAATGGACATGATCGTCGTTTTTAGTTTCAATGTGATCATTGTGGAGAATCAAGGAACAAAAAATCTTGATGTTCGACCTTATCAGTTACCCGAATTGGTGGACCAAACCAGTCCCAAAGGCGTACAACTCCACCGATGTTGTAACTAAAAAATCCACGGCCCCAGATCAAGCTTCTGCTCTAATTGCAACATCAAGTAATCCTTATAAGTGTCTTAGTGTCTCTGCTCCTCTTCGTAACAATACATGGATTTCCACTGATAATATGGCGTTTGACCTAGGTCAGTTGAGTTCTTCGAAACCCTATAAAAACCCATTGTGTCGACTGCCAACGATACACCTTCTCCGGTTCTTAGAGAAGGTACACTTACATTAAATAAAAACCTTGACCTAGAATCCATTTAGTTATCCCTTCCCTTAATTATAACTTATTGTATGTCAAATCAACCATGCCTTACATTGTGTTGTGATTTTTTGGCCTCATTATTATGTTTTAAGGACATACAGACGAGAAAGACAATTGGATGTGGTACTAGCCGTGGGAAACTCTATTACTTAGATATGTCACCAGGAAATTCAAAGAGCATAGCTCGAGAGTTTGGGATTGCTTCGTTAGTCACTAGGTCGATGTGTTTGGAAATGTTTTTATGGCATCGACGTCTTGGTCATGCCTCGTTTTGATACCTTCAGAAGTTGTTCCCCAAGTTTTTTCCTACTAGTGATATGTTTCATTTTCAATGTAATATTTGTGAACTGGCTAAAAGCCACTGTATTCCTTTCCATGTTAGCTTTAATAAAACGTTTGTTCCATTTATGACTATTTATTCTGATGTATGGGGACCCACTATGTTTCTTCATTGAGTGGTGCTCGATGGTTTGTAACCATTATTGATGATTGTACTTGAATGACATGGCTATGTTTTATGAAAACTAAAAGTGAAGTGGCTGCTCTATTTCAGAAATTTCATAAAATGGTGTCTACATAGTTTCATTCTCCTATTCGTGCTTTTCGTACATATAATAGTGGTGAGTTTGTTAACTCTGAACTTAGCGGGTACTTGTCACAACATGGTATAATCCATTAGACAACATGTTTGTATACACCGGAACAGAATGCAGTTGCTGAACGTAAGAACCGTGATCTCCTAGAGGTGGTTCATGCGTCTATTGTTGAGGCTCAACTTCCTTTGACGTATTGGGGAGAACCCATTTCTGTCGCGATTTATCTCATCAATAGGGTTCCTTCTCGGACCTTTTAGTTTTAGACAACATTAGAGACATTAACTGGTGCTTTCCCAGCAACACCCGTCCTTAATCGTGTACCATGAGTGTTTAGTTGTGTGGAATTATTCCATTTTACCAAACAGATGCGCAGTAAATTGGAGCCACGTGCCGAGAAATGTATCTTTGTTGGGTAAGCTTAGAATTAGAAAGGATATCGATGTTATCATTCATCCTCTAGGAAGCTCTATGTTACACTGAATGTGGCCTTTCATGAGTAAGTTATGTTCTCGCCAACTTCAATGTCTCCACTTCATGAGGATAGTTTACATGAAGTGCAAACACTTACCTATGAACCATTGACAGTGAACCCGATGGATCCGAGTGGTAGGGTGTTGGAGCCTAGTGGTGTTAATTCACCAACAAACCCTAAACCATTACCAATATTTGAACCTCTTCCAGTACCTGAACTTGGACCTGAAATGCTACAATCACCAACAATTTCCAGTTCTTCTAGTCCAGCGCCTATACCACCCATATTACAAGAGCAGTTGTCATCCTTGGCTATATCCGAAAATCAGGTACCTTCTACAGTTGTATGTAGGTAACTCCCACATCGTGTCAGCTAGGGTGTTCCTAAAGCTTAGTATGAGCCTGACTAATAGAAATTTTACCAAGAAAAAAAGATGTACTACGCAAAACCTCTACGTGTAATAAACTTTGCAAGCGCACAAGATGTGTAGATAGAATAGATGCAAGTAAAGGTCGATCCCACAAAGACTTGTTCAATGATATCTAATTATGTTCAACTCAATTGACTTAAGTGGAGTAATTAAAATGCAAATATGGGGGGTTGTCACGTTGAATGAATGTAAGTAAATTAACTAAGATTAACTAACTAAGTTGAGCTAGGGTTTCTATCCACCTTTACCAATTATAATTCTCCTCTGATTTCCTTGATTAGATTACTATGCATGTTTTCTGAATTAAGTTCCCGTGCAGGGTTCCGGCTAAGGCTCACTCCACACATATTATCTTCTCTTATATTGCATGTTTAAGCATGATGTACCCGCCCTTAAACAACTAATATCGTTCAAGCGTGATAATGCATGAAACATGAAGAAGATTTAATGACAAAGTAGACTATCCGTAGAAAAGTGATGTGCAATTCTAGTGAGTCATGAGTTTAGATTATGAATAAGATTCCCCCTCTTAAACATGATGCTACAAATTGCAGGGTGAACACAAACATCGAGGTGATCCGTCAAGCAATTACATCAACAATTCTACACAAATAAGGCAGCTAAGCTTATAAGCATAAATTGAGTTCATGAAGCGCAGTAATCCAACAAATTCAGGCATACATAACAACCATAATCAAGAGCCAGAAATCTAAGTAAGAACTAACATGGCTAGGGCTTCAAGTAACCCTAGCCCTAATTACACTACTTAAACATTATTGAATTAAACGAAGACATAAAAGGAAGATGCATAAACATAAATAAAGCAATAAATAATAAAAGGAATGAAGGAAAACTCCCTCAAGGTAAACGTGTTGAAATTAAGATGCTTGAATTGTAAAGAGTTCTTGAATTAAGATTACAAAACTCTAAACCAAGAACATGAATTGAAGTGCGAATTTTCACAGAGTTTCGGGAACCTTCAAGAGGTAAATTCAGCCCCCTCGATAATAAACCCTAATACCCCTATTTATAAGAGAATAATTAATCCTCTTAAAAATAGGAGTATACAATTAATTTTTATAAGAAAAAGGCTTCATAAGTAATTAAGAAATCTAATTAAAACCTTTCCTACAAGTAAAGGAATTGAAAATAATAATAGAAAGGGAAGTAGGACTAAAATCCCTATACAATATGGAGATTAGGTGTGAAAGGAAGTTGGAATTATCCTAAAAAAAGTAGAAAATTACGCAATGATTCTTAGTAAGTACAAGCAATTTTCATGTTCTATACATTCATATTAACTTGTTTTAACATAAAAACTAGCATCACAAAACAAAAACAGCCAAGAAAACAAAACAGAAAATAAAAAACAATAAGGAAATAAGAGCAGAAAATAAAAAACAGCAAGAAAATCAAAACATAAACTGAGTTGTGTACCCCTAAACTTAAGTACAATACCACCAAACCTAAATGAAACATTGTCCACAATGTTTTGAGCATAAAAGGAAGACAAAGTCATGAGTTAAAAGGTGAAAAACGTCCATAAGAAAAAGGGAACAAACTAGGGCTAGGTTACCTCCTAGGAGCGCTTGATTTAACGTCTAGGCGAGACCAGGATAGCCACTCATGTTAGGGTAGGCTAATGTGTATCTTCGGACGTTCACGGTGAAATGATGATTTTTCCCCTGTAATGGGTGAAACGTTGACCTTTCGTTCAGGCTGTCAAATGGACTTTGACCGATGACAGTTACGTAGTTCGGGACGTCACGAGTTCATAGACAGGTGGTACGTCTGATTTAGACGTTCGAGGAAGCAGTTATGACGTTCGGAAGTTCAGGGGTATTTTGGTAATTTGGTTGAACAGGGGCAAACGGTTGACTTTTGACCCGTGCGGCCTGATGGACGAGGGCCAAATACCTTTATGTAGATCGGGAAGATACGAATTCGTAGACAGGCTGCAAGTCAAATTCGGATGTTCGACGGAGAAGTTACGGTTCACGGAAGTTTGAACATATTATTGCACGTTTTACGAGACGAGGAACTTTTGGCAGCAAGTGGGGCCCAGATATTATTGGACAGGCCCAATGGATGAGTGACAAGTTTCACCCATCCATTGCCCATCCAAGCCAACTCATGCATATCCCCTTCCCCTTATTCAATCATCGTCCATTCTCCCAAACAAACCGATCCATCCTTCTACTCCAATCCAAACCCTTCACCTCAATGACCATGATGGAGACCCAGAGAGTGATGGGAGGACATGTGGGTGATGGTGGCCGGCCAAGGTAGCGCCACCGTGGACGTCGGAGGAGGAACCCGTGCAAGTATCGGCTTTTGCCCGATTCCTTTTAATTTTGATACCTCACGTTATGGGCCGTTTTTAATGATTTGAATTGGTTTATTGGGTTATTAGGAATGTAATAGGATGATTTTGAGGAAGGTTAGAGGCGGAGGAAGCCTTGGGAGAAACTTGGATGTTTTGAACTGTGAGGAAAAATTGGACCGGTTCGAATATGTAGGTTTTAGGTTATTTAATTTATAGGTTTAGAATCTTAGGACCAAAATAGGAAGTTTAGAATCGATTAGGAAGGAAAAGGATGAAAATTGGACCGTATAGGAAGCTGGACCGGTCACGCCGGTCCAAGTTGCAGAAGAGAACTGGGCCGGTCGGTCCTGACCGGCCAGACCGAGGAAGAAGACAAATGTATCACTGGCGCGTGACTCCCACGCGCAGCTACTTTAGGCGGTGCGTGCGGGCACGTGGGGGAGATTTTGAAGGTGGTTCCAACATGTCAAATCATCTATTCGATATAACGAACATTTTGGGACTGGTTTTGAGTCGATCAGACATCTTCTCGATATAGTTCGGGTTGTCCGAATGTTTTAGAGCATGTTTAAAAATAGTTAAAAATCCTGAAAAATTAAGGAGTTTTGGTGAGGGGTTAATTAAGTAGTTAGTAACCCTCTAAAGTGATTTGGACAGGTTTAGGAACACCGGAGATGACGATTGACCCAGGAAGGCGTACGACGCGCGTATCGAGGCGTCAGCGCGGATGGTCTGTGAGTGGACTTTCTATTATGAATCGATACATGCATAAATGTTTTATAAATGTTTTAATACATGTTTGTGATGCCTTGAGTGCATTTTTGTGTGTGTTTACGTATTGGCACGTATTTCAAAGTTTCGGTTTTTATACGTGCTTATACGCGCTTATGCTCTTGGTTTTCATGAAATGGTTTTGAAAAGGTAAAACCGAGCATGATGATCGGACCCGTCCCAACTGGACTTTGATAACCGTGCTTGGTTCTGCTCCCGTCTGACAAGTCAACTGAAGTCCCAAAATTACCCTTCAACACCTGTCAGACAAGGGATAACTGCACTGATTTCAGCTCATGCCTCCACCTCTCGATCAGCCCCATACGTCGTGCCACGACCTGTAGTGTCATCAAAACAGAAAAGGTGTGAGTGGACAAAAATAAGATCATTTGAAAAACATTTCAAAATACACCATTTACCCTCAAGTTTATCAAACCATGCATGCATAGGGAAAAACATATGAATAACAATCACCGACTTTCCAGCCAAATCACATGAAAAGTATCAAATCCCACCTCTCAAGCCGAACATATGAAAACATAATCACCTGGCCATAAAGACCAGAACCTGTACTCAATACCAGTACACAATCACAATTAACATCAAACAACACTATTCACAAGTGCACAAACAATCACACAATCACATCCGCACTACATGTAGGCCAACCTCGGGAACTGTACACAGGCACTATCCGAGTCATATCAGTCATGTCTGGGAACTGCACATGCACCATCTAGACGTACCACATACTCGGGAACTGCACTCACTCAACATCCGAGCCACGTCTAGGAACTGTACTCGCACCATCCAGAACATGGTCCAGTATCCACAATCACAAACACAATCCATTCCATTCCATTCCATTCCACAATCACAAACACAATCCATTCCATAAACAGATATCAATCATATCCATAACTTCAAACCAAGTCAAAAGCATTCCCGACAGGGTCTCAAGGCCAAATGCCATTTACACGTAAATCCATAAAATCACATTTGAAAACATTAAAATAATCCAGAAATCATCCTTGACTCACCAACTAAGTCAAAATATCCTTTTCAAAACTTTTTTGACTCCGTGCCTAACCCAAAATATCACTTGCATATTTCTAGTAAAACGTGCCCGAAAGACCAATTAAAATAATCATTAAATCACAAATAATCATGCCACATCATCAGGACATCATTGCAACTCAAATCATGCAATCAATCATTTAAAACATTTAACTATGCATGCATAATGGTTTATAAAACAAACGTCCACTCACACACCGTCCTAACCGCTCGCTTTCCGAGTTGTACGCGTTTCCGTAATGTCCGGTACCTTCCAGGAATTCCTGGTCCTGCCCAAATTCAACATTAAGGGTCACTAATGACTCAATGAATATCATATCAATTTCCCATAATTTTTCGGGAAATAAATATTAATTTAAAACATAATCTAAACCTTCGGACTCTCGAAAAAATATCGAAACGGTGTCCGATTAACTCGAAACCAACACCAAAATGTTTGTTACATTGAATAGAGTAAAACACCTGTTGAACACTTCCCCAGAAAACTCACCACGCGCCCTCACGCGCCGCCGCAAGCGGCTGCGCGTGAAAGCCACGCGCCAGGGAACAATGTCATCATTCTCATCTGTATGACTGTTATATTGGTGTGCAACCCGCGATAGGATCCAATTCATTCTCTTTCAATTCGACCATGATTTCTTCAATTCTTTCAACCAATACTTTGTAATCACTTCGAATTAAAGTTTTGTATCCTTAAATTCATACAATATAGATTAAAACTACTAATCTCAAATTCGATACCCGTTAAATTCAAAATCCCAATTCGACCAATTCGACTTAAATTGTACATTTTAATGAATCAGGAAGTTACAGAGGAATCCTATGAACAAAAATTCGACATTAATTACATTACTTCTTACCTTGAATCAATCCAACCAAACCTCAAAATTTCAAAACTGTCGCAAGGCTCGTTCTCAGTCAAATCTCCATCAATTCCCTTCCCATTTGATTTGGTTCGAATTGTTTGGCTCCCAGAAGACTTAATATCAACTCAATTTCACTTCAATTAGTCCAATACTTGAAAATTGAGATTCAAATGTCCAAAATTTGGTTTCGGGTTTTCTCTCGGGTTTCTGAGTTTTCTTTCAATGTTTTCTCCTCTTTCATCTCTTTTTTCCCTCTACAATTCCCCTTTTATTCTCTCTGTTGAGTCTCTACATGTCTTGGATTGAATTGATCGACTATGATCAACAATGGACCATATGGATAGGTATAGGTTTATTTGTTTTTATTCTGTATTCTCTACGTTTAGCGGCAACCAGTGCCACCAATCCCTTTAATTTCAGTGACATGTGTCACTTGCTAGACTGAATGAGTCACCCAATTGGCCGATTCATCAAATATCCCTGCCAAATTACCATTTTACCCTTACTAACAAAATGACCAAAATGCCCCTCACCGTTCGAGACCCACAACTTTCACATCCGACCACCGATTGACGCATGCTGCCTGTCTACGGATTCAGATTCCCGAGACCTACCCAACGGTCATGGCCAAAAGTCCAAAAGGCATCCCGAACAAAAAGTTAACTTTCGGCCCCATAACCAATGGCAAAATCATCATTGTACATCCAACTTTTCCAAATTTTCCTTTCCCGAATTTCCGGGTTGTCACACAAAAGACCCAATTGGATTTGGTTTTGACTCAGGCATGAGACCCTATTGATGACCTATGAGTCTGAGTCGTGGTCGCGACGGGTGCTGTGTGCACGACGACGGACGACGTGACGCTCACCTCCGGATTGGGATGCATTCCCTCCGGAGAGGTCATGATGCACGACCCGTTGTCGAGCAGCCACTGAAGGCTCGACTTCGGAGTGCTAACAGTTTAGAGGATCGATCGCCGACGTGTGCACCATGGTCTCGAGATGGTCGCGACAGTGATGTGTTCACAGCGACATACCAAGGTTGAGAGCAGTCCTGGATTGATGGTTGCACGCATCGCTATGATGGGAATCGTGATTAGCCCTGAGATATCGGGCTTGATGCTCAGTTGATTTGAGTTCAGGCTCGATGTCCAGTTATTGTGAAATCGGGCTAGAGGCCCTGTTGAGTCCTATGTTCGGGCTGGAGGCCCAGTTGCTTTATGTTATCGGGCGTGAGTCCCGTTTTATGGTTTGCTATACTAGTATGTATATACCCTCCTTACGAGCTTATTGATTGGTCTCCTCCAGACGTTGACCTGGAGAGTCTCGATCCACAGACCAGAGTGGGTATCCCCATAGGGATCCCGTTCCAGGAGTGGGAGTTATGATGTGGTCCCGGACCAGATTCTAGAGAGATGATCGGACTAGGTCCGAAGATAGAGCCTCCTAGATGGAGAATTCCTGGGAGAAGACTCGGAGTGAGACCCCAAGTAGTATGCATACTTATATATATATATAGAGAAATCGTGACATATATCGGGGATGAGTTCCCTAGGGGCTGTGTGCCCCGAGTTGGCATCTTTTCAGGAAGTGCCTAGGATGGGTTATATATGTATATATATATATATATGTATATGTGTATGAGTTTTCACTGAGACGGCGTTCGGCTGAGACCCGCGCATATTGGTTTTGAGCTGAGACCCATATGAGCTGGATTTGGGACGAGTTCTCATGTATTGATTTACGGGTTTTTGTGATTTCGGGTCGGGGACCCTTAAATGGATTTATGGTTCATGACGGTTTATGGGGACCGGGCATGAACCCTTGAAAGGTTTTGAGAATGTTTTCAAATGGATTTATAAAATATTTGTTTAATCCCTCACAACTTTTGTATTTTGAATGCCCTTCAGGTTGATCGCGGATGCGAGCTGTAGCAGAGACGAGACATCACATTCCTCCCTTGGATCCTTGCACCCTCTGATAGGCTCGGTTGGGCGAATGACATAAATATCCCTGGTCTGACACTTCGTGTAAGACGGGAGCAAGCACGTCCCACGCTAATCTTGAGGAATTTGGGAAGGGTCCTGAAATCATGGGCCACGGGGCACTCGCGGGACTCCAGAAAAATTTAAGTGGTATCTTGCCTGCAACATAAATTAATTGATTAGTTCGACAAGCAGAAATCCACTTCCTAGACTTTAACATTTCAGGGAACAAATACCACAAAAATTTGAAAGTAAGCAAGAAGTGCTTGATCCCAATAGACAAATAAGCGTAATGATTGAGGTGGGGGGGACCATGGAGGAGCTTTGGGCGGCTTGGGTCGTGGCCTTGAGCCTTGGGTGGAGCTGAATTTCTAAAAGGTGCATACCACCACCTTGATACTTCCTTCGTCTTGCCTCCTACAAGGACCATTAAACCTGCAAAAACCATTAGGCACAACATCAAATTTCTCACCAAAACACCTAAGTTGAGTAAGGAACTTAAATGGTGAAGATAACGATAAGGAAGGCCCTGGAAAAGTAAAGATAAGAGGTGTTTGAAGAGTTGAGGCAGCAAGGATAGGTGCTGGAATTTCAAGGACCTCGGCCAAAACTTGGTGCAATGCTTGCGGGTTTGGTTCTATTTCATGAACATCAAGAGCATGACTCGAGGTGCATTCATTTGTGCTGTCCGTGGGTGGCAAGGGAACATACACAACATTATCCTAACCATTCCAATCGGATTCCCAAAGAAGTTTCAGTCGAAGGTGCTCTAGTTCCTTTTCCTCTAAGATGGCTTCCCGGAGTGTTCTTTGAGATCGGGCCTCGGTTAGTGCATCCCAGAGTATTCTTTGAGATAGGGCCTCGGTTAGTGCATCCAGGAGTGTTATTTGAGGTTGGGCAGGCTTAGGATTTAGAAGAGGAGGGGTCCAAATGTATGATGCTGGTTCACTCCATCTGTGGTGGTATGGCTCTATATAGGGCAGATTGTAAGGCTCAGTCATGTACATGCAGTCTTGGGGGTATCCCCATCCCCTTTGATTACTTTGAACAAAAGGAATGTGTGCATAGGGCTCGTAGGCCCAACCTTGAGGATAGTAATTAGAATTCCATGGCTCCATGGTACCTAGACACGTAAAAAAAAGAAAACCAAAAAATTATATACAAAACAAAAAGAAAAACCACTAAGTCAAAGGAATCAAATAAAAAGGACACCGTTGAGGAACAAGTCCTCGGCATCGGCGCCAAAAACTTGATAGAAATTTTACCAAGCACAAAAGCTGTGCTAGGAAAAACCTCTACGAGTAATAAACTTTGCAAGTGCACAAGACGTGTAGATAGTATAGATGCAAGCAAAGGTCGATCCCACGAATACTTGCTCAATGATATCCAATTCTGTTCAACTCAATTGACTTAAGTTGAGTAATTAAAATGCAAATATGGGGGGTTGTCACGTTGAATGAATGTAAGTAAATTAACTAAGATTAACTAACTAAGTCGAGCTAGGGTTTTTATCCACCTTTACGAATTATAGTTCTCCTCTGATTTCCTTGATTAGATTACCATGCATGTTTTCTGAATTAACTGCCCATGCAGGGGTCCGGCTAAGGCTCACTCCACACATATTATCTTCACTTAGATTGCATGTTTAAGTGTGATGTACCCGCCCTTAAACAACTATTATCGTTCAAGCGTGATAATGCATGAAACATGAAGAAGATTTAATGACACTAGACTATCCGTAGAAAAGTGATGTGCAATTCTAGTGAGTCATGCGTTTAGATTGCGAATAAGACTCCCCTTCTTAAACGTGATGCTACAAATTGAAGGGTGAACAAAAACATCGAGTTGATCCGTCAATCAATCACATCAACAATTATACACAAATAAGGTAGCTAAGCTTATAAGCATAAATTGAGTTCATGAAGCGCAGTAATCCAACAAATTCAGGCATACATAACAACCATAATCAAGAGCCAGAAATCTAAATAAGAAATAACCTAGCTAGGGCTTCAAGTAACCCTAGCCCTAATTACACTACTCAAACATTATTAAATTAAACAAAGACATAAAAGGAAGATGCATAAACATAAATAAAGCAATAAATAATAAAAGGAATGAAGGAAAACTCCCTCAAGGTAGACGTGCTGAAATTAAGATGCTTGAATTGTAAAGAGTGCTAGAATTAAGATTACAAAACTCTAAACTAAAAATATGAATTGAAGTACGAATTTTGACAGAGTTTCTGGAACCTTCAAGAGGTAAATTTGGCCATCTCGACAATAAACCCTAATACTCCTATTTATAAGAGAATAATTTTCCTCTTAAAAATAGGAGTTTACAATTAAATTTTATAAGAAAAAGCCTTCATAAATAATTAAGAAATCTAATTGAAACCTTTCCTACAAGTAAAGGAATTGAAAATAATAATAGAAAAAGAAGTAGGACTAAAATCCCAATACAATATGCAGATTAGGTGTGAAAGGAAGTTGGAATTATCCTAAAAAAAGTGGAAAATCACGGAATAAGGCTACAAGATCATTTTCGGTGGTCAACTACCGAATTTGGGTGGTCAAAGGACATGGTCAACGCTTAGTCAAATGCGCTGGGTTGCTGTTGGGAAATTCGGTGGGCGCTCACCGAATCTGGCGATGCTTATTCAGCATGCTCGTGCCTTGAAGGAGAAAAAACTTTCGGCAGTAGCTTACCATTTGGGTCCAACGCTACAGTAACCTGCATGCCTTTTTCTTCATTCGGTGGATAGCCACCGAATTTCTTGTGCAATTTTTTTCTTCTTAACTTCTTCGTTTCAACTCCGATTTAGGTGATTCTTTCGACCAAATTCATGTAATTCGAAACTCAATTTGATTTACACATTTCTCACAAAATATATTATTTTCTCCAATTGCATAGAACAAAATATTAAAAAAAAATTAATAAAAGAGCATTAAATCATGGATAAAACATGCATAAATTATGATCTATCACTAACCCTAGTTCCGAAGCAAAGTATCACATAAGTAACTATGTGTCTACCCACAAGTTGTCACCGTCGTGTGTGTCTTTTGAAAATCAATTGTCTAATGTACATGTTCCTAGTAGTGTTCAAGTTGTTTTGCAGGATCCCAAGTGTAACGACCCGTCCCAGAGTTTGGGATTAGATTAGTGATTAATGAATGATTAGTGAACTTGATCGGTGATTAGTTGAGTAATTTTGGACGGACGATGGAAAATGACGGTTTTGCCCTTAGAATGGGCAAACTGCTAACTTTTGATTAGGGTGGTCAAATGGACTTTGGCCAATGACTGTGACGTAGTTCGGGACGTCACGAGTCCATAGACAGGTGGCACGTCTGATTCCGACATTCGAGGAGCAAGTTATGGCGTTCAGAAGTTGAGGGGTATTTTGGTAATTTTCCATGTAGCGGTAGTTTGGTCATTTTACTGCCTTGGGAGTTGTGCCTAGACTAATGGTGACACCTGGATGTTCTTGGGATTTGTGCCCCACATATTTGGGACATATGTCCGTCACTGGAAGGCTGTTGAAGGTCTCTCAGCCGCCTCAAAATATTTGAAAAACAAAGGGGATGACATTTGTGCACGGTTGCACAATTGGAAGAACACAGAGAAAAAACAGAGTACTGTGAACCCCAACCCCTTCAACTATCTCTAAACCCCCTCCTTTGTCTCTGACTTGTGAATAAAAAAGAGAGAACAAATGGCAAGAAACGTAGTGGTGCCACTGTGGAGGGTCGTCGTGCACGACGGGGGAAGAAGGGAGGTAAAGACCGTGTGCCCTGTTCTTGAATTTGAAAATGGGCTTTTAACGGTTCTAATCAATTGGATGATGATTCTGAAGGTGAGACGAGTCCGATGAGCTAGGAAGGGAGGCCTGTCGTGGACGGTGATAGTGGAACCATGTACAGTGAGTTATGGAATTCAAGAATGGTAAGTTATGATTTCGTTGTTGTTGTGAGGTCTTGATGATTAGAATGGGTTGCCAGGGGTTCCAGAGATCGATTGGGATCAAAATAAAGGAAGGAAGTGGCCGGAATCATGGCAACTCTACGACGAACAGTGGATGGTTTATCCTTCGATTTGGGAGGTAGTCTCTAGCCTTGAATTTCGTGTTTTGATTATATGAATTGATTAGGAATGAAAGCACGAAACTAATGGATGAAATATGACTGAAAATGGGTTAAAATTGGATGAAAATCGGCCATGCAGGTTCGGTTGAACCGGGCTGGTCTGAACCCGTATAGACCGGGTCTGACCGAGGTAGACGATGATGAATAGTGCCATGCATGGTTACCACGCGTAGGGCGTTTAGGCAGCGCATAAGGGCGTTTCGATGTAACGAACATTTTGGGACTGGTTTCAAGTCGATCGAACATCGTTTCGATATAGTTCGGGATGTCGGAAGGTTTAAGAGCTCGTTTAAAAATAGTTAAAATTCGAGAAAATTATGGGGATTTAGTAGAAACCTTATGAAGTGGTTAGTGACCTTCGAATGTCATTTGGACAGGTTCGGGAATTCCGGTGATAGTGGATTAGCTGTGAACAGCGTATTGCACGCGTATCGAGGCAACAACACGGATGGTCTGTGAGTGGACTTTGCTTTCTAAATTATGATGCATGCGTAAATGTTTTATATGTTTTCTATATCTGAGTTCTATGATTATGGTTATGATATTGATGATTTATTTTTTGCACGTATTTCGAGATGATTTCCATATTTATACGTATTTTGTGATTATGCTTTTATGATATGTTTTGAGAATGGATTTGATAACATGATTTTGGATAAGAAATATGATTTGGATTTCAATGTTAAACATGGATTTTGGAAAAGTGAATTCGGGCATGAGACCTAGTTCGAATAAAAGTGATTTCGATAAACGTGAATGATTTCTGGATTTGGATTTGAGATGGTGATTCCAAATTTGGACTTATTCGGAATGATGATTTCAGATTTGGATTTGGAAATGGATATATGGATTTGGATTTGATAAAATGGTTTTGAATTGGATTTTCTAGATCTGGTTTTGGATTTAAAGAACCGGATATGATATGTGACGGGGGCGGGCCCAGATATGTGATTTGGGTTTGAAGACCCTGGGGGTTTAAAGACTCGGAAGTTTAAAGACTCGAGAGTTTAAAGACTAGGATATTGTTATTTCCCCTGTAGGCCTATTGAGTTGAAAGACTCGGGAGTTTAAAGACTCAGATTGATATTGAGGCCTGTTGATTTTAAAGACTCGGATATATATTGAGTTTAAAGACTCGGATAGATCCAGCAGGTTTGATTGATGGAGATGTGTTTTAAATGATTTTGGATTTCTGTGATACACTGATGGTTTTCAAATGGTTTCCAGATGATTTGGGCTGAGGCCCAATATTTGAGAGTATTATCTTGGAAATGAAATGGTTTTATGCAATGATTTTCGAATGCATGCATTAGTTTTACGTGGAAGGTATAATTGTCTTTTCTTATAAATTTTTTTCTGAACTTATTATTTATTTTTGTCCACTCACAGTCTTTTTTGCTTCGATACCCTCTATGTTGTTGATGCTATGCGGGCTGTTGTTAGTGAGACGGAGACATCACACACGCGAGCCACAGTGAGTCTGCGCACTCTGGGAAATCAGAAGATGTATCTGGACGACGTTGACCTGGGTATCCCTTGTCTTGCTTGCATGTTCCAGGGGGGTTGAACAGAGGGTTAGCCTTCGTGTTGCACGTGGGTTAGACGGGAGCATGACTTATCCCTAATCCCCGGGGATTGGGGGTTGGTCGTGTCAAATTGGTATCAGAGCGCGGTTTGTGCGCTCTACGTGAGGTTATGGCTTCTAGAGTAGTTGGTTTGTCGGCTTGTGTGTTGTGATGTTGTTGTGGATGTGATGTCTCAACGCGGAACAACCCGTCATTAACCTGGACACTATAGTGATAGTACGTTAGTTAGTGGCGATTGCTAGCGCCTGGGTGATAGTCGCCCGATACACGGTGTGGGGTATGATGTATGCGAACTTTAGTCCAGGAAGGATGGCGTGTTTAGCGCTTGGTTAGATCTATCGTTTGTTGGACCCTATGGTCGGATGTGTGCCTGAGTTATTAACCCGAATGGTAACCAGATGGGTTGGGGCCGGATGACAGCCTGTTGAGCCGGATGGCAATCGTGGGCTCCCCCATAGCGACGATTATTAATTCGACGCTCGTGACGACTGTGAGTACATTGAGTTAGCGGATGATCTTAGCCGGGTGTGACGACTGGACTAGTGAGGTCTGATATGTGCTAGTGGATGTGCTTAGCTCAGTTGTCGTTACTGAGATCATGGAGTGTTGTGTTTCCTAGAGTTATGGAATGTGAGAGAAATAAGGTTTCCCCAATCCGAGCCACATCTCGTTATGAACGGAGATTCGGGATTTGTGTGCTGTGAGCACAAGATAGGAAATGATGTGCCACAAGCTAGGATGCTTGTGAATGGTAGGATGGGCACATTGTGACTTGAGGTTGTGACCAGTCGTGAGGTGCTAGCGTGTGGTCCATACTCTACCACTAACCTAGTCGGGATATTTGATGACCATTGGCAGGTCATAGTTCGGTACAAATGGTCAGGATGGTGTTGGTTTGATCAGAGTAGCACAGCAGAAGCGCTGTGGACCTATGCTTCGTGTTGAATCTGGCTAGGTTGGACCTGATTAGACGTGTTGTATTCTTGAGCGATCTGATCAGATGTGGTGGTAGGATAATTTGTGGGAATTTTATGAAAAGTGATGTGATTGTTTATGGATTCAATGAGGGTCTTACACCTACAGATGATAGGTGGATTCCATTTAAGAGTATGTGGACCGGGATTGGGTTGATACTGGATCACGATCGAGTTGTTGTGCTCCTAGAACAAGATTGAGATATCCTTGTTATGGATCAAAGAATTGTGTACTGAGTGTGCTAAGCTAGGAGCAGAGGAGAATCGTATTGTAACACAGAGATTAGATATGTTGGATTTATGCAGGAAGAGTGTGGTCTGTCTTGCATACGTATGGGTGTTTGGACTTAAATCTAGTGCTGGGTTTGCCTTGTACATCCAAGTTAGATGTGATTGAATTAGTCATTCAAATGTTGATCGAGAGACCCAGGAGATCAAGAAATTTGGATGGATTCGTAGTTGGTATTCCTCGGAAGACGTGTTGGGCCTGAAGTGTTGGGCTTGTATTAGGTTGGACTGATGAACTCCAAAAGTGAAGTGTGATTGGCTTGTAGCCAGATGGTTGTTAGTATGGATCTACAGATGTTGTGTGGGCCTCAGGTATACACTGTGGTGGTTGGAGGATGCACTGTGAGGTTGGAATGAAAGGATGCTTTATGATGTTGTTGGATGGACTTGGGATACGTTGTGTTGATGTGGGTGTTTGAGTGATCGACTAATACCGAGGTGAGTAGCCGATGTGATTAAGGATATATCATATGATGGATGTGATTGCGATGTACACTTTGACGTTTTAGTGGTATGCACCATGATTGTAGTTGGGTGTGACTGGTGCATTGTTGGAAGCATTTCGATGCAATTGGACGTGCATCGTAATGTTCTAGTAGAGGTATTGGTGATTGGCTTCAAACCGAGGTACGTTGTTAGTTTTCTTGATGATCGGAGTGAATCCGATGTGATGGATTGAATGAGAATGGAGACTGGACAATATGGGTCCAGAGTTGGAAAAGATGGATACACTTCCAACATGGTTGGAATTGCGGAATCAGGAGGCGACGAGATTCAGACAATGAGAAATTGTGTTTGATTCGTAGTTGGTGTTAGATGTTGAGTATGGTATGATGGATACTCTAGGGACGGTATGGGAGACTCATGGTGGTTTACTTGTGTGTGAACTAGAGACTCAGAGCCATGAGTGACTGGTGGGACCCTGGCGTTGAGATGTGTGGTCAAGATGGACAGGTATTCCGTAGGGTCCAGTTACAGATAGGTAGTGTGGGACGTGGACGGTGTTCCCATAGGTTGCTTTGTGTTGGTGGTTAGTGGAACCACCGATGAGATGAGTTGTCGAGTTGTTTGGTGTGAACGATTATGTTGTGATGCCGGTGTGGTCAGTGCGGATCGCTGACAGAGTTAGTATGGATCGTTAAGCAAATTTTGATGGATAAGGGGACTGAGGTCGATAAATGCTTGCGAGGTGAGGTTCGTGCCTGCTGATAGCAGTTTACGTTATTGATTGGTACGAGGTATGCATGACTCGAGAATTAGTCGAGATTGGTATGATTCGTAAATGAGACAGGGTGACTATAGTGATTTGACTGGTGATGACTGTGCTGGGAGTATCGGCTGGTGTGATGTTAGAGGTACCGCTGGTACGAGTTGGAAATGTGTTAAGACTTCAGGGAGAATGAAGTGATCTCCAGATGTACCAGAAGTTGTATGAGTTGGTTCGCTTGGTAGAGATGTGGTGATAGTTTGGGAATTGTCAAGGTAAAACAGGATTTGGCTGGCGGTGTACACAAGGAAAGAGACCCTGGAGTGAGATAAGTTGGATTCCCACAGTTAGGTATTAACGTATGATATTCAAAATTTCGGGGACGAAATTCTTTAAGGGGGGAAAATTGTAACGACCCGTTCCGGAGTTCGGGATTAGATTAGTGATTAATGAAGTATTACTGAACTTGATTGGTCAAATGGACGGTGCGAATGACGGACGGTATGAAATCACAGTTTTACCCCTAGAATGGGCAAACTGTTGACTTTTGATTCGGGAGGTCAAATGGACATTGACCGATGATTGTGACATAGTTTGGGACGTCATGAGTCCGTAGATAGGCGGTACATCCGATTTCTACCTTCGAGGAGCAAGTTATGACGTTTGGAAGTTGAGGGGCATTTTTGTAATTTGACATGTAGGGGCAGTTCGGTCATTTTACTACCTTGGGGGCATTGCCCAGTGGAATGGTGACAGCTGGTTGTTCTTGGGATTTTTGCCCACCGGATGTGGGACACTTGTCCCTCATTGGAAGGCTGTGGAAGGTCCCTCAGCCACCTCAAAATATTTGAAAAACATTTGGGATGACATTTGTGCACGGTTGCACAATTGGAAGAACACAGAGAGAAAACAGAGGACTGTGAACCCCAACCCCTTCAACTATCTCTAAACCCCTTCTTTTGTCTCTAACTTGTGAATAAAAAAGAGAGAACAGATGATAAGAAACATAGTAGTGCCACCGTGGAGGGTCGTCATGCACGGTGGTGGAAGAATGGAGGTAAGGACCGTGTGCCCTGTTCTTGAATTCGAAAGTGGGCTTTTAACGGTTCTAATCAATTGGACAATGATTCTGAAGGTGAGATGAGTCCGTTGAGCTAGGAAGGGAGGTCTGCCGTGGATGGTGTCCGTGGAACTGTGTACGGTGAGGTTTGGAATTCAAAAATGGTAAGTTACGATTTCGTGGTTATTGTGAGGTCTTGATGATTGGAATGTATTTCCAGGGGTTCGAGAGATCGATTGGGATCAAACTAAGGGAAGGAGGTGGACAGAATCATGGCAACTTGACGACGAACAATGGATGGTTTATCCTTCGATTTGGGAGGTAGTTTTTGTGATACACTGATGGTTTTCAAATGGTTTCCAGATGATTTGGGCTGAGGCCCGGTATTTGAGAAAAGAAGTATTATCTTGGAAATTAAATGGTTTTATGCAATGGTTTTCGAATGCATGCATTAGTTTTATGTGGAGCGTATAAATGTCTTTTCTTATAAAATGTTTTCTGAACTTATTATTTATTTTTGTCCACTCACAATCTTTTCTGTTTTCAATATCCTATAGGTTGTTAATGTGGTGCGGGTTGTTAATGTGGTGCGGGTTGTTGTTAGTGAGACAGAGACATCACACGCGTGAGCCACAGTGTGTCTACACACTCTGGGAAATCGGAAGGTGTATTTGGATGACGTTGACCTGGGTATCCCTTGTCTAGCTTGCGTGTTCCACGTGGGTTGAACGGAGGTTTAGCCTTCATGTCGCACGTGGGTTAGACGGGAGCATGACTTATCCCTAATCTCGGGGGATTGGGCATGGGTCGTGTCACCAAGTGGATGGAGGCTATGATTGAAGAGATGGAGGCTCTACAAAAGAATAGAACATAGGAAGTTGTAGATCTACTAGACAGAAAGAAACTTGTTGGGTGTAGGAGGATATACACGGTTAAGTACAAGCATGATTGATCAATTGAGCGGTTTAAAGCGAGACTGGTTTCTAAGGGGTATGGAGTGGATAATCATGAGACATTTGCACATGTTGCCAAGATAAACACGGTGCGTGTTCTGTTAATCATTGCAACTAATTTGGATGGCCAAAAATTTGAGGTGAAGAACACATTTCTACATGGTGAGTTGGATGAAGAGTTGCCTCTTGGGTGTAAGGGAGATATTGTCAATAGAGATATATTCTATTTTAATTATGGACTAATTAATTAATTAAAGGTGAATAGAGGATATACCGTCGCAAATAAATATTTATGCAAATCACACCCCAACCCACGAAATGTTTGCCATTGCCTCATACTACATACTACTGCCTAATTTACAATGATCAAATGGGGAAATACTCGTATTCGTTTGAAGATAATGTGTATGTGTTCTGGTTGTAAAAAATTACGAAATTTTTTATGTAAATATGATAATTGAAATAGCTAATTTTAAATAATATTATGTAAAATTCATTTTATAAAGTAAAAAGAAAAATCAATGAAATTGGCGATCGTTTGGTCATCCATTTAAGTAAAATAATATAATGATTTTGGTGGATAATCAACTTAATTACCTGTTGGGAGATTGTCATGTAATGTTTTCAGAACAACTTGTATGCACCATGCTATTTTTGCCCTTAGACGACAATGAAAAAGTGTCGTCTAATTGCAAAAAAAAAAGTGTTGTCTATGTGAATGTTATCTATTTGAAAAAGATCAGACGACATTTTTTAACGGTTATCTAAACTAGCATTAGACGACGGTTTTTCAGAAAAGCCGTCGTCTGTTGGGAAAAAAAAATCAACCCAGAAAAACTGTCGTTTATTAAGCTCTCAAACGACAGTTTTTCAGTAAAACTATCATCTGAGCTTTATAGAGATGACACCTTATGTGCAAAAAAGTGTCGTCTGATGGTGTATCAGACAACACTTTCGACAACACTTTTTTAGAAAAGCATCGTCTATTATAACACAGAGAACAGTTTTTTAAATGTGATGTTGTGTAATATACTTTTAGACGACGATTTTTATAATTAAGACACCACTAATTCACTGTTGTAAAGAAGCTTTTTAATTTTATTAGAAAATGACATTTGTGTGTCAATTTCTCGGGTACCTGTCGGTGGTTCACGTAAATTTTTTCAATTAATAATATTGAATCCATCAAACTGTCATTCTAATATTAAATGAACTAAAAGCCAAAAAGATAGCTGTACATTATGATCCCAAAAATACAAGAATTAGCTATGTAACTAAGTGCATGCCTATCAAGATACAACCAAAACAAAAAGGCAAACTTAACATAAAAGTACATTGTTTTGGTCATACTATTCAAGTGTAATGAGTCATGTCATATTACATAAACCTACGTTACATAATTTCCTAGAAAACCTGCCCACTCAGCACGTACTTTATCTATCTCCTTTTGCATGTAAGTGCTAGTCGCTATCTTCCCCCACTGTAATAATAAAAAGAAATTCAATCAAACATAATGTAAGACCTGTGAGCTTTGTTGAGTAAGATCGGTGAATGATCCCACATTCCTACGAAGGGATAGGCGATGTGCCTTATATGTGTAGGAACGCACCTATTTAGCGCTAGGCTTTTTGGGAGCTCACTGGCTTTGAGTTTGGTTGGAACCCCAAAGTTAAGCGAGTTGAGGTTGGTGAAATCCCATGATGGGTTACCCACTGGGAAGTTGCACGTGAGCTCCTGAGAAAAAAACTGTGAGGGCGAGGCCCAAAGTAGACAATATCGTACTAGATGGGTTGAGTCGTGACATAATAGTATCCAAGCCAGACCTCGACCGGAAAGTGTGCCAGCCAGGACGCTGGCCCTTATTTTATGACCCATGAGCTTTGTGGAGCAAGATCGGTGAACGATCCCACATTCCTGCGAGGGGATGGGTGATGTGCCTTATATGTGTAGGCATGCACCTATCTAGTGCTAGGCCTTTTGAGAGCTCACTGGCTTTGAGTTCGGTTGGAACTCCAAAGTTATGCGAGTGGAGGCTGGTGCAATCCCATGATGGGTGACCTACTGGGAAGTTGCATGTGAGCTCCCGAGAACAAAACCGTGAGGGTAAGGCCCAAAGCGGACAATATGGTGCTAGATGGGTTAGGTCCTGACATATAAGCTCCAACAAAACAAAAATCCTACACATAGTTAAAATATCCTATATGTCGTTAAGTTTTAGGTTAGAGGTTTCTTAACCTTTGAATATCCGTTGTAAAAAAGGTGAAAAAAAACCTTCGTTTGCAACTTAAAATAAATGGTTAGCAACAGAGGCAGCTGTCCTAAAGAGACATTTATGAGGAGTATAAGAGTAATTATATCATTTTTTCCTGACACATAGGCTTCTCCAGCTTTCCTGTGATAAAAAACACTCAAACACAGAAATTCCATATTAGGACCCTCCAGAAACATGCCATCATCAAATCAGGTTCAAAACTTAACCACTTAATCAACCAACAAGATTCAACTATCCAGACATTCAGTATATTCATGAACTCCTAAGCACGAAAGTGACAAGAAGTAACAGAGTAGCTATTTCAACTACAAGTCTCACATCTGATCAGGAAAGTGATGCACAAAGGGTTAACCACATTACTCCCTGTAATTCTTTTTTATGATCACTCAATTTGACTCAACATATAGCTAAGTAATTTCAAATTGAAAACAAAACAACCAATGAATCCAACTTCTGCCAATTTCAATATCCAAACACAACTACCAAGGAACATACATGCCATCACACAAGCTATAAAGTACAAAGCAGAAAAACAATTCCAACCATCTACTACCTCAAGATTGATTTAACTCCCAACTTTATTGGACCCAAATAATTAGAAGAAATAACAACCGTGGTAGTTCAACATCGCACTGCAAGTAACGATTACAGACAATTCCCCCATAACAATATGCATGTAACGACCCGTCCCTAATTTTAAGGATTAATTAGGGATTAATGATGGATGAGCGAGGCTAATAGGGATTAGCCGAGGATTTACAGAAGTTCAGGATGAAATTACCATTTTTCCCATGAACGAGGGCCGATAACCGTGACGTAGATCAGGACGTCACGAGTTCGTTGACAAGCGGCACGTCAAAAATGAACGTTCGACCGGAAAGTTACGGTTCACGGAAGTTCGAGGGAACTATTGCGCATTTTATGAAACGGGGGACTTTTGGACTTATGTGGGTCCATATTTTTTGAAGTGGCCCAATGGATGAGTGACAAGTGTCACCTATCCATTGCCCCCTTCCCTTCATTCATGCATCAGCCTCACCTTCTTTGTTCTTCCAAACCAAACCCGAAAACTATTTTCCACTTTTGTACAACCCACACCCCACACCCCACTCCCCATAAATCTAACCTGATGTTGGTAACACATGAGGGAAACAGAGAGGATGAAGTGAGACGGTGATGTTGGGGCTGATGACGTCGACCGCCGTGGACGATGGCAGAGACTTGAAAAGGTATGGTTAGGGGCAATTTTGGTTGATTAGGAGAAGTTCATGGGGTTTGTATAAAGGTGTAGGACTATTATAGGACGGCGGGGGATGGCTGAACAACTAGGGCCTCGATTGTGAAATTTTGGCCGTGAATGGGGGTTTCGAACCAGGGGGTTTCAGGGGGTTTTTTCCGTTCTTTTTATTTGGTTAGGTCCCTAGGATTTAAGTAGGAAGGTTAGGATTAAAAAGGGATTGAATCAAGATGAAATAAGGGAGGAAAAAGAGATGGACTGGCCTCGCCGGTCAAACCAGACTGAAATCGGGCGGACCAATTGGACCAGGTCTGTCGAAGGTAGGGGATGCACAGTACAGCGGCGCATGGCTCCCACATGCATGGGCTGTTACCGGTGCATGTGGAAACATGGCCCACTTTCTGGGGAAGGTTCCAACATGTAAAATCATCTATTCGATGAAATAAACATTTTGGGACTGGTTTCGAGTCGATCGGACATCGTCCCGATATAGTTCGGGTTGTCCAAAGGTTTCGGATCACGTTTAAAAATAGTTAAAATTTTCGAAAAATTACGGGGCTTTAATGAGGGGTTATTGAAGTAGTTAGTAACCCTCTATTACGATTTGGACAGGATTGGGTTCCCCGGTGAAAGTGATTATCCTGGGAAAGGCGTACGACACGCATATCGAGGAGCAGCTTCAGACAGTCTGTGAGTGGACCTTGTTTTCTAAATTGATGCATGCATAAATATTTTATATGCTTTTGAATACATGTTCTGTGATGCCATGAGTGTAGTTGTTTGTGGTAGCTAGTATTTACGTATTTGCACGTATTTCAAGATTTTCAGTTTTATACGATGTTTATATGTGCTATGTTTTCTGTGAGGGTTTGATGAATGGGTTTTGGATTGGAAAACATTAAATCGAGCATGAGACCCATTTGATTGGAAATCCTTAGACTTGGAGTCCATTTGATTTCATGACAAATTGGGCTAAAGGCCCATTTGAGTTATTTGATCGGGTCGAGGGCCTTGTTGGTTTACGATTCGGACTTGAGGCCTAGTT
Organism: Prinsepia uniflora; assembly: GCA_032719365.1. Taxonomy (NCBI): domain Eukaryota; kingdom Viridiplantae; phylum Streptophyta; class Magnoliopsida; order Rosales; family Rosaceae; genus Prinsepia; species Prinsepia uniflora. Next base: position 46,779,064 of record CM064868.1, on the reverse strand, counting down.
TATTGTGAATTTGGGCTTGTGTCCCCGGAGATTTGGATATGAATCAGATTCAAGGAATCCTGTTGAGATGGAGCGGGTATGATACCCAGTTTATTTGTTGAGATAAATCAGGTATGAGACCCAGCTGAAAAATGTTTTGAGAAAGAAAGTATTTGATATGTATATACCTTCCTATGTGATTAGTCTCCTCCAGACGTCATAGATCCTAGCGTGTCACGATCCACTGCCTGGGATGAGTGACTCCAAGAGGGAGCACATGCCCAGGAGTGTGAGATATGTTATAGTCATGGACTGGGTCCAGAGACAGTCCTCCAGACGTCATAGATCCTTGATTTTGGAAACATCCTCCCACACGTCGTAGATCTTAAGAGAGGACTCAGAAATGAGACCCAAGTAGTATGCATACTTAGATATATCGTGACGGGTTGTAGATTGGGCACATGAATGCCGAGGATGCGTTATATATATATATGTAGGTACGAGGTTTGACGGGGATTGATTGGGGGATGAGACCCCGTGTTTATGATTGGTATTTCACTGAGATAGTTGTGGGACTGAGACCCCGTGTTTTATGATTTCAGAAATGTGTTTTGGGCTGAGTTCCCATGTGACTAGTTTTGGGCTGAGACCCACTTGATTTGTTTGGGGCAGAGTCCCTATGGTATACAGTTTTGGGCTAAGGCCCTAATGGTTTTGCGAATGTTTTGATAAATGATTTGTTTGAATGCATGCATGCTTTTTAGTGAAGGGCATAAATGTCTTCTTTATGAAATGTGTTTTATTTAAATGATTGATTTTCGTCCACTAACATCTTTTACTATTTTTAATGCCCTTCAGGTTGATCACGGATGCGGGCTGTAGTAGAAATCGAGATATCACATTCCTCCTCCTACGATCCTGGCGTACTCTGGAAGCCCCGGTGAGGGCTAGAGTCAAAAATTTCCTTGGTCTGACACACACTGTCAGACGGGATCAGGAACGTCCCACGTACATCCCTAGCGATTTTGGGACGGGTCTTGATAAAGTGGTATCAGAGCCAGGCCCCGACTGGGAAGTGTGCTAGCGAGGACACTTGCCCTAAGGGGGGTGGATTGTAAGACCTGTGTCCTAGAGGAAATGGTGAACAATCCCATATTCCTACGAGGAGGGACTGGTCTGGGAGGGGGATGGTGGTGTGCCTTAAAGGTGTAGGCACACGCCTATCTAGCACGAGGCCTTTTGGGAGCTCAGTGGCTTTGGGTTTGGTTGAAACTCCAAAGTTAAGCGAGTTGAGGCTGGTGCAATTGCATGATGGGTGACTCCCTGGGAAGTTGCACCGTGAGCTAACAAAAACAAAACCGTGAGGGCAAGGGCAAGGAGGCCCAAAGCGAACATTATCGTGCTAGATGAGTCGGGTCCTGACTGAGAAGGGTTGGGTCCTGACATAATTATATCAGAGCGAGGTTTGTACGCTCTGAACAAGATTTTCACGTGGTACTCTGATACCAAAGTGGTATCAGAGCGTGTTTTGCTCTTATGGTATGTGCGCATGCCGAGGATGTGATGTCTCTACAGTGGTAATAGCCTATCATCAACCTAATACTTAGGGTAAGACATGTGGATTCAACGAAATTGAACCCTAGTTAGGTTGTGTTTGGCACAAGGTGCAATGGTTTAGGGTTCGATTAGCACTGGATGCAGTATATTCGAGAGATTTGATCCCGAGTAAGATTGTTGTGTACGTGAATCCAATGGCTTAGAGCCATAGTGTTACTAGTGGATGAGATCTAGTGGACCAGTAGACACCGTTTGACGACTTCAGAAGTCGAGACCGTTGGTCGGTTGTGTCATGTCAGATTGGAGAGCGTGCTGCAGAGAGCAGCTGAGGTCATGGTTGACCTGAGTGAGATTGTTGGGATTGGGACCGTTTGACCCTATTTAGAATGTGTTGCCATGTTTTGGTGTGTCGAATCTCGGAGGGATGTCGACTGGCAGAGGATGCCACCGAGTAGAGATTGTGTGGCTTGGTATTGCGTACGGTGATTGTGGTATGCCATGGTTGAGCGATTTTAGATACCGAGGAGGGCCAGTTTCTTGTGGGCCCAGTGACTGGGGGCCATAGAGTTACGAGAGGACGAGGTCCTTGGAGCGTGGTTCCTGGTTGATTTGACACCAGTATGGGAGTATGACGACTCTTCGGAGTCAAGAGCGATGGATAGGTCAGTATGGTTGGGCTGCAGCAGGCAGCTGGGTTTGTGATAACCCTAGTAGGAGATTGATTAGACAAGTTATCAAGAGTGTGGTACTTGTCGACCGGATCCTGAGGTGGACCAATCAGTGGATGTTGTGTTGAGCAGTTGGTACCTGCGGTAAGTTGACCGCATGGATTTGGAGTCTTGATAGTATAGTGTTTCTGAGATTGGTCTGCACGGGGTTGTGGCAGACGCTACTATCGATAGATGTAGTCAAGTCTTATCGAGTTGGATGATTTACAGACATAAGGGTGGTGCCTGATTGAGTTGAGGGCTTAGTTGTGATCGAGTTGGTAGACGTGCCCTAGAGTGGCAAGAGTTTGAGTCTGATAGGCACTGAGCGGGATAAAGAAGATCCCAAGTGGCACGGTGCGAGGTATAACCTATACCTGGAGGGGTGATAGGTACCCTAGGTCGCTGTGGACGGGCGGCATGAGTGTTTGGTGCTGGAATTGGATCCCATAAGGATTGGGACGTGAGAATTAAAGTTATCGACGTGGACGGCGAAGGAAGAAGGCAAAGAGAATCAATGGAAGTATTTAGTCCTGAAGGAAATGATTAAGAATTACAGTAATTATCATAGAATACTCTTAGTCAGAGTAGAAGGACTTCTAGCTCATAAATTGAAATAGTTAAGTGTGCTTCCAACATGGTTGCAACTACTCTCGACTTAGAGGCTGGTGAATGAGACTTCTTGTTTTTTGCTCCTTAGCAGGTAGTGTTGGGTGCCGGAGGATGACATAGGATGAACTTTGATGTCATCATCTTCGACTTTCCACATGTGGGTAAACGAGGAAGGAGACAATAGCTAAGGGTTCAAATAGGTTGTAAGAACCGAACCCCTAGGCTGTGGGTCAAATTTGATTGACTTGGAGATCAGATGATTCATAGTGTCCCTGGATGTGTCGGGCACTCACTTGTCCCGAGGTGAGCCGGATTGAGTAGTGTTAGGACTATCGGGATGACTGAGATGGTTATGACGACTGTAAGGTGTATAGACCGAGGTTTGGTCGTGATTGGAGTGAATTACCTTACTGATTATGCTAAGCTAGGAGCAGAGGAGAACCATAGTGTAAGACTAATGAAGGATCACTTAGCATAGTTGGTGAGATGACAAGACAGAGGTTGGATATGGGAATAAAGATGAGTTAAGGACGATACGTAGATATTGATCAGGAAGAGATGAATAACCAATGCCTCGAGTTCGATTTGAGGATAGTGATTGTGTTGGATTGAGGCTGGCTCATGACGCACGATTAAACACCGGATCGATCAGTGATAGGTCATAATTTATGCATGTTTTATCCATGATTTAATACCCTTTTACCTAGGTTTTGTTAATATTTCGTTCTATGTAATTGGAGAAAATAATATATTTTGTGAGAAATGTGTAGATCAAATAGAGCTTGGAATTATGAGAATTTGACCGAAAGAATCACCTAAATCGGAGTTAAAACGAAGAAGTTATGAAGGAAAGAAGATTGCATAGGAAGGCTTTGCAGCTTTAATTCCGGATTTTCCTCCTTTTTTATGTTAATTTCAAGTTCCTTCCACATATATTCTCCATATTGTATAGCGATTTAAGTCTTATTTTCTTTTTTATTCTTATTTTTAATTCTTTTACTTGTAGGAAAGGTTTTAATTAGATTTCTTAATTAATTAGGAAGCCTTTTCCTTATAGAATTGAATTTAAAACTCCTATTTTTAAGAGGATTACTTATTCTCTTATAAATAGGGGCATTAGGGTTTATTGTAGGGGGGCCGAATTTACCTTCCTAGGTCCCAAAACTCTGTCAAAATTCATACTCAATTTATATACATAGTTAACCGTATTTTATTTTTGTTTTATGCTTTTGGGATTCAAGCTTGTGCTAAGGAGGACGTGAGGCTTGGGAGAAGAAGAGTGCTTGAGCCCCTTTTTCTACTCCTTGCTATTCTTTAGTATTTGTGTTTATTTATTCTTTTATCATCTTTTGTTTCTTATGCATTTAATTATGTTATTCGTTTATTCAATAAGGTTTGAGTAGTGTAATTAGGGCTAGGGTTACTTGAAGCCCTAGCCACGTTAGTTCGTGTTTGATTTCTGGCTCTTGATTATGATTGTTATGTATGCCTGGATTTGTTGGATTACTGCGCTTCATGAACTCAATTTATACTTATAAGCTTAGCTACCTTATTTGTGTATAATTGTCGATGTAATTACTTGACGGATCACCTCGATGTTTGTGTTCGCCTTGCAATTTGTAGAATCACGTTTAAGAAGGGGAATCTTATCCGTAATCTTAACTCATGACTTCCTAGGTCTGCACATCACTTTTATAGGGACAGTGTAGTGTCATTAAATCTTCTTCATGTTTCATGCATTATCATTCACCATCGGTAATAGTTGTTTAAGGGCAGGCACATCACGCTTAAACATGAAATTTAAGAGAAGATAATATGGGTTAGGTGAACCTTAGCCGGACCAGTGCACGGGCACTTAATTCAGATACATGCATAGTAATCAAATCAAGGAAATCTAATGAAATTATAATTGGTAAAGGTGGATAGAAACCTTAGCTCGACTTAGTTAGTTATTATTAGTTAATTTATTTCATTCATAAAACGTAACAAACCCCCTATTGCATTTTAATTACTCCACTTAAGTCAATTGAGTAAAACAGAGTTGGATATCATTGATCAAGTCTTCGTGGGATCGACCTTTGCTTGCATCTATACTATCTACACGTCTTGTGCGCTTGCAAAGTTTATTACACTTAGAGGTTTTTCCTATTACATCTTTTGTGCTTGGTAAAATCTCTATCAATTGAGTACTATGATCGGATGTGATCTGACATATCGGCATAATGATTAGACATTGAATACTGTGTGCTCGAGCAGAGTCGATGAAGAGGGTACGAAGATTTGATGAGCCGAGAGCTCGGGGCCGTATGGGCCAAAGGAACCCTAGTGACTGTGTGTGCTTCCTGCTGAGACAAGTATTCGATCTAGGATCCAGATACACCCAGGATGGGTGAGGCGTCGACTTTTTGTTGACAGGTTGAGTAGTAAAACAGTTGAGACTCAAGGTGAGTCTAGGTGTCAGCGGAGATCACTGAATGAGGTGAGATACGATACGAGACACGAGAATGAGTTGGAATCAGAGTGTGCAGTGGAAGCGCAGTGGAGCCGAGCGTTACCAGCTAGCCACGGTCATGCTCATGGACTTGGGTAGTGTTAGAAGAAAAAGGTCGTCAGACTGAAAAGCTGACCTTGGGTGTCAGATGAGAAGAACCATCAGGCTGAAAAGAACCATCAGACTGAAAAGTCAATTTGATGGCAGCTTGGGATGTTAGCCGTTAATAGGAGTACATTTTGTAACCTACTGGTGTAGGTTGGAACGTGTCAGGAAGTTATACTGTAAGGATCTAAAATCAACTTAGTGTAACTTACCTGTCAGAGTGAACGACATGCAAGATCGGCGAGACGTCGACATTTTGTCTCTAGTGAGACTTACCAGCCGAGCATGGCTGCGTCGGACGTGTACTGTTACACGGGTACTCTCGTGTGTGTGCAACGAACTGAGTCGAGGGACACGATTGGATTTCCACAGTTTGGTTGTGGAATTCAGTCGATTTGAATTTGGAGGACGAAATTATTTATGGAGGGAAGTTTGTAACGACCCGTTCCTAATTTTAAGGATTAATTAGGGATTAATGACGGATTAGCGAGGCTAATAGGGGATTAGCGAGGCTAATAGGGGATTAGCCGAGGGTTTACGGATGTTCAGGATGAAATTACAATTTTTCCCTTGAACGAGGGCAAAAAGTTAACTTTTGACCTAGGAGGTCCGACGGCTGAGGGCCGATGACTATCACGTAGATCGGGACGTCACGAGTCTGTAGACAGGCGGCACCTAGAAATCGAACATTCGACGGGAAAGTTTCGGTTCACGGAAGCTCGAGGGAACTATTGCACGTTTTACAAAACGAGGGACTTTTGGAATTAAGCGGTCCCAGATCATTTGAACTGGCCCAATGGATGAGTGACAAGTGTCACCCATCAATTGCCCCCATCCCTTCTTTCATGCATCAACCTCACCTTCTTTGTTCTTCCAAACCAAACTCGAAACCCATTTTCCAGTTTTGTACAACCCATACCCCACACCCCACACCCCCTAAAGCTAACTTGATGCTGGTAACACATGGGGGAAATAGAGAGAATGAAGTGAGACGGTGATGATGGGGCTGACGACGTCGGCTGCCATGGACGGTGGCCAGAGACCCGACAAAGTATGGTTTTGGATTCAAATTTCATTTTATTGTTTTGGATGTTAGGGGCGATTTTGGTTGATTAGGAGATGCTTATGGGGTTTGTATAAAGTTGTAGGACTGTTTTAGGATGGCAGGGGACGGCTGACCAACCAGATCCTCGACTGTGAAATTTTGGCCGTGAATGGGGATTTCGAACCAAGGGGTTTCAGGGGCTTTTTCTTCATTCTTTTTATTTGGTTAGGTCCTTAGGATTTAGGTAGGAAGGTTAGGATTAATAAAGGATTGAATCGGGCTGAAATAAGGGAGGAAAATGAGCTGGATCGGCCTCGTCGGTTGAACTGGACAGAAAACCAAGCGGACCGGTCGGACCTGGTCTACCGAAGGTAGGGGATGCACAGTACAGAGGCGCGTGGCTCCCACGGGCAGGGGCTGTTGCCGGCACATGTGGGCGCATGGCCTACTTTCTGTGGAAGTTTCCAACATGTCAAATCATCTATTCGATGTAATGAACATTTTGGGACTGGTTTCGAGTCGATCGGTCATCCTCTCGATATAGTTTGTGTTGTTCGAATGGTTCGGATCGCGTTTAAGAAAAGTTAAAAATTCCGGAATATTACGGGGCTTTAATGAAGGGTTATTTAAGTAGTTAGTAACCCTCTATTACGATTTGGATAGGTTCGGGAGCCCTGGTGACGGTAATTGGTCCAAGAGAGGCGTACGACAGGCGTCTCGAGGCGCGAATTGATGCATGCATAAATGTTTTATATGCTTTTGAATACATATTCTGTGATGCTATGAGTACAATTGTTTGTGGTAGCTAGTATTTACATATTTGTACGTATTTCGATATTTCTGGTTTTATACGATGCTTATATGTGCTATGTTTTATGTGAAGGGTTGATGAATGGGTTTTAGAATGGAAAACCTGAAATCGGGCATGAGACCCATTTGATTGGAAACCCTCGGACTTAGAGTCTGTTTGATTTCATGAGAAATCAGGCTGAAGGCCCGTTTGAGTTATATGATCGGGCTGAGGGCCCTGCTGGTTTACGATTCGAGCTTGAGGCCTAGTTTGTTGTGAATTTGGGCTTGTGTCCTGGGAGATTTGGATTTGAATCAGATTCGAGGAATCCTATTGAGACAAGGCGGGTATGATACCTAGTTGACTTGTTGAGATAAATCGGTTATGAGACCCAGTTGAAAAATGTTTTGAGAAAGAAAGTATTTGATATGTATATACCCTCTTATGTGATTAGTCTCCTCTAGACATCGTAGATCCTGGAGTGTCACGATCAACTGCCTGGGATGAGTGACTCCAAGGGGGAGCACATGCCCATGAGTGTGAGATATGTTATAGTCACAGACTGGATCCGGGGATAGTCCTCCCGATGTCGTAGATCCTAGATTTTGAACAAATCCTCCTAGACGTCGTAGATCCTAGAAGAGGACTCGGAGATGAGACCCGAGTAGTATGCATACTTAGATATATCGTGACGGGTTTTAGATTGGGCACATGAGATATCGAGGATGAGTTATATTGATATGTAAGTATGAGGTTTTAGGGTGATTGATTGGGGGCTGAGACCCCGTGTTTATGATTGGTATTTCACTGAGATAGTTATGGGGCTGAGACCCCGTGTTTATGATTGGTATTTCACTGAGATAGTTGTGGGGCTGAGACCCCGTGTTTTATGATTTCGGAAATGAGTTTCGGGCTGAGTTCCCATGTGACTGGTTTTGGGCTGAGACCTACTTGATTTGATTTGGGCAGAGTCCCTATGGTATACGATTTCGGGCTAATGCCCTAATGGTTTTGCGAATGTTTTGATAAATGATTTTTTTGAATGCATGCATGCTTTTTAGTGAAGGGCATAAATGTCTTCTTTATGAAATGTGTTTTATTTAATTGATTGATTTTCGTCCATTACCAGCTTTTACTGTTTTTATGCCATTCAGGTTGATCGTGGATGCGGGCTGTAGTAGAAACTGAGACATCAAACTCCTCCTCCTACGATCCTGGCGTACTCTGGAAGCCCCGGTGAGGGCTAGAGTCGGAAACTTCCCTTGTCTAACACGTGGTGTCGGACGGGATTAGGCACGTTCAACGTAAATCTCGGGGAACTTTGGGACGGGTCCTGACAATGCATGTATTGGTTACAGTAAATTTAACCAAAACATGATTGCTTAAAAAATGTATAACCATATACTCAAAAGAATACATAAGAGCTATAAAGCACTAGCTTTGACGCAAAATGATTTTTCAGATGGTCATATGTATTGAGGTCACAACAACATATATCTAAAAATATTTATAACCATATACTCAGAAGAATGTATATGTCTAATCTAATTTGTGTCATCAATGCATATATCTAATCTAATTTGTGTCATCTATGGCTAAAAATGGCATATATATCAGCAGCCAAAATAGATTAGATGGTTGATAGGTCATAATTTATGCATGTTTTATCCATAATTTAATGCCCCATTACTTATGTTTTGTTAATATTTCGTTCTATGAAATTGGAGAAAATAATATATTTTGTGAGAAATATGTAGATCAAATAGAGTTTGGAATTACGAGAATTTGGGCGAAAGAATCACTTAAATCAGAGTTGAAACGAACAAGTTATGAAGGAAAGAAAATGGCACAGGAAATTCGGTAGCCATCCACCGAAATCAGCATCAGAGGTCCTTCGCGTGTCACTGTAGCCAACCTCGTTCTTTGGTAAGCACTAGCCCAACGAGCTTGCTGACGCTCAGCCCGCGCATGCTGAAGCAGAGTGTCCCGATTCGGTGCGCTCCCATCGAATCCATGCACAGCAAACCTGCGCCTTTGACTAAGGGTTGACTGAGCCTTTGACCATTTCATTTTGGTGGATGACCACCGAAAAGCCTCCTGAAGGTTTAATTCCCAGTTTTAGGCTTTTTTTAGGATAATTCCAACTTCCTTTCACACCCAATCTCTATATTGTATAGGGATTTTAGTCCTATTTCCTTTTGTATTCATATTTTCAATTCCTTTACTTGTAGGAAATGTTTTAATTAGATTTTTTTAATTATTTAGTTAGTCTTTTTCTTATAGAATTTAATTGTAAACTCCTATTTTTAATAGGATTAATTATTCTCTTATAAATAGAGGTATTAGGGTTTATGAAGGGGCATCCAATTTACCTCCTAAGGTCCCAAAACTCTGCTGAAATTTCTACTTAAATTTTATACACTATTACCCGTAATTTTCCTTGTGTTCATGCTTTTGGTTTTGATTCTTGCACCTTGATTGTGACGTTACGCTTGGGAGGAGAAGAAGTGTTTGTGCCACTTCTTTCACACATCATCCATCTTAGTATTTGTGTTTCTCAATCCCTAATCTCTTTATACTTTATATGAATTCAATTATGTTGTTTGTTAATTTAGTTATGCGTTACTAGTTTCCTTTAGGATTAGGGCTGTTTGAAGCCCTAGCCATGTTAGTTCTTAATTAGATTTCTAGCTGTTGATTATAGTTGTTATGTATTATTGGATTTGTTGTATTATTATACTTCATGAACTCAATTTATGCTTGTAAGGGAAGGGGGGGGGGGGAGGGAGGGGACTCTTATTCGTAATCTAAACTCATGACTCCCTAGGTCTGCACATCACTTATCTAGGGATAGTGTAGTGTCATTAAATCTTCTTTATGTTTCATGCATTATCACGCACCATTGGTAGTAGTTGTTTAAGGGCGGGTACATTACGCTTAAACATGCAATCTAAGAGACGATAAATGTGTGGGGAAGCCTTAGCCGGACTTCTACATGGGCACTTAATTTTGATACATGCATAATTAATCTAAACAACGCGATCTGAGGAGAACTATAATTGGTAAAGGTGGATAACATGTCCTAATTCGTCCTAATCATCCAAGTAACTTTCAACTCAAGTTTTCATCATTGTTCACTTTGTTTTCTTCATTTAATTTCGTCATCATCATCACTCAAAAACGCCCCCAACATTTTTGTGCTTTTTAATAAAGTTACCTAACTCTAAAATAAGTGGATTCACGTTGAAAAATTCCTCGAGGGATCGACCTTTGCAAAATTACTATACTCATGATACGATTTTGTGCACTTTCAAAGTATTACATTAGGAGTTATCATTCATAATTTCTTGGTTGATAAATTTTCTATCAAGTTTTTGGCGCCATTGCCGGGGAATTGTCCCTCAACGGTGTCCATATAATTTGGAATTATTTAACTTGGGTGGTTTATTTGTTTTTCAAGTACTAGTTCATGTCACGCAGCTCCTCAGTGGAGGGAACAGCTCACGACCCTACTTGTTCCTCCCGAAACTCTTCAATTCACGGTAGCCCCCCACCAACCCCTCGTGCCATGGACAACCCATAAGATCGTGCTCTTATCCCTCATCCTGCCCCTAGGCTTCTTCGGGAGTTCACAACCCCTTATGTGCCCGAAGATCTCTTCCCTATTGTCTTTCCCGCAAGCACCATTGAGAACTTTGAGCTTAAGTCCTGGACCATTCACATGTTGCATACGTTTGATGGACTCTTTGGAGCAGACCCTTACCTTCATATCAAGGACTTTCTCGAGGTTTGTTCTACTCTTCATATCAATGGGATGACTGAGAATGAAATTAGTTTCAGGTTGTTTAACTTTTCACTTGAGGATAATGCTAAAGCTTGGTTTCATTCACTTGCACCCGCCTCTATTCATACATGGGCAGAATTGTCTACTTTATTCCTCGCCCAATACTACCCTATTGAGAAGACTAATGAGTTTAAGGCTAAGATTATGAACCCTAGACAGCTCCAAGTTGAAGCCTTTTATGAGTATTGGGAAGGGTTTAATGAAATGCTTTGTGCTTGTACCCATCACAACATTGAGGATCATCATCTCATGATGTGGTTTTATGGAAGTATTAGTTATGGGGATCGTACTATGGTGAATTCCATATCTGAATGTATCTTAGATGGCATGGTAATCGAGCCCCAAATTGCATTTGAGAAGATAGCTCAAAGAGAGAAACAGTTTAGTTACCGAGGCCACTCATCTAGGTCCATGGTCGAGACTAGTGACAAAGATGGAGCCATTGCTGATAAGGACACTCTAGTTTGTGAGGTGTATTCAGTCTAAGGACACTCTTCGGATGAGTGCACACAAGTGGGGGAATCCAACTATGTTGGCGAGTACAATGCTTCAAGGCCCCGGAATGATCTTTTTTCAAACTCTTACAATCCGGGAGGGAAGAACAATTAGAATTTCAGGTGGAACAACAACCAATCTGTGGCTAACCATTTGCCTCCCCCTGGATTCCATAAACCTGATGATCCTGCCCCTTTTATGCATCCCCAAGGTACATCCTCAACTCAAGGTTCGACCGGTAAGTCATGGGAGGATGCACTTGCAATTGTGGCACATCACACTAATACCTTCATGAATGAATCTCGGAATCACCAAGTAGCAACCAATGCCTTCATGAATGAGACTAAACATGCCATTACCAACAGGGAGAGGCAACTTGGGCAGATTTCCAATCAACTCAACCAAAGAGAGCCCGGTAAGTTCCCTAGTCAAGTTATGATGAATCTGAAGGGTCCCCATGGACCAACAGCGAATTCCATCACCCTCCGGAGTGGTACTGAACTTCCTAGCCCAGAGTACACCCCAAGGAATCATACTTCAAGGCCCCAGGTTGATAGAGATTTTACCAAGCACAAAAGATGTACTAGGAAAAACTCTACGTGTAATAAACATTGCAAGCGCACAAGATGTATAAGTAGTATAGATGGAAGAGAAGGTCATTCCCACGAAGACTTGCTCAATGATATCCAATTCTTTTTAATTCAATTGACTTAAGTGAAGTAATTAAAATGCAATGGGGGGTTTGTTACGTTGAATGAATGTAAGTAAATTAACTAAGATTTACTAACTAAGTCGAGCTTGGGTTTCTATCCACCTTTACCAATTACAGTTTCGTTAGATTTCCTTGATTAGATTACTATGCATGTATCTGAATTAAGTTCCCGTACAGGGGTCCGACTAAGGTTCACCCCTCACATATTATCTTCTCTTAGATTGCATGTTTAAGCGTGATGTGCCCGCCCTTAAACAACTATTACTGATGGTGCGTGATAATGCATGAAACATGAAGAAGATTTAATGACACTCCACTATCCCTAGAAAAGTGATGTGCAGACCTAGGAAGTCATGAGTTTAGATTACGATCAAGATTCCCCCTCTTAAACGTGATGCTACAAATTGCAGGTTGAACACAAACATCGAGGTGATCCGTCAAGTAATTACATCGACAATTATACACAACTAAGGCAGCTAAGCTTATAAGCATAAATTGAGTTCATGAAGCGTAGTAATCCAAAAAATCCAGGCATACATAACAATTATAATTAAGAGCCAGAAATCAAACACGAACTAACATAGCTAGGGCTTCAAGTACCCCTAGCCCTAATTACACTACTCAAACATTATTGAATTAAAGAATAACCTAAAAAGAACTTGAAATTAACCAAAAAAGAGAAGAAAATCCGTAATTAAACCTTCAGGACCAATTTCGGTGGTAGTCCACCGAACCGGAACAGTGAGCTTCAGGGGGCGCACGCTGAGGAGCTGTGCAGGTGTTCGGATGCAGTCCACCTAACCATAAGACAGAGCTTCAGGATAGGCGCGCCGAGTCGGTAAGCACGTACTAAAGATAGAGGCGCTGCTTTAGTAGACGCGCGCAGGACTCTGATGCTGAATTCGGTAGGTGTCCACTGAATTACTATGTCATTATCTTTCCTTCATAACTTTCGTTTCAACTCCGATTTAGGTGATTCTTTCGCCCAAATTCTCGTAATTCCAAGCTCTATTTGATCTACACATTACTCACAAAATATATTATTTTCTCCAATTGTATACAACGAATTATTAACAAAACTTAAATAAAAGGGTATTAAATCATAGATAAAACACGCACAAATTATGACTTATTAAATACCCCCAAACCTATATTTTGCAAGTCCTCGAGAAAAACACAAAAACAAAAGACTCAATCTAGTTAAGATAAGCATTTAAACCTCTAGGTTCACCTAGTATGAGGAGTTTTGTTTCCTAAGGGTTATAGCAGCACGATACCCACAAGATCAATAGGTCTTCATTCAAGGGTTGTAATGGGGCTAGATTCTTAGGTTAAGAAAGAAAAGTTGGAATTCAAAGAACCTAAACCGCATCAAGGCATGAGAAGTCATGACTCGGACCATGACTATAGATGAAACCGTGCTTAAGCTCACAAAAATGTTCTAATTGAGGTACTTGGCTCACTTAACTCAACTCTAAGTTCATTGCTTTCTCTTTTTTTTCTAATCACAAATTTTCTTTTTCTTTTTCTTTTCACTAATGAACTTTATACATTTTTTGATAGGACCCGTCCCAAATCCCTCGGGATTAGCGTGGGACGTGCCTGCTCCCGTCTGATACGAAGTTTCAGACCATGGATACTTCCGTACTTAGCCCATCCGGGACTATCAGAGTACACCAGAATTCGGCGGAGGAATGTGATGTCTCATCTCTGCTACACCCCGCATCCGCAATCAACTTGAAGGGCATTCAAAATACAAAAGCTGTGAGTGGACAAAACAATTATTTTATAAAAACAATTCATAAAAAGATCTTTATGCCCTTCATTAAAAACATATGCATGCATTCGAAAACCATTTCTCAAATAAAGGACACTGGGCTTTGGCCCAAAATCAACTCAAAGTACCTGGGACCTCAGCCCAAACCAAAACACGTGGGAACTCGTCCCAAATCCAGCTCATATGGGTCTTAGCCCAAAATCACCTCTGTGAAATCTCATACACATATACTTAGATACATATATAACCCAACCTAGACATCCTCGGATGTCAGCTCGGTGCACACAACCCCTAGGGAGCGCATCCCCGATATATATCACGATTATATATATATAAGTATGCATACTACTCGGGATCTCACTCCGACCCTACCCCCAGGAATTCTCCATCTAGGAGGTTCTATCTTTCGACCTAGTCCGATCATCTCTCCGAAATCTGGTCCAGGACCACATAATAACTCCCACTCCGGGAATGAGATCCCTATGGGGATACCCATTCTGGTTTGTGGATCGTGAATCTCCAGGTCGACGTCTGGAGGAGACCAATCAATACGCTTGTAAGGAGGGGGTATATATACTAGTATAAGAAAACCATACTCGGGACTCACGCCCAACAACACACGTGAACTGGGCCTCCAGCCCGAACATAGGACTCAACAGGGTCTCTAGCCCGATTTCACAGTGAACTGGGCATCAAGCCCGAACTCGTAAATCAACAGGGCATCGACCTGATATCTCAGGGTCAGTCACGATCCCCATCATAGCAATGCGGGCAACCATCAATCCAGGACCACTCTCAATCCTAGTATGTCTTCGTGAACACATCACTACCGCAACCATCTCGAGACCATGGTGCACACGTTGCCAATCGATCCTCTAAACCGTCAGCACTCTAAATTCGAGCCTCCAGTGGCTGCTTGACAATGAAACGTGCATTGTGACCTCTCCGAAAGGAAAGTATCCCAATCCAGAGGCGAGCGTCACATCGTTCGTCGTTATGCACACAGCACCTGTCACGACCACGACTCAGACCCATAGGTCGTCAATAGGGCCACATGCCCAAATCAAAACCAAAACCAAGTTGGTCTCATGCCCAGTTTTACCTTTTCGAAACAATTTCATGAAAACCGAAAGCATAAGCACATATAAAACTGAAAACTTCGAAGTACGTACTCATACGTAAACACACACACAAAATGCACCCAAGGCATCCCAAAACACATATTAAAACACATATAAAACATTTATGCATGCATCGACTTCAGAAAGAATGTCCACTCACAGATCGTCCGTGCTGCCGCCTCGATACGCGCGCCGTAAACCTTCTCAGGTTAATCATCGTCTTCGGGGTTCCCAAACCTGTCCAAATCACTTTAGAGGGTTACTAACTACCTAATTAACCCCTCACTAAAGCCCCTCTAATTTTCTAGGATTTTTAACAATTTTTAAACACGCTCCGAAACCTTCTAACAGCCCGAACTATATTGAGACGATGTCCGATCGACTCGAAACTAGTCCCAAAATGTTCGTTACATCGAATAGATGATTTCATATGTTGGAAGCTTCCCCATAAGCCTCACCACGTGCTGTCACTCGCCGCTGAATGGATCTGCGCGTGGGCCTCACGCGCCACTGCACAAGTCATCTTCTTCCTTGGCAAGACTGGTCTAAACCGGCCGGTCCGGTTTTTCCTGCAACTTGGACGGACGTGACAGGTCCAGGCTCCTACACTATTCAATCTTCGTCCTTTCTCTTCCTAATCAATCCTATTCTTCCTATGTTGATCCTCGGAACCTAAATATGGAATTAAAACAACCTAAAACCTCCTAATATCCATGAACCCCATTTGTCTCTCACGGTTCAATATTTTCAAAAATCTCCACAGGGCTTCGTTAGCTATGAACCACCCCTAAAACCTTCTTAGAACTTCCCTAGCAACCTAACTAACTCATTATGATCACTAAAAACATCTTATAACGCTTGAAATAAAAAATGGAGAGAATCAGGTAAAAATCGATTACGAGCACGATGTCCCTCCGCCGTCCATGGCGGCGCTACCTCTGTCCAGCCACCATCATCCCAGCATCCTCACTTCACTCGCTGGCCTCACATATGATTATAGGGGTTAAGGGATTGGATTGGTTTGGAAGGTTTGATCGATTTTGGGTTTACTGAGGGAAATGATAGAACAATGAAAAAGGGGAAAGGATATGCATGAATTGTTTGGACTGGGAAATGGATGGGTGACACTTGTCACTCATCCATTGGGCCTATCCAAAAAAGCTGGGCCCCACTTGCAGCCAAATAACTTCCGTCTCAAAAAACGTGTAATAGTACTTTCGAACTTCCGTGAACCGTAACTTTTCCGTCGAACGTCCGAATTCGACGTGCCACCTGTCTACGGATTTGTATCGTCCCGATCTACATAACGGTCCTCGACCCTCAGCCATCAAAGCTCCCGGGTCAAAAGTCAATTGTTTGCCCCTTTTTAACTAAATTACCAAAATACCCCCGAATATCCGAAAGTCATAACTTCTTCCTCGAAAGTCGGAATCGAACGTGCCACCTATCTATGAACTCGTGATGTCCCAAACTGCGTCACAGTCATTGGCCAATGTCCATTTGACCGCCTGAATGAAGAGCCAATGTTTCGTCCATTCTAGGGGCAAAATCGTCATTTCGCTCTTAACGTCTGTTAATCCTCGCTTAATCCTCGATTAGCCTTTCTAATTCGTCATTAAGTCTTAATTAATCCCGATAATTCGGGACGGGTCGTTACATTTTTTTTATAGATGAGCTGAGCCAAGATCATGCAATAACTTCCTCACTTTACAAATAAACGAACGATCTTTTCCATTCAAACATACTTCCATCGCATGAGTATAAGTAGCACAAAACATCAACATATTTCCTCCCCACCATGAATCTCATTTGATGCAACCTTGACACAAGTTTAGAACTTGGTTAGGTCATATTGTAGGTGAAGAACAAAATGGCTAAGTGTTTGGCTTCAAAGTGGTTTAGGGAGCATGCAATCTGGACGGAGAAAAGAAGGGCCTTTAGGAGCTAAGACACACATAGCCTATATCACAACTCATAAACAATTACACATTAAATCAAGAACAACCAATAGATATGGTTCTTTAAACATCAATGCAATTAGAAAGAGATCGTGCAATTATGAACAAAGTGATGAGTGTTTGAGAGTAGAAACAAATAGATCACTCAGAAAGAAAGGAAATCAAGCTCAATGATCTCACAATGGTAGTCTCCACTAATTTTCTAAGCATGCTCAAATTTAATTGTTTTGGGTGCTTAATCACTTGATTATGGTATCATGAAGTACAAGTGTGAGTTCAATGGAAATGGCAATGATTCTTAGTAAGTACAAGCAATTCTCATGTTCTATACATTCATATTAACTTGTTTGGGCATAAAAACTAGCATCACAAAACAAAAAACAGCAAAGAATTCAAAATAGAAAACAAAAAACAGCTAGGAAATAAGAGCAGAAAATAAAATAAAAACAGCTAGCATTTCAAAACAGAAACTGAGTTGTGTACTCCTAAACTTAAGTCCAATACCCCCAAACCTAAATGAAATATTGTCTCAATGTTTTGAGCATAAAAGGAAGAAAAAATCATGAGTTAGAAGGTAAAAAAGGTCCATATGAAATAAGGAACAAACCAGGGAAAAGTTGAGCACATAGTATGCTTGCGGTCCAAGAGGCACTTGAGGGGCTCCAAACCTGGCCCTCCTTTAGTGGTATCTTGCTTGCAATATAAATGAATTGATTAGTTTTACAAGTAGAAATCCACTTCCTAGACTTTAACATTTCAGGGAACAAGTACAATAAAGATTTGAATGTAAGTAAAAACTGCTTGATCCCACTAGACAAGTAAGCATAATGATCGAAGTGTGTGGGCCATGGAGGAGCTTTGGGCGGCTTGGGTCGTGGCCTTGAGCCTTGGGTGGAGCTGAATGTCTCAAAGGTGCATACCACCATCTTGATACTTCCTTCGTCTTGGCTCCTACAAGGATGATTAAACCTGCACAAACCATTAGGCAAAACATCAAATTTCTCACCTAAACACCTAAGTTGAGTAAGGAACTTAAATGGTGAAGATAAGGATAAGAAAGGCCCTGGAAAAATAAGGATATGAGGTGTTTGAGGAGTTGAGGCAGCAAGGATAGGTGCTGGAATTTCAGGGACCTCGGCCAAAACTTGGTGCAATGCTTGCAGTGTTGCATTCATTGGTGCTGTCCGTGGGTGGCAAGGGGACATACACATCATTATCCTCATCATCTCAATCGGGTTCCCAAAGAAGTTTAAGTCGAAGGTGCTCTAGTTCCTTGTCCTCTAAGAGAGCTTCCTGTAGTGTTCTTTGAGATCGGGCCTCGTTTAGTGCATCCCGAAGTATTTTTTGATGTCTGGCAGGGCTGCGATCCAAAGGAGGTGGAGTCCAAGTGTAGGGGGATGGTTCACTCAATCAGTTGTGGTATGACTCCATATAGGGCTGATTGTAAGGCTCAGGCATGTACATGCAATCTTGGGGGTATGCGCATCCCCCTTGATGACTTGGAACCGAAGAAACGTTTGTATAGGGCTCATAGGCCCAACCTTGAGAAGAATAATAGTTATTCCACGATTCCCTGGTACCTAGACACGTCACAAAATGAAAACTAAAATTTTATATAGAAAACAAAAAGAAAAACCACTTAGTCAAAGGATGTACTAGGCACAAAAGTTGTACTAGGCAAAACTCTACGTGTAATAAACATTGCAAGCGAACAAGACGTATAGGTAGTATAAATGCAAGCAAAGGTCGATCCCACGAAGACTTGCTCAATGATATCCAATTCCGTTTAACTCAATTGACTTAAGTGGAGTAATTAAAATGCAATGGGGGGTTTGTTACGTTGAATGAATATAAGTAAATTAACTAAGATTTACTAACTAAGTCGAGCTTGGGTTTCTATCCACCTTTACCAATTATAGTTCCGTTCGATTTCCTTGATTAGATTACTATGCATGTATCTGAATTAAGTGCCCGTGAGGGGATCCGGCTAAGGTTCACCCCACACATATTATCTTCTCTTAGATTGCATGTTTAAGCATGATGTGCCCGCCCTTAAACAACTATTACCGATGGTGCGTGATAATGCATGAAACATGAAGAAGATTTAATGACACTCCACTATCCCTAGAAAAGTGATGTGCAGACCTAGGAAGTCATGAGTTTAGATTACGAATAAGATTCCCCCTTTTAAACGTGATGCTACAAATTGCAGGGTGAACACAAACATCGAGGTGATCCGTCAAGTAATTACATCGACAATTATACACAAATAAGGTAGCTAAGCTTATAAGCATAATTTGAGTTCATGAAGCGCAATAATCCAACAAATCCAGACATACATAACAATTATAATAAAGAGCCAGAAATCAAACACTAACTAACATAGCTAGGGCTTCAAGTACACCTAGCCCTAATTACACTACTTAAACATTATTGAATTAACGAATAACATAATTAAATGCATAAGAAACATAAAACAATAAAAGAATAAATAAACACAAATACTAAAGAACAGCAAGGAGTAGGAAAAGAGGCTCAAACACTCTTCTTCTTCCAAGCTTTACGTCCTCCTTAGCACAAGCTTGAATCCAAAAGCATAAAAATAATAAAATACGGCTAGACTATGTATATAAATTGAGTATGAATTTCGACAGAGTTTTGGGACCTAGGAAGGTAAATTCGGCCCCCTACAATAAACCCTAATACCCCTATTTATAAGAGAATAATTAATCCTCTTAAAAATAGGAGTTTTAATTCAATTATATAAGGAAAAGGCATCCTAATTAATTAAGAAATCTAATTAAAACCTTTCCTACAAGTAAAAGAATTAAAAATAAGAATACAAAAGGAAATAGGACTAAAATCCCTATACAATATGGAGAATAAATGTGGAAGGAACTTGAAATTACCCTAGAGAGAGAAGAAAATCAGGAACTAAGCCCTCAGGACCAATTTCGGTGACAGTCCATCGAACTGAAAGGGCGAGCTTCCGGGGGTGCACGCTGAGGAACTGTGCACGTATTCAGCTACAGTCCATCGAACCATAAAACGGAGCTTTAGAATAGGCGCGCCGAGTCTGTAGGCATGCACCAAAGATAGAGGCATGCTTCTGTAGGCGCGCCGAGTCGGTGGGCATGCTTCATTAGGCGAGCGCATGACTCTGATGCTGAATTCGGTAGGTGTCCACTGAATTACTATGTCATTTTCTTTCCTTCATATCTTCTTCGTTTCAACTCTGATTTAGGTGATTCTTTCGCCCAAATTCTCGTAATTCCCTGCTTTATTTGATCTACACATTTCTCACAAAATATATTATTTTCTCCAATTGTATATAACAAATTATTAACAAAACGTAAGTAAAAGGGTATTAAATCATTGATAAAACATGCACAAATTATGACTTATCACAGGTCCCTATTGTCCAAAACTCACAGTCATACACTCAAAATCCAGCAAGGTACCTGAGTACTCAGTGCTGGAACCATTAGGAAATTCCAGCACCATATGGCTTGCAATTTGCCCCCTCTTCGACCTTGGATGAGCCCACCCATGTGCCACCACCTCAAACTCACTTTCAAGATGAATAACCATAGGTAAAGTGTAACGCCCCGGACGTTCTGGTAATGTAATATTATTAAATATTGAATAAAATGACGTTTTTACCCCTGTGTTTGTGTGGTCAATTTGTTGACTTTTAGTTTTGGAGGTCGAACGGACGTTGGGTGATGACCGTGACGTAGTTCGGGATGTCACGAGTTCATAGACAGGTGGCACGTCCGATTCGGACGCTCGGAGTGAAAGTTATGATGTTCGGAGGTTCGGGGGCATTACCGTAATTTGGGCGTTATAAGGGGAAAAAGTTGACTTTTTGTTTGACAATTGATATCCATTTGACTCGAAGACCGTTATGTTCATCTCGACGCCCCGAGTACAACGACAGGCAGCACGCTTGAAACGGACGTCGGACGACCGAGTTACGGGCCACGGAAGTTGGAGGGCATTTTGGTAATTATTGCACAGAGGGGCATTTTGGTCATTTCACGGTGGTTACTGTAGCACCACCGTGAGAAACAGAGTGCGGCCGTGGTGGTTTTGAGCGTGCATTTGTTTAAGGCTAAGTGGACTGGTGAGTGGGTTAGTTTATGGATTTTGAGGATTGTGGGAAGCAGCCAGACGTGTCTGGGCAGAGACTGAGTGCACGGGAGGAACGGGAATGGCTGTGGTCTCTGTGTTTGCGGGAAACCAGTTTCAGAGGCCTCAGTTGGTCTCCCACGGGCTGTTGGCCATACAGATCGAATAACTGAGTATGGGATTGGAGTGAGGTTGGAGTTAGGATCATTTTGGTTCAATTTGGAAGCTGAGCGTGAGAGGAATTGTGAGAGAAACCGTGAGCAACTGTTTCGGGTTTTTGGGGGGAAATCGCAGAGTTCAATTTCTAAGGGTCGAGGGATCATTCTAAACACACAGTGAGTCTTCTGGGAGTGATAGAGTCTCAGCCGTGCAAGAATTGAAGGGATTCGAGCACGGATTGCCCAAGAACCCAAGGTCCAGTTCGAAGGAAAAACCAGTTGGAGGGAAAAATCTCATTCAACTTCTGGAGCCTGTTGATCGAAACCAAAGGCCGTGTAAGACTTCTGGGGTCATTTCGTGCACAACCGTGCAAGAATTGAAGGAGGAGGAGGACGGTTTGGCCGGGAACCTGAGTCTCAGTTTCAGGGGAAAACCAGTGCTGTGGACGACTACTTCCAGGTAACGGCGAGCTAAATTGTTAGTGTCATTGTGTGCGTATGGGTCCCTTATTGCTACTGGTGAAGTTAATTTGGAAATGGAACCGTGTAGGGTGAGTTCCAGGAGTCGACTTGTTCGACTGTTCGAGCTTGGATTGGGTCGATTTGGTGTAAGTCGAGGTTAACCAGTGTTGCAGACCTAAAATAAATGAGTTAGGGAAGATAATAGGATTGAAAACGGGTAGTTTTGACTGAGAATTGAGGGCTAACTGATCGGGTTGAGTCGCGGGTATCAGACCCGTTTAGCAGGCTGTTCGGGTAAGGGAGATGACACTGTAGCTTGGCGCGTGGCCTTCACGCGCAGCCGCTTTGGGCGGCGCGTGACGGCGCGTGTGGCGTCAACTCCGATCACGGTTAACATGAGAATTGATCCTTACAGTCTAAATAACATTTTATCTTTAGAGTTCGAATCGATCGGGAGTCATTCGGGATAACTTCGGGAGTCCGGAAGATTAAGTCTTTAAGTTTATTTTCGCCGAAAAATCCGGAAAAATTAGGAAAAATCCTACGAGTTATTTTGGGATGTTTGTAACCCTTCTTGTACGTTTTCACAGGCCCGGACACTTCCGAAGCTACGGAGGAGCACGCGGGACGCGATTGACGTGTCCTAAGACTGTGAGTGGACTCTTTGATTTTTAAATTGGGCATGCATGACTATTTTGCTTATTTATCTCATGGTTTTACATATGATTTTACGATGGTGAGATGATATATCGGTTTTACTTGTTTTCACGTTTTTCGAGGTAATTATCGTATTTCACGCATTTCGAGATTTCGGTTTTTGCCTATGCATGCGTGATAATTTTTGATGAAGTATCTGGTTATGAATATGCATGTTTCGGATTTATGATGTTTGATCATATTGTGAAGTAATCTTCTGTTAATTGCATGTGTTGGAATTTACATGTGAATTCGGGCATGAGTCCTGTTACGATGAGAAATGTTTTGGAATAATGTTGGAAAAAGAATTGTGATTAATCCTGATTTATTATGTTTAAAAACGGTTTTGGGTTTAAAGACCCGGTTGATGGTTGGATCTGGTTTTGGGTTTAAAGACCCGGTATGTTGATTCTGGGGGCGGGCCCGAAAATTGAGTTTAAAGACTCGTGAGTTTAAAGACTCGATTATTATGATACCCCCGAGGCCTACTAATCGTGTTTTGAGTTTAAAGACTCGTTGATATCCCGGGAAGGCCTAATGTTGAGTTTAAAGACTCGGATGGATCCAACGGCATAATCATGATTATTGTTTTATGTTTCACTTGATTTGTGCAAATAATGTTTCAAAATGACGATTTCTGGAATCTGGTATTATTACATGGTTTTACATGAGTGATGACGATCCCTGTAACGTTTTTCTTGTGTTTCGGAAAAAGAGTTTTCAAAAGTTTAACACACAAATTTTGAATACTTGGTTATGCATGCGGATTACAAAACTGGAGGGCGAACCCAATTTCGGAAAAACTGTTTTTCCTGTTAAACTTATGTTTCGGTCCACTCACACCTTGTTGTTTTAAATTCCCTCCAGGTCGTGGTACAAGCGTGGGGGCAAGCGCCGAGGCAGAGGCGGAGGCATAACGTTTTCCGTTGCGGAGTAGTTAGTTCACAGAGTAGGACTTGTTCTTTAATTTGTTTTGTAATATTGCTCTGTGAAACTGTGGACTTGACGTCCAGTCGGATGTATTTGTTTAATCTCCCTGGTCTGACAATGGGTGTGTTGTAATTTTAACTAGTTTTCGGTCTTTTTGATTCGATTGTCAGACGGGAGCAGGATGCTTCCCGATTATCGAGGAGATAATCGGGGTGGGTCCTGTCAATTGGTATCAGAGCCTAGGTTTACGATTCGTGTCCGGCATTCGGGTGTGCCTTGATTATTGTACTAACTTATGCCTCTTTCAGAGAAGGACGACCGGCCATGCCTCCGCGACGCGAACCCCCTCCACGACCTAATGGCGATGCCGAGAGTGCTTCGATCGAACGAGCCCAGCGTCTTGGGGCTACGGTATTCAGTGGTGGAGCGGACCCCGAGGATACCCACCGTTGGATTTCTCGGATTGAGCGGATTTTTACTGTGATGCACTGTCCTCTTGAGGAGCGGGTGGTGTTGGCTACCTTTCTACTTGATGGATCTGCTTATGAGTGGTGGTACACTCTGGAGTTGTTGGGTTGGGATGCCCGTACAGTGACTTGGGAGACCTTTCGTGAACGGTTTCTGGATCAGTATTATCCCCGTTCATTCCGTGATGCTAGGGAGACCGAGTTTCTGCAGCTCCAACAGGGGAGCATGTCCGTAGCTGAGTATGAACAGAAATTTCAGATGCTAGCTCGTTTTGCTCCTACCTTTGTATCTACTGAGGCTGAGAAATGCCGTAGGTTCGAGCTTGGTCTACGGGGTGAGATACGGGCCATTGTGACGGCCGGAGCTTTTGCTACTCTCAGGGAGTTGTCTGATGCCGCGGTGCGGGTTGAGGCTAGTCTCCCGACGCGTCCACAGTATTCTGGTGGTGGACAACGTCGCGGGCGTTCATATTCTGGATCGTATGGTCAGGGAGCCTCGAAGAAAGGACGTTATGGTGGAGCCTCATCTGCAGGCAATGATCGTTATGGAAGGCCTGGTAACTATCAGGGTTCCGAATTCCGAGCGCCTAGGGCGCAGACTGCTCCGCAGGCGAGCGCGACTTCTGTTGCTTCCACGGGACGACAGGGTGGTGGTTTTGTTCGAGATGCTTCCAGTGTCATCTGTTTCTTCTGTGGCGAGCGGGGCCACTACCGGAGGGATTGTCCATCTTTGCCACAGGGTGGTGGCGCAGGTCGGGGTGGAGCAGAGCAGGGACGGAGCACAGCTGCAGTTTCTGGGACTGGGAGCACTCGAGGAGGTGGTACCGGAGCGGCTAGTGGACAGAGGGGCCGGGGCCGTGGGCGAGCAGCTGGACCACAGGCCCGAGTTTTCGCTGTTACGCAGCAGGAGACCAGGGCAGCGCCTGGTGTTGTGACAGGTACACTCACGATCTTTGGACATGATGTTTGTGCTTTAATTGATCCCGGAGCTACTCATTCATTTATTTCACGGGACTGTGAGTTGTTGGCGGGTAGAGAGGTGTCCGCATTGGACTGTGACATGGGAGTGAGTACGCCCACCGGAGATGTGTTTGTGGTGAACCAAGTGTTGCGGGAGTGCCCCGTAATGGTAGGTGATGTTGGTCTGGTGGCAGATTTGATACTCTTGGACTTGCACGACTTTGATGTCATCTTGGGTATGGATTGGTTGACGCTCCATCACGCCTCTATCGAATGCGTCGATAAGCGGGTTACTTTTCGGAGCCCGGGGCTACCGGAAACCACTTTTCAGGGAATTCAGAGAGCAACTCCTGTCGGAGTGATTTCTGCCCTGAAGGCAAGTAAGATGTTGAGGAAGGGGTGCCAGGGATACTTAGCCCGAGTGATGGATTCACGAGCTGCACCATTGCGGGTGGAGGATATACCGATTGTACGGGAGTTCCCGGATGTCTTTCCGGAGGATCTACCGGGATTGCCACCGCATCGAGATGTTGAGTTCACTATTGATCTGGTTCCAGGTACGCAACCTATTTCTCAGACTCCGTATCGTATGGCGCCAGCTGAGTTGAAAGAACTGAAGGCGCAGTTACAAGAATTACTTGAGATGGGATTTATTCGACCAAGTGTATCCCCCTGGGGAGCTCCGGTGTTGTTTGTGAGGAAAAAGGATGGGAGTTTGAGACTTTGCATCGATTACAGGCAACTGAATAAAGTAACAGTCAGGAACAAATACCCGTTGCCTCGGATCGATGATTTGTTCGATCAGCTGCGAGGAGCGCAGTACTTCTCCAAAATTGATCTACGTTCGGGGTATCATCAATTGCGGGTTAAGGATGAGGATGTACCCAAGACAGCATTTAGGACCCGTTATGGTCATTATGAGTTCCTGGTGATGCCGTTTGGCTTGACCAACGCACCCGCAGCGTTTATGGATTTGATGAACCGAGTGTTGCAGCCTTACTTGGACCACTTTGTCATCGTGTTCATTGACGATATCCTGGTCTACTCGAGGAGTGCGGAAGCGCACGAGGAGCACTTAAGGATGGTGCTGGGTACCTTGAGGGAAAACCAGTTGTATGCGAAGCTCAGCAAATGTCAGTTTTGGTTGACGAGCGTGAGTTTCTTGGGGCATGTGATCTCAACTGACGGGATCAGTGTAGATTCTCGGAAAATTGAGGCAGTGGCGAAGTGGGAACAACCGAGGACCGTCACGGAAGTCAGGAGTTTCTTGGGATTGGCTGGTTACTACAGGAGGTTTGTAGAGGGTTTCTCTACCATTGCTGCCCCGTTGACGCGACTGACGCGGAAGGGAGTCAAGTTTGAGTGGGATGACGATTGTGAGCGTAGTTTTCGGGAGCTAAAGGAAAGGTTGACGTCTGCTCCTATACTGACCCTTCCAGACGACAGTGGGGAATTTGAGGTGTACAGTGATGCATCCTTACAGGGTTTGGGATGTGTACTAATGCAGCATGGGAAAGTGATCGCCTATGCTTCGCGCCAGTTGAAACCGCATGAGCGCAATTATCCGACGCACGATTTGGAGTTAGCTGCTGTTGTGCATGCATTGAAGATTTGGAGACATCACCTGTACGGAGCGACTTGCAGAATGTTTACGGACCACAAGAGCCTGAAGTACTTGTTCACTCAGAAGGAGTTGAATGTGAGGCAGCGACGGTGGCTAGAGCTAATTAAGGACTATGATTGCACGATTGAGTACCACCCGGGAAAAGCCAATGTGGTGGCTGATGCTCTAAGCCGGAAGTCAACGCATTCTGTAGCACATCTACGGACGGTTCATTTGCCACTTTTGGTTGAACTCCGTAAGAATAGCATTGATTTGGGTTTGGATGGCCAAGGTGTCTTGCTGGCTAATTTTCATGTGAGACCACTCCTGGTCGATCGGATCGTTGAGGCTCAATCTCAAGATCCTGCCTCATGTGTACTTCGGATTGAAGTGGAAGCCGGTGAACGGCTAGACTTTACAGTCAGGGAGGATGGAGCTTTGCTAAAAGAAGGACGGTTGTGTGTGCCCGGCGTGGAGGCACTGAAGAAGGAGATCTTGGACGAAGCTCATAGTTCGGCCTACGCGATGCATCCTGGTGGGACCAAGATGTATCGTACCTTGCGAGAGCACTACTGGTGGCCGGGAATGAAACGGGAGGTTGCCGAGTTTGTCAGCAGGTGTCTGATTTGCCAGCAAGTGAAGGCTGAGAGACAACGACCTTATGGAGCCTTGCAACCACTACCTATTCCGGAATGGAAATGGGATCACTTGACGATGGATTTTGTGTTTGGACTTCCTAGGACACCCAGGGGTCACGATGGAGTTTGGGTGATTGTGGACAGGCTTACGAAATCAGCTCACTTCTTGCCAGTGCGAGAGAACTTCAGGATGACGCAGTTGGCCCAGTTGTTTATTGACGAGATCATCCGTTTGCACGGTACTCCGGAATCAATAGTTTCTGACCGAGACCCAAGATTTACTTCTCGATTTTGGCAGAGTCTGCAGGAAGCATTTGGGACGAAACTTCGTTTCAGTACTGCATTTCATCCTCAGACTGACGGCCAGTCTGAGCGGACCATCCAGACATTGGAGGATATGATGCGAGCTTGCGTCTTGCAATTTCATGACACTTGGGAGTCACACCTAGCCTTGATGGAATTTGCCTACAACAACAGCTATCAAGCGAGCATTGGGATGGCTCCGTACGAAGCCTTGTACGGACGGCAGTGCAGAACTCCATTGTGTTGGACGGACGTGGGTGAAAGGAAGCTAACTAAATCCGAATTGGTGGAACTGACGACCGAGAAGGTCAAACTCATCAGGGATCGGCTCAAGGCAGCCCAGGACAGACAAAAGAGCTATGTGGACCATCGGATTCGAGATCTGGAGTTTGCGGTCGGAGATCGGGTATTTCTGAAATTGTCCCCTTGGAAGGGTGTAGTGCGATTCGGCAGGCGAGGGAAGTTGAGCCCTCGTTATATTGGACCTTACGAGATTACCGAGAGGATTGGCCCGGTGGCCTACCGGCTGGCACTACCGCCAGAGCTTTCGAAGGTCCACGATGTTTTCCATGTGTCGATGTTGCGGAAATATGTGTTTGACGCATCTCATGTACTGGAGGATCAGCCCATTGAACTTCGAGATGATTTGAGCTTCGAGGAACAACCGGTACAGATTTTGGATCGAAAGGAGAAAGTGCTACGTCGGAAGACCGTTCCTCTGGTGAAGGTCCTCTGGAGGAACCAGAATGTGGAGGAAGCCACATGGGAACCCGAGGCGCAGATGCGAGAACAGTTCCCTTACTTGTTTCCTTGAAATTTTGGGACGAAATTTCTTAAGGGGGGAGATTGTAACGCCCCGGACGTTCTGGTAATGTAATATTATTAAATATTGAATAAAATGACGTTTTTACCCCTGTGTTTGTGTGGTCAATTTGTTGACTTTTAGTTTTGGAGGTCGAACGGACGTTGGGTGATGACCGTGACGTAGTTCGGGATGTCACGAGTTCATAGACAGGTGGCACGTCCGATTCGGACGCTCGGAGTGAAAGTTATGATGTTCGGAGGTTCGGGGGCATTACCGTAATTTGGGCGTTATAAGGGGAAAAAGTTGACTTTTTGTTTGACAATTGATATCCATTTGACTCGAAGACCGTTATGTTCATCTCGACGCCCCGAGTACAACGACAGGCGGCACGCTTGAAACGGACGTCGGACGACCGAGTTACGGGTCACAGAAGTTGGAGGGCATTTTGGTAATTATTGCACAGAGGGGCATTTTGGTCATTTCACGGTGGTTACTGTAGCACCACCGTGAGAAACAGAGTGCGGCCGTGGTGGTTTTGAGCGTGCATTTGTTTAAGGCTAAGTGGACTGGTGAGTGGGTTAGTTTATGGATTTTGAGGATTGTGGGAAGCAGCCAGACGTGTCTGGGCAGAGACTGAGTGCACGGGAGGAACGGGAATGGCTGTGGTCTCTGTGTTTGCGGGAAACCAGTTTCAGAGGCCTTAGTTGGTCTCCCACGGGCTGTTGGCCATACAGATCGAATAACTGAGTATGGGATTGGAGTGAGGTTGGAGTTAGGATCATTTTGGTTCAATTTGGAAGCTGAGCGTGAGAGGAATTGTGAGAGAAACCGTGAGCAACTGTTTCGGGTTTTTGGGGGGAAATCGCAGAGTTCAATTTCTAAGGGTCGAGGGATCATTCTAAACACACAGTGAGTCTTCTGGGAGTGATAGAGTCTCAGCCGTGCAAGAATTGAAGGGATTCGAGCACGGATTGCCCAAGAACCCAAGGTCCAGTTCGAAGGAAAAACCAGTTGGAGGGAAAAATCTCATTCAACTTCTGGAGCCTGTTGATCGAAACCAAAGGCCGTGTAAGACTTCTGGGGTCATTTCGTGCACAACCGTGCAAGAATTGAAGGAGGAGGAGGACGGTTTGGCCGGGAACCTGAGTCTCAGTTTCAGGGGAAAACCAGTGCTGTGGACGACTACTTCCAGGTAACGGCGAGCTAAATTGTTAGTGTCATTGTGTGCGTATGGGTCCCTTATTGCTACTGGTGAAGTTAATTTGGAAATGGAACCGTGTAGGGTGAGTTCCAGGAGTCGACTTGTTCGACTGTTCGAGCTTGGATTGGGTCGATTTGGTGTAAGTCGAGGTTAACCAGTGTTGCAGACCTAAAATAAATGAGTTAGGGAAGATAATAGGATTGAAAACGGGTAGTTTTGACTGAGAATTGAGGGCTAACTGATCGGGTTGAGTCGCGGGTATCAGACCCGTTTAGCAGGCTGTTCGGGTAAGGGAGATGACACTGTAGCTTGGCGCGTGGCCTTCACGCGCAGCCGCTTTGGGCGGCGCGTGACGGCGCGTGTGGCGTCAACTCCGATCACGGTCAACATGAGAATTGATCCTTACAGTCTAAATAACTTTTTATCTTTAGAGTTCGAATCGATCGGGAGTCATTCGGGATAACTTCGGGAGTCCGGAAGATTAAGTCTTTAAGTTTATTTTCGCCGAAAAATCCGGAAAAATTAGGAAAAATCCTACGAGTTATTTTGGGATGTTTGTAACCCTTCTTGTACGTTTTCACAGGCCCGGACACTTCCGAAGCTACGGAGGAGCACGCGGGACGCGATTGACGTGTCCTAAGACTGTGAGTGGACTCTTTGATTTTTAAATTGGGCATGCATGACTATTTTGCTTATTTATCTCATGGTTTTACATATGATTTTACGATGGTGAGATGATATATCGGTTTTACTTGTTTTCACGTTTTTCGAGGTAATTATCGTATTTCACGCATTTCGAGATTTCGGTTTTTGCCTATGCATGCGTGATAATTTTTGATGAAGTATCTGGTTATGAATATGCATGTTTCGGATTTATGATGTTTGATCATATTGTGAAGTAATCTTCTGTTAATTGCATGTGTTGGAATTTACATGTGAATTCGGGCATGAGTCCTGTTACGATGAGAAATGTTTTGGAATAATGTTGGAAAAAGAATTGTGATTAATCCTGATTTATTATGTTTAAAAACGGTTTTGGGTTTAAAGACCCGGTTGATGGTTGGATCTGGTTTTGGGTTTAAAGACCCGGTATGTTGATTCTGGGGGCGGGCCCGAAAATTGAGTTTAAAGACTCGTGAGTTTAAAGACTCGATTATTATGATACCCCCGAGGCCTACTAATCGTGTTTTGAGTTTAAAGACTCGTTGATATCCCGGGAAGGCCTAATGTTGAGTTTAAAGACTCGGATGGATCCAACGGCATAATCATGATTATTGTTTTATGTTTCACTTGATTTGTGCAAATAATGTTTCAAAATGACGATTTCTGGAATCTGGTATTATTACATGGTTTTACATGAGTGATGACGATCCCTGTAACGTTTTTCTTGTGTTTCGGAAAAAGAGTTTTCAAAAGTTTAACACACAAATTTTGAATACTTGGTTATGCATGCGGATTACAAAACTGGAGGGCGAACCCAATTTCGGAAAAACTGTTTTTCCTGTTAAACTTATGTTTCGGTCCACTCACACCTTGTTGTTTTAAATTCCCTCCAGGTCGTGGTACAAGCGTGGGGGCAAGCGCCGAGGCAGAGGCGGAGGCATAACGTTTTCCGTTGCGGAGTAGTTAGTTCACAGAGTAGGACTTGTTCTTTAATTTGTTTTGTAATATTGCTCTGTGAAACTGTGGACTTGACGTCCAGTCGGATGTATTTGTTTAATCTCCCTGGTCTGACAATGGGTGTGTTGTAATTTTAACTAGTTTTCGGTCTTTTTGATTCGATTGTCAGACGGGAGCAGGATGCTTCCCGATTATCGAGGCGATAATCGGGGTGGGTCCTGTCATAAAGGTCCCTGGAACCCAAAGGCCAAGCACCCAACAACAGCCCTTAAACTTGAAAGACAAGGCATTCGAACAGGATGCATCCATTTCGGCTCCTCCTGCAAAACCCCAGCAACATCCTGGACTTTCTAACTCTAAAACTCCTTTTACTTCTAATAAAATGTCTAAGAAGTTGTCATTTGAGTTATCTAATAATGTCTCATATCCATTCCCTCACAGGTTTCAAAATCAAAACATAAACAAGGAAGCATTCGAGGACGAGATCATCAAGATGCTGCAGAAACTTCAAATAACACTTCTTTTTTCCAAAATCCTGGAGCACATGCCCATCTTAGCCAAGCTTATCAATGATTTAGTTTCTGGAAAAAGAGGATTTGAAGCCCCAATTTTTGTAGACATTCCCCAAGCTTGCAAGGCAGGCCTTGTTTCCATGCCCTCGGAAGTCAATGATCCCGGGGCCCCTTCACTTCCTTGTGTCATTCAATCTAAATGTTTTGAACAATGTTTATGTGATACAGGAGCTTCAACTAACATTATGCCTTTCCATATTTATAAGTCTTTGAACTTAGAAGAACTTAAACCTACTCATCTGTGTGTTTGATTGGCTAATGCGTCGGTTTCTAACCTTGTAGGTGTGCTGGAGGATGTTGTGGTTCAGATTGGTGATACGTATATCCCTGCTGATTTCTATGTCTTGAAAATGGATAGAATCAACAAGAATTGGGAGCCTCCATTGATATTTGGACGTCCTTTGTTGGCCACAACCGAATGCCTCATTGATGTGAAGAATGGACAGGTATCTATTCGGGTTTTAGGCAAGCTTCGTACTTTCTTTATACATGATACCATGCAATATCCCGTAGAACCTATTGTTGATTTCCCTTTGAATACTATGGATATGCTTCTTAATGAGAATCTTAAGCTATCATGTGTGAAAGATGACCTAGAAAAAGTCCTCACCTTCCCTAAATCTGAAACCACCATGGACCCAAACACTATGGCCAAATTGTTATACCTCAACGTCATCCCTCCCATGCACTTGTCTAAGGCCCCTTATGAAGCCTGGCCCCTTATGAAGCCTTGCCCCTCACCACCACAGAGACCTTGCACTCTCACATCTCTCCTCTTTTCCTTGAGCTTAAACCCATTCCGGAAAATCTCAAGTATGCTTACTTAGGTAGCAACCAAACTCTCTCAGTCCTCATTGCCGTGAACCTTACTCCATCCGAGGAAGACTTACTTTGTCACGCCCTTCGTACCCATCAAAAGGGTATTGGGTGGACTATTGCTGACATTAAGGGCATTAGTCAAGCCAAGTGTGACAGGACCTGCCCCAATCCCCGTGGATTATCGTGGGACATGCTTGCTCCCATCTAACACCGCATATCAGATCAGGGATAAACTCGTCACCCGCTCGGGGTCCGTGATAGTACACTAGGATTGGTGGTGGCATGTGATGTCTCGATCTCTGTTACAAATCGCATTCGCGATCAATCTGAAGGGTATTAAAACAATAAAAGCTGTGAGTGGATAAAACAACAGTTTATAAAAAAAAATTATATAGAAAAGACATTTCTACCCTTCATGTAAAAGCATGCATGCATCATAAAACCACTTTATTTCAAATACTTTTCCAAAGCACAACACATTGCTTCTCAAACCAAACACATCGAAAAATGCATCTCAATCAAAGGCATTTCCTCAATAGGGTCTCAGCCCAAATCAAATCCATGTGGGACCTCAGCCCAAAATTCAATCAAAGAAACCAGCACGAAATGTCAGGACCCGTCCCAAATCCGCCGGGATTAATGTGGGACGCGCCTGATCCCTTCTGACATGAACCACGGAAAAATTCCAGCTCTAGCCCTTGCCGAGGCTTCCAGAGCACGCCAGTATCGTAGTAGGAGGAGTGTGATGTCTCGTCTCTACGACAGCCCGCATCCGTGATCAACCTGAAGGGCATTAAAACACGAAAACTGTGAGTGGACAAAAACAATATTTTAATAAAAACATTTTCACTTTAAGACAATTATGCCCTTCACTAAAATCATATGCTTGCATTCAAAAACCATTTATCAAATATTCATAAAACCACTTGAAAACATTCTCAAAATTTTTCAAGGGTTCATGCCCGGTCCCCATAAACCGTCATGACCCATCAAAACCTTTCAAGGGTTCATACCGGTCCCCATAAATCGTCATGAACCATAAATCCATTTGGGTCCCCGACCCGAAATCACAATCTTAAAACATGGAATACGAAAATCAAATCATTAGGGACTCAGCCCAAACCACGTCACGTGGGTCTCAGCCCAAAACCATTCTCAAAGAAATACCAAAACATACAAACCACTTTCCGAAATATAAAACATGGAACACGGGGTCTCCGCCCCCAAATCACTTTCATAAAACCCCATACGTACTCATATGTATAACCCACCTGCGGTACTTCCAAGAAGATGCCAACTCGGGGCACATAGCCCCTAGGGAACACATCCACGATAAATGTCACGATATCATCTCTATACTAGTGTGCACACTACTCGGGGTCTCACTCCGAGTCTTCTCCCAGGAATTCTCCATCTGGGAGGCTCTATCTTCGGACCTAGTGCTATCATCTCTCTGGAATCTGGTCTGGGACTACATCATAAATCGTAACCCCCACCCCTGGAACGGGATCCCTATGGGGATACCCATTCTGGTCTGTGGATCGTGACTCTCCAGGTCGACGTCTCGAGGAGACCATATAATCATATGGAGGGTATATATACATTTTCGAAAACTCTTTCTTTCTCAAAACATATTTCAACTGGGTCTCATACCCGATTCATTCAACAGGATTCCTCGAATCCGATTCAAATCAGTTTCACAGGCCTCGACCTAAATCCTCAGTTCAATTGGGTCTCATACCCGATTTCTCATTTCATAAACCGAACTGGGACTCAAGCCCGATTTCACAATCAACAGGGCCTCAAGCCCGATACCACAGCTAATTCGGCCCTAAGCCCAAAACCATAAAGCAACGGAGCCTCAAGCTTGATTTCACAACCAACAGGGCCTCAAACCCGATACCATAATTCAAATGGTCCTCAATCACGAATCGTAAACCAACGGGACCCTCGGTCCGATCTTGTAACTCAAATGGACCCGCGGTCCGATCGTATAACTCAAATGGACCCTCGGTCCGATTCCCAGTCAAATCAAATGGACTCCAAGTCCGAGAGTTAGTAAATCAAATGGGTCTCGTGCC
This sequence comes from Prinsepia uniflora, assembly GCA_032719365.1. NCBI lineage: Eukaryota > Viridiplantae > Streptophyta > Magnoliopsida > Rosales > Rosaceae > Prinsepia > Prinsepia uniflora. The sequence goes on along the minus strand of CM064868.1, from coordinate 46,744,425 downwards.
TGATTTCATATTTCTAAATCCAAAACCAATATATGAAACCCTCATTGAAAACCTAGCACGTATAAGCATCGTATAAAATCGAAAATCTTGAAATACGTGCAAATATGTAAATCCTAGGCTACCACAAACAAATGCACTCATGGCATCACAAAAGATGTATTAAAACAATTATAAAACATTTATGCAAGCATCGAATTCATAAAACAAGTCCACTCACAGACCGTCCAAAGCCGCGCCTCGATACGCGTGCCATACGTCTATCCCGGGATTCACGAACCTGTCCAAATTAATTTAGAGGGTTACCAACTACTTATATAACCCCTCACTAAAGCCCCATAATTTTCCAGAATTTCTAACTATTTTTAAACGCAAACTAAACCTTCGGATAGCCCGAACTATATCGAAACGATGTCCGATTGACACGAACCCAGTCCCAAAATGTTCGTTACATCGAATACATGAAATTACATGTTGGAACCACCCTCAAAGGAGGGCTCACGTGCCTGCACGTACTGTAACAGCCCGTTCTGAGAACCGGAATTAGTAGACCAACTAAGGTGTGATTAGTAAGGTTAATCCGTGGTTAGTTGGTCCCGATAAGGTCTTTGGCGTAGAATGACGATTTTGCCCCTAGTTTGGGCAAAATAGTTGACTTTTTGAATAATCGAGTTTTGGTAGGTTGACCTAGGATGGTTAGGTAGCTTTCGACGTCCCGAGTTCGATGACAGGCGGCATGTACTCATCGGACTTACGAGGTGAGAGTTACGGGTCTAGGAAGTTTTGGTAAAACCGTAAAACTGTGTAAAACAGGGGGGTATTTTGGTCTTTTTGGTTTCTGGGGATTTGTGCAGAGAGAAAGGAGATGGACGGCTGGGGTTTAACCAAGTGGGATAAGGATTGAGTGGATGGTGACATGTGGCCAATGAGGAGTGGTTTTTGGGATGTTCTCGTGTGCGCGCACCACCCAAATAATTGGGGTGCACTCATGCAACCCGTGCAGTTCTTGGATACACAGAGAAACAGAGTGAGCTTGTGAGGAGGAATTGAGGAGTGATCGTGGCTGGTGAGGAATTCTGGTGAGTGAGGGAGGAACAAGAGACGGAAGGGAGGCTGGTGGTCGTGAATTGGTGGTGAAATCGTGCACGGCGGCACGGCGGAGGTGCGGAGAAGTTTTGGGGAAAACAGGGAGCTTGAGAGTTCGAGGAGGTGGCTACGCCGTGAGGTGAGGCAAACCAAGGCGAGGGGAGGCTGAGGAGGTTGCAAGGAGTCCAACGAGCACCGTGGTAGGCGGCGGTGCGCACGGCGGAGCTGCAATCGAAAGGTATGCTTCCTTGCTCTGTTTTCCCGTGAAAGTTCATTTGGAAAGTCGTGAGGTTTGGTTGAGAGTCGAGAGGTTAGAAGGTCAGGGTGATGTTCAGGAGGGTCCTAGGTGTCGACTAGGATGGTCGCCGTGAGGGGGCCATACACGGCGGGGCTCAGGCAAAGATGAGCACTCTGGTGCTCTGTTTGGTCATGAAATTCAAACGGTGAGTCGACGAGTTTGGGGGTGAGTCGAGGGTAACGGAGATTGATTCTAGGTTCAGTAAAGCCTTAGGGATCGTCTGGTGTCGCCACCGTGACGGGAGGTGACCGGAATAGGTGAATCGTGAAACAGAGGGAAAAGGGCCGTCTGGTTTGAGCTTCAGTCGTGAAGCTGGGAGTCGAATCGAACCAGGAGAGTGTGGGGAATGGATTCGTGGTGTCTGGACGAAGCTGCAGGAGAAGAGAGGGAGTGAATTGGTGGCCGGACGGTGGAGAATGCTTTTCGCCGGTCCAAGCCACGGCGGCCGGTTCAGCACAGTCATCTCGAGGTAGGGGATGTACTGTAGCTGGCGCGTGAGGGCCACGTGCAGCCACTTTGGGCGGCGCGTGGGGGCGCGTACGGCGGCGGATGGGAAAGTGGTCAACATGGATTTTGGTCTAGAAGTTATGGTGAGTTCAATGGAGTTGGTTTCGGGTCAATCGGAAGTCGTATGAGTTTGGTTCCGCGAGGGTGAATGTTTAGGGTCCCGGGTTTTCGGTTTTCGATTCGGGGATTTTGAGGGAATTTAGGTGAACTGTCGTAAACGTGTTAGTGACGTAATTTGGTGATCAATATGGTCCTAGGAAATTTAGGTGGACCGGCGTGACTAGTTCGTCCACCCTCCTCACTCATTTTCAGTCCTTTTCCTTCCTAATTATTCCTAAACTTCCTAATATGGTCCTAGGAACTTGTTTGGATGATCAAAATAGGGAAAAAACATAGGAACCCACGGTTTTGATTTTCTTCCTCACGGTCCAGTTTTTCAAACACCTCCCCACTGCTTCTTAGCCACTAACCACCATCCAAATTCATCTTAAAACTATCCTAGCAACCTAACAAACATCTCCTAATCACCCAAAATCAACCATAACGTAAAAATCGACAAAAGGAAGGATTTGGGTCTAACCGGGTACCTGTTCGAGTTTGGTCTCAGCCGCCCACGGTGGCGCCGTCCTGGCTGGCCACTAGCATCCAAACATCCTCCCATCACTCTCTGGTCCTCACAGCTGATCATAGGGTAAGGGTTTGGATTTCGGGTTGGATGGGAGATCGGGTTTGGGCGTGTTTGGTAAGCACGAACAAAGAACAAGGAGGAATGAGTGATATGCATGAATGAAAGGGATGATCAGTGGATGGGTGACACTTGTCACTCATCCATTGGTCCAATAACAAATATTTGGGCCCCACTTAATTCCAAAAAGCATCCGTTCGTAATTCGTGCAATAGTTCCTTCGAACTTTCGTGAACCCTTAATTTTCCGTCATTTTGCCCGAATGTCCGCTAATCCTCGCCTAATCCCTGATTAATCTCGCTAATCATTCATTAATCCTTAATTAATCCCGTTAATTCAGGATAGGTCATCACACGAAATCTCAATTTAAATCATTGAACACGGGGCCTCTACCCCAAACTAATCTCAGTGAAACATCATCTACATATGTATATATATATAACCCATTCTCGGCATCTCATATGCCCAATCAATAACCAGTCACGATATATCTATAGTATGCATACTACTCGGGTCTTATCTCCGAGTCTACCCTCAGGATCTACGCCGTCTGTGAGGACCTGTCTCTAGACCCTGTCCGAGACTATATCATATCTATCACTCCTGGGCATGTGCTCGCTCTCAGAGTCACTCATCCTAGGCAGTGGATCGTGACACTCCAGGATCATCGACATCTAGAGGAGACTACTCATACGGGAGGGTATATACATATAAATGTGAAAAAAATACTTATCTTTCAAATCATAATTCAACTGGGTCTCACACCCGATTCATAATCCAAGGTTTCTCGTATCCAATTCAAATCGAAATCTCACAGGGACTCAGCCCAAATTCACATCTCAATAGGGTCTTAAACTAGAATTCTCATTTCATAAACCACAACTGGGACTTAAGCCCGATATCACAAATCAACTGGGCCTCAAACCTGATACCATCAATCAACTGGGCATCAAGCTCGATACTATAAACCAACTGGGTCTCAAACCCGATATCATAAACCCATTGGGTCTCAAGCCCGATATCATAAATCAACTGGGCTTCAAGCCCGATACCACAATCAACTGGGCTTCAAGCCCGATATCATAATTCAACTGGACTTCAAGTACGATAGTTTCCAACTCAAACGGGTCTCATGACCGGATTCCACATTTCCAAATCCAAAACCTTTCCTTAAACCATCACTGAAAACACAGCACGTATAGGCACGATATAAAACCAGAAATCTAGAAATACATGCAAATACATAAATACTAAATACCACAATCATATGCACTCAAGGAATCTCAAATCATTGATATAAAACACATATAAAACATTTATGCATGCATTAATTCATAAAACAAAGTCCACTCATAGACCGTTCAAGTTGCACCTCGATACGAGCGCTATAAGCCTCCCCGGGGTAATCACCGTCACTGGGACTCCCAAACCCGTCCAAATTATACTAGAGAGCTACTAATTACTTCAATAACCTCTCATTAAAGACCCCTAATTTTCTGAGATTTTTAACATATTTTAAAATGGACCCTAAGCCTTCGGACACCTAAAACTACTCTGAAACGGTGTCCGATCGACTCGAAACTTGTCATAAAACGTTCGTTACATCAAAAAGATGATTTCATGTGTTGACCTCATCCCCAAATAGTGCCTCACGCTTCCCCACGCACTGCCCAAAGTTGCTACTCATGGAGCTCACGCACCCAGCACAGATCTTCTTGAACCTCGTGTGAACTGGTCTGAATCGGTTCACTGGTTCGTCTGGTCTAATCGAACGGACGTGACTGGTTCAGTGCCATATCTCCCTTATTTTTTTTATCCTTTTTCCTCCTTCTTTCCACCAATCCTCTCTAATCTATCCTAGGGATCGTTCTATGCAATCAAATCCTAGGAGAACCGCCTAGAACCCATTGGTTCGATCTTCCTCTCACGGCCCTGTTTTTTAAGCCCATTCCCTGGGCTGCTGAGCCGTCCCCCGCCGTCCAAAACTATCTCTAAACATCCATACAAACCCCATAAAAAATCCCAAATCATTAAAGACACTCCTAAACGTCCAAAACTAGAAATTCAAAATTTGAATATAAGAGGGGGTTTCGGGTTTTTACCGTTCCTCCGCCGTCCACGACGGCTCAGCCACTCTCACATTCGCCGTCCACCCTCCCTCGCACTCTTAGCCACTTTCTTAGTCTCACACAGATTCAAATGGGGGAAGGGGTTGATTTTGGGGTTATTGGGTTCTTGGACGATCGAATGAAAGAAAGGGAATGAGTATGCATGTATCTGTGTTTGTGGGCAATGGATGAGTGACACTTGTCAATCATACATTGGGCCTATACAAAATATCTAGGGCCCACTCTAGACAAAAGTTCATATGTCTCGTAAAACGTGCAATAGTACTTCGGACCATCCGTGACCCATATCTTTCCCGTCGAATGTCTGATTTTGACGTGCCCCATGTCTATGGACTCGTATTGAAGCGATCTATGTAACGGACCTTGGTCCTCGTACATTAGACCTCTCGAGTCAAAAGTCAACTTTTTAGCCCCGTTCAAGGGTAAAATCATAACTTCGCCCCGAACGTCCGATAATTCTCGACTAATCCCCGATTAGCCTTGATAATTCATAATTAATTCTCAATTAATCCTAAGAATTTGGTATGGGTCATTACAAGCTTCTCTCCTTAAAGTGTTTTGTCCTCGAAATTCAAACTGATCCCATTCCACAACTAAACCGCGGAAATCCAATCTTACCTCTAACTCGGGGCACTCTCGTGTAACCGTACACATCCGAAATAACCATCGCACTCGTTGGTACTCACTTCCACCTGGGATCCCAAAGCTGCAACTCAACTCTCGAGAATCTACACGTCGGCCCGTAAGTCTCACTCGAGACAGAATGTCGGTGTCTCGCCTGTTACCCACTCTGACAGGTCAGCTATACTAAGTTGTCATCCAAACGACTTTTCAGCCTGATGGTTATCAGTTGACAACCTAAGTTGACATCGTAGTTAGTTTTTCAGTCTACCACTCTGACACTTTCCAACTTCTAGTCGTCAGGCTAATATATGTGCTCTCACTAAGGGTCATCACATCTAAGCTGACATTCTGATCAGCTTCCAATCGGGCAAACATCCTCTAGATCCTATCGTCACCATGGCACCAATCACAATCGCACAGGCCATACTCCAATCTATGCCACAAATTTAATCGACCTCGATACTCACACGAGTCAACTCTCATTTTCGCATACTGACTCTCGCTAGAGTCCTATCACTACTTACCAATCCGAATCTCATCCACCAATGCGTACCCATTCATGCCCAATGGGTATCCGACTGATTTGGATATCTACCGGCCTCCAAATCATTCGATTACCATATCATGTCACTGAGCGATCTACGCTGAAATCTCAACTCCGAGTCTCAACTGTCGTAATACTCTTCCTGTTGAAACACATTCGACATCTCACCCATCATGGCTGTATCTGGACCCCATCCAATACTTGCTAGCAGAGTTAACTACACATATAAAATCACTAAGGTTCCTCTAGCCCACATGGCCCTGAGCTCTCAGCTCACATAATCACTAAACCCTCTCAATCATCTTTGCACTAGCGCAGTATTCGACATCCAATCGCAATATCATCATGTCGGAACACATCCGATCATAATCCTCGTCGAACTATCATTATCAAATCTAATATGATCACTATCTCATGTCTAACTAGGACTCTATATATTCCGCAACATTCGTCCCTTTTGGTAACTCTCAACTTGACATACCAATTGATCGTGGTCAATCCCATCGTTCAACGTGCACTACACACCGGTGCATCCCCATCATATCAATCATCAAGGCACTACCCAGCCTGCTCAAGGACTGCACTCTGGCAACGTCCAACCACGTACCAATCATCACTTCGAACATGGCTCGATGCTCAACCATTCGTCACAGGTTAGCCTCAATCCATCACAATCGCTATCCTCATATTCACTCGAGGCATCAGCTATTTATCTCTTCCTGATCGACATCCACGAATCATCCTTGTCTCATATTTATTTACATGTCCAACATATACTTATCCAAGATAGATCAATGCTCTTGCACATATCCAAATCCAAGATAGACCATTTTTTCTTCATATATCCAACATGTAACCGTATCTTCCCAAGACAGAGGTTGGATAATCAATTCGTCTTTCACTAACTTATTCCAAGAGATCCTTCAATTATCTTACAATATGATTCTCCTCTGCTCCTAGTTTAGCATAATCAGCAGTATGATTCTCCCCGATGACGACTAGACCTCGGTTTACTCGATTCACGGTCGCCACAATCATCCCAGTCATCATGATCGACTAGATCGTCACCACACTACTTGATCCAAAGTCGCCTTGATCCTCCTAGGATCCACTATAAGCTCTCTCAATCTACATAACATGACCCATAATAGCATGGGTCCACTACCTCGGACACTCACTTGTCAAATCCAGTGACGCCAAGAATCATCTACTCTTCAAGTCATTCAAATTTGACTCACAACCTAAGTCTTCAGCTCTTACACCTTCTTTCAACCCTATAACTTCCAAATCACTCCTCGTCATCACACCTAGTGAAGAATCAAAGGGAATCCAACATCTTAGGTCATCCTGCGGCACCAAGCAGTATCTGCTAAAGAGTAGAAAATGAGAAATCTCCTTCATCGACTTCGGATCACTCGTCACCAATGCGGAATCAAGCACTTTTTCTATATGTCTCAATCACAACCTCTCTTGATTCCAAAGTTCCAACCACGTTGGAAGCACACTAAATTTTTCCAATTACTGAGCTTACTCCATACACGAGCATCCTCGTGTCCTATAGGCAAACGAGTGTCAAGTCCTCAACTCAGGAGGTATGGTCAACCACCGTCAACCAAAACCAATCCGTAATGGACTTTCAAGTCCTCAACTCATCCGGGCATCGTCCTACCACTGGACTTCCTTGACTCCCTCAAGTGGATGGATGTCCATAAACCATCTAACTTTGTACCAACTTGCCTATCCGTTCTATACCATTTCATCCAATCACTAGTTAGTCATTTCCACCATTAATGTTACAACTCCTGGGCACACCCTCGTGTCTCCAGTCTCGTATCACTAGGGAACTGATTACCAAACTTGATACGCCCCGTACCACGTGCTGAGCCACTCAGGATCGTCTCCGTCCTGCCCAATACTAGCCAAAATCACATGTTTTCCACTCTAGGGCACTCTTACCATACCAGACATCATCCAAGCCCTCATTGGCGTTACATCACTTATACACACCTAGTGTCATTCGAAATCATCCAATCACTATCAGCTTCCGTTCAACTCATCGCTGGAATCTCTCACTCATCTCAGTCACTTCCACTGAGGTAGTGTGGCATACTTGCTAACACCCAAAGTTCATCTCCTTCTATGATCGCACTCGGGTGTAACCAAGTCATTCCAAAAAATCATTGCCCATATTGTTCGTCACTCACGTACCTCCGTATCCTTGTCACGACTAATGAATCTCCATCATCTCAGTCGTCTCGGGAACACGAGCATGACCCCTCGATAAGACTCAACTATGTCCATCGATAGCAACGTCTGCCACAATCACATGCAGACCAATCCTAGAAACACTCCGCTATCGAGACTCCATATCCATGCGGTCAACTCACTGTAGATACCAACCACTCAACACGTAATAACCACTAACCGGTCCCCCTCAGGATCCCAAAACTCATCTCATGATGGTACTCGTGAATCAGATCCCATCATTTTACTTAGGGTCAGACCAATCAATCTCAAACTAGGGTTATCACAAACTCGGTTGCTCAATGTAGCAATTCCATCTCGAGTGATCCATCGCGCTTGACTCCGAAAAGTCATCATACTCTGATACTGGTGTCAAACCAACCAGTAACCACAATTCGAGGACCTCATCCTCTCGTAACTCCACGGCCTCCAGCTACTGGCCCCCCAAGAAACGAGCCCTCCTCGTTGTCTACCATTGCTAAACAACGACATGTCATACCATACAACAACAATCCCGTAGTAACTCCTGTTAGTCAACATCCCTCCGGGATACGAAACACTAAAACATGGCATCTTCCACTTAATAGGATCAAATATTCCTATTCCTAAGAGTCTCAACAAAGGTCAAACAGGGTCATCGTGCACTAAACTACTTCTAGCAGTATAATCTCCGGTCTTTACAATTTTTTTCGTGGACGGCCCTGACATCCGACCTCCACTGATTCCAGTTTCCCCCAATCCATATCCGCCATGACTTTACCGTTGAACGATCACAATTCTGTAATATCATCATACTGGGACAATTAGCTCACTAAGTCCCATCCATCAGTAACAGTACGGCTCTAAACTATTGGCTTCACACGAATATTGATCCTACTCGGGATCACATCTTACTGGAACACGGCATCCCATGCCAACCGAACCCCAAACCATTGCACCTCGTGCCAAACATAACCTAACCAGGGTTCGACTCCACTGAATTCTCATACTCTCACCCTAACTATAAGGTTGATGACTAGCTGTTACCACTGCAGAAACATCACATCCAACACATGTGTGTGACTCTGTGAGCAACACATGCTCTGATACCAAACTGACAAGACCCGTCCCAATCCCCCTAGATTATTGTTGGATGTGCCTACTCCCGTCTGACACCGCGTGTCAAACTAGGGATAAACTCATTGACACGACCCATCCTAATTCCCAAGGGATAAATGTGGGATGTGCCATGCACTCGTCATGTCAGGACCCACCACGGTTTCACCCCGAAGCCCGAGGTAAATCCCGCTCCCGTCTGACTCCCCGACACAACACTCAAGTAAAACGCACTCAAACCCAGTAAGACGCAGGAGTAATAAACACAATGTCCGGAAGGTAGCATTTACAGAGCATAGTACGGAAATACAAGGGAAATAAAAAGAACGATAAATTACACGCACACGGAAGACTTTAAACTATTCCGGGATCCCTCACGTCACTTCTATGTCTCGGACACTGCCTCGACGTCAAGACCCCGCACTAGCTCCACAACCTGGAGGGCAAGTTAAAACCGAAGATGTGAGTGGACAATAAGAAAAGAAAAGTTCTAAAACCATTTATTAGAAAACCGAGTTTAACCCTCCGTTTTGAAACCACATGCATAACCCAGTTATCAAAACAGTAGGATGCAATACTCAGAAAACATCATAAGAAACAGAAATACTATAAGACAGTTATAGAAGTAATAGCATAGGAATCATAAAACCGTAACAGAAACCATGAACTTCAAATTATTATTTTCCGATCAAACCTGCTGGACCTATCCGAGTCTTTAAACTCCCGAGTCTTTAAACTCAACAGGCCTCAATAATATCCGAGTCTTTAAACTCTCGAGTCTTTAAACTCAATAGGCCTACGGGGGAAATATCAATATATCCGAGTCTTTAAACTCCCGAGTCTTTAAACTCAATCCGGGCCCGTCCCCTGTCAAATATATCCGGGTCTTTAAACCAATAACCAGATCCAGCAAATCCAATCCAAACCATTTGAAAACCATTTTCCATTTCCATATCCAAACCCGAATCCGAAATCACCGGTCCGAAGCCCTTCTGGCGTCCAGAACCGTCATTCCGAACCCAAATCCGGAATCCACTTTTCAACTTTAAAACCAAATCACGTTTCCCGAAATCCAATTTTAAAACCGAAAACCTTTAATCATCAAAATCATGTTCCATAATCCCTTTAGAATCAATGAAAACCGCTTATTAATTGAAATCCCAAAACCATAGCATCACTTTCAGAAACCAACCACTTTCTCGTAAAACGTGCTACAACCGAACTTCCTCGAAAGGCGTGCAATCATGTAAAATCAACCAAAACATATTCGATAAACATAGAATAATGATTAAAACCATAAAACAATTATAGAAAACAGGTATGCATGCTCGAGTTTATGAAAAGGGTCCACTCACAGTACTGAGCCTTACTCGTGTCCCGAACGTCCAGCACGTTCCTCGGCTTCCTCGGGAAATCCCGATCCTATTCACAATCACCAAATTACGTCACTAACACGTTCACGAAAGTTCACCTAATTTCCCTCAAAATTCCCCGAATCCTAAGCGTAATAACCCGGGACCCTAAACCTTCACCCTTGCCGAACTAAACTCAAACGACTTCCGCACAACCCGAAACCACTTCCATTGAACTCACCAAAACTCCTAGACCAAAAAATATGTTGACCGTTTTCCTCATCGCCGCCGCACGCGCCCCCACGCGCCGCCCAAAGTGGCTGCGCGTGTCCCTCACGCGCCTGCTACAGTGCATCGGCTACCTCGAGCCAACCCGGTTCGCCACAGTCACCTGCAACTCAGACCGGCGTCAGCGGTTCACCGCCGTGCCTGCACGGTTTCTCTCCCTTTCTTCACCAAAAGCATCGTCCAGACCAACCCTATAGATTTCCCAACTCCGTTCACCTCGACACTATCCCTAGCCCGTCGACTGAACTCGAAACCAGACAGCCCCAACTCCCCTGCTTCACGATCCAGCCACCCAGCTCACCTCCCTTCACGGTGGCTTCACCAAACTCTTCCCTGGACCTTACTGAACCTAAACCAACCCTCCTAGACCTTCGACTCAGCCCCAATCGTCACGACTTGCCGTTTGAACATCACGGCAAAATAGAGCACCAGAGTGCCTGCTGTCGTCTGAGCTCCGCCGTGTACACCCCCGTCACGGCGACCATCCTAGTCGACGCCTATGACTCTCCTGAACCTCGCCCTGACCTCCAATTCCCTCGACTCTAAGCCCAACCTCACAACTTTCACGTTGAACCTCAACGGGAAAACAGAGTACCGAAATGGGGACGAGGAAATTACCTGCCTCCTGTCGCCGCCGTGGGCTCAGCCGCGAGGTAGTGGCTCCTCCTGTCTTCCTCCGTCCTCTGAGCACTTCCCTTGACCTCGAGTGATCGAGTACGGCTGCACCACCACCCACTTCTCTGTTTTTCTCCCTGAGTTCCTCCCTGGTTCCCGTGGCTCACACCTCACACACACACACACCCGCTGCACCTCTCAACCACCTCACCAGCTTCCTCTCACTCTCCCGTCCCTCACTCACTCACCAGAACTCCTCAATAGCCACGATCACCCTTCCAATTCTCTCAATTTCCTCCCTCTGTTTCTCTCTGTGTGTCGAAGAACAAGAAGGCATAGCACGGGTGCACCCCAAATAATTGGGCCGTGAATGCACAGGATTCCACTAGAATCCTCTACACACATGCCACATGTCACAATCCACTCCACACACTCCCACATGTCCCAATCCCAGCCGTCCATTCCTTTCCTCTGTGCACAAATCCCAATGTGCCACAAATACCAAAATACCCTTCTTTTTAACTCATTTTTACGGTTTTGCCACTACCCTTCTAGACCCGTAACTAACACCTCGTAAGTCCGATGAATACGTGCCGCCTGTCATCGAACTCAGGACGACGAGATCTACCTAACCATCCTAGTTCAACGTACCAAAACCCGTTTCTACGAAAAGTCAACTATTCCCCTTAATTTACTCAAATTACGGTTATGCCCTCAACCTTCCGAACATCAGAACTTCCTCCTCGGATGTCGAAATCGAACGTACCTCATGTCTACGGGTTCGTGACGTCCTCAGCTACGTCCTGGTCACTGGCCAATACCCAATTGACCACCCGAATAATAGTCAACATTTTTGCCCGAACTAGGGACAAAATCGTCATTCTAGGCTCCCAGACCTTTCGGGACCACCTAACCACTGATTATCCTCACTAATCACACCTTAATCCCTCTACTAATCCCGGCTCTCGGGACAGTTGTTATACGTCAGACACGAAGTGTCAAACAAGGGATATTACATACCTTAGCCCATACGGGGCTCCTAGAGCGCCAGCAACGATGAAGGAGTGCGATGTCTCGGACTCTGCTACAGCCCGCATCTGTGATCAACTTGAAGGGCATTAAAACCATTCAAAACTGTGAGTGGACGAAAATCAACAATTTCATAAAAACACATTCATAAAAGATATTAAAGCCCTTCACTAAAAAGTATGCATACATCGAAAATCAATAATCAAGACATTTACTTAAATGAGCCATTAGGGCCTTAGCCCAAAAACTTTAAATCCAAAACCAAGTGGGCCACTGTCCAAATCCATAAACACAAAACCAACCGAAAAACCATTTCATAGATGCAATAGTCCATATTTACCACATAACCATCCTCGGCATCCAAGATGCCTTGCGTCCCAGACATGTGACGTCCCAGACGTCATATCTCACGGTAATAAGCAACACGTGTTACCCGAGGTCTCTCCGAGTTAATATCTCTGACATCCCAGATGTCTGACCTCCCAGACATCTAATCATACCATTCTTGCTTCTGAATCACTATATGGTTCGGTAGCTCCGTATAATGATGGAACGACCTGGAAATTCGAAAAACGAAAATGACGATTTTACCCCTGGTGGTAAGGGCTGAAAGTTGACTTTTTGTTCAGGACCTTGTTTGGACTTTCTGGGAAGACCGTTGGATAAGTCTCGGGACGCTGAATCCGTAGACAGGTGGCATGCGTCAATCAGAGTCCGAACAGAGGATGGTGGCGTGGATTACAGATGACTGGTATAACTGCTCATACTTTGACGTGGGAGACTTTTCGAGATCGGTTCTTAAATCAGTTTTATCCCCGATCCTTCCGAGATGCTAAAGAAGTTGAATTCCTTCATTTGAGGCAGGGGAAGCTATCAGTGGCCGAGTATGAGCAGAAATTCTTGAACTTGTCAAATTTTGCTCCTCTGTATGTGGCAACTGAGGAAGATAAGTATTCAAGGATTGAGCACGGATTGAGGAATGCAATACGGGGCGCTGTGACGGTAGGTTCGTATTCGACCCTGAGAGAATTATCAGATGCTGCTGCTCGAGTGGAGGCGACTTTACCCATTCAAGAGCGTGATAGAAGCCCGGGACGCTACCGAGAGCATCAGAGTACCGGAAGTACGAGTCAAGGAGATAACCTAGAAGATACTCGAGGAGGTATGTCACGGCCCCTTACCTCAGAACAATCGGATAGCGTTTCGATTTCATCGCCATCACAGCGTACACCAATCACTTGCTTTCATTGTGGAGAGCGTGGTCATATTAGGAGAGAATGTCCCTACCGGTCGAATCAAGGGGCGACAGATCGTACAGCTGTGGGTCGACACCAAGGACCAATGTCGACAGGAACTAGTAGTGCCAGAACTGGGCGACCAGGTCGTGGTCGGCCTTCGAGTTCACGAACATAGATCTGTCATAGCGTGTTGCACGAACTTGGTGTGGTTCTAGATGTTGTGATTATTGTTATATGTTGCTATGTTGTTTAAGTTATTGTACAGTTGTACTGTTGTGTGTTTCTTTGCATATTGTCGAGTTGTACTGTTGTGTTTGTTTAATAAAGAATGTGACCGAATTTCGGAGACAAAATTCTTTAAGAGGGGAAAGTTGTAACGACCCGGAAATTCGAAAATGAAAATGATGATTTTGCCCCAGTAGTAAGGGCTGAAAGTTTACTTTTTGTTCAGGACCTTGTTTGGACTTTCCGGGAAGACCGTTAGATAGGTCTTGGGACGCTGAATCCGTAAACAGACGGCATGCGTCAATCGGAGTCTGAACGAAAAAGTTATGGGTCTAGAACTATGAGGGCATTTTGGTAATTTTTAAGGTAGGGGTAAAATGGTAATTTTAGGCAAGGGACTTGATTAAACGGTGCAAGTAACTGATATTAATTGGTTTAATTGCTGATTCAGCCCAGTAAATGATTCATGTAACTCAGCAAGTGACACTTGCCATTTCCATAAGCTAATTAGTGGCACTTAGTTGCTTTTTTTAGAATTAAATAATTAAATCAAACGGTTGTTAATTATCAGTTAGAGTTAGTACGGTGTTCATCTACAAAAATAGAGAACACACATCTCCTTCATTTTTGATCGATCCATTCCCTCCTTAAATTTGAGAGACTAAACAGAGAACCAAAAAGGATGAAGTTGGGTGAGCAACTGAGTGAAAAATCGAGAGGAACACTGGATTTAGAATTGAGAAAAAACCCGAAAACCATCTAAGAACACATATGTCGAATTTTATTTCTTAGACGGTTTTGATTGAAATTGACTGAACAATTAGTCTTTTGGGAGCTCAACGAAGTGAACCAAATCAACTGGGAGCAAAATTAGTGGAGGATTGACAAAGAACAGGCCCTGTGACATCCGTGCATTTTGGGGATTGAGTTCAAGTACTTGGAGGTAAGCAATCGTGAAATTGGTTTCGAAATTGTGTCTAGCATAGGGATAGGATGCTCCTGGTGTGATCAATTTAACGAAACAACAGGAAATACGGTGGACGGTGTGTGAGTGGACGTTTGTTTTATAAACCATGATGCATGCATAGTTAAATGTTTTACATTATTGATTGCATGATTTGACTTGCATTGATGTCTTGATGTTGTGGCATGATTATATGTGATTTAATGATTATTTTAATCGGTCTTTCGGGCACGTTTTTCTAGGAAATGTGCAAATGTTATTTTGGGCTAGGCCCGGAGTCAAAAAGGTTTTGAAAAGGATATTTTGACTTAAGTGGTTAGTCAATGATGATTTATGGATTATTTTAATGTTTTCCATATGATTTTATGGATTTACGTATAATTGGTATTTGAACTTAAACACCCTGCCGGGAATGCTTATGACTTGATTTGAGGTCTATGATTGATATGTGTTATAATATGGATTGTGTTTGTGATTGTGGAGCCTGGATACTGGATCATGTGCTGGATGGTGCGAGTGCAGTTCCTAGACGGGACTCGGATGTTGCGTGAGTGCAGTTCCCAAGTATTTGGTACGTCTAGATGGTGCGTGTACAGTTCCCAGACATGATGGATATGACTCGGATGGTGCCTGAGTGCAGTTCCCGAGATTGGTCTACGCGTAGTGCGGATGTGATTGTGTGATTGATTGATTGATTGATTGTATTGTTTGATGTTGATTGTGATTACGTACTGGTATTGAGTACAGGTTTCTGTTCTGTATAGCCAGGTGCTTATGTTTTCATTTGTTTTGGCCTGAGAGCCGGGATTTGATTCATTTTGTGATTTGGCTGGAAAGCCGGTGCTTGTGATTCATATGTTTTCCCCTATGCATGCATGGTTTGATAAACATGAGGGTAACTGATGTATTTTGAAATGCGTTTTCAATGATATTATTTTTGTCCACTCACACCTTTTCTGTTTTGATGACCCTCCAGGTCGTGGCACGGCGTTTGGGGCTGATCGAGAGGCTGAGGCATGAGTGGGAATCAGTGCAGTTATCCCTTGTCTGATAGGAGCTAAAGGGTATTTTCGGGACTTCAGTTCACTTGTCAGACGGGAGCAGGACCGGGCACGGTTATCAAAGTCCAGTTAGGATTGGTCCTGTCAAATGACCACTCGCAGGTAATGCACCGTGACTTCCCAGTGTCCCAGACACCTGGAGAAGACCATCACATATCCTCATATTAAGATGGTATATGGAAAATAGTTTCACAAAGTCATTTCAAAACATCACAATGGCCCTGCCCGAAATTTCTCATAAAGCGTCACAATCCATTTAGGGTCCCCGACCCAAAATCACGTTTATGAAACATAAGGTCCCAGACCCGAAATCACGTTTATAAAACGTAGGGTCCCAGAACCAAAATCAAGTTTATAAAACTCAACTGGGGCACATGCCCAATTTTGTAAACCACTGGACCCTGGACCCAATCACATGACTCAAAAGGATCTCAGCCCGATTTGTAAACCAAGTGGGCCCCTGGCCCGAATACATAATTCAAAGGGGTCTCATGCTCGAGTTCATCTTTCCAAAACCAAAACCATGCCACATAATCATTATTGAATTCCCATTCACATAGCAATAGTATAATCTCGTAAACCTCGGAATACTTGTAAATACGAGTTTACCTTGAAATACGTGTAATTGTATAATCCACCAGTCCCACAATCATCATCATAGAAATCACGTATGTAAAATATATAAAATAGATATGCATGCATCACAGTTTAGAAAATAAAGTTCACTCACAGACTGTCCTACGCTCACGCCTCGATACGTGTGTCGTAAGCCTTCCCGGGCCCCATCTATAACGACCCGTCCCAAATTCCAGGATTAGATTAGTAACTAATCACGATTAGTGAGGCTAATCCGTGATTAGTTAGGCGAAATCGAACAAATGATGCAAAATGACCGTTTTACCCTTGGGCGTGGGCAAAACGTTGATTTTTCATCCAGGCGGTCAAATGGACTTTAACCGATGACCGTGACGTATTTTAGGGCGTCACGAGTTCATAGACAGGTGGCACGTTCAATTCCGACGTTCGAGGAGGAAGTTATGACGTTCGGAAGTTTAGTGGCAATTTGGTAATTTTAGTTAAAAGGGTCAAATGTTGACTTTTTGACCGGGAGGTCCGATGGCCGAGGGCCAAATACCGTTACGTAGATGACGGTGATATGAATCCGTAGACAGGCGGCACGTCGAATTCGGACGTTCGACGACGAAGTTACGGTTCACGGAAGTTTCGGGATACTATTTACGGCGACATGTTTTACTAGACAAAAAGTGCAGTTTTGTCTCTAGTGGGTTCAGATATTTGTCCTGATGCTAATGGATGAGTGACAAGTGTCACCCATCAAATGGACACCCAAATTGATTCATGCACCGTGCTTTCCATTCCATTTTCCCCATTTCAAAACCATCTTCCCCGATCTCACTTTCTCACCATTTCTTTCCATATCATTGCAAACCAAAACCCATCCATTTCGACCAGGACTGAGACCATAGAGTGGGGAGGATGTTGGAAGCAGTGGCCAGCCCAGGAAGGTGCCGCCGTGGGCGGTGGAGCCACGAACCCGTGCGGGTGCATGGTAAGGCCATTTTTACCCTTTTAATTGATTTCGATATTATGGTTGTTTTTGGACGATTAGGATGAGTTAGTTAGGTTGCTAGGACAGTTTTAAGGCGGTTTTGGTGGTGGTTGATGACTGAGAAGCCGTGGGGCGAAAATGGAAAAACTGAACCGTGAGGTTCAAAAATCAAACCTCGGGTTCTATGGGTTTTTCTTTGTTTTGATCATCCAAACATGTTCCTAGGATCATATTAGGAAGTTTAGAATCGATTAGGAAGAAAAAAGACCGAAAATGAGGGAGTAGGAGGGCCGGACCGGTCACGCCGGTCCAGCTGGACCGGACTGCACAGTCGAACCGATCGGACTGGTCTGTCGTAGGGAAGAAGACGCACTGTGCAGTGGTGCGTGAGGCCCACGCGCAGTGCACTCCCAGGGCGCGTGAGGGCGCGTGGTAGGGAATCTTGGGAAGGTTCCAACATGTGAAATCATCTATTCGATGTAACGAACATTTTGGGACTGGTTTCGTGTCGATCGGACACCGTCTCGATAATGTTCGGGGCATCGGAAGGTTTCGGATCTGGTTTAAAAATAGTTAAAAGTTCGGTAAAATTACGGGGCTTTGGTAGGAGGTTAATTAAGTAGTTAGTAACCTTCTATTAAAATTTGGACAGGTTTGGGAGTCCCGGTGACCGTGATCGGCTCGGGGAGCTGTATGGCACGCAAATCGAGGCGGCAGCTCGGACGGTCTGTGAGTGGACGTTGATTTCTAAACTGTGATGCATGCATAAATGTTTTATATCGATTATGAATATGATTTTGTGATGTTGATTTGGATGCTTGTGATTTATATGGTTTCACGTATTTCGAGGCGATTTACGTGCTTGCACGTAAATCGAGGTTTTTCGGTTTTATACTGATTTTCCGTACTTATGGTTTTAGTTATGATTTCATGAAATGATTTTCGATTTGAAAAGGTAACTCTCGGACTTGAGGTCCATTTGATTTACGGAATCGGGCCGAAGTCCCAGTTGGTTTACGAATCGGACTTGAGGTCCAGTTTGTATGTGGATTCAGGCCTAGGGTTCAACTATGTGTTACAAATGGTTTTTATGGTTCATGACGGTTTATGGGAACCGGCATGAACCCTTGAAATGGAATTACGGGTCATGATGGTTTATGGGAACCAGCATGAACCCTCGGAAAGGTTTCGAGAATGATTTCAAAGGGTTTTTCATATTCCATCCTTTATATATGATTGTCTCCTCCGGGGAGGGTCGTTGGCCTGGGTGGACCCCGGAGTAGTCACGGAGCACTGACTGAGTGGATTCGCCCCCCCAGTTGGGTTCCTTACTCTCAGGATGGGCATGGTTCATTACCTCCAGGGAGGGTCATTGATCTACGAACATTGACCTGGGTGGACCCTAGAGAGACTTGGGTTTGAGACCCCGGTTAGCACGCGCGTAGCTTTATTTTACCGTGACAGGTTCTGGATATTAATATAATGGATAAACATGATTTCAATTGGGTTGGGAAATTGTGTTTATAATGATATATGGATTTGAGCTGAGATCCCACGTATGTTTACTATGTTTTGGTTTTCTGTAAATGGATTGGGGCAGGTGCCCGTGTGATTTGTATTTACGGAACTTGGGGTTGTGACCCTAATTATGGATGTTTTAACATATATGATTGGATAAATAGTTTTACTATGCATGCATGCTTTTTAGTGAAGGGTATAAAGGTCTTTTATAAATGTGTTTTACGAAACTTATTCCTTTTTGTCCACTCACAGCTTTTAATGTTTTTAATACCCTTCAGGTTGGATACGATGTGGACTGTAGCAGAGACCGAGATATCACATGCCTCCTCCGGATCCTGGCGTACTCTGATAGCCCGGGAGGGCAAAGGTTGGAAATATCCCTTGTCTGACACTTCATGTCAGACGGGAGCAGGGTCATCCCGCACTAATCCCGGGGGGATTGGGATGGGTCCTGTCACCATCACTATCACCGGGACTTCCAAACCTGTCCAAACCACACTAGAGGGTTACTAACCTCTTCATTAACCTCCTATTAAAGTACCATAATTTTCTTGAATTTTTAACTATTTTTAAACTCGATCCTAAACCTTCACGCACCCTGAAACATATAGAAACGGCGTTCGATCGACACGAAACTAGTCCCAAAATGTTCGTTACATCGATAAGATAAAATTTCGTGTTGAACACTTCCCCGGACTAGGCCCCACGTGTCCTCACGCATGGCCCAAAGGGGCTGCTCATGGGAGCCACGCACCTCAGCATTGTTCATCTCCTACCTCTATCAAACCGAGTCTAAACTAGTCCAGTCCAGCCAAACCGGTGTGGGCGGTTCAACCCCATTTTTCCCTTATTTCCGATCCTTTTTTTATTCTAATTGGTTCTATAGTTTCCTTGCACAATTTCCTATCAGTCTATGTCAGAAGGTTACCTCTCCGATCAAGAACAGACTGGCCAACCATCAACCATC
Organism: Prinsepia uniflora; assembly: GCA_032719365.1. NCBI lineage: Eukaryota > Viridiplantae > Streptophyta > Magnoliopsida > Rosales > Rosaceae > Prinsepia > Prinsepia uniflora. The sequence continues at coordinate 46,724,386 of CM064868.1, read as the reverse complement.
GTGCCTGCACGATCCTAGCCACCTCTCGTCTTGGTTTCGTACTCAATCGATTCCTGGAACCTTTAGGGACAGCCTATAATCATCATAATCAATCAAAACGCACTAAACCTCAAGCTGCCATTTTTAATGTCAAAATGGTTTTTCATGGGGAAAACGGCTTTACCTCCACCGTAAAGCCTCACCGTGGCCACCACCATGGTCATCTCGACTTCAGGCACTCCATCCACTCCTCCAATGCGATCAACAGCTAACCAAAATCGATCTTCCATTTTCGAACATCAAAGCAGCTTTTCTGTTTTTCCTCCGCTGTGGCCACCACCGTCCACAACGATCATAGTCGTTGACACCATTAACCTCGCCATCCATCACACTCCAACTTTCATTTACAACTTATAAGCTTTAGATGAGGTCTTGAGGGTTAATTGGTGAGGGTTCACAGTTTTTGAGAAACCTCACAGAGTTTGCACGACAAAGAGGAAAATGGTGATCAAATGATATAGTTGAATGGTGAGGATTAGAAGATAGAAAGGGATGGATGGCTGAGATGAGAGGATGAATAAAAAGTATATAAAACAATAAATAAAGCCACCAATGGGACAAGATCCCCAATTTAAGGATAATAACCAATGGGATGAGTGACACTTGTCACTCATCCAAGGGTCCCACCAAAATATCTGCCAAAACGCTTTAAATATATTTTATTCGGATCCTGAGACGATAACTTCCTGATTTCGTTCCCGTCACCATAACTTCTCCATCTGACGTCTGATTTTGGTGTGCCGCCTGTCTATGGATTCATATCGACCCGATCTACGTAACGGTCCTTGACCCTTGGCCATCGGACCTCCCAGGTCAAAAGTCAACATTTTGCCCACGATCGGGGGCAAAATGATCATTTTGTACATTTCGTCTGATTTCTCTCCACTATTCCCCAATTAGTCATTCTAAACCATAATGAATTAATATTTAATCCCGATATTCGAGACGGGTCGTTACAACCTTCCCCCCTTAAATAATTTCGTACTCGAAATTCCAACTATATCGATTCCACATCAACCTCGTGGAAGACAATTCGATCCCACAACATATGCACACTTGTACATCTACTAACCAGCACAATACTTGTCTGCACCCAGACGTTCCATTACGAACTCACCTCGTATCGACAACACTCGACCACCTCGAGTGAAATCGATCACACGATTCCGAGCACTTGACAATTCTACCATTACTCTGACACAATCAGTTTAACTGTTCCTCTCAACCACCAATACACTCTGACATCTGCTCCCACTAGAAGTCACAAAATCTTACTCATCAATCCACGCTGACACATTCAGCCAAACCGTCGCCACTCGGCCAGTCGTAAATCAATCCAACATCTCTCCACATCGAGAGTTACCAAATCTCAAAATTTCTCCGCATTCCCGGAATTTTACCATGTCAACATTACAAGTTCTGTCACGTCCCGCTCAGCCGTCACTCACGCCTCCACGGTCACAATCTGAATAACCGACACACACTGACTCACTCTAGAGTTGCATCAAGGTACCTCGTACCAAAATTTCTTGATAATCCATGTTGCCATTAGTGAGAGTCACAGAGCAGCCGATCCAAGAAAAACAACCCATGGTTACACCAACCACCAACTCACTCAACCTGAGTATACGTATACCAACATCTCACACGACCTGCATGTAACTGGACCCATCGAATACCTACCCAGCAGTAATATACATCCCAACTCTAGGGTCCATTAGCTATCCATGGCTCTGAGCACCTGCTCATACAGTCACTGAATCCGTCAAAATCACTCTGCCCAACGGACAGTATTCAATGTCCAGTTCACGTTCTCAACCAATCCAATGATATCGGAACCAAGCCACGTACCAACACGTTCAACCACACACCCTGGTACATCCTATGTAGCATCACCAGGAACCACTCGGCCTATCCAGTATCGATCCTCGTACATCGTACAGGATACGTACATCCATCCTCCAACTAGTCCACTACATGGTTCATAGTCAATCACGGTTTAATACTACGGTTTATCTTTCCAATTCCGTACTAGACAAATCGATTACTCCAACTCATCATCTATTCTGAGTCCCATCGTCACCCGACCAGCATCACAACGTCTACTCCCAATCACGTAATCCAACACGTACCAATATAACTCACGCCTACCATGTCAGGACCCGTCCCAAATATCACCTCGATACCCGGGACGAACCCTGCTCCCGTCCGACAATCACACTTAAAGTACCAAAATAACCTCGACATAATCATAAGCATAACTTTCAGACAAGGGAGAAATACAATACAACCGTAATTCATAGCATAGTTATACAAAACAGGCACAAAAGTCCTACTAGGCTAATCTCGCAACGGAAGAACGTCGTAAGCTCTATGCCTCGGTCTATGCCTCCACGTTCACCCCAGCGCTATCACCACGACCTGGAGGGTAAATTAAAAACAAAAGGTGTGAGTGGACTAGAAGAAATAAAAAGTCTAAAACACGATTTAAGAATAAAACAGTTTAAAGAAAACAATAAGGTTTTTCCCTCCGTTTTAAAATATGCATGCCTAACGAAGTACCAGAAAACCACAATATAAAACAGTATGATAAGTATGCTAAGATCATATCATAAAACCAAATCTGCAAATATCAGAATCCGATCAAACCTGCTGGGTCTATCCGTGTCTTTAAACTCAACCAGGCCTCAAATGTAATTCGAGTCTTTAAACTCCTGAGTCTTTAAACTCAATAGGCCTACGGGGGTAATATCATAAATAAACGAGTCTTTAAACTCCCGAGTCTTTAAACTCAATCCGGGCCCGTCCCCCGTCAATCAGAATCCGGGTCTTTAAACACAATATCCAGATCCAGCAAATCCAATCCAAAACCAATTTAAACTCAATTCCAAATTCATATCCAAATTGGAATCCCAAATCCCTGGTTCGAAGCCCTTTCGGCGTTCAGAACCATCATCCCGAACCCAAGTCCAGATTTTCACTTTTAAAACCGAAAATCATGATAACCAAAAATCATCTTTCATAATCCATTTATAACCATCGAAAAGCAATTATAATTTGAAATCCCAGAGTATAGAATCAAAATCAGAAATCCCGTTTTTTCTCGAAAAACGTGCAAAAGCCCGAAAATGTGTCGAAAAACGTGCAAGCATAGCAATCACATGAAATCATCATTAACAAGCATTAAGACATACTTTAAACCATAAAACATAAATAAAAACAGCTAGGCATGCTCATAAGAAAGAAAGAGTCCACTCACGAATCAGAAAATGTCAATCGCGCTCCGTGCGGTCCTTGACCGTCTCAGGCGTCTCCTGTCTTGTCAATAGGCACCAAATAGGGTCACAAATACGTCAAATATACTAACCCTAATTTCCCCAAATTTCCGGAAATTTATACGTAATTTAAACTTAAACCCTAAACCGTCCAGATTCCCGAACTATCCCGTAACATCGTCCGATTAACCCGAAAATTACACCAATGGATTCCTTAGAACATTTAGAACAAAAACACTGTTGGAAGTTTGTTCAGAATCCTCCCCACGCGCACCCACGCGTCGCCCAAAGTGGCTGCGCCTGATACAGTGCATCGTCTACCTCGAGTCACCTGGTTCAACTGTGTTGAACCGCCGCAACCGGTTCTCCTCCATTCTTCCACCATTTCCATCCAAACCAATCCCAGAAGCTTCGTCCAGTTCCCTGCAACCAAACCCAGTCCTAAAATCGAGGAATCACAGCCTAAAACTCATCGTCTTCATCCCTGAAACAAACTGCCCGTTTGCCCTGTTTTGGCCTCCGGCCACCCAGGCCTTCCCTCGTCACGGCACCACACTCTGACGACTCCTGGGACCTTCAGGAGTCTCACCCTAACCTCCAAAACCCTCGACTCTAGCCCAAAGTCCACGACTTTTGAAAACAAGGAAACGGGAAAAACAGGGGAATAAGGTCTCACCTGTGATTCTTCCTCCGCCGTGTACCACGGTGTCCAATGAGTCCTCTGCGGTCTTCCTAACTCCTCCTCAGCTTGGTTTGAACCACAACACGGCACAACCACCACCTCTGTCCCACAATCTCTCTGTTTTCCCTGAAAACTCAGCCTCACCACCGCCGTGTTTCTTGCACGATCTCACCCCCCAAATTCCGATCACTAGCTTCCTCTCTTCTCTCTGTCACTCTCACAATTCACCAAACACTCTCCCACACACTGAATCGATCACAAACTCTCACTTCCTCACCTCTTTGTTTCTGTTCTTCCAAACCAAATGCACGATTAAATTTGGACAAGTTGTGGCCGTGTACATTTTAGACAAACCCAGAACCCTCTAGTGTCCATCCACTCAGTACAAAAACCAAATGCACCATTTTACCCTCAAACTTTCCAGACCCGTAACTATTTCGTCCGACGTCCGATGACAGCGTGCCGCCTGTCGTTGTGCTCAGGACGTCGAGACCTATCTAACGGTCATCGGTCTACGTGAAAATCACAAGTTCACTAAAAGTCAACATTTTCTCCTAATTAATCAAAATTAAGGTAACGCCCTCAATCTTCCGCACGTCATAACTTTTTCTCTGATTGCCCAAATCGGACATGCCACCTGTCTACGGACTCGTGACGTCCTAAACTACGTCACGGTCAATGTTCAGCACTCATCAAACCTGTAAATCAAAAAGTCAACTTTAGCTCACTATTGACAAGGGCGAAATCATCCTTTTATATAAATCTTTTACAAAATTACATTTGTACCCTTCCAAAAGGTACGGGTTGTTACAATCTACCCCCCTAAAAATAATTTTGTCTCCGAAATTCAGTGAAACAAGTAAGGGTACTGTTCGCGCATTAAGGCCTCGGGTTCCCAAGTAGCTTCTTCCACCTAATGGTTCATCCACAATACTTTAACTAAGGGAACCGTCTTCCTCCGTAAGACTTTATCCTTCCGATCCAAAATTGCTACAGGCTGCTCTTCAAAGTTCAAATCTTCCCTAAGCTCAAGAGGTTGTGCTTCCAAAACATGTGAATCATCCCGTATATACTTCCGAAGCATAGATACATGAAAGACATTATGTACCTTTGCCAAGTCTGCTGGTAAAGCCAATCGATAAGCAATAGGACCAATCCGCTCCAAGATCTCATAGGGTCCGATCTAACGAGGACTCAGCTTCCCTCGCCTGCCAAACTGTACGATCCCCTTCCAAGGAGATAACTTCAAGAAAACCCAGTCTCCTACTACAAACTCCAAATCTCTGATCCTACAGTCGGCGTAGCTCTTCTGTCGGTCCTGTGCCGCCTTCAAGCGATCTCTGACCAGTGCCACTTTTTCTTAAGTAAGCTCTACCAGCTCAGAAGTGGTCAGTCTCCTCTCACCAACCTCGGTCCAACACAACGGAGTCCGACACTGTCGCCCGTACAAAGCCTCATAAGGAGCCATCCCAATACTCTCCTGATAACTGTTATTATAGGCGAACTCCATCAAAGGTAAATGTGACTCCCAAGTACCCTGAAACTGTAAGACACACGCTCGCATCATATCCTCGAGAATCTGGATGGTCCGCTCAGACTATCCATCGGTCTGAGGATGAAAGGCAGTACTAAAATGCAGCTTTGTCCCAAAAGCTTCCTGTAAGCTCTACCAAAACCGGGAAGTAAACCTCCGATCTCTGTCAGATACTATCGACTCTGGATTACCATGCAGCCGAATAATCTCATCTATGAACAACTGTGCAAACTGTGTCAACCTGAAGTTCTACTGTACTAGCAAGAAATAAGCAGACTTCGTAAGTCTATCCATGATCACCCACACGCCATCGTGTCCCTTCAGTGTCCTGGGAAGCTTGAATACAAAATCCATTGTCAGGTGATCCCATTTCCACTCGGGGATCGGCAAAGGTTGCATGGCTCCACAGGGTCTCTGCCGCTCGGCTTTCACCTGTTGACAGATCAAGCATCTACTGACATACTCTGTAATCTCCCGTTTCATACCTGACCACCAGTAATGCTCTCAAAGAGTACGATACATCTTGGTCCCACCAGGATGGATCACATAAGTTGAACAGTGAGCCTCATCCAGTATCGTCTTCTTCAATGTTTCGTCCTCGGGTACACACAACCGTCCATCCTTAACCAAGGCTCCATCCTCGCGAATCTCAAAATCCTGTCTCTCTCCAGCTTCGACCGCAATCCGTATGATGCCCAAAATGGGGTCCTCAAACTGAGCATCAATAACCTGATCAATCAAAACAGGTCGCACGTGAGTGCTCCCTGACCATCAACAGTCAACTCTACTCCAAGTCTACAGAGCTCAACCAACAAAGGTAACCGGACTGTCCTCAAATGCGACAAAGAACTAGCTGACTTCCTTCCCAAAGCATCCGCTACCACATTAGCCTTTCCTGGATGATACTCGATAGTACAATCGTAGTCCTTAAGTAGCTCTAACCAACGTCGCTGTCTCAGATTCAGTTCCTTCTGAGTAAACAGATACTTTAAACTCTTATGGTCCGTGAAAATCTTGCACCTCTCGCCGTACAAATAATGTCGCCAAATCTTCAGTGCATGAACCACCGCAGCAAGTTCCAAATCATGTGTAGGGTAGTTCATCTCATGAGGTTTCAACTGTCGGGAAGCGTAAGCAATCACTTTCCCGTGCTGCATCAACACACAACCCAAACCTTGTAAAGAAACGTCACTATAAACCTCGAACTCCCCACTGTCGTCTGGAAGGGCCAACACAGGAGCCGATGTCAACCGCCTCTTAAGCTCCTGGAAACTCTGCTCACAATTCTCATCCCAATCAAACCGAACTCCCTTCCGAGTCAGCCGTGTCAACGGAGCAGCATGAATAGAAAAACCCTCAATAAAGCGCCGGTAATAGCCTGCTAAACCCAGAAAACTCCTGATCTCTGTCACTGTCTTGGGCTGTTCCCAATTTTCTACCGCCTCAGCCTTCCGAGGATCCACTCTAATGCCCTCGGCTGAAATCACATGACCTAGAAAACCAACACTGGTAAACCAAAACTGGCACTTGCTCAATTTTGCATACAACTAATGCTCTCTCAAGGTCTTAAGCACTATTCCCAGATGCTTCTCGTGCGCCTTCGCACTCTTCGAATATACCAAGATGTCATCGATGAATACGATCACAAAACGATCCAAGTACGACCGGAACACTCGGTTCATAAGATCCATAAAAGCTGTTGGGGAATTAGTTAATCCAAAAGGCATCACAACAAACTCATAATGACCGTACCTGGTCCGAAAGGCCGTCTTCGGTACATCCTCCTCCTTAACCCGCAGCTGATGGTAGCCGGAGCGAAGATCGATCTTCGAAAAGTACTGTGCTCCCTTCAACTGGTCGAACAAGTCATCAATCTGGGGTAAGGGATACTTATTCTGAATGGTTACCTTATTCAACTGTCTGTAGTCAACACACAATCTCAAACCTCCGTCCTTTTTCTTGACAAACAGTACAGGCGCTCCCCAAGGTGACATACTCGGTCGAATGAATCCCATATCGACCAACTCTTGTAACTGGGCCTTAATTTCCCTCAATTCTGCAGGTGCCATGTGGTAAGGAGTCTGTGGAATAGGCTGTGTACCTGGTAGAAGATCAATCGTGAACTCGATATCTCTATGAGGTGGTAGTCCTGTCAACTCCTCGGGAAAAACACTGGGAAACTCCTGCACCACTGGTATATCCTCTGCCCGCACTGGCGTAGCACGTGTATCCACCACGTAAGCTATATAACCCGGGCACCCCTTCCGCAACAGCTTGCTAGCCTCAAGTGCCGAAATAACTCATGTAGGAAGTGCACGCTGATCACCCTGAAATGTGGTCTCTGGTAATCCTGGACTCCGAAAGGTCACTCTCCTATCGAAACACTCGATAGAAGCATGATGTCTAGTCAACCAGTCCATACCCAGTATAACATCGAAGTAGCGTAGATCCAGCAGTAATAAGTCTGCCAATAACTCAACCTCGCCTACCACCACCGGACACTCTCTCAGAACCTGAGTCACTACCAACACCTCCCCAGTAGGTGTACTCACCCCTAAAGCACAATCCAAGGTAGACACCTCTCTCTCCGTCACCAGACTACAACTCCGAGCTATAAACGAGTGAGTAGCCCCGGGATCTATCAAAGCAAAAATAGTGTGACCAAGTATGGTGAGTGTACCTGTCACCACTCCCGGTGCTGATCTGGCCTCCTGCTGGGTCATAGCAAAAACTCTCGCCTGCGGTCCTGATGACCTACCGCGCCCTCTGGAACTGCTTGTGGCACCACTGCCACCTCTAAGGCCTGCCGCCCCTGACACAGATGCAGTACTCCGCCCAGGTTCTGCTACACCTCGACCTGCTCCACCCTCTTGGGCCAATAACGGGCACTCTCTCCGAAAGTGGCCGCGCTCTCCACAGTAATAGCAGGCATCTCTACCGGGTCCACCAGTCTGTCTCCCAGTAGAAGCAACAGAAGTCGCACTCGCCTGAGGAGTCGGCTGTGCTCTAGCTCCCCGAAATCCAGAGCCCTGAAAACTACCTGGTCTGCCAAACCGGGCACTACCAGCCGATGAAGTACCTCCATAGTTGCTCCGCTTCGGGGTCCTCTGACTCGACGCTCCAGGAAAAGAATGCTCACGGCGTCGTACACTGCCCAAGTACTGTGGCCGGGTAGGCAAACTGGCCTCCACTCGTATAGCAGCGTCTGACAACTCCCTGAAAGTAGCAAACGAGCCGGCTGTCACAATGGCTCTAATCTCTCCTCGAAGACCCAACTCAAACAGACGACACTTCTCCGCCTCAGAAGCTACAAATGCAGGAGCGAATCGGGACAACATCTGAAATCTTTGATCATACTCGGCCACTATCATGCTCCCCTGTTTCAACTGAAGGAACTCCGCCTCTTTGGCATCCCGAAAAGAGCGAGGATAATACTGGTCCAACAACCGCTCCCGGAAAGTCTCCCAAGTCACGGTATGAGCGTCCCAACCGGATAACTCCAGCGTATACCACCACTCATACACTGCGCCGTCTAGCAGAAAAGTAGCTAACAATACACGATCTCCTGGAGGACAATGCATCACCCCGAAAATCCGCTCAAGCCAGGTGATCCATCAGTGAGCTTCCTCTGGGTCTGCCCCACCACTGAACGTAGTAGACCCGAGCCGCTAGGCTCGCTCAATCGACGCACACTCTGCTTCTCTCGCCATGTCTTCAGGTCGTGGAAGGGGTTCACGTCTCGGAGGCATGGTCGAACGTACGCTGAAAGAGGCATAGAGTTAGTAAAAAAACCTAAATATGACCTCGTACTGACACAAACCGACAAACATATGCTCTGATACCAATTGTCAGGACCCGTCCCAAATATCACCTCGATACCCGGGACGAACCCTGCCCCCGTCCGACAATCACACTTAAAGTACCAAAATAACCTCGACATAATCATCAGCATAACTTTCAAACAAGGGAGAAATACAATACAACCGTAATTCAGAGCATAGTTATACAAAACAGGCACAAAAGTCCTACTAGGCTAATCTCGCAATGGAAGAACGTCGTAAGCTCTATGCCTCGGTCCCTGCCTAAACGTTCAGCCCAGCGCTATCACCACGACCTGGAGGGTAAATTAAAAACAAAAGGTGTGAGTGGACTAGAAGAAATAAAAAGTCTAAAACACGATTTAAGAATAAAACAGTTTAAAGAAAACAATAAGGTTTTTCCCTCCGTTTTAAAATATGCATGCCTAACTAAGTACCAGAAAACCACAATATAAAACAGTATGATAAGTATGCTAAGATCGTATCATAAAACCAAATCTGCAAATAACAGAATCCGATCAAACCTGCTGGGTCTATCCGAGTCTTTAAACTCAACCTGGCCTCAAATGTAATCCGAGTCTTTAAACTCAACCAGGCCTCAAATGTAATCCGAGTCTTTAAACTCAATACAAGAAAATGTCTTGAAAAACGTGCAAGCATAGCAATCACATGAAATCATCATTAACAAGCATTAAGACATACTTTAAACCATAAAACATAAATAAAAACAGCTAGGCATGCTCATAAGAAAGAAAGAGTCCACTCACGAATCAGAAAATGTCAATCGCGCTCCGTGCGCTCCTTGACCGTCTCAGCCATCTCCTGTCCTATCAATAGGCACCAAATAGGGTCACAAATACGTCAAATATACTAACCCTAATTTCCCCAAATTTTCGGAAATTTATACGTAATTTAAACTTAAACCCTAAATCGTCCAGATTCCCGAACTATCCCGTAACATCGTCCGATTAACCCGAAAATTACACCAATAGATTCCTTAGAACATTTAGAACAAAAACCCTATTGGAAGTTTGTTCAGAATCCTCCCCACGTGCCCCCACGCGCCGCCCAAAGTGGCTACGCGTGGGCCTCACGCGCCTGCTACAGTGCATCGTCTACCTCGAGTCACCCGGTTCAACTGTGTTGAACCGGCGCAACCGGTTCTCCTCCATTCCTCCACCATTTCCGTCCAAACCAATCCCAGAAGCTTCGTCCAGTTCCCTGCAACCAAACCCAGTCCTAAAATCGAGGAATCACGGCCTAAAACCTATCGTCTTCATCCTTGAAACAAGGAAACGGGAAAAACAGGGGAATAAGGTCTCACCTGTGATTCTTCCTCCGCCGTGTACCATGGTGTCCAATGAGTCCTCTGCGGTCGTCCTAACTCCTCCTCAGCTTGGTTTGAACCGCAACACGGCACAACAACCACCTCTGTCCCACAATCTCTCTGTTTTCCCTGAAAACTCAGCCTCACCACCGCCGTGTTTCTTGCACGATCTCACCCCCAAATTCCGATCACTAGCTTCCTCTCTTCTCTCTGTCACTCTCACAATTCACCAAACACTCACCCACACACTGAATCGATCACAAACTCTCACTTCCTCACCTCTCTGTTTCTGTTCTTCCAAACCAAATGCACGATTAAATTTGGACAAGTTGTGGCCGTGTACATTTTAGACAAACCCAGAACCCTCTAGTGTCCATCCACGTGTCCCAAATTCCATGGATCAGTACAAAATATCCAAGCCCACTCAGCCACTTGTTCCTATCTGATTGGTCTTAAGGGGAAAAAGACCAAAATGCCCCTAGGTTTAGAAATTACCATTTTACCCTCAAACTTTCCAGACCCGTAACTATTTCGTCCGACGTCCGATGACAGCGTGCCGCCTGTCGTTGTTCTCAGGACGTCGAGACCTATCTAACGGTCATCGGTCTACGTGAAAATCACAAGTCCACTAAAAAGTCAACATTTTCTCCTAATTAATCAAAATTACGGTAACGCCCTCAATCTTCCGCACGTCATAACTTTTTCTCCGATTGCCTAAATTGGACATACCACCTGTGTACGGACTCGTGACGTCATAAAGTACATCACGGTCAATGGTCAGCACTCATCAAACTTGTAAATCAAAAATTCAACTTTAGCGCACTATTCAAAAGGGAAAAATCGTCATTTTTATATAAATATTTTACAAAATTACATTTGTACCCTTCCTAAAGGTACCGGTTGTTACATACCAAGGCATACCCATTCACACCAATTGAGCATCCAATCTCACCCACGTCTACCGAAACACACCAACTCTAAATCTATCAGTTACTTGCTCATTTGATTAACACGTTACATTTGATTGACATAATAAGGAAGCCAATCCCATTGTCTACATATCCAAGACTGACCAATCTAACCCCGTCGGATACCCACTCGTTGACAAGTCAAATATTCAAGTCAAGTCATAAACATCTCAACTCACTCAAGTAGCGTCTCATACCGGATTAACTTCAAAAAGAAGTTCAGTCCACATTCCCATATCCAAATATTCATGACATGGAAATAAACACTCCACCTAACCTGATCAACAAGATCATGATCCAGATCCATCACCACGTCACCCGACTGGTACATCACAATCCTAGGTCATCATAATGCCCCATGTCCACAACATCACAATCCTGATCCACCTAGGATCCACACATGCTCACTTAGTTAACAATCCACCCAAAATCTGATCATAGTGTCTTACACCCTCTTATCCTTCGCCAGTCACATCACTCCTCAACTATTTCCACATCTAATCACTTAGTCAAAAATGAAACATGTCCAAATTGTGGGCCCTCTCCAATTACCTCATATCGATCCTTGTCATTCCACCTAGGAAACTCAAGGATGATCCAAGACAATGACATCAACATCCATCCTATGTGAGTGCAATCACAAACTTACTACACTCACCACACCAAGTATCCCAACATCGTCTGGCACAAAGAAGAAAATGAGAAATCTCATTCACCTAGCCTCAAAATACTCAACTCATTTGGACAACCACGTGTCCGCAACCATTCTATTACTTAGACCTCCTGTCTGTTCATAACTGTTTATGCACCTCCAAAGCAATGTAAATCGTTACTATCTCATTCTCATATCCTAACCTCTATAGGCTCAACCCTCTAGTCTCTATGTTACTCACAATCTTAGAATCTCACATCAACACTACCAATGATTCTCCTCGGCTTCTTCCAATTTCAATAATTTCTTTGCACTTCCTCATGATACTAGAATCACACAATCACACATGTTTCGGAGTTAACGACAACTCCCCGAATCCAATAGTTTCCATGACGTCCCCTGCGTCATCCAAAGACTCCTCATGTCTCAGTCATACCCTTTCATCCATTCATTGCTTTGTCATCTCATAACTGTTAGGACTTATCCCAACACATCACAATCCCTGCTGAATCCCATCCAGTCCATCATTCCACCATTATCGAATCTCAGATACCGAACCTATGCCCATCACGAAGGAGTCACATCCCAACTCGTGGCTCATCGTCATCACAACCACTGGTACACAGTGTACGAATCAGACTCTAGGTCGTTACTCATACCGAGCAACAACCCCACATTTCCGCTCAGGTGAAAGGAACTCTGCCTCTCTCGTACCCCACAACTATGGGTACCACCATTCTGACGATCCACAGCAAGATAATGAATGTTCCCTGAACGTCCCTCGATTCCCAGCTACTACAACCACACCAAATACCCTCGATAGCTAGTCATCTCCACACGACTGTCGACCAACAGTCATCCCTATCGAGATCCGCATCCACACATCACATTATTATCCGGTCTAACTTGGAATTCCATATATTATCTCAAACCCTACTCGTGGATCAAATCCCATCATTTCATGTCGTGTCGACCCAATAAATCTCTATAGTTTCGACTAGACTCTTTAGAGTCATCCATATGGTCATCCACGACCTCAGCCGTTCTTTACGGTACAAGTTCCAATCCAACAGTCACAATCTGGGGTTCGACTTGACAAACCACTCCAACTTCGGAAAGTCATCCAATCCTCAACAACTACGGACTCACAATTCTAATCCATCCATCACACTCTAAGCTTACTCTGAACCCAACTGCTCTCTGCAATAAAATCCACAATCTGACCGACCCCGCGGTCCTGACATCGTATAGACTTCAATTAGGGTTCCACCACTAAGGTCAACAGCTAACCCCGATGTACTAACATCCTTCACACCAGTACTCACCACTAGGGTTCACAATCTCAGATCACTACTCAAATGGGGTTCCCCGAACCCAGCTGCCCCTAGAAGCACCACAATATAACATCACAAGACCGAATTAACGGTCCCACCATATCAATTCGTCACATACAACCCCACTTGGGTCGAATCACACTAACGCACGGCGTATCGAGCCAATCACAAACTATCCACTATGCAATCCCAAAAACTATCAAACCGACATCCTACTATCAGGTTGATAACGGGCTGACCACGTAGAGACATCACATCCTCGACCTGTGCGCACCACGAGAACTACTGAATAGCGACAACCTCGCTCTGATACCACTTGACACGACCCATCCCAATCCCCCCGGGATTAACGTGGGATGCGCCATGCTCCCGTCTGACACGAAGGGATATTACATACCTTAACCCATACGGGGCTCCTAGAGAGCGCTAGGAACGGTGGAGGAGTGTGATGTCTCGGTCTCTGCTACAGCCTGCATCCGTGATCAACCTGAAGGGCATTAAAACCATTCAAAACTGTGAGTAGACGAAAATCAACAATTTCATAAAAACATGTTCATAAAAGATATTTAAGCCCTTCACTAAAAAGTATGCATGCATCAGAAATCAGTAATCAAGACATTTACTCAAATGAGCCATTAGGACCTTAGCCCAAAAACCGTAAATCCAAAACGAAGTGAGCCACTACCCAAATCCATAAACACAAAACCAACTGAAAAATCATTTCGTAGATCTAATAGTCCATATTTACCACATAACCATCCTTGGCATCCCAGATGCCTTGCGTCCCAGACGCTTGACGTCCTAGACGTCAAATCTCATGGTAATAAGTAACGCGTGCTACCCGGGGTCTCTACGGGTCAATATCTCTGACATCCCAGATGTTTGACATTCCAGACGTCTAATCATAGCATTCCTGCTTATGAATCACTATACGGTCCGGTAGCTTCGTATAAGGACCCCTCGTAAGTAATGCACCATGACTTCCCCAGTGTCCCAGACACCTGGAGGAGACCATCACATATCCTCGTATCTAGATGGTATATGGAAACGGTTTCACAAAGTCATTTAAAACATCACAATGGGCTCTGCCCGAAATATCTCATAAAACATCACAATCCATTTAAGGTCCTCGACCCGAAATGACGTTTATGAAACGTAGGGTCCCAGACCCGAAATCACGTTTATAAAACATAGGGTACCAGACCCGAAATCATGTTTATAAAACTCAACTGGGCCTCATGCTCGATTTTGTAAACCACTAGGCCCTCGGCCCGATCACATGACTCAAAAGGGTCTCAGCCCAATTCGTAAACCAACTAGGCCCCTGGCCCGAATACATAATTCAAAGGGGTCTCATGCCCGAGTTCATCTTTCCAAAACAAAAACCATGCCACATAATCATTATTGAATTCACATAGCAATAGTATAAAGTCGTAAACCTCGAAATACGTGTAAATATGGGTTTACCTCGAAATACGTGCAATCGTATAATGCACTAGTGCCATAATCATCATCATAGAAAACGAAGTTCACTCACAGACCGTCCTACGTTGTCGCCTCGATACGCGTGCCGTAAGCCTTCCCGGCCCCCATCACTCTCACCGGGACTTCCAAAACTGTCCAAACCACACTAGAGGGTTACTAACCTCTTCATTAACCTCCTATTAAAGCCTCGTAATTTTCCCGAATTTATAACTATTTTTAAACTCGATCCTTAACCTTCGGACACCCAGAAACATATCGAAACGGTGTCTGATCGACACGAAACCAGTCCCTAAATGTTCGTTACATCTATACGATAAAATTTTATGTTGAACACTTCCCTAGACTAGGCCCCACGCGCCCACACGTGTCGCCCAAAGGGGCTGCGCGTGGGAGCCACGCGCCTCATCACTTTTCATATCTTACCTTTGTCCGACCGAGTCTGAACCAGTCCGGTCCAGTCGAACCGACGTGGGCGGTTCGACCCCATTTTTCCTTTATTTCGGATCCATTTTTTATTCTAATTGGTTCTATAGTTTCCTTGCACAATTTCCTATCGTTCTATAACTTAAAACTTGAACGTTAGGTCTAGAAGGTTACCTCTCCGATCACGAACAGACCGACCGACCATCAACCATCGTGCCTGCACGATCCTAGCCACCTCTCGTCTTGGTTTTGTACTTAATCGATTCTTGGAACCTTTAGGGACATTCTCCAATCAAAATGCACTAAACCTCAAGCTACCATTTTTAATTCCAAAATGGTTTTTCAAGGGGAAAACGGCCTTACCTCCACCATCAAGCCTCACCGCAGCCACCACCATGGTCATCTCGACTTCAGGGACTCCATCCACTCCTCCAATCAGATCAACAGCCATCCAAAATCTATCTTCAATTTTTTAACATCAAAGTAGCTTTTCTTATTTTCCTCCGCCATGGCCACCGCTGTCCACGACGGTCATCGTCGTTTACGCCATTAACCTCGCCATCCATAACACTCCAACTTTCATTTACAACTTATAAGCATTAGATGAGGTCTTGAGGGTTCATGGGTGAGGGTTCACGGTTTTAGAGAAAACCTCACAGAGAGGGATGGTGTTTGCACCACAAAGAGGAAGATGGTGATCAGATGATATAGTTGAATGGTGAGGATTAGAAGATAGAAAGGGATGGATGGCTAAGATGAGAGGATGAATAAAAATTATATAAAATAATTAAATAAAGCCACCAATGGGACATGATCTCCAATTTAAGGATAATGACCAATGGGATGAGTGACACTTGTCACTCATCCAAGTGTCCCATCAAAATATCTGCCGAAAAGATTTAAATAATATTTTATTCGGATCCCGAGACGATAACTTCCCGATTTCGTTCCCGTAACTATAACTTCTCTGTCTGTCGTCCGATTTCGGCGTGCTACTTGTCTATGGATTCGTATCGACCAGATCTACATATCGGTCCTTGGCCCTTGGCCATCGGACCTCCCAGGTCAAAAGTCAAGATTTTGCCCACGACCAAGGGTAAAACGGTCATTTTACACATTTCGTCTGATTTCTCTCAACTAATCCTCGATTAGTCATTCTAAACCAAAATTAATTAATATTTAATCCCAATATTTGGGACGGGTCGTCACACTTGTCACCCGCTCGGGGTCCATCAGAGTACACTAGGATCGGTGGTGGCATATGATGTCTCAGTCTTTGTTCCAGCCCACATCCGCGATCAACCTAAAGGGTATTAAAACCATAAAAGCTGTGAGTGGACAAAACAACACTTTATAAAATCGTTTATATCGAAAAGACATTTATACCCTTCACATAAAAGCATGCATGCATCATAAAACCACTTTATTTCAAATACTTTTCGAAAGCACAAAACATTTCTTTTCAAACCAAACACAGCGAAAAATACTTCTCAATCATAGCCATTTCCTCAATAGGGTCTTAGCCCAAAACTAAATTACATAGGGTCTTAGTCCAAATCAAATCCATGTGAGACTTCAGCCCAAAATTCAATCAAAGAAACCAGCACGAAATCTCAGTTCAAATCATAGAACACGGGGTCTCAGCCCCAAACCAATCTCAATGAAACATCAACTACATATGTATATATATATATATATATAACTCATCATCGACCTTTCATATGCCTAATCAATTACCCGTCACAATATATCTACAGTATGCATACTTTCGGGTCTCATCTTCGATTCTACCCCTAGGATCTACGACGTCTGGGAGGACCTGTCTCCAGACCCTGTCTGAGACTATATCATATCTCTCAATGAAAACACAACACGTATAGGCACGATATAAAACTAGAAATCTCGAAATACGTGTAAATACGTAAATACTAAATAGCATAATCATATGTACTCAAGGCATCTCAGATCATCGATATAAAACAAATATAAAACATTTATGAATGCATCAATTCATAAAACAAAGTCCACTCACAGACCATCCAAGCTGCGCCTCGATACGCGCTATAAGCCTCCCTAAGCTAATCACCATCACCGAGACTCCTAGACTTATCCAAATCATACTAGAGGGTTACTAACTACTTCAATAACCACTCATTAAAGCCCCTCAATTTCCCGGGGTTTTTAACATATTTTAAAATGGACCCGAAGCCTTCGAACACCCAAAACTACCCCGAAACGGTGTCCGATCGACTCGAAACTTGTCCTAAAACGTTCGTTACATCGAAATGGTTGACCTCATCCCCAACCAGTGCCTCACGCTCCCCCATGCGCGGCCCAAAGGCGTTTCGTGTGGAGCTCAAACGCCCAGCACAGTTCTTCTCCAACCTCTCGTGAACTAGTCTGGATCGGTTCACTGGTTCGTCCGATCCAACCGAACCGACATGACCGGTTCAGTTCCATATCTCCCTTATTTTCATCCCTTTTCCTCCTTCTTTCCACCAATCCTCTCTAATCTATCCTAGGGATTGTTCTATGCATTCAAATCCTAGGAAAACCGCCTAGAACCCATTGGTTCGATCTTTCTCTCACGACCCTATTTTTCTAGCCCATTCCCTAGGCTACTCATCCGTCCCCCACCGTCCAAAACTATCTATAAACATCCATACAAACCCCATAAACACTCCCAAAACATCAAAAACATTCCTAAACGTCCAAAACTAGAAATTTAAATTTTGAAAATAAAAGGGGGCTTCGGGTTTTCACCATTCCTCTGATGTCCACCGTAGCTCATCCACCCTCACTGTCACCTTCCAGCCTCTCTTGCACTCTCAGCCACTCTCTTGGTCTCACAAATATTCAAATGGAGGAAGGGGTTGATTTTAAGGTTATCGGGTTCTTGGACGATCGAATGAAAGAAAGGGAATGGGTATGAATGTATCTCTATTTGTGGGCAATGGATGAGTGACACTTATCACTCATCCATTGGGCCTATACAAAATATGTAGGGCCAACTCCAGACAAAATTCCATTCGTCTCGTAAAATGTGCAATAATACTTTGGACCTTCCGTGACCCATATCTTTCCCGTCGACTATCCGATTTTGACGTGTCGTCTATCTACAGACTCGTATCGACACGATCTACGTAACGGTCCTTGGTCCTTGTGTCAGAATCCGACCCTCCTCGGTCAGGTCCCAACTCATCTAGCACGATATTGTCCGCTTTGGACCTCTTTGCCTTTGCCCTCACGTTTTTGTTTTCGGGAGCTCACGGTGCAACTTCCCAGGGGGTCACCCATCATGGAATTGCACCAACCTCAACTCGCTTAACTTTGGGGTTCCAATCCCCCCAAAGCCACTTGAGCTCCCAAAAGGCCTAGTGTTAGATAGGTGTGTACCTACACCTTTAAGGCACACCACCATCCTCTCCCAGATCATTCCCCCCTCGCAGGAATGTGGGATTGTTCACCGTTCCCTCCAGGACACGAGTCTTACAATCCACCCCCTTAGTGCCCAGCGTCCTCGCTGGCACACTTCCCGGTCGGGGTCTAGCTCTGATACCATTCTGTCATAACCCGACCGTTCCCTCCAGGACACGGGTCTTACACCTTGTACGTTGGACCTCCCAGGTCCAAAGTCAAATTTTTGCCCTCATTTAGAGGAAAAATCGTAGCTTCGCCCTGAACGTCCAATAATCCTCGACTAATCCCCGATTAGCCTTGCTAATCCATAATTAATTATGAAATAATCCTAAGAATTTGGGATGGGTTGTTACAAAGTGCATGCATTGGACTCTCCTTGAAGAAAATTCGAAGCCCTCCTAAGATGCACAAAGAAGGTTGAACCCACCAATGAAGGAAGTTGTCAAAAAAGAGGTGCTGAAACTTTTGGATGTGGGAATCATCTATCCCATAAGTGATTCTAAGTGGGTGAGTCCAGTACAACTAGTGCCTAAAAAGAGTGGAATCATTGTGGTTAAGAATGAAAAGGATGAGCTTGTGCCTTAAAGGATACACACGGGTTGGAGGGTATGCATTGATTACCTAAGGCTTAACACTACCACTCGTAAGGATCACTTTCCCTTGCCTTTTATTGATCAAATGTTGGAACGATTGGCAGGGAATTCTCACTATTGTTTCCTAGATGGATATTCTGGGTATAATTAAATTCCAATTGCCCTGGAAGATCAAGAGAAAACGACATTCACCTGCCCCTATGGAACATTCGTTTACTAGCGCATGCCCTTTGTTCTATGCAATGCACCGACCACTTTTCAAAGTTGTAGGATGTGTATCTTTTCAGATATGGTTGAGGATATCATTGAGGTATTTATGGATGATTTCTCTGTGTTTTGGCATTCATTTGAGTTTTGTTTGATTAATCTTGTCCGGGTACTTGAACGCTGCGAAGAAAGTAACCTAGTGCTGAATTGGGAAAAGTGTCACTTCATGGTTCAACAAGGTATTGTCTTGGGCCATGTGATTTCTAGCAAGGGTATTGAGGTGTACAAGGCTAAGTTGGATGTTTTTGAGAGATTACCATACCCAACCATGGTCAAAGAGGTTAGATCTTTCTTGGGACAAGCTGGATTTTACAGGAGGTTCATTAAGGATTTCAGCAAGGTATCTCAGCCTATGTGTGCTTTGCTTGCTAAGGATGTTGTGTTTCACTTTGATAGGGAATGTAGGGAGGCTTTTGACACTTTAAAGGAGAAGCTCACGAGCTCCCCTATCATTTTGCCACCCAATTGGGACCTTCCATTCGAACTTATGTGCGATGCTTCGGATTTCGCGGTAGGTGCTGTTTTGGGACAGCGACGCGATAAACTTCCTCATGTAATATACTATGCAAGCCGAACCGTTAATGATGTCCAATTGAACTATTATACAACTGAAAAGGAGCTTCTTGCTGTCATCTTTGCGCTGGAAAAATTTCGGAGTTACTTGATTCAAATAAAGGCCATAGTTTACACCGATCACGCAGCGTTGAAATATTTGTTGAGCAAAAATGATTCAAAGCCTAGATTGTTGCGATGGATGCTTCTCCTTCAAGAGTTTGACTTGGAAATTCGGGACAAGAAGGGGAGTGAGAATTTAGTTTCTGATCATATGAGTCGTCTCATCCATGGCTCGAATGAAGAAGAGGATCACTTGCCCTTACAGGAGACATTCCCCGACGAACAATTTTTCAGCATTGATGCAATCGATCCATGGTACGCTAATTTGATTAACATTATTGTAACCAAGCCATTCTCTTCATTTTTGAACAGGTACCAAAGGAATAAGCTTGCTAAGCAAGCTAGGTATTACATTGGGGATGAGCCCTACCTATGGAAACATTGCCCAGATCAAATCATTCAACGATGCATTCCCGATTGTGAGGTACGTTCTATCCTTGAATTTTTTCATTATTTTGAGTGTGGAGGTCACTTTGAGGATAAGAAAACAGTGTATAAAGTCTATCAAAGTGGTTTCTATTGGCCCACACTCTTCAAGGATGCTCATGAATTCGTGCTCACATGTGATAGATTCCAAAGGCAAGGTAACATGGGTCCTAGGAATCAAATGACTTTGAACCCGATTTTAGTTGTTGAGATCTTTGATATTTGGAGAATTGATTTCATGGGGCCTTTCCCTAATTCTTTTGGTAATGTTTACATATTTCTTTCTATAGATTATGTATCTAAATGGGTTGAGGCACTTGCCACTAAAACTAATGATGCTAAGATTGTTGTGAGTTTCATTCAAAACCATATTCTAGCTAGGTTTGGTGCACCAAGGGCCATCATAAGCATGGAGGTTCCCACTTTTGCAATCGTTCTTTTGAGGCTTTGATGAGGAAGTATGGTGTAAATAATAGAGCATCCACCCCCTACCATCCTCAAACAAGTGGGCAAGCCAAAGTGTCCAATAGGGAGATCAAAGTGATACTTGAAAAGACAGTTCATCCTAGCGGCAAGGATTGGTCCGTAAGGTTGAACGATGCACTTTGGGCTTATAGGACGGCTTTCAAGACACCTTTAGGTATGTTCCCTTTTCGATTAGTCTTTGGTAAAGGTTGTCATGTACCTGTAGAGCTCGAACACAAGGCTTTTTGGGCGGTTAAGCGCATGAACATGGACCTAGACGCTGCTGGAATTCACCGAAAGTGCAACTGAATGAGCTCGATGAACTTCGCAATGAGGCATATGAAAGGTCACGAATTTACAAGGAGAAGACCAAGGCCTTTCATGACAAGAGCATTCAAAGGATTGTCCTTCAAATTTTCCAACAAGTCCTGCTCTTCAACTCCTGACTCAAGTTGTTTCACGGTAAGTAACGTTCTCGTTGGTCTAGTCCATTCATTATCACTAATATTTTCCCTCATAGTGCAATTGAAATTCAACATCCAGTTAAGCGAGAACCATTCAAGGTGAATGGCCATAAACTCAAGCCCTACTTTGGGACGTCTCCCATCTCCCTTGAGGCCCCCGAGGCCCTTGTACTTTCCCTTCCATGAGCTGCTATCCTCGTTTCGCCTAGACATTAAATCAAGCGCTCATAGGGGGCAACCTAGCCCTGGTTTGTTACCTTTTTCTTATGGACGTTTTTCACCTTCTAACTCATGACTTTATCTTCCCTTTATGCTCAAAACATTGAGGACAATGTTTCATTTAGGTTTGGTTTAGGGGTACACAACTTAGTTTCTGTTTTGATTTTCATGCTGTTTTTTATTTTCTGCTCTTATTTCCTTGCTGTTTTTTGTTTTCGGTTTTGAATTCTTTGCTGTTTTTGTTTTGTGATGTTAGTTTTTATGATTAAACAAGTTAATATGAATGTATAGAATGTGAGAATTTCTTGTAATTGCTAAGAATATTGCCATGATCATTGAACTCACACTTGCATTTCACGATACCATAATCAAGTGATCAAACAACCAAAGCAATTGAATTTGAGCATACTTAGAAAATTAGTGGAGACTACCATTGTGAGATTTTTGAGCTTGATTTCCTTTCTTTCAAAGTGATCTACTTGTTTCTACTCTTAAACACTCATCACTTTGTTCATAATTGCATGATCTCTTTCTATTTGCATTGATGTTTAAAGAACCATATCTATTGGATGCTCTTGATTTGATGTATGATTGTTTATGAGATGTGATATAGGCTACGTGTGTTTTAGCTCCTAAAGGCCCTTCTTTTCCCCATCCTAATTTCATGCTCCTTAAGCCCCTTTGAAGCCAAACACTTAGCCGTTTTGTTCTTCACCTACAATATGACCTAACCAAGTTTTGAACCATTCATAATGGCTACACCTTATAATCTAAACTTGTGTCAAGGTTGCATCAAATGAGATTCATGGTGAGGAGAAAATTTGTTGATGTTTTGTGCTACTTATACTCATGTGATGGAAGTATGTTTGAATGGAAAAGATCGTTCGTTTAGTTGTAGATTGAGAAAGTTATTGCATGATCTTGGCTCGGCTCATATAAACAAAAATGTATCAAGTTCATTAGTGAAAAGAAAAGAATAGAATCCAAAAAAAATTACGATTAAAAGAAAAAGAAAAGAAAAGAAAAAGTAATGAGCTTTGATTTGAGTCAAGTGAGCCAAGTACCCCAATTAGAGCATTTTTGAGAGCTTAAGCACGGTTCCATCTAGACTCAAGGTCCGAGTCATGATTTCTCATGCCTTGATGCAATTTAGGTTCTTTGACTTCCAACCTTTCCTTTCTAAACCCAAGAACCTAGCCCCATTACGACCCTTGAATGAAGACCAATTGATCATGTGAATGGTTATGCACATGATTAAGGTACGTATCTCCGTCCTTAAACTTCAATTCCTTCTTGAGATCATATTTACATATAAAGTGATGTTCTTCATTGAAATTCATATGTGATTAACTTGATTGTCTTTACATAAACTCATCACATATGCTTGTTGAGTGATGCCTTAACGATTTGTGTGTTTATTGAGTGATGCATAGTGAGGATTAGAGTCGAGGTGAAATCTTTCTAGGGTGTTTTAGATGACATTCTTTTCTAGTTTGATCATTTGAGATATTGGTATAAACACTCGACACCTTGAGTTCACGGTTATGGCATGTTCCTTAGTTTTTGTGAGTTTGTTTTCAGTTCTTGGTTCTTATTAATTTGTTGATGCATGATTTCTAGCATCATTTGTGTTAAGTAAAACGTTTGTCGATATCGTGCTGCTATAACCCTCAGGAGACAAAACTCCTCCAATTAGGTCAACTTAGAGGTTTAAATGCTTATCTTAACTAGATTGAGTCTTTTGTTTTTTTATTTTGCTCGAGGACTAGCAAAAGATAGGTTTGGGGGTATTTGATAGGTCATAATTTATGCATGTTTTATCCATGATTTAATGTCCTTTTACTTATGTTTTGTTAATATTTCGTTCTATGAAATTGGAGAAAATAATATATTTTGTGAGAAATGTGTAGATCAAATAGAGTTTAGAATTACGAGAATTTGGGTGAAGGAATCACCTAAATCGGACTTGAAATAAACAAGTTATGAAGGAAAGCAAATGGCACAGGAACGTCGGTTGCCATCCACCGAAATCAGCATCAGAGGTCCTTCGCGTGTCACTGTAGGCCGCCTCCTTCTTCGTTAGCACTGGCCGAACATGCTTCCTCACACTTCAGCGCGCGCATGCTGAAGCAGCGTCTCCCGATTCGGTGTGCGCCCACCAAATCCATGCACAATAAACCTACGCCTTTGACCGTGCAATTTCGGTGGCAGACCACCAAAAAGCCTCCTGAAGGTTTAATTATGAGTTTTAGGCCTTTTTTAGGATAATTCCAACTTCCTTTCTTACGTAATCTTCATATTGTATAGGGATTTTAGTCCTATTTCCTTTTGTATTCTTATTTTCAATTCCTTTACTTGTAGGAAATGTTTTAATTAGATTTCTTAATTATTTAGGAAGTTTTTTCCTTATAGAATTTAATTGTAAACTCCTATTTTTAAGAGGATTAATTATTCTCTTATAAATAGAGATATTAGGGTTTATGAAGGGACATCCAATTTACCTCCTAAGATCCCAAAACTCTGCTGGAATTTCTACTTAAATTCTATACACTATTAGCCGCAATTTTCCTTGTGTTCATCCTTTTGGATTTGATTCTTGCACCTTGATTGTGACATGACACTAGGGAGGAGAAGAAGTGTTTGTGCCACTTCTCTCACGCATCATTCATCTTAGTATTTGTGTTTCTCAATCCCTTATCTCTTTATACTTTATATGAATTCAATTATGTTATTTGTCATTTTAGGTATGCGTGAGCAGTTTCCTTTAGGATTAGGGCTGTTTGAAGCTCTAGCCATGTTAGTTCATAATTAGATTTCTAGATGTTGATTATGGTTGTTATGTATGCCTAGATTTGTTGGATTATTATATTTCATGAACTCAATTTATGCTTATAAGTTTGATCACCTTATTTGCGTTTAATTGTTGATGTAATTGCATGACGGATCACCTCGATGTTTGTGTTCACCCTGCAATATGTAGCATCACCTTTAGGGGGGTGGGGACTCTTATTCGTAATCTAAACTCATGACTCCCTAGGTCTGCACATCATTTCTCTAGGGATAGTATAGTGTCATTAAATCTTCTTTATATTTCATGCATTATCACGCACCATCGGTAATAGTTGTTTAAGGGCGGTACATCATGCTTAAACATGCAATCTAAGAGAAGATAAATGTGTGGGGTGAGCCTTAGCCGGACCCCTGCATGAGCACCTAATTCAGATACATGCATAAGTAATCTAATCAACGAGATATAAGGAGAACTATAATTGGTAAAGGTGGATAACATGTCCTAATTCGTCCTAATCATCCAAGTAACTTTCAAATCAAGTTTTGGTCATTGTTCACTTTGTTTTCTTCATTTAATTTCGTCATCATCATCACTCAAAAACCCCCCAACGTTTTTGTGTTTTTTAATCAAGTTACCTAACTCTAAACTAAGTGAATTCACGTTGAACAAGTCCTCAAGTGATCGACTTTTGTAAACCTACTATCCTCGTGATACGATTTTGTGCACTTACAAAGTATTACATTAGGAGTTATCATTCATAATTTCTTGGTTGATAAATCTTCTATCAATGGTCATATGTATTGAGGTCACAATTAGTGCCCATAGGAACAAAAGAAACAACTCAATTAGAAGTTATTACAAACGACCAGCCTACTTATAAGGTCGAGATATTTAATTTTAGATTTTTAATTCTCCTCATCTATTCATATGAAACAATATTTTAAGAGGAAATGATTACAAAGTGACGATAAAAAAGTTGCAGTGACCATCAAAACTAGCAAGTTAGCAAGAAGACTTATAGATTAGGACATAATAACAAATCCTAGCCTAATGAAAAAGGAAGCCCTCAAATAAGGGGGAAAAAAAAGGAATTCCCAGAATTGTGGACAAACTAAAGCCCAAAAGGACGACCAATATCGTCAAAAAAATTTCATTATCAACATTCCTAAGATCGTCAACATTCCTTTATAAAAATCGTCAAAATTCGCCGCTCCCCTAAGATTTTCATGATTCCTTTATATCTTTATAGCCGCACCACCCCAAACACTGTTGGTCTATACAATGTACTTTTATATCTAATCATTTAATCATTATATTAGATACTCATGGAAAAAATCCAAAGCATAGAACAAATTTTAGAGCCATTATTGAACATAACCATACCTTTCCTTTGAAAAATTTTGCTACCTCTTGAAAACCAGGGAGAACCTTCTCTGAATCTTTTGAAGTGGCAAAGAGCAACAGTTGAGCATAGAATGGATCAACGTCCACCACTATGAAATTTTTTATACACTGTTGCAAAGAGTTACAAATTTGAAGACATGGCTATTAAAAAAGGTTCAAACGTGCGCCAAAATACTTGTTTCTTGATTACACTTTCGAAAATTGAAGGCGCATTTTCCCTAGTAAAAGTGATAACTAAAGGAAGTTTGTTCGCAAAGACAAAGTCGACAATTGCAGAATTATCAAATTTAAAATCTGCATAAATGAAAAACAAGTATAAATCTTCATGGCCAAGATGGAAGAGTTTTGCCACCTTAGGATCCATTGTGTGGTAAAAAATGACTTCATCTTCAAGTCTTGAAGCAGCAGCAAGCTCGTTAGCCTCGGGACCCTTTGACAGACACTTTGACAATGAGTGACAATACCTTGGGACATATTAGTATATTACAGATCTCAAGTTTATTATATAAAGAAAAATGTGAGTATTGTCGTGCCCCATTGATAACCTACTTTTAAATTTCCTATTCTAGATATGTGCTATTAAAAATCAACCGAACCTCAACAAATACAGAATTCCTACTGCTTTTCACAGCCAAGCATACGTCTTGATGCATTTGGCTACCTCCATATCAATGTGCCAAAGTGCAATTCAAGAAAAAAAACTCTAGGGGGTCAACTCAAAAAACATGTTGTTTTGATCAAATTTCCAAATTTAAGATTCATTCCCATGCAAGACCAGATGGAATAACCAATAGCTACAAAAAGATTTTCCCTCTCAATGCCACTGCCATCAAAGTATATGGCTAACCAGTGCATAATGAGATTTTTTCATAAGCTTGTGAATTAATATAACAATCATAAAATCCAGAATTGTAGAATTCCTAATATAGACATACGGGAAAATCCGGGGAAAGGAAAAAACATACCACCAAAAGAATGAAGATGCCCAGAACGACTTTACTTTCATAAGTCAATATGCCTTAAGTGTAATGACATGTCCTGAATTCCGGGAGTAGATTAGTGACTAATGAAGGATTAGTGAGATCAATCGGTGATTAGTTGAGCGAAATCGGATGGATAGTGTAAAATGACCGTTTTGCCCCTGGTCGTGGGCAGGGAAGTCAAACGTACGACGACCGATGACCGTGACGTAGATCGGGACGTCACGAGTCTGTAGACAGGTGCCACGTTAAAATCAGACGTCGGACAGAAAAGTTATGGTCACGGGAGTGAAATCAGGGATTTACGTCTCGAGATCCGAAAAAAATAATAATTAAAATCTGATTGGTTGAATTAATAATGTGGGACCCTTGTATGAGTGACAAGTGTAACCCATCCCATTGGTGGCTTCCCTAAAAAGTGGATCTAAGCATTAAAATATTATTACCTTAATTAAATTATAATTTCACTCATCTCTTATCTCCACCATTCATTATCTTCATCTCTATCTCTCCCTCCTATCCTCACCGTTCATAGCATCATCAACCATCATCTTCATCTTCATATTTCCTTCTCCAAAACCCGATCACCATTTACATTTCAGCCTCAAAACACATGACACAAACACAACACCCCACCACCATATTTGCATCCATGCGTTCGTGTGAAACACTAGTGAGAGACTGAGAGTAACGAGGACGACGTGACGGTGAGGCTGAGCATGGCGGGGACAAAACGGAGATGACTAAAACCCGATAAGCCATTTTTCCCATTTTCAAAACTTCCCTTTATGTCATGTATAGACCGATTTAATGTTTTAGGTTTGGTTCTAGGGTAAAAAAATGAGTACTATGGATGTGGTTTCGAGGATGGAGACGGCCGGAATCGGTGGCAGAACTCAGTTGCAGGAACCGTCGCCATTTTCGATCAAGGAGGTTTGGTTTTAGCCTTTTTTGTGAGTTTGAAAGCATATATGGATATGGAATGGTTAGACGAAAGTGTAGGGATTAAAATGGAGGAAAACGGGTCGAAAACGGGTGAGGAATGGAGTTGAACCGTGAACGCCGGTTCGGTTGGACTGGGCCGATCTGAACCGGTCTGGACCGGGTTCATCGAGAGGATAGGGATGACACTGTTTGGCGCGTGGGCTTCACGCGTAGCCCCTTTGGGAGGTGCATGAGGGCATGTGAGGGGTTTTTTGGGGATCACTTTAACATGTAAAATAATCTATTCGATGTAACGAACATTTTGGGACTGATTTCATGTCGATCAGACATCGTTTCGATATAGTTCGGGATGTCCGAAGATTTAGGATCGAGTTTTAAAATAGTTAAAAATTTGGGAAAATTACGGGGCTTCAATGAAAGGTTAATAAGGTAGTTATTAACCCTCCAGTATGATTTGGACAGCTTTGGGAGTCCCGGTGACGGTGATTAGCCCGAGAAGGCATTTTGGCACGCATATCGAGGTGGCAGCATAGGACAGTTTGTGAGTGGACCTTGATTTCTAAACTATGATATATGCATAAATGTTTTATATGTTTTATGGATATGATTTCTATCATGCTGATTATGGATTGGTGATTTACATGGTTACATGTATTTCGAGGCGATTACATATTTGCACTTATATCGAGGTTTGTGGTTTTACGCTGATTATACATGCTTATGGTTTCGGTAATGGTTCAATGAAATGGTTTTGGATTTGAAAAGGTAAACTCGGGCATGAGACAAATTTGTTTTGGAAACCCCCGGACTTGAAGTCCATTTAGTTGCGTTATCGGGCTAGAGGCCCAATTGGTTCGTGAAATGATTTCGGTTTTCAAAATATGGAACCGGGCATGAGATCCATTTGATTTACGAACTCTCGGACTTGGAGTCCATTTGATTTAATAAGGCATCGGGTCGGAGGCCCAGTTTGTTTACTAATCGGGCTGGAGGCCCAGTTGGTTTACGAAATCGGACACGAGGCCTAGTTGGTTTACGAATTGGGGCTTGGGGCCCAATTATGATTTACGATTGTTATTTCAGGTCGGGGACCCATAAATGGATTTCTGGTTTCATGACGGATTATGGGGACCGAGCATGGATCCTTTGAAAGGTTTGAAAGGTTTTGAGAATGGTTACAAAATGGTTTTTCATATATCATCCTTGATTTATGAATTGTCTCCTCCGGGGAGGGTCGTTGGCCTGGGTGGACCCCGAAGTAGTCACGAAGCACTAACTGAGTGGATTCGCCCCTATTGGGTACCTTACTCACAAGAAGGCTTATGGATTATAACCCCTAGGGAGGGTCATTGATTTGCGGACATTGACTTGGGTGGACCCTGGGGAGACATGGGATTTGAGACCCCGGGTAGCACGTGCGTAGCTTTGGAAACTGTGACAGGATTGGTTATATGATATATATATATATATATTGGTATACACAATTTCTTGGATTTTGATGAAATGGTGTTTGTGAATAGTAAATGGATTTGGGCAATGACCCAGATACACAGATTTACGGTTTTGGGCTGAGTTCCTACATATGGTTACTATGTTATGAAATTGTGTAAATGGATTTGGACAGGGGCCCGTGTGTTTTGGATTTACGAAATTTGGGCTAAGGCCCTAATGGTTCATTTAAGTAAATGTTTTGATTTCTAGTTTTCGTATGCATGCATGCGTTTTAGTGAAGGGAATAAATATCTTTATGAAATGCGCTTTTATGAACTAATTGATTTTCGTCCACTCACAGTCTTTTTTGGTTTTTAATACCCTTCAGGTTGATCACGGATGCGGACTGTAGTAGAGACTGAGACTTCACACTCCTCCAATGGATCCTAGCGCGCTCTGGAAGCCAGTCGGGCTGAAGGTTCGAATTATCCCTTTTCTGATACTTCGTGTCAGATGGGATCATGATACATCCCAATTTAACCCCGGGGGGATTGGGATGGGTCGTGACATTCAACCTCGTCTAATGTAGTCACATTCTGAACACCAGCTCCTATCTTCTTCTTGATCTAGGTAACTATGCACTCTTTGACTTCACATTTCGAAAGAAATGAAAACACTCGGTTTATTAATTTTCATAATTCCGTAAAAATGAATTAAAAAAATTAGAAATTTGAAAGAAAGAACTAAGAATCTCACATGGTTCTTTGGATAGTGTAAGGCTTGTGAACACCATAAATGCAGAAGAAGACAGTAGGGAATTCCTCGACACCATACTCCTAAGACAACTCATTCTCCTCAGTGGCATTGTGACAGGACCCGTCCCAATCCCCCTGGATTATCGTGGGACGTACACGCTGTCGTCTGACATCGCATGTCAGACCAGGGATAACTCGTAACCCGCTCGGGGTCCATCAGAGTACACCAGGATCGGTGGTGGAATGTGATGTCTCGATCTTTGCTACAGCCGGCATCCGCAATCAACCTGAAGGGTATTAAAAACAAGAAAGTTGTGAGTGGACAAAACAACAGTTTTATAAAATCATTTGTGTCGAAAGACATTTATACCCTTCACATAAAAGCATGCACGCATCACAAAACAAGTATTCAAATACTTTTCTCAAAAGCAAATCATATTGCTTTTCAAAGCGAAACACAGTGAAAAATGCTTCTTAACCAAAGTTATTTCCTCAGTACTATCTCAGCCCAAACTAAATTACACAAGGTCTCATCGTAAATCAAATCCATGTGGGACCTCAGCCCAAAATCCAATCAAAGAAACCAGAACGAAATCTCATTTCAAATCATAGAACACGGGGTCTCAAACCCAAACCAATCTCAGTGAAACATCATCTACATATGTGTATATATATATATGTATATATATAACTCATCCTCATATGCCCAATCAATAACTAGTCACGATATATCTACAGTATGAATACTACTCGGGTCTCAGCTCCGAGTCTACCCCCATGATCTACGACATCTGGGAGGACCTGTCTCCGGACCCTATCCGAGACTATATCATATCTCTCACTCCTAGGCATGTGCTCCCCCTCAGAGTCACTCATCCCAGGCAGTGGATCGTGACACTCCAGGATCATCGACGTCTGCAGGAGACTATTCATACAGGAGGGCATATACATATAAGTGTGAAACCATTCATTTCTTTCAAATCATAGTTCAATTGGGTCTCATACCTGAATCATAATCCAGGATTCCTCGCATCCGTTTCAATTCTCAATCTCATAGGCCTCAGCTCAAATCCATATCTCAATAGGGTCTTAAACCCGAATTTTCATTTCACAAACCACAACTGGGACTCAACCCCGATATCAAAAATCAACTGGGCCTCAAGCCCGATACCATCAATACTCTGGGCCTCAAGCCCGATACCAAAAACCAACTGGGTCTCAAGCCCGATACCCTAAATCAATTGGGCCTCAATGTCAGGACCGGTCCCGAATCCCCCGGGATTAACGTGGGATCTGCCTGATCCCGTCTGACACGAAGTGACAGACCAGGGAAAGTTCCATCTCTAGCCTTCGACGGGGCTATCAGAGTGTGTCAGGATCATAGGAGTAGGAGAGTGATGTTTCGTCTCTGCTACAGCCCGCATTCGCAATCAACCTGAAGGGCATTAAAACATCAAAAGTCGTGAGTGGACAAAATGATAATTTATTTTAAAACATTTTCGCATAAAGACAATTATGCCCTTCATAGAAGCATATGCATGCATTCAGAACCATTTATCAAATATTCACAAAATCCTTTGTAAAACAAGTACAAAACCTTTCAAGGCTTCATGCCCGGCCCCATAAACCGTCATGACCCATAAATCCAATTGGGTCCTCGACCCGAATCACAATTCAAAACCATTAGGTCAAATCAATAGGGACTCAGCCCAAATCACGTCACGTGGGTCTCAACCCAAAACCATTCTCAATGAAATACCAAAACACAGAATACGGAGTCTCCACCCCAAATCATTTCCACAATATCAAATACGGGGGTCTCCGCCGCAAATCACTTTCTAAAATATGGTACATAGGGTCTCCGCCCTCAAATCACTTTTCCATAAAACCTCATACGTATCAACATACGTATAACCCATCCGCGGCACTTCTGAGAAGATGCCAACTCGGGGCACACAGCCCCTAGGGAACACATCCCCGATATAGTCACGATATCGAATCTATACTAGTGTGCACACTACTCGGGGTCTCACTCCGAGTCTTCTCCCAGGAATCTCCGAGGCTCAATAACTGGATCTAGTACGAGCTCTCTCTCTGGATCTAGTCCACACATCTCTCCGGAATTTGGTCCGGGACCACATCATAATAAATAACCACCACTCCTGGAACGGGATCCCTATGGGGATACCCACTCTGGTCTGTGAATCGTGACTCTCCAGGTCGATGCTGGAGGAGACCATATAAACATGGAGGAGGGTTCAATTCATTTTCAAACTCTTTCTTTCTCAAATCGTTTCTCAACTGGGTCTCAAACCCGATTTATCTCAACGGGATTCCTCGAATCCGATTCCAATTCATTTCACAGGTCTCGACCTAAATCCACAGTTCAACAGGGTCTCATGCCCGAATACTCATTTCATAAATCGAACTGGGACTCAAGCCCGATATCACAACCAATTGGGCCCTACGCCCGGAACCATAAAGCAACAGGACCTCAAGTCTGATTTCACAATCAACAGGGCCTTAAGCCCGATATCTCAACCAAATGGGTCTCGGGCCCGATATCGTAAATCAACGGGGCATCAAGCCCGATAGTACCACTAACTGGGCCTCAAACCCGAATCATAAACCAAATGGACCCTCGGTCCGATCGTATGGCTCAAATGGACCCTACGTCCGATTCCTCGTCAAGTCAAATGGACTCTAAGTCCAAGAGTTCGTAAATCAAATGGGTCTCATGCCCGATTTCATATTTCTAAATCCGAAATCCATTTATTAAACCCTCGTTGAAAACCTAGAACGTATATGCATCGTATAAAACTGGAAATCTCAAAATACGTGCAAATACGTAAATCCTAGGCTACCACAAACAAATGCACTCATGGCATCACAAAACATATATTAAAATACTTATAAAACATTTATGCATGCATCAATTTTGAAAGAAGGGTCTCACTCCGAGTCTTCTCCCAGGAATCTCCATCTGGGAGGCTCAATCACTGGATCTAGTCCGAGCTCTCTCTCTAGATCTAGTCCACACATCTCTCCGGAATCTGGTCCGGGACCACATCATAATAAATAACCACCACTCCTGGAACGGGATCCCTATGGGGATACCTACTCTGGTCTGTGAATCGTGACTCTCCAGGTCGATGCTGGAGGAGACCATATAAACATGGAGGAGGGTTCAATTCATTTTCAAACTCTTTCTTTCTCAAATCGTTTCTCAACTAGGTCTCAAACCCGATTCATCTCAACGGGATTCCTCGAATCCGATTCCAATTCATTTCACAGGTCTCGACCTAAATCCACAGTTCAACAGGGTCTCATGCCCGAATACTCATTTCATAAATCGAACTGGGACTCAAGCCCGATATCACAACCAATTGGGCCCTACGCCCGGAACCATAAAGCAACAGGACCTCAAGTCTGATTTCACAATCAACAAGGCCTTAAGCCCGATATCTCAACCAAATGGGTCTCGGGCCCGATATTGTAAATCAACGGGGCATCAAGCCCGATAGTACCACTAACTGGGCCTCAAACCCGAATCATTAACCAAATGGACCCTCGGCCCGATCGTATGGCTCAAATGGACCCTACGTCCGATTCCTCGTCAAGTCAAATGGACTCTAAGTCCAAGAGTTCGTAAATCAAATGGGTCTCATGCCCGATTTCATATTTCTAAATCCGAAATCCATTTATTAAACCCTCGTTGAAAACGTAGAACGTATATGCATCGTATAAAACCAGAAGTCTCGAAATACGTGCAAATACGTAAATCCTAGGCTACCACAAACAAATGCACTCATGGCATCACAAAACATATATTAAAATACTTATAAAATATTTATGCATGCATCAATTTCGAAAGAAGGGTCTTACTCCGAGTCTTCTCCCAGGAATCTCCATCTGGGAGGCTCAATCACTGGATCTAGTCCGAGCTCTCTCTCTAGATCTAGTCCACACATCTCTCCGGAATCTGGTCCGGGACCACATCATAATAAATAACCACCACTCCTGGAACGGGATCCCTATAGGGATACCCACTCTGGTCTGTGAATCGTGACTCTCCAGGTCGATGCTGGAGGAGACCATATAAACATGGAGGAGGGTTCAATTCATTTTCAAACTCTTTCTTTCTCAAATCGTTTATCAACTAGGTCTCAAACCCGATTCATCTCAACGGGATTCCTCGAATCCGATTCCAATTCATTTCACAGGCCTCGGCCTAAATCCACAGTTCAATAGGGTCTTATGCCCGAATACTCATTTCATAAATCGAATTGGGACTCAAGCCCAATATCACAACCAATTGGGCCCTACGCCCGGAACCATAAAGCAACAGGACCTCAAGTCCGATTTCACAATCAACAGGGCCTTAAGCCCGATATCTCAACCAAATGGGTCTCGGGCCCGATATCGTAAATCAACGGGGCATCAAGCTCGATAGTACCACTAACTGGGCCTCAAACCCGAATCATAAACCAAATGGATCCTCGGTCCGACCGTATGGCTCAAATGGACCCTACGTCCGATTCCTCGTCAAATCAAATGGACTCTAAGTCCAAGAGTTCGTAAATCAAATGGGTCTCATGCCCGATTTCATATTTCTAAATCTGAAATCCATTTATTAAACCCTCGTTGAAAACCGTGAACGTATATGCATCGTATAAAACTGGAAATCTCGAAATACGTGCAAATACGTAAATCCTAGGCTACCACAAACAAATGCACTCATGGCATCACAAAACATATA
Organism: Prinsepia uniflora; assembly: GCA_032719365.1. Classification (NCBI taxonomy): domain Eukaryota; kingdom Viridiplantae; phylum Streptophyta; class Magnoliopsida; order Rosales; family Rosaceae; genus Prinsepia; species Prinsepia uniflora. The sequence continues at coordinate 46,689,255 of CM064868.1, read as the reverse complement.
TTAAAATACTTATAAAACATTTATGCATGCATCAATTTCGAAAGAAGGGTCCACTCACAGACCGTCCGAAGCCGCGCCTCGATACGCATGCCATAATCGTCTCTCGAGTCAAACGTTGCCTCCGGGATTCCCGAACCTGTCCAAATTCATTTAGAGGGTTACTAATAGCCTCATTAACCTCTCATTGAAGTCCCATAATTTTTCCGATTTTCTAACTATTTTTAAAACCGAACCTAAACCTTTGGACATCCCGAACTATATCAAAACGATGTCCGATTGACACGAAACCAGTCCCAAAATGTTCGTTACAACGAATAGAGTGTTTCATATGTTGAACACTTTCCCAAATTACTGTTCACACACCCTCACGCTCCCCAATAAGGCTTAGAATACTATTCATCGTCCCTAACCTCCAGCTGAACCGGTTCGCTGTTCATAGCACTGTGCTGAACCGGCGTGACCGGTTTAGTGCTTTCCTCCCTCTGTTTTGGTCCGATTTCAATCCAAATAAATCCTATAATTCCATAAATCCTATAATTCCTATTTCTTCATTCCCTATCATTTCTAATCATTAAAACTACCTAAAAACACCTAAATCCTAAGGTTTGATTTTGAACCAAACGGTTCAATGTTTCCAAAATCCACCCACGGCTTCAAATCCATCCCAAGCATCCTAAAACCTTCCTAATGACTTCCTAACAACCTAATGGATTCATTAAAACCATCAAAAACGACCCATTACAATAAAAATAGAAAATGCATCGAAAATGGGCTAACCGGGTGCATTCTCGGGGTTCTCCTCCTCTAGCAGCCGTGGACGGCGGTTCAGTCTTCCAGCAGCCATCCTCAGCTCCCTCAGTCTCTCTGGTCCTCCCAGCTGATCATGGGTCGAAGGTTGGATGGGTTTGGGTTGCACAGATGAGAGAAAAAAAATGAGATCAGGTGGGTTGTTTGTGTTTGAATGAAGAAATGAAAAGGATGGTCGATGCATGCATCAATATAGGTGGTATGCGGATGGGTGACACTTGTCACTCATCCATTGGGCCTCCATTAAATATCTGGACCCTACTAAAGTCCAAAAGTTAAGTTATTTCGTAATTCGTGCAATAGTGCACTTGAACTTCCGTGAACCGTAACCTCGCCGTCGAACGTCCGAATTCGACATGCCATCTGTCTATGGATTCGTATCGTCCTTATCTACGTAATGGTCCTCGGCCCTCGACCATTGGATATCCTAGTCGAAAAGTCAACATTTGACCCCTTTTACTCAAAATTACCAAAATGCCCCTAAACTTCCGAACGTCATAACTTCCTCCTCGAACGTCAGAATTGAACGTGCCACCTGTCTATGAACTCGTGACATCACGAACTACGTCACGGTCATCGGTTAAAGTCCATTTGACTATTCTAATGAAAAGTCAACGATTTGCCCATTCCAAGGGCAAAATCGTCATTTCGCCCGAACGTTCGCTAATCCTCGTCTAATCTCTGATTAGTCTCGCTAATCCGTCATTAACTCTTAATTAATCTCGCTAATTCGGGACGGGTCATCACACTCAACCCCGATACCATAAATCAACTGGGCTTCGAACCCGATATGATAAGTTAACTAGGCCTCAAGCTCGATATGATAAGTCAACTAGGCCTCAAGCCCAATATCACGAATCAACTGGGCTTCAAGCTCGATACCACAATTAACTAAGCTTCAAGCCGCATATCATAATTCAACTGGACTACAAGTTCGAAAGTTTCCAACTCAAATGGATCTGATGCCCGATTCCACATTTTCAAATCCAAAACATTTCCTTAAACCATCACTGAAAACACAGTACGTATAGGCATGATATAAAACCAAAAATCTCGAAATATATGCAAATACGTAAATACTAAATACCACAATCATATGCACTCAAGGAATATAAAATCATTGATATACAACAAATATAAAACATTTATGCATGCATCAATTCATATAACAAAGTCCACTCACAGACTGTCCAAACTGCGCCTCGATACGCGTGCTATAAGCCCTTCCAGGGCTAAATCACCGTCACCGGGACTCCCAAACTTGTCCAAATCATACTATAGGGTTACTAACTACCTCAATAACCTCTCATTAAAGCCCCCTAATTTTCAAGATTTTTAAACATATTTTAAATGGACTTTAAGCTTTCGGACACTCAAAACTACCCCGGAATGGTGTCTGATCGACTCGAAACCTGTCCCAAAATGTTCCTTACGTCGAAAGGATGATTTCATATGTTGACCTCATCCCCAAACAGTGCCCCACATCCCCCACGTGTCGCCCAAAGGCGCTAAACGTGGAGCTCATGCGCCGAGCTACAGTTTTCTTCTTCCTCGCGCCAAACTGGTCTAAACCGGTTCACTGGTCAGCCGGTCCAATCGAACCAGCGTGACCGGTTCAAGGCCATATCTCCCTTTTTTCAACCAATTTTTTTCCTTCTTTCCACCAATCTTCCCTAATCTATCCTAGGAGTTTTTTTATGCAATTAAATCCATGAAAACTAACTTAAATCATGGTGGTTCATCATACCATTCACGGCCCAAAAACTCATCCTATGCTCTGAGCACATGCAAGGGCCAAAACTACTTCCTAGGGACTTTATTTAGCTTCCAGGAACCTCAAAATCATGTTTAGGGCTTAGGTTTGAGCCTGCCTGGCCAAATGGAGATTTTGGCCGGTTGCCACCGAATTCTTCTCAAGGTTGTTCCATCGCCGTGCTTACATCACCGTGGCCACCATCAGCTATGTTTCAACCTCCCCTCTCACTTCTCTATTTACCCCATCATCAGAGGATGAAGGTTGTGTGGGTTGGGATGGGTTATGGTGTCGTGTTTGTGTCTCTTGTCCAGATAAACATAGAAGATGAATGAAACAGAAGAAAGGAAGGTTGGTGCATGTATTTTTGTTAGGTGAGCAATCAATGAGTGACACTTGTGACTCATCCATTGGGCCTGAAGCAAATATATGGGCCCACTCCAGAGAAAAGTACACTCGTCTCGTAAAACGTGCAATAGTTCCTCGGAACTTCCGTGACCCGTAACTTTCCTCTCGAACGTCTGATTTTGATGTGTCGCCTCTCTATGGACTCGTATCGACCTGATCTATGTAACGATCCTTGAACCACGAGCATCAGACCTCCTGGGTCAAAAGTTAACTTTTCGCCCTCGTTCAGGGAGAAAATCATAATTTCACCCTGAACGTTCGATAATCCTCGACTAATCCCTGATTAGCCTTGCTAATCTATAATTAATTACAAATTAATCGCAAGAATTTGCGATGGGTCGTTACAAATTTCCTCCTTAATGAATTTCATCCTCGAAATTTAAACCCACCCAAATTCCACAACTAAACCGTGGAAATATAATTCTGCCTCCAACTTGGGGCACCCTCGTGCAACATACACGTCCGAGATAACCATACGTCGGCTCGTAGGTCTTACTCGAGATACCGACACTCGTAGATCTCGCCTGTCACTTACTCCGACAAGTCTACTATACTAAGCTGACATCAAGTCGGCTTTTCAGCCTAATGGTTCTTCTTAGTTGACAATCTAAGTTGACATCATAGTCAGCTTTTCAGTCTACCCCTCTAACACATTCCAAATTTGAGTCGTCAGGCTGAAATACGCACTCCTACTAAGGTTCATCACATCTAAGCTGACATTCTACTCAGTATTCGATCGAGCAAACATCCTCTAGATCCTGCCGTCACCAAGGCATGGATCACAATCGTACAGATCATACTCCAAACTGCGGGATCTATCAGCTTCGGTACTCACATCAACCAACTGCTTTGTTTCCCATGATCATGCTAACTCTCACCAGAGTCCCATCACTACACACCAATCCGAATCTGTCGGATACCGATCCATTCCATTACCACGAAATGCCAAATTGACTTCGTAGTAAGCCAATCTCATCTACAACTATCGTGACCAACCGGCAACTCCCGGCTCCACTACACTTTTGTAGCGCTACTCTAATCTCTACTCGCTCTTGAGTCCCCACATCATAACTCATGTCACTTAGTGACCTACGTTGAAATCCTGACTCATCTTGAGTCCCAAACTGTCACCTCACGTATCCTGTCAAAACACATTCGACATCTCACCCATCCTGGCTGTATCTGAACCTCATCGAATACTTACCTCAGCAGAGGTAATCACATAGATAAAAACACTAGGGTTCCTATGGCTCACATGGCACTGAGCCCTCGGCTCACACAATCACTCAACCCTCTCAATCATCTCTGCACTAGTACAGTATTCGACGTCCAGTCGCCGTCTCATCATGTCGGAACAGATTCGATCATAATCCTCGTCGAACATCCACCATCATATCAAATCTGATCACTATTTCATATCCATATAGGCCTCGATCCATTAGACAAAACCTTTATCCTCTCTGATAACTCTCAACCCAATCATACTAATTTACCGTGGTCAATCTCATCGTCCAACGTGTACTATACACCGGTGCACCCCCATCATATCAATCGTCAAGGCACTACTTGGCCTGCTAAAGGACTGCACTCTGGCAATGTTCATCCACATACAGTATTCACGCCCCAATCATTTGTCTTGGCTAGACCTCTCTATACTCAATGTCCTCTCGGACTCACTGTGGTCCTCTGACCAACTCCAGAGATAAACCAGCCAGTTCATTAATCAATCTCATTCCTTGGTTTGTTCCAAAGGTCAACCGACTCACGTCGCTAGGACGTACCAGCTTAAATCTGTCGGTAACCTATCACCGTCCAACAACATTCCATACAATTGCTCAATGTCAATCTTTATCCTCATATCCAACTCGAGGTATCGGCTATTCATCTCTTCCTGATCGATACATGGGTATCATCCTCGTCTCATACTTATTCCCATATCCAATCTCTGTCTTGTCTTCTCGCTAACTATACCAAGAGATTCTTCAACTGTCTTACAAGATGATTCTCCTCTGCTCCTAGCTTAGCATAGTTAGTAATACGATTCTCCCCAATGACGACCAGATCTCAGTCTACTCGACTCAAGGTCACCACAATCATCTCAATCACTTCGATCCTCTTGATTGTCACCACATGGCTCGATCCGAACTTGCCTCGACCCTCCTAGGATCCACTATCAACTCTCTCAAACCTCATAACATGACCCATAATAACATGCGTCAACTACCTCGAACACTCATTCGTCACATCCAGTGACGCTAAGTATCATCTGCTAAAGAGCAGAAAATGAGAAGTCTCCCTCATCTACTTCAGAATGTTCATCTCCTACTCACTCCAAGGTCACTAAGCTAACTGGAGACATCATACACATGTCCCGCGTCCCTCACGATCGTTCAGTCGTAGTCTCTCGGCCTCCAAGCCATCACTCATGTGGACATCAACCACGTGTCCGTAAACCATCAACCCTCGCATCCAACACGCATATCCATTAATACCTTTTATGGATGTGCATAAACGACATCCCACACATGATCATCCATCACTACTCATTCTCTATTGGGATTCCTCCCAATCATCATTTATCTAGGTGTATTCCATGTCTTGCATTGAGCCACTAGTGATCCTCTCTGTCCCGCTCAGTACCCAACTACTTACATGATTGCCACTCTAGGCACGTCTACTATCTCGGTCACAATCCAATCACTATTGAATTCCCTTCAACGCATTTCTAGTATCTCCCACTCATCTTAGTCACCTCCACTGAGGTAGTGCGGCCCACTCGCCAACACCCAAAACTCAACATCTCCTTCTGTGATTGCACTCAGTCGTAACTAAGTCGAATCCAAAAATCACTGCTCGTACTGTGCGTCACTCATGCACCTTCATATCCTCATCACGACTGATGAATCTCTATCGTCGTAGTCTTCATGGTAACACGAGCCTGTCCCCTTGGTAAGACTCGACTACGTCCATCGATAGCAGTGTCTGCCACAATCGCTTGCAGGCCAATCCCAAAAACACTCCACTATCGAGACTCAATATCCAATCCGTCAACTCGTCGCAGATACCAACCGCTTAACATGTAGTATCCACCGATCGGTCCACCTCGGGAACTAGTCCACAAATACCACTCTCTTGGTAACTTGTTCAATCAATCTCAAACTAGGCTTATCACAAACCCAGCTGCTCACTGCAACCCATGTATCCTAACCAATCCATTGTTCTTGTCTCCGAAAAGTCATCATACTCTGATACTGGTATCCTACCGACCATTAACCTTGATCCAAGGATCTCAACCACTCGTACCCTATGGCCTATCATGCCACACAACATCTATACCGTGGCATCCTCTACCAATTAACATCCCTCCGGGGTTCGACACACTGAACATGGCGTCTCATGTCAAATAGGATCAAACATTCCTAGGCCCAACAGTCTTAATTGGGGTCAATCCAGGGTCATCGTGCACCTGACTGCTCCCAACAACATAATCCTCGATTTTGCAATTTTATCATGGACGACCCTAACATTCGACCTCCACTGATACCACTTTGGCACAATCCTCTATCTGACATGACCTTACCGTTGAACGGTCATAACTCCGTAATACCGTCATACGGGGACATCTACATTGACTAGATCCCAACCACCAGTAACACTACAGCTCTTGGTCGTTAGATTCCCATACAAAACAATCCTACTCAAGATCGAATCTCACCAAAACATGGCATCATGTGCCAATTGGACCCTAAACGATCGCACCACGTGCCAACACAACCTAACCAGGGTTCGATTCCACTGATTCCTCAAACTCTTACCTTAACTATTAAGTTGATGACGGGTTGTTACCATTGCAGAGACATCACATCCAGCTCCTGTGCGTCACTCTCAGAGTAACACATTCTTTGATACCAAACTGATCGGACCTGTCCCAATCCCACTGGATTATCGTGAGGCATGCCTGCTCCCGTCTGACACTGAGTGTCAGACCAGGGATAACTCGTCACCCACTCGGGGTCCATCAGAGTACACCATGATCAGTGGTGGCATGTGATGTCTCGATCTCTGCTACAGTCCGCACCCGCAATCAATCTGAAGGGTATTAAAAACATGAAAGTTGTGAGTGGACAAAAAAATAGTTTTATAAAATCATTTTTGTTGAAAGACATTTATAACCTTCACGTAAAAGCATGCATGCATCAGAAAACAAGTATTCAAATATTTTTCTCAAAAGCAAATCATATTGCTTTTCAAAACGAAACACAGTGAAAAATGTTTCTCAACCAAAGCCATTTCCTCAGTAGGATCTCATCCCAAAACTAAATTACACAGGGTCTCAGTCCAAATCAAATCCATGGTGGACCTCAGCCCAAAATCGAATCAAAGAAACCAAAACGAAATCTCAGTTCAAATCATAGAACACGGGGTCTCACCCCCAAACCAATTTTAGTGAAAAATCATCTACAATATGCATACTACTCGGGTGTCATCTTCGAGTCTACCCCTAGGATCTACGACATCAGGGAGGACTTGTCTCCGGATCCTGTCCGAGATTATATCACATCTCTCACTCCTAGGCATGTGCTCCCCCTTGGAGTCACTCATCCCAGGCAGTGGTTCGTGACACTCTAGGATTATCGACGTCTAGAGGAGAATATTCATACGGGAGGGTATATATATAAGTGCGAAAACATTCATTTCTTTCAAATCATAGTTCAACTGGGTCTCATACCTGAATCAAAATCTAGGATTCCTCGAATCCGTTTCAATTCTCAATCTCATACGCCTCAGGCTAAATCCATATCTCAATAACGTCTTAAACCCGAATTCTCATTTCATAAACCATAATTGGGACTTAAGCCCAATATCACAAATCAACTGGCCTCAAGCCCGATACCATCAATTAATAGGGCCTCAAGTGTAAGACCCGTGTCCTGGAGTGAACGGTGAACGATCCCACATTCCTGCGAGGGGGGAATGGTCTGGGAAGGGAATGGTGGCGTGCCTTATAGGTGTAGGCACACACCTATCTAGCATGAGGCCTTTTGGGAGCTCAGTGGCTTTGGGGGGGATTGGAACCCCAAAGTTAAGCGAGTTGAGGCTGGTGCAATTCCATAATGGGTGACCCCCTGGGAAGTTGCACCGTGAGCTCCCGAAAACAAAACCGTGAGGGCAAGGGCAAGGAGGCCCAAAGCGGACAATATCGTGCTAGATGAATCGGGACCTGACAGAAGAGGGTCGGGTCCTGACAATTTGGTATCAGAGCCAGACCCCGACCGGGAAGTGTGCCAACGAGGACGCTGGGCCCTAAGGGGGGTGGATTGTAAGACCCGTGTCCTGGAGTGAACGGTGAACGATCCCACATTCCTGCAAGGGGGGAATGGTCTGGGAAGGGAATGGTGGCGTGCCTTATAGGTGTAGGCACACACCTATCTAGCATGATGCCTTTTGGGAGCTCAGTGGCTTTGGGGGGGATTGGAACCCCAAAGTTAAGCGAGTTGAGGCTGGTGCAATTCCATAATGGGTGACCCCCTGGGAAGTTGCACCGTGAGCTCCCGAAAACAAAACCGTGAGGGCAAGGGCAAGGAGGCCCAAAGCGGACAATATCGTGCTAGATGAATCGGGACCTGACAGAAGAGGGTAGGGTCCTGACAATTTTTGGTATCAGAGCATAGGTTTGTCGAATTTGTTGGGTCTGTCGTGTTGTGAGGTTGTGTTTTAGTGGTCTGACTACTTCTATGCCTCTTTCAGCGTGCGATTGACGATGCCTCCGAGTCGTAGACCCTCTCCACAACCTGAAGACGAAGCAAGAGAGACGGAGAGTGCTACTATTGAGCGAGCCCAACGGCTCGGGGCGACTACTTTTAGTGGTGGGGCGGATCCTGAGGAAGCCCAAAGGTGGATTACCAGACTTGAGCGGATTTTTGCGGTGATGCATTGTCCGCCGGAGGAGCGAGTAGTGTTGGCTACATTTTTACTAGATGGTACGGCGTACGAGTGTTGGTATACCCTCGAGTTGTCCGGTTGGGATGCCCATAGTGTGACTTGGGAGACGTTCAGGGAACGGTTTCTGGAGCAGTATTATCCTCGTTTTTCTGGGATGCCAAGGAGGCGGAGTTTCTGCAGCTCCAGCAGGGGAATATGACAGTGGCTGAGTATGAATGGAAATTCTAGATGTTGTCCCGGTTTGCTCCTGCTTTTGTGGCTACTGAAGCCGAGAAGTGCCGTAGGTTTGAATTGGGCTTGCGAGGCGAGATTCGAGCCATAGTGACGGCTGGATCCTTTGCTACCCTTCGAGACTTATCAGACGCTGCAGTGAGGGTGGAGGCTAGTTTGCTGGTGCGCCGCCGGGAACCATCTATTCCTTGAGCTTCGAGCCAGCGGACACCGAGAAGAGGTAACTTCGGTGGAGCGTCATCGTCGGGCGATGATCGTTTTGGTAGGCCTGGCAGTTTCCAGAATTCCGGATTTTGGGGTTACCGAGCACCGCCGACTCCGCAAGCTAGTACGACGTCTGTAGCGTCCACAAGGAGACCGAGCAGTGGACCTGGATGGAATGTGTGTTTCTACTGCGGGGAGCGAGGTCATTTTCGACGTGAGTGTCCACTGTTGCCACATGATGGTGGTGTAGGTCGAGGAGCAGCGGAGCCCGGACAGAGTACAGCGTCAGGGACAGCAGGCCCGAGAGGAGGTGGTGGCACTGCCACTAGTAGTTCGAGAGGACGTGGTAGAGCGTCGGGATCTCAGGCCCAGGTGTTCTCGATGACTCAACAGGAAGTTCAGTCGGCACCAGATGCGGGGACAGGTACTTTATTAGCTTTGCTTGTGTTGTACTTAGTTTTGTTGTTGGATTCTGGGAGCGAGTCTAGGATTTTCCCTAGGTGACCTGGGGAGTGGTACAATGGAAGGATGACGGAAGGAATAGGAAGGAGTGACTATAACTGATCGATATGAGGTTATTGAAGGAGAGAACCCACAAGCTAGAGTTTGCCTTTAGGACTTTGTAGATTTATTCCGATAGTGGCCGAAGTAGCAGCCGAAGGAGATAGGTGTTCGATTGTCTGGGCTAGTAGCCGAGCTGGTTTGGAATGGTGAGGTGGTAGTACGTGAGGATGTGCTCTGTGAATTCTATTGGGTACTCCATATGAGGTATTGTAAAATACCTTTGTTTTCTGTTCATAGAGTTTCCCTTGCGTACACCATGCAGTTGTTACATAGCGAGGGTTGGCCGTGGTAACAGTAGTTGGGGATGGAGTGAAATACCCAAGGTGGAGATGATAGATAGAAGATTCAGAAGAAGTTATGGTTAACTTGTTGTTGAGACCCTTAGATGTTGGGAACTAGTTGCGGAATTTCGGGGTCGAAATTCTTTTTAGGTGGGTAGATTGTAACAACCCGTCCCGAGAATCGGGATTAGTAGAGTGATTAAGGTGTGATTAGTAAGGTTAACCGGTGGTTAGTTGGTCCCGATAAGGTCACTAGTGGAGAATGACGATTTTGCCCCTAGTTTGGGCAAAAATGTTGACTTTAGTTCGGGTGGTCGGATGGACTTTGACCGGTGACTAGGACGTAGTGTAGGACGTCACAAACCCGTAGACATGTGGTACGTTCGATTTCGACATCCGAGGAGGAAGTTGTGATGATCGGAAGGTCGAGGGTATTATCGTAATTTTGGTAAAATAGGGGGAAAAGTTAACTTTTTGAATAATCGGGTTTTGGTATGTTGACCTAGGATGGTTAGGTAGATCTCGTCGTCCTGAGTTCGATGACAGGCGGCACGTATTCATCGGACTTACGAGGCGAGAGATATGGGTCTAGGAAGTTGTGGCAAAACCGTAAAAAATGAGTTAATTGGAGGGTATTTTGGTCTTTGTGGCACATTGGGATTTGTGCAGAGAAAGAAGAAATGGAAGGCTGAGATTGAACCAGGTGGGAGAAGGGTTGAGTGATTGGTGACATGTGGCACAGGACTAGAGGATTCTGGTGGAATCCTGTACATGCGCGGTCCCAATTATTTGGGTGCAACTGTGTGTGCCCGTGTGTTGTTCTTCGACACAGACAGAAACAGAGGGTGAGGAATTGAGAGCAATTGATCGATTCAGTGCAAGGGGGAGTGAAGAGTGCTTGTAAGAGTGATAGGGAGGAATCGTGTTTTGGTGGAGGAATCGTGCACGGCGGCACGGTGGTGGTGCGGCAAAGTTTTAGGGAAACAGGGAGACCGTGAGAGAGTTGGTGGTGGCTACGCCGTGTGGTGACTCAAACCACGACCGTGGGAAGTTCAGGAGGCTGCAGGGAGTCCAACGAACACCGTGGCACGCGGCGGTGCGCACGGCGGAGACGCAATCGAAAGGTGAGATCTCTTGCTCTGTTTTTCCCGTGATGTTCAATTTGAAAGTCGTGAGGTTGGGCATAGAGTCAAGAGGAATGGAGGTCAGGGTGAGGTTCAGGAGGGCCCTAGGTGTCGACTAGGATGGTCGCCGTGACGGGGGTGTACACGGCGGAGATCAGACGATGGCAGGCACTCTGGTGCTCTGTTTTGCCGTGATGTTCGAACCCAAAGTCGTCGAGGTTGGGGCTGAGTCGAAGGTCTAGGAGTGTTGGTCTAGGATCAGTAAGGCCCTAGGCTGAGTCTGGTGTTGCCACCGTGACGGGGGGTGACCGGAGCGGATGGATCGTGAAACAGGGGGAGCATGGCCGTCTGGTTCGAGCTTGAATCGACGATGATGGGGCCATGTCAAGGTTAGAGGAGTAGGGGGATGAATTCATAGTGCCTGGACGAAGCTTTAGGAAAAGAGAGGAGATGAAATGGTGGCCGGACGATGGAGATTGTTTCTCGCCGGTCCAGGTTGCAGCGCCGGTTTAACACAATGAGTCGAGGTTGATGACGGTGCACTGTAGCAGCGCGTGAGGGCCACGCGCAGCCACCTTGGGCGGCGCGTGGGGGCCCGTGCGGCAGCGATGGGGAAAGTGGTCAACATGGTTTTTGGTCTAGGTGTTCTAACGAGTCTATGGGAATTGGTTTCGGGTTGTTCGGACGTCGTTTGAGTTTAGTTCCGCGAGGGTGAAGGTTTAAGGTCCCGGGTTTTACGTTTTCGATTCGGGGAATTTTGAGGAAATTTAGGTGAACTTTCGTAGACGTATTAGTGACGTATATTGATGGTGATTGACAGGATCGGGATTTCCCGAGGAAGCCGAGGAACGTACAGGACGTTCGGGACGTGATTGAGGGCTTGGTACTGTGAGTGGACCCTTTCCTTAAACTCAAACATGCATAACTGTTTTCTATAATTGTTTTATATATGTGATTTCATGATTGTTGGATTTATGATGTCATTTTACATAATTGCACGTTTTTTCGAGAAAATACGGTAATTGGCACGTTTTACGATAAAAGGTTGATTTCTGATTATAATGTTATAGTTTTGAGATTTCAAATGGAAAATGATTTCTAATGATTATAAATGGATTTAGGAACATGATTTTGAGAAAGGGTTGGTTTTGAAATCGAAATTGACAATTGGACTTTGGTTAAAGGTTGAAAAGTGGATTTCGGATTTGGGTTCGGAATGACGGTTCTGAACGCTGGAAGGGGTTCAGACCGGGGATTTCGGATTCGAGTTTGGATATGGATTTCAAGTGGTTTTCAAACGGTTGGGATTGGATTTGCTGGATCTGGTTATTGGGTTTAAAGACACGGATATATTTGACGGGGGGACGGGCCCGGATTGAGTTTAAAGACTCGGGAGTTTAAAGACTCGGATATATTGATATTTCCCCCGTAGGCCTTTGAGTTTAAAGACTCGGGAGTTTAAAGACTCGGATATTATTAAGGCCTGGATTGAGTTTAAAGACTCGGGAGTTTAAAGACTCGGATAGGTCCAGCAGGTTTGATCGGAAAATAATGATTTGATGTTCATGGTTTATGACACGGTTTTATGATTCACATGCTGTGGTTTTTCTAATTGTTTTATAGTGTTTCTGTTTCTTATGATGTGCTTTACGGTAACTTGGTTTATAACTGTGTCCTAAGATTGGGTTATGCATGTGGTTTTCAAAACGGAGGGCTAAAAACCCTGGTTTGATTATAAAACGGTTTTCAAAACTTTTATTCTTTATGGTCCACTCACACTTTTCCGTTTTAAATTGCCCTCCAGGTTGTGGAGCGAGCGCGAGGTCTTGACGTCGAGGCAGTGTCTGAGGCATAGAAGTGACGAGCGGGATTCCCGGAGTGTTTACATTTCTTCCGCGTGCGTGTAAATGTTATCGGTTTTCAATTCCTTGTGTTTCGTCCTGTGCTCTGTACATTATAACTTCGGGATATTTTATATAGTTTCTCCTGCGTCTGACTGAGTTTTGGGTGATTTTGAGTGAGTTGTACTTGCGTGTTGTGTCGGGGAGTCAGACGGGAGCAGGATTTACCTCGGGTTTCGGGGTGAAACCGGGGTGGGTCCTGACATCAAGCCCGATACCATAAACCAACTGGGTCTCAAGCCCAATACCCTAAATCAATTGGGCCTCAACCCCCGATACCACAAATCAACTGGGCTTCAAATCCAATATCATAAGTCAACTGGGCCTCAAGCCCGATATCACGAATCAACTGGACTTCGAGCCCAATACCACAATTAGCTATGCTTCAAGCCCGATATCATAATTCAATTGGACTTCAAGTCCGATAGTTTCCAAGTCAAATGGGTCTCATGCTCGATTCCACATTTCCAAATCCAAAACATTTCCTTAAACCATCACTGAAAACACAGCACGTATAGGTACGATATAAAACCAGAAATAACAAAATACGTACAAATACGTAAATACTAAATAGCACAATCATATGCACTCAAGGCATCTCAAATCATCGATATACAACACATATAAAACATTTATGCATGCATCAATTCATAACACAAAGTCCACTCACAGACTGTCCAAGCTGCGCCTTGATACATGTGTTATAAGCCCTTCATAAGCCAAATCAACGTCACTGGGACTCCCAAACATGTCCAAATCATACTAGAGGGTTACTAAATACCTCAATAACCTCTCATTAAACCCCCCTAATTTTTTGGAATTTTTAAACGTATTTTAAATGGACCTTAAACCTTCGGACACTCAAAATTACCCTGAAACAGTGTCTGATTGACTCGAAACCTGTACCAAAATGTTCGTTACATCAAAAGCATGATTTCATATGTTGACCTCATCCCTAAAAAGTGCCCCACGCGCAGCCCAAAGGCACTGCGCGTGGAGCTCATGCGCAGAGCTACAATTTTCTTCTTCCTCGCGCCAAACTGGTCTGAACCGGTTCACTGGTTAGCTGGTCCAACCAAACTGACGTGACCGGTTCAAGGACATATCTCCCTCTTTTTCAACCCGTTTTCTTCCTTCTTTCCACCAATCTTCTCTAATCTATCCTAGGAGTTGTTTTATGAAATTAAATCCATGAAAACTAACCTAAATCATGGTGGTTCATCATACCATTCACGGCCCAAAAACTCATCCTATGCTCTGAGCACATCCAAGGGCCAAAACTACTTCCTAGGAACTTCATTTAGCTTCCAGGAACCTTAAAATCATGTTTAGGGCTTAGGTTTGAGCTTACTTGGCCAAATGGAGATTTCGACCAGTTGCCACCAAATTCATCTCACGACCGTTCCACCGTTGTGCTTTCATCACCATGGCCACCATCAGCCATATCTCAGCCTCCCCACTCACTTCTCTGTTTACCCCATTAGCAGAGGATGAAGGTTGTGTGGGTTGGGATGGGTTATGGTGTCGTGTTTGTGTCTCGGGTCCAGATAAACAAAGAAGATGAATGAAACAGAAGAAGGGGAGGTTGGTGCATGTATCTGTGTTAGGTGAGCAATGGATGAGTGACACTTGTCACTCATCCATTGGGACTGAAGCAAATATATGGGCCCACTCAAGACAAAAGTCCACATGTCTCATAAAACGTGCAATAGTTCTTCGGAACTTCCGTGACTAATAACTTTCTCGTCAGACGTCCGATTTCAACATGTCACATGTCTACGGACTCATATCGACCCTATCTACGTAACGGTCCTTGGTTCATTGGCATCAGACCTCCTGAGTCAAAAGTCAACTTTTCTCTCTCGTTTAGGGGTAAAATCATAATTTCGCCTTGAACGTTCGATAAACCTCGAATAATCCCTGATTAGCCTTGCTAATCCATTATTAATTCTTAATTAATCCCAAGAATTTGGGTCGAGTCATTACACATCGACCTTGGCCAAAATAACTTTTTTGCTTTTGAGATTTGTGGTGGCCGTATAGAACTCAACCATCACAAACCTATTCTTCTCCACCACCTCTCTCAAATTCGCCCCCTTTAATACAACAATGTCTTTCTTGTCCACATCCGGCTATTTATACTCCTACTCATGATCGTCACCCTTGTCGAAATCAGAGTAGAACGTGGACATCGAAATTGGAGACATCGAAGGCACCTTCGTAAGTGCTTCTGAGCAGAACTCCGAAAACTCGCCTTTTATTGATGGTCCTCACCGATACTCGTTGAAAACTCTCTCATCCCCTTCGACCCATTCTCAGAAACCCTAGCTCTCTCACCCCCTTCTATTTCTCAGAAATCAATTTTCGGCAAAGAATGAAATTTGGTTGCTGGTTTTCAAGTTGGATCGAGTTTTCATTTTGTTTACTATAGCTATAGTTTTCAGCGTGTTTTGATGTTTGCCTTTGCCGCTTTGAGCTTCAGGTAAATTTTTTATTCCCATGCACATGAATTTCATAATAGACGACACTTTCTCTAAAAGGTGTCGTCTATGCACTGTCCCTTTATTACTTATCATTATAAAAATGACAGTTTTTTTTTTAAACTGTTGTCTTTATACTATCATAGATGATAGTTTTAATTAAAACTGTCATCTTTTTAGTATGCTCTAAAGGCAAAAATGGCATAATGATGTCAAAGAGAATGTCAACCTGTTGGAAGAATTCTACACTTGAGAAAATGGAAGTGAGGGAATCTCACTTCATAAACCAAATACAATCCATCTTCTTTTGCTAAAGACTACAGTTTTCTTAGGCCACCTCAATTCAAGAGCAACCTATTCAAATACAACTTCATCATAGGTATTGAGAAAAATATCAAATTTCTCTTACTATGCAATATAGTTTGTGCGTGCAAAGAAAAGTGGATTTTTACAAGAATTCCTCTCACATTCTATCCTTAACCAAATAATCTCCAAATTGTTTGATTTTTTGTAATAATAATTTTGAATGATGCTTTTAAGAAATTAACTGTTCTATTTGTCAAACTTTTTGTTTGATTTTTTGTAATAATAATTTTGAATGATGCTTTTAAGAAATTAACTGTTCTATTTGTCAAACTTTCATAAAAAAAAAAAAAATTCTATAATAAACTATAAGAGGAATGCGTATATCCACCCAAATGTATATATCAACAAATTTTTTTTTTTTCAAGTCATGTATGATTCTTAATTATTGGAAAATACATGTGTTCCAATGCAAGTGAAGTTCCCTTCAATTTTATTAATAAAAATTTATTAAATACATAATTAAATATAAATTTATTTTCATTGTCATAGTCAAAGATTTCGTATATAGGGTCAACTCTGAGAGTAGTCGGGTGGCCCTCACCATTTGGCCAAAAACCCATGGGCTTATGGGGGCCCGATAAGCCCGATGAACAAAAGCTCGGCCCGACCCGTTATGGGTCGTGGGCCGGCCCGCCCCGAGAGTTAGTGGGTTGAGCTTGGGCTTATGGTGTTCAAACCCGATATGCCCGAGCCCGATAAAACCCGGTAAGCCCAGCCCAACCCGACTCGGGTGTGACAATAGCATGGGGTTCCACACCATTGAGGATGCCCTAAATGTTTTTTATACTTAGTTTTATGTACATTCAATATATTTTACTTCAATATTAATAAACGAATAGCAAGTGGGCAAGGTCGTTGGTGTGTTTCTGTTAGTTTCAAGAGGCTCGAATTTGAATCCATAAGAGGCCTCTCTTAATATCTCTTTTTCTATGTTTTTTTCCTTTTTGATTTCCCTTTAAAGATATCCCGGTTTGAATACCGGCCGGAGGAGCCTCTTTTAATAGTTATATTTTTTTCCCTTTTGGTTTCCCTTTTTGATTTTCTTTTGGTTTCCCTTTCTTTTTGTTTTTCTTTTGGTTTTACAATATTTTCTTTTCCTAAATCAATTTTCAGCTTCTTGAAAAATTGAGAAGAACCTAGGGTAAAAAAGGAAAAATTATTTGGGATAAGATTGAATGGTTTGACTATTTTATCAATTGAAAAAAAAATTAGTATCAAAATTAGATTATGAAAACTTAATTAATACTTTTGCTATGATATTTAAATAAAAATTCCTTATATGTAATAAGTATATGTATTTTTTAGAAACTATTAATTAAGAACTTGAAATAATTATGTGATCACAGTGTTTTATAATTTTTCTTATTAATTTTTATAAATTTTGGTATAAAATAGTAATATGTTAGAAATATATATATATCAAAATATGTTAGAAATTTTGATAAGTTCTCAATTTAAAAGTTCATTTTAAATTCTCAATATCTGATTACCAACTCTAAATATATTTTTATATATATATTTATTTATATATATATATATACATATATATAATAAGAAATTGCAAATTGCAAATTATTGCATGGTTGAGCAAGAATAGATGAAGATGAAGGCAATGAATGCCATCGGAGAAAAAACAGGTAAAATTTGGAAGCAACCTTAAAAAGGCAGAAGAAACTAAGAAAGGGGAGTGAGCCGAGGAACAAACACTCATACAGTAGTGCATGCAGTGTGTAGCAGAACCCATCAAATTTATATCTATACTAAAGCCCAAGCAGTCGTGCACTGTTCATGTACAGTGTTTTCATCCAAAATACTGTTCATGCATCAAAATCCCAATTTTACCCTCTCCCTCCTGTCTTGACAAACCATGTCGATGTCCCTTCCAAACATAATCGTTGTTTTCTCAGTTAAGACACCTTCTCCTTCAACGTTGTCGCATCCCCTAATCGACACCTCCTCCTCTTCAAATACTCCACGTTTCCTCTTCTTCGTGCATCCCCTCCCTCCGCGTTTCCTTTTCTTTCTCATCGGTTGTTAAACCCAAATGTGAAACCCTATATTCCACCCTAAATATGAGATTTCATCCATACTTTGCTTTAGCTCATAGTGGCCTTGCCGGAATCCATCTGTACGACGCTGTATGGAAGCTTAGCGAGAGACTCAGGCAGAGAGCCATTGAGGAAGTTTGAGGATATGTTGAGGTGTTTCAGGGATTTGAGGGCTTCGATTTGGTTGAGTTGCAAAAAAACTGTTGAAAATTTGATGATTTTTTGCGGATTTTGTAGGTGAGTTCTGGGTTTTGCTCAATTAATGTTTTAGTAAGTTTTCATCAATTTCTCTACGGGTTTGTGTCAATTGATTATTGGGTTTATGCATTGAGTAGTAAAATCTTTGATTTTTGTTGGTTTTTCTCACCTGCTAGGATGCCGACAAAAAGGTATGGCAATCATCGCATCTGTCTCCCTTTGTTTTCACTTTCAATGCTTTTTCTGTTCAACCTCATGGACTGTTTTTGGTTTCGGGAAGAATTGGACCCAGTTACAGCGTAGGTTTAAAATTTGCTTTAATTAATTGATGTTTCAGTTTTGTTATTGAGTTTCCAAAAGCCTAAAATTTTTCCTATTGGTTTTTTGGAAGGATTGAGGAAGATATGATTAGATTCTAGAGAAATTTTAAAGTCAATATTTGTATTTCAATATGATTTCCCAAAATTGATTGATATTTTTTTGTAGAGTTTTTGAATTCTCGAAGTGATGCCTTCAATTCCGCTGCAATTCAAGGTGGCCTTGATCCGCTCTAATAGGTTTGTACAGTTTTGAGAAAATTTCACTGGGGTTTTGTACATTTCCACTGGCAGATGTGTTCTTCTTCTTCAACTCCCGATCTCTCAAGTCGCCATCGCTCTCCTTCTCGCCCATATTAGCTGAAGCCGAAGGGGCTCTGGTTTTTTCCCCAGCTCTCTTTCCAGATTTCATTTATTCTCTGTTCAATTGAGTTAGGAATTCTTTGTGGTTGAAAGTTTTTGGTAAATAACCCTTAGTTTATGCTTACTAATGAATGTACACTAAGCATATATCCTTACTTCAGAAAGGATAATTGGGTTCAATTATGTTCACTATGGTAATTGGGTTTAGCGTAAGAGTAAGGATAAATATTATAACCATCTGATTAATCGATTATCACTAAGATGGATAATTGATGGATAATTGGGTTCCATCTTAGTGAACTAATAATTATCAAACACAAAATCAACCCATCTTAGATTAGTCTACATTTACTAATATATATCAGTTCTAATATATTAGGACTAACTGATAATTATCAGTTCTATTATCAGTTCATGCACTAATTAGCAGTTCCTATATACAAACTTCAAGTCTTCAATAGACAGATGAAATGCACATATATGCAGAAAGGATATACATATATCAGTTCATAAATACATTCTATGCATATATAAATATATATATATATATATTAGCAATTCCTTAATGTGAAGGGTCGATTAAAGTTATGAAATTCGTTTATCAGTGCATATATATATATATATATCAGTTCCTTAAATATGAAAACTGCAATACTCAAGTGTACAATTACGATAATTTTTAGTGATATATATATATATATATATATATATATATGAAAACTACAATACTGATAAGATGGGTTAACTGATACATATGTTTTCCAGTTCTATTTCGTCTGTTGTGCACAATTACGATAGTTTTTAGTGATAATTGTCTAGAACTGATTAATATGTATTAGTGCATGTCGTCTCACTAACTGATATATATCAGTTCATGTTTATGCACATTTCATTTGATTTCCAAGAAATTTTGTGAACTGATAATTATGAACTGATAAATATATATATTAGTTCATAACTAAGATGGGTTGTGGAGGCAGGCTCAACACTAAGATATATATATATATATATATATAAGTTCATAATTATCACTTCCCTCCTTATATATTAGAACTGATATATACTCCATCTTAGTGATAATTATCCTTTCTGATGGGTTAATCCACTTCCCTCCATCTTCCCTTAGCATAAATATTAGGAAATCCATCTTAGTCATAATTATCCTTTCTGATGGGTTAATCCACTTCCCTCCATCTTCCCTTAGCATAAATATTAGGAAATCCATCTTAGTGATAATTATCAGTTATAATATTAGGATAAATATTAACTAATTCCAGTTCACTTTTTTCTGGTTTGGGTTTAGATAGTCCATCTTATTGATTGAGTCATTGAGTGATTAATTCGATTACGATTTAAGAGTAAGCATATATGGGATTATTAGGAGGGTTGTCTGTGTAACATCGGGTGGCACCACGGTTCCTTGCTGTTATCTTCCTATATCGGAGGTAATTGCTCTTTCTAGAAATTGCTATCTTATTTATTCATTTGAAAATTTTACATGGTAGAAGATAATTATTACATATATGGGATTGTTAATAAATGTAATGCAGGGGATCTTGCCAGCCATATTGCAGATCTCTTCCCGATGATCCCTTGCTTGAATGTTTTGAATATATGGATGACACAAATATTAAAGGCGTGTAATTAGTTCATGCAACAAAATGGCTCTATATGTTTTACCTTTTGTATTTAGAATAGGAATGTTTTGAATCATCAACCGTTTGGGCCATAGCCCGAAATCAGTCAAATAACACACGGGACCTCCGTCCAAACCAAAACACGTGGGAACTCGTCCCAAAATCATCTCATATGGGTCTCAGCCCCAAACCAATATGCGAGGGTCTCAGCCCAACGCCATGTCAGTGAAAACTCATCCACATATACATATATACATATATAACCCATCCTAGGCACTTCCGGAGAAGATGCCATCTCGGGGCACACAGCCCCTAGGGAACACATCCCCGATATAGTCATGATATCATATCTATACTAGTGTCCACACTACTCGGGGTCTCACTCCGAGTCTTCTCCCAGGAATCTCCATCTGGGAGGCTCAATCTCTGGATCTAGTCCGAGCTCTCTCTCTGGATCTAGTCCACATATCCCTCCAAAATCTGGTCCGGGACCACAACATAATAAGTAACCTCTACTCCTAGAACGGGATCCCTATGGGGATACCCATTCTGGTCTGTGGATCGTGACTCTCCAGGTCGACGCTGGAGGAGACCAATCAATCATCTCGTAAGGAGGGTATATACATCCCAGTATACAAAACCATAAAAACGGGACTCACGCCCGATAACAAAAAGCAACTGGGCCTTCCGCCCGAACATAAAACGCAACAGGGCTTCTAGCCCGATTTCACAATAACTGGGTATCGTACCCGAACTCGTAAATCAACTGGGTGGATTAGCAGACGTTTGAGCGAAATGACGATTTTGCCCCTGAAATGGGCAAAACGTTGACTTTTCATTCGGACGGTCAAACGGACTTTGACCGATGACTGTGACGTAGTTTGTGATGTCACGAGTTCATAGACAGGTGGCACGCTCGATTCCGACGTTCGAGGAGGAAGTTATGAGGTTCGGAAGTTCAAGGGCATTTTGATAATTTGGGCCAAAAGTTGACTTTTGACCCGGAAGGTCCAATGGCCGAGGGCCGAAGACTGTTTCATAGATTGGGACGATACGAATTCGTAGACAGGCGGTACGTCGAATTCGGACGTTCGACGGAGAAGCTACGGTTCACGGAAGTTCCAGGGAACTATTTACGGCGACACATGTTTCGAGACAAAAAGTGAAGTTTTGTCTTTAGTGGGCCCAGCTTTTTAGACAGCCAATGGATGAGTGACAAGTGTCACCCATCCATTGCCCAGCCAAACATGTTCATGCATCTCACCCTTCCCTTCGTCGATCATTCATTTTCCATCCACCCAAACAACCAAACCGATCCATTTTTCCTCCCCAAAATCCAAACCTGAACCCAGTTGATCTTGCCCATGAAGCCCAGAGGCTGAGACAATGAAGGAGGAATGGTGGTGGCCGGCTGGAAGCCACGCCGCCGTGGACGGCGGCCTTGAACTCGAACCAAACTTCACGGTTAAGCCATTTTTCCATTTTATTTCGATTCCTTCATTATGGGTCGATTTGGATGTTTGTTTTGAATTAAATAGGTTGCTAGGAAGTGGTTAGAGAGGTTTTGAGGGTGGTTAGACGTTGAGGAGCCCTAGGGTGAGTTTTGGAAATTTGAACCGTGAGCTTTGAATTGGACCGATCGGATTCGTTAGGTTTTAGGTGTTTTTGTTTATGGTTTTAAGTTCCTAAGATCATAACTAGAAGAATAGGATTAATTAGGGTCAAAATGGACGAAAATTGAAGAGTGTAGGGGCCTGGACCGGTCACGTCGGTCCAGTTGCAAGACTGAACCGGCCGCTGGAGGTTGATGGTGATGCTACAGTGCCGGCGCGTGGGCCCACGCGCAGGCAACTTCCAGGGGCGCGTGACGGCGTGTGACTGGGTATTTGGGGATGTTTTCAACACATGGAATCATCTATTCGATGTAACGAACATTTTGAGACTGGTTTCGTGTCAATCGGACATCATTTCGATATAGTTCGGGGTGTCCGAAAGTTTAGGTTTGAGTTTAAAAATAGTTAGAAATTCCGGAAAATTACGGGACTTTATTGAGAGGTTAATGAGGCTATTAGTAACCCTCTAAATTAATTTGGACAGGTTCGGGAATCCCGGAGGCGACGATTGACCTGGGAGACGATTATGCCACGCGTATCGAGGCGCGGATTCGGACGGTCTGTGAGTGGACCTTTCTTTCGAAATTGATGCATGCATAAATTTTTATAAATGCTTTTAGTACGTAATTTATGTTTCCATGAGTGAAATTTGTTTGTGGTAGCTTAGGGTCGACATATTTGCACGTTTTTCGAGGTTTTCGGCTTTAAGTCGTACCTTTGCGTACCATGTTTTCAACGAGGGTTTAATGAATGGATTTTGGATTGGGAAATATGAAATCGGGCACGAGACCCATTTGATTTCTAACTCTCGGACTTGGAGTCCATTTGATTTGACGAGGAATCGGACCTAGGGTCCATTTGTGTTATACGATCGGGCTGAGGGCCCAGTTGGTTTACGATTCGGGTTTGAGGCCCAGTTAGTGGTACTATCGGGCTTGATGCCCCATTGATTTATGATATCGGGCCGGAGACCCATTTAGTTGAGATAACGGGCTTAGGGCCCTATTGGTTTTAAAATTGGACTGGAGGTCCTGTTGAGTTGTGGTTCGGGCTTAGGGCCCAGTTATTCGTGTTATCGGGCTTGAGTCCCAGTTCAGTTTGTGAAATGAGAATTCGGGCATGAGACCCTGTTGAACTGTGGATTTAGGCCGAGGCCTGTGAAATGGATTTGAATCGGATTCGCGGAATCCTATTGATATGATTCGGGTATGAGACCCAATCGAAAGTGATTTGAGAAAGAAAGAACAGAGTAATTGAAAATGTATATGAAAACCTCCATATGATTATATGGTCTCCTCTAGCGTCCACCTGGAGAGTCACGATCCACAGACCAGAGTTGGTATCCCCATAGGGATCCCATTTCAGGATTGGTGATTACTTATTATGTTGTGGTCCCGGACCAGATTCCGGAGAGATATGTGGGCTAGATCCTGAGAGAGAGCTCAGACTAGATCCAGAGATTGAGCCTCCTAGATGGATATTCCTGGGAGGAGACTCGGAGTGAGACCCCAAGTAGTGTGCACACTAGTATAGAGATTGATATCGTGGCTATATCGGGGCTGTGTGCCGCGAGTTGGCATCTTCTCGGAAGTGCCTCGGATGGGTTATACGTATGTTGATACATATGTGGTTTATGGAAAAGTGATTTGAGGGCGGAGACCCTATGTTTTATGAATTATAAAAGTGATTTGGGGCTGTGACCTCGTATACGAGATTTGAGGGCGGAGACCCTATGTTTTTTGTTTTAGAAAGTGATTTGGGGCGGAGACCCCCGTATTTGAATTTGTGAAAGTGATTTGGTGCGGAGACCTCGTTTGTGATATCTTGAGAATGGTTTTGGGCTGAGTTCCCACATGTTATGATTTGTAAGTTTGTTATTTCGGGTCGAGGACCCAATTGGATTTATGGGTCATGACGGTTTATGGGGCCGTGCATGAACCCTTGAAAGGTTTTTCTGAATGTTTGATAAATAGTTTTATGAATGTTTGATAAATGGTTTTGAATGCATGCGTATGTTTTTATGAAGGGCATAAAAGTCTTTGTATGAAAATGTTTTAAATGAAAAGTTTAATTGTCCACTCACAACTTTTATGTTTTAATGCCCTTCAGGGTTGATCACAGATGCGAGCTGTAGCAGAGACGAGACATCACTCCCCTCCTCCTACGATCCTGACGCACTCTGACAGCCCCGGCGAGGGCTAGAGATGGAATTTTCCCTGGTCTGACACTTCGTGTCAGACGGAATCAGGCGGGTCCCACGTTAATCCCGGGGGATTTGGGTCCGGTCCTGACAGCATGTCGCCGTGAACATATCACTGCCGCGACCATCTCGAGACCATGGTGCAAACGTCTCCGATCGATCCTCTAAACCATCAGAACTCCAAAGCCAAGCCTCAAGTGACTGCTCGACAACGGGACGTGCATCGTGACCTCTCCAGAAGGAACACATCCCAATACGGAGGTGAGCGTCACGTCGTCCGTCGCCGTGCACACAGCACCCATCGCGGTGCACACAGCACCCATCACGACCATGACTCTAACCTGTAGGTCATCAATAGGGTCTCATGCTCGAGTCAAAACCGAATCCAAATAGGTCTCACACCCGGATTTACCTTTTCAAAACCATTTCATGAAAACCGAAAGCGTATAAGAACGTATAAAACCCAAAAACCTCGAAGTACGTGCCCATACGTAAACACAAACCAAAATGCACTCAAGGCATCCCAAAACACATATTAAAACATATATAAAACATTTATGCATGCATCAATTTCAGAAAGAAAGTCCACTCACAGATCGTCTGCGCTGCTGCCTCGATATGCGCGATGTACTCCTGTCCGGGTCAACCGTCGTCTCCGGGATTCCCAAACCTGTCCAAATCACTTTAGAGGGTTACTAACTAGTTAGTTAACCCCTCACTAAAGCCCCCTAATTTTCCGGAATTTTTAACTATTTTTAAACGCGCACCGAAACCTTCGGACAACCCGAACTATATCGAGACGATCTCCCGATCGACTCGAAACAGTCCCAAAATGTTCGTTACATTGAATAGATGATTTGACATGTTGGAACCTTCCTCAAATTCATCTTGACGCACCCGTACGTGCCGCATGAAGTGGCTGCGCGTGGGCCTCACGCACCCAGCTACAGTGTCACCCCTAACCTCAGTCAGACCTGTCCGACCGGTCCGGTTCGGTTTTTCCTGCAACTTTGAACAGCATGACCGGTTCAAGCCCATAACCGGTCCAATAATCACCGTTTTCAAGCCTAATCGATCCTATCCTTCCTATTTTTGTCCTAGGAACCTAAACCAATACCTAGAACCCTTAAAACCTCTAAAACCCGACTGGTCCAAGAACCCCTCACGGTTCGACTATCCCAAAACCTTCCCCAGTGCTCCTCAGCATCCAAAACCTCTCAAAACCTTCCTAACCCACTCCTAGCAACCTATTTAATTCATTGAAACCATCCAAATCGACCCATAACAATTAAAATGGAAAATGAACAAAATCGGGTAAAACCGATTACCTGCTTGGGTTTTTCTTCTCCGCCGTGCATGGTGGCTCTGCCTGGCCAGCCACCACGTCCACCGGTCCTCCTCTCACTCTCTGGCCTCTCACAAATTTTCAAAGGGTCAAGGGTTTGGATTGGATGAAAATGGTGGATCGGTTTTGGGTTTGGAATGAAGAAAATGGGTGATCGATGTAATGGGAAGGGATATGCATGAGTTGGTTTGGATGGGCAATGGATGGGTTACACTTGTCACTCATCCATTGGCATGTCCAATAATATATGGACCCCACTTGCTGCCAAATTGTCCCCATCTCGAAAAACGTGCAATAATGCACTCGAACTTCCGTGAACCGTAACTTCGTCGTCGAACGTCCAAATTCGACGTGCCGCCTGTCTACGGACTCGTATCGTCATGATCTACGTAACGGTACTTGGCCCTTGGTCATTCGACCTTCCGGGTCAAAAGTCAACCGTTGGCCCCTTTTCGCTAAAATTACTAAAGCGCCCCTGATCTTCCGATAGTTGCTGGACTAGAATTTCGTTAAGCTTTAGTATTGCCAAGTTTCTTTAATTTTTGGAGTGAGCTTATTTTCAAAGCACTTCTATTTATTTTGTTTTTTAAGTTCATTATTATTTAATCGTTATTTCGATTCAATACTATTCTATTAGCGTTTATTTAATTGTTTCATTTAATCGCTTTGTTAATCTTAGTTTACTATTCTTTTTGTAACGACCCATCCCGAGTTTACGGGATTAATTAAGGACTAATTGAGGATTAGTAGGACTAATCGAGGATTAGTCGGGGATTTTCGGCCGAATGGTGCAAAATGACGATTTTGCGCCTAGGAATGGGCAAAAAGTTGACTTTTGACCCGAAAGGTTAAATGCATGGGGACCAAGGACCATTACACAGATCAGGACGATACGAGTTCGTAGACTTACGGTTCGTCGAAATCGGATGACAAACGAACAAGTAAAGCTCATAGGAGAGAAATTGGACTATTCACGTATTTCGAGATTTGAATTAAATGGCTGATTTTGATTGGCCTAAAATATATGGTTTTGGATCAAAAGATGAGTGACACTTGTGACCCAACCTATGACCATTTAATTGATACATGCACCCACCATTTTCATTCATCTTCTTTATTTTCTTCACCCAAAACCCGTACCCACCCCTCTTGGCTTCATCTTCTTCATGTTTCGACTTGAGAGGGAGAAAGTGAATGAGTAGGATAGTGAAGATGGCTTGGACGGTGGAGCTGCCACGGGAGGTGGCCGGAATCGAGAAAATCGAGGTAAAAACAGTGGGTTCCAATTTTGGGTTTTTCGATTTTGATGTTTTTGACCGAAACTTTGAACGACCATAACTTTAAATCCAGGTAATTTCTTCAATTTCTAGGTTTAGATTTGGATTCCTTGTCTCGAGTAGATTATTTTACATTGGTAGAACGTCGAATTTGGTTGAGAAATGCGTGAGATATCGAAGTTTGAAGTTTGGGACGAAAATGAAGTTTTCCAGCGAGTTTGACCTAGTTGACAGACGAGTTAACCCGTTGTCTTTGACCGAGTTAACTCGTTGACTTTGATCGAGTTGACTCGTTAACTTTGACTGAATTGACCCGTTGACTTTGATCGAGTTGACTTTGATAGTTGACCATGACGTCAACGTTGACATTGCTGAGGTCAGCGTTGACTTCAACCAAAGTTGACCAAAACCTTTGACCGGCGCATAGGGGCGTGTGGGAGCGTATTTTGAGCTGAGACCGGTCCCCATTTTAAAGGTTTCAACAATACGAATCCAATGGCGGTAGTTTCAAGTCGATTAGAGATCATTAGGTTGGTCAAATTAAGGTTTAAACCTCAAAAAGAGTGTTTAGGACGCGTTCCTGCGGGACTATTCATGGATTTTTGGTATGACCTTATATAGTCCGTTAGTGACCTTTGGTATGATTTGGATAGGTCCGGAAGTTCCAGAGACGGTGAATTAGCCCCAGAGAGGCTTATGGCACACATATTGAGACGCAGCAAGTACGGTCTGTGAGTGGACATTTGGTTTTAAAATACAATGTGTGCATAATTTTTTTATATGTTTTATATATGTGATTTGTGATGAGTATGATTATGATATTTGGTGTTTACGTATTTACACGCATTTCGAGGTTATGGTTCTATACTGTGTTTATACGTACTTATGTTTTATATCAGATTTGGAAGTAGGGAATTGAGCTTGAGACCCATTCGATTTACGAACTATCGAACTTGGAGTCCATTTGATTCATACTATTGGGTTAGAGGCCCATTTGGTTATGATATCGGGCTTATGGACCAGTTGGTTGTGATATCGGGCATGAGTCCAATTTGTGGTTTATAAATGTGATTTCGGGTTTAGAGACCCTAAATGGATTTGAATTTGGGAAATTGGATTTATAGATTTACAATAGTTTTATGGAAATGGATTCAGTGACACTACATTCTGGGCGTGGGCCCGTTTAAATGGTTTTATGAAATGTTTTCCATATATTATCCTTATGATATGATATCGCCCCCCAAGGAGGGTCAGGGACCTGGGTGGACCCTGGGGGAGACTCAGATGAGACCGAGGGGTACACGTAGCTCTATATATGATATCTGAGATGTTAGGAATTGCCTGCTAAGGGTCGCCCTACGGAGAGACCGAACCGTAAGGAAGCTTAGGAGCAGGATTGCTATTATTAGATGTGACGTCTGGGATGTCAGGCATGTGGAATGCAAAAGATGGATTTAAATATGTTTTATTGGATTGGTTATACGGTATTTTGTGGATTTGGGTAGAGACCCACGTGTTTCGGTTTTGGGGCAGAGATCCACGTGTTTCGGTTTTGGGGCAGAGACCCTTTATGTTTTACTGGTTTTGGGCTGTGTTCCCACATGGTTTGTTTTATGGTTTTGGGACTACGGCCCCAATGAGTTGAGGACGGAAATAGCTTTGGTTAATAAACGGTTTTATTACATTTAAGATAACTGGTTTTTGAATGCATGCATACTTTTAATGAAGGGTATAAATGTCTTCTTTGTGAAATGATTTTATTAAATTATTTATTTTCGTCCACTCACAGTTTTTGGTTTTAATACCCTTCAAGTTGATCACGAATATGGGCTGTAAAAGAGACCGAGACATCATACTCCTCAACTGATCCTGGCGGGCTCTGTAAGCCCCGAGAGGGTAAAGGTTTGGGTTATCCTTTGTCTGGCACGTGGGTGTCAGAAGGGAGCATGCCACATCCCGCGTTAATCCTAGAGGGATTGGGATGGGTCGTTGATAAGTCACAAATTAAGCATCATTTCAACGTTATTTCTTATCCCTTTTACTTATCGTTTGATTATAATCATTGAAACAATAGGAGAAAATGATCTCTTTTGTGAAGTTTGTGCAGATTGCTTAGTTGAGGTTTAAATCATTTTTTACAATGAAATGCGATCTTTAAAAGGCTAAATCTTTAAGTACTCATCAAGGACTCATAAAGGGCCTCATCATCTCCCATTTACATGACCAAGATCTACCAATACCCTAAAATTCACGGCTTAGCCCCTAGAAGCCCACAAAATGCGGTTAAAGGTGTTTTAGGGGGTTTACTTGTGCATTAAGTAACTTTGGACGAATTTTCTTACCTTTCTCAATGAGGAATGACATGGATTGACTTGGATAAGAAGACTTAATTATATTCCTAATCAGATCTTGAAGTTAAAAAGGCAAGAAACAAGGAAAAGGAAGCTTCTTGAAAATTAAGAAACCATCTTATACATGGTTACGGTTAATTAACTTCCCTAGCCGCAATTTATCATGTTTCCTTTATTTTAGGGCAATGTAATCTGATTTAGGATAGCATTAAATGAATTCCTAGTCAAAGATAAAGTCAATAAGTGGAAAGAAGAAAGGAAAGGGACTCCTTGTACAAGAAGGATACAAAAAACGGCCAACTATGGTTTTTCACAAAAACAAGGAGTTTTCCTCCTTGTTTTGGGGCTGTTTTCCCTTTTCTTTGAGGGAGATGTTAGGGCAGGTGTTTGGGGTTATAAATAGATGTTTTCCTCATTGTTTTTGGAGGCCGAATTTACCTCTTGAAGGTCCCCAAAACTCTGTCAAAATTCGTACTTCAATCCATGTTCTTAGTTTAGAGTTTTGTAATTTAATTCAAGCACTCTTTATAATTCAAGCATCTTCAAATTCAGCACGTCTACCTTGATGGAGTTTTCCTTCATCTCTTTTAATCATTGTCCTATTATTATTTCTTGCTTTATTTATATTTGTGCACCATTTAATTATGTCCTTATTTTATTCAATAATGTTTGAGTAGTGTAATTAGGGCTAGGGTTACTTGAAGCCCTAGCCATGTTAGTTCGTGTTTGATTTCTGGCTCTTGATTATGATTATTATGTATGCCTGGATTTGTTGGATTACTATGTTTCATGAACTCAATTTATACTTATAAGCTTAGCTACCTTATTTGTGTATAATTGTCGATGTAATTGCTTGACGAATCACCTTGATGTTTGTGTTCACCCTGCAATTTATGGCATCACGTTTAAGAGGGGGAATCTTATTCATAATCTAAACTCATGACTTCCTAGGCCTGCACATCACTTTTCTAGGGACAGTGTAGTGTCATTAAATCTTCTTCATGTTTCACGCATTATCATGCACCATCTGTAATAGTTGTTTAAGGGCGGGCACATCACGCTTAAACATGCAATCTAAGAGGAGATAATATGTGTGGGGTGAACCTTTGCCAGACCCCTGCACGGGCACTTAATTCAGATACATACATAGTAATCGAATAGAGGAAATCTAACGGAACTTTAATTGGTAAAGGTAGATAGAAACCCTAGCTCGACTTAGTTAGTTATTATTAGTTAATTTACTTCATTCATAAAACATAACAAACCCAACCCCCCCCCCCCCCCCCCCCCCCCCCCCCCCCCCCCCAATTTGCATTTTAATTACTCCACTTATGTCAATTGAGTTAAACGAAATTGGATATCATTGAGCAAGTCTTCGTGGGATCGACCTTTGCTTGCATCTATACTATCTACACGTCTTGTGCGCTTGCAAAGTTTATTACACGTAGAGGTTTTTCCTAGTACATCTTTTGTGCTTGGTAAAATCTCTATCAGTCGTGTCAAGGTGGTATTAGAGCACGGTTTACTCTTGGAGTGTCGCGCATGTGAAGGATGTGATGTCTCTACGAGTACGACAACCCGTCATCAACCTGATAGTTAGGGTAAGTGATGAACCCTATAGAGAGTTATGCCATGGTTTGGCAGTGATAGATCCTATGAAGGGTTGGATATGACGAAATTTTAGAGTTGTGACTGTTCAATGGTAAGGTCATGTTAGGTTAGGATAGAGGTGTTGCTGGGAGCAGCTGGGTTCGTGATAACCCTAGTTTACGATTGGTTGGTCTAAAATTAGAGTCAAATGGTGAGATCCAATAGACGAGGACAATCGTGAGATAATGAATCGGATCCTGGGGTGGACCGATCAGTAGTTTTGACACCTTGAGAAGAACGTACGGACGCTTGAGGTGGTATAGATGTTGAGTACGTCTTTGAGGACAGGGTTCTGTTTAGTATCCGGTTAGTATCTGATGGCTATCCGGTTAGTGTCCGATTAGTACAGACTCCGTACTTAGAGTCTCGATAGCAGATTGTTTTCTTGAGTTAGACTGCACGAGGTGGTGGCAGACATCACTATCAAGGGTGGTTGTGGTTTAGACTTTCGAGAGTTGGGCGATGTTCGAGGAATGTTTATGTGGCTATCCCTCGTAGCTTGGGAAGCGGAGTTCCTCCGACATGAGCAAGGGATGTGACTTAGTTATGGAGTGCTCATGTTTAGGTGTTGAGTAGACGATGAAGATTTGTCAGTTTGTGTTGAGTCTGGGAAGTGTGACGTGAGTGATAGTTGTGGGATCTCATGTAGAGATGAGTTGGATGGAAACCCAACCGTGACTGAGTGGTGCTGGACGACGACGAGGCGTCAGGGAGATTCGTGGATTATGGGAGCTTAGACGAGAGTTAACTCTGGCTCCGAGACTTGAAGGCAGTTGAACAAGTACCGTAGATGTCGAACGGGACAGTGAGGGTCCCAGGTGGCTTAGTGAAATGGAGTTGGCTTGAGTTTAATTAGAGGTACGGAATACCTGGTTTGGTGACCATTTACCTAGTGATTGTGAGACGTGAGACACGAGTGTGGTGCTCAAGATTTGATCCCTTAGAGTTGAGACATACGAGCTAGTACTACATTGGTGGTAGTTGAGAGAACCGAGATGGTTTAGTATGGACAAGGTTAACGATTGAGTTGGATTTGTTTCCAAGACACACATGACGTGTCAGAGTATTTCCAGTGAGCTCAGGGAGCTTAGAGAGAGTTAGTTGTGCTAAATTTCCAATTGGCTTAGGAGTGAGGTAGTTACTGTTTAGCAGAGTTGTGGCCTGGTACGTAATCCATTTTGCAACCGATTGTCGGAAGGTACCGATAGAGTTGAGAGTAAGGGAATCTAGTGGTAAGACTCAGTGGAATTGGGGGATTAGTTGACTTGGAATGTCATTGATAGGGTTTCTTTCTAGTGAAGTTCTCGTCATCGTGGGAGGTGTAAGTTTGTCAGGTTTGAGCTGAAGTAAGAAGTGACTTGGTAGTGGAAGAATCACTACAGTAGTTATCAATATATATTATTGGTTGGCAAAGGAGACTTCTCTTTTTCTGCTACTGTGCAAGTGGCATGGTTGCAATTCCTTTTGGTGTCGGAATGTCAGAACAGGAAGTGGATTGTGTTTGAATGAGTGGAGGAACAGAGGGTGCTTAGTGTCACCTAAGGTGGTGAGTGTAGTAGGATCGGTACGTACACTCACGTAGGATGAATTTTGATGTAATTGTCTTTGCTTATCCTAAAATGGGAGATTATCATGGGCTAAGTGAAGGAAATCCTCAGTTTAAGGACTAAGTGGTGACAAATTATATATCTTCTGAGTTTGGGTCGCAGGAATGTTGTTGCCTGAGAATACAAGACAAAGCTTGGATATGGGCATGATTACTGATATTGGATTTACTAAGACTGGACGAGAGTCAGTGACTGCCGGGTGGAGGCTGTCTCTGTGATTGCAGTTTGTTGATGGGACTGTCTTCCTTTCGAACTTAATCTGATGAGAGATTTTAGTTGAGGGAGCAGAATGTTGGCTACTGCTCTAGGTTGGTTAATCCGGATGTCAGTGGGAGTTGCCACAGGATTGACAAATGAGACGATACATCAAGTATCAATTAGGAAAATATGAATAGCCGATTCTGAGGTTAGGAAGTCTTGGTGGACATGTTTGGGATTGGACCTTTTTCAAGTGTTTTGATGACATGACCCACTCCCAATCCCCCGGGTTTAAGGGATAAGTCATGCTCCCATCTAACCCACTTGTGACACGAAGGCTAAACACGCAAGCCAGACAAGGGATACCCAGGTCAACGTGCCAAAACTAAATCCCAATTTCCCAGAGTGTGCAAAAAATATTGTGGATCGCATGTGTTCTTATCACCGGACTTCATGAACCTGTTCAAATCATATACTAAGGTCAACAACCACTTCATTATGTGTCTACTAAATCCCCATAATTTTCTCGAATTTTTAACTACTTTTAAACTCGATCCTAAACCTTCGGACATCCCGAATCATATCGAAACGATGTCCGATCGACTCGAACCCAAAATGTTCATTACATCGAATACATTAAAATACGTGTTGACAACTTCCATAGAAAGTGTGCCACGCGCAATCATGCGCCACCCAAAGGGGCTGCTCGTGGGCCTCACGCGCCTGCACCAGCCACCCCTAACCTCTCGCTAAACTCGGTTCAGGGCAGTTCTACGAATCCAGTCTAGGCCGAATCGGCAAGACTGGTTTTCCTCCATTTTCAGTCGGTTTTCAACCCGGTTAAGTCCTATAGCTTCATCCCTTCATTTTTGATCGATCTAGCTACTCAAAATGTAAATTTAGGACCTAAAGCTTATTTTCCCGATTTAAAGTACAAACTGTGTTCTGCAACCATGTCTGCCAACGTTCCCGACCACCTTGAGCCCTGGTTTTGGTCCCAATCAACCT
The DNA here is from genome assembly GCA_032719365.1 of Prinsepia uniflora. NCBI lineage: Eukaryota > Viridiplantae > Streptophyta > Magnoliopsida > Rosales > Rosaceae > Prinsepia > Prinsepia uniflora. The sequence continues at coordinate 46,655,381 of CM064868.1, read as the reverse complement.
CTGGAACCTTTAGAAATAGATTCCAATCATTATAATCGATCAACAATCACTATAACTAAATGCACGATTTTCGAATTCAAATGAAGGCTTCACGGGAGACTCACTTTACCACACCGTCGTGTACCACTGTGGTGACCACCACACTTGTCTCAACCCCCTTATCAACTTCCCTTAGCACAGCATAGACTAAGGGTCACGTTTTAAAGGTATTTGGATCACTTATTTCCCACGGGTTCATAGCTCCCCTATTTTCATAATTTCCATGGCCACCATCCACGGCGGCTCTTTACGGTGGCACCACCACCTTCTCATCATCTAGTCTCTCATTTTCATTCACAAGGTATGCAGAATTGATGAAGATCGAAGGAAGTAAAGGGGCGGGTTTCTCTCTGTTATCTATGTTTTCTTCCCCAAGCCAGTGTACAAATATCAACCCTTATTTAATTTTAAACTGAGGCAGCTAACCAGGTTCTACAACCATCCAAAGAGGGGAAAAATGTCCCACAGCCATTGGGCATAAATCCCAATGCACTAAGTGTCCCAATTTTACTGGGCACAGATCCCAATGCACAACAAAAAGACCAAATTGCCCCTTGTGACACGACCCATCCCAATCCCCCTCAGATTAATGTGGGATGTGCCATGCTCGCGTGTCAAACAAGGGATAACACATACCTCAGCCTATACGGGGCTCCCAGAGCACGCTAGGAACGGTGGAGGAGCGCGATGTCTCGGTTTCTGCTACTGACTGCATCCGTGATCAACCTGAAGGGCATTAAAACCATTAAAAACTGTGAGTGGACAAAAATCAATAAGTTTATAAAAACATACTTCATAAAGAAATTTATGCCCTTCAATAAAAGTATGCATGCATCGCAAAATCAGTCATCAAAACATTTACTCAAATGAACCATTAGGGCCTTAGCCTAAAAACGTAACTCAAAACCAAGTGTAGGAACTCAGCCCAAAACTGTAGAATACCAAAATCCGTAAATCCAAAACCAAGCGGTCCACTACCCAAATCCATAACCAAAAATCCACAAATACTGAAATGCCATTTCATGAATCCAATAATCTATATTTAACATATAACCATCCCCGACATTCCAAATGTCTAGCGTCCCAGACGCTCAATGTCCCATATGTCATATGTCACAGTAATAAGCAACGCGTGTTACCCGGGGTCTCTCCAGGTTAATATCTCTGACATCCTTGATGTCTGACGTCCCAGATGTTTGACGTCCCAAACGTCTAATCATAGCATTCCTACTCCTAGGTCACTATACGGTCTGGTAGCTCCATATAATGACCTTCACAGGCAATGCACAATGACTTCCCCAGTGTCCCAGACACCTGGAGGAGACCATCACATATCCTCGTATCAAGATGGTATATGGAAAACAATTTTACAAAGCCATCTCAATGGGCCCTTCCCGAAATTCCCATAAAACATCACAAATTCATTTAGGGTCCCCGACCCGAAATCACGATTATAAAACATAGGGTCCCAGACTCGAAATCAAATTTATAAAACTCAATTGGGCCCCATGACCGATTTTGTAAACCACTGGGCCCCCGGCCCGATCATATAACTCAAAAAGGTCTCTGCCCGATTTCAAAAACCAACTGGGCCCCTAGCCCGATCACATAATTCAAATGGGTCTCATGCCCGAGTTCATCTTTCCAAAACCAAAACCATGCCATAGAACCATTATTAAACTCACAATCACATAGCAATAGCATAAACTCGTAAACCTCGAAATACCTGTAAATATGGAATTATCTCGAAATACATGCCATCATGTGAACCACCAGTGCCACAATCATCATCATAGAAATCACATATGTAAAACATATAAAAAAGTTATGCATGCATCACATCTTAGAAAACAAAGTCCACTCACAGACCATCCTACGCTGCCACCTCGATACGCGTGCCATATGGCTTCTCGGGCCCCATCACTATCACCGGAACTTCCAAACCTGTTCAAACCACACTAGAGGGTTACTAACCACTTCATTAACCTCTTACTAAAGGCTCGTAATTTTCCCAAATTTTTAACTATTTTTAAACTCGATTATAAACCTTCGGACACCCCGAAACATATCGAAACGATGTCCGATCGACACAAAACCAGTCCCAAAATGTTCATTACATCGAATAGATTAAAAGTCATGTTTAACACATGTCCCAAAAGTGCCCCACGTGCCCCCACGCGCCGCCGCAAGCGGCTGTATGTGAAGCCCACGTGTCGGGGGTACCGTTCACCGTCTTCCTGAATTAAGCCGGTTCAAACCGGTTCGGTCCAACTGAACCAGCATTCGTGGTTTTCTCCATTTCCACCTATTTTCAATTCCATTTAATCTTGTAGCTTCGTTTCACTGATTCTAATCGATTAATGACGTCAAAACCTGAACTTAGGGACTGAAAATTACCTTCCTGATCGACGATACAACCTTCCATTTTCCTCCGCCGTCTCAGGCCACTACAAGCCACCACAGGCCCCGAAACCAATCCTGATCAACTCTTGGTAGCTCCCAGATGCTCACCTAAGCAACCAATTTGAATAACAATGACCAATTCGCAATTTTCCATTATTGAACAGTAATAGAGCTTCATCAGGTTTCTCACTCACCTCGCCGTCGCAAGCTCAGCCGTGGCCACCACCACGGTCATCTCGACCTCAGGGACTCCATCCACTCCTCCAACCCGATCAACAACCAACCAAAATCGATTTTCCATTTTTGAACATAAAACAAGCTTTTCAGTTTTTCCTCCGCCGTGGAATCCTCTGTGCCTTCTCGTCCTCGCCTCACCGTTACACGCTCAGCCTCCCTCAGCTAGTCACTATGTCAGATTAGGGTCATGGTGTGAGGGTTGTGGGGCTTGTATGACAATGGTGGTGCACGGGTTCGAAGTAAGCTAAAGATGAAGATGATAGCTGATGGTGATAAGGAATGGTGAGGATGAGTGGATAGAAGAGATGGACGGCTAGGATTTGAAGATGAATAATATAATATAACTAACCAATGGGACAAGATCCTCAATCTAAGGAGAGTGGCCAATGGGATGAGTAACACTTTTCACTCATCTAAGGGTCCCACCAAAAATATCTGCCATTCACAATTAATTAATATTAAATTCAAATCCCGAGGTGAAAGTTTTAGATTTCGATCCCGTGACCATAACTTCTCCGTTCGACGTCCGATTCTGACGTGTCGCCTATCTACGGACTCCTGACATCTCGATCTACGTGACGGTCATCGGTCCTCGTACGTTTGACTCCCCGAACCAAAAGTCAACATTTTGCCCAATCTATGGGCAAAACGATCATTTTACACCATCTGTCCGATTTCGCTCAACTAATCACCGATTAATCTCACTAATCCTTCATTAGTCACTAATCTAATCCCAAAATTCGGGACGGGTCGTTACACCTTGCAAAAATTACCAACATAGCCCTCAACTTCCGAACATCATAACTTTCACATCGTATATCGGAATCGGACGTGCCACCTGTCTACGGACTCGTGACGTCCCAAAATATGTCATAGTCATCGACCAAAGTCCATTTGACCACCCGTGTCAAAAGTTAACGTTTCGCCCAATTCCAAGGGTCAAACGGTCATTTTGCACCGTTCGTCCGAAATTACGCAAGTAATCACCGATTAATCTCATGAATCCTTCATTACCCACTAATCTAATCTTGAAATTCGGGATGGGTCGTTACATTTGAACCCTCACAAGATCGGACAGATAGACTTTGAAATTGGACTGGGAATGGCTACCATTGGTAATCGGATTTGCTCCGATGTGGTTGGTTTGTTCAGAATGTGGACTGGACATTGAATATTGTACACTAGACTAGAGTGTTGTTGAAGGGTTCAGTGTTTGTACGAGCTTAGAGCTCAGATTTGTGGATGGCCAATGGAACCCTAGAGTTTTAGTTGTGTTATCCCTGTTGGAGCAAGTATTCGATGGGGTCCAGATACACTCAAGTAGAGTGAGTGGGTGGTTAGTGTAACCACATGACGAGTGAGGTGATAGTTAAGACTGTTCTCGAGTCAAGATTACAACGTTGGACTCTAACTGAGACGAGGTTTTTTACGAGGTACCTTAGTGGGACTCTAGAGTGAGTCGAGGTTTTGTAGGTGACTCGAGCAGTGATAGTGGAGTCTTGAGTACCAGCTGAGAACGACAGTGTGTCGCGAGCGTGGCTTACGGTTAGGAGGCTGTCTAGTGAGGTGGAGGAATTGAGACTTGAGATCTCTCAGTGAGCACAAGACGTCAACTTGAGTAGATGAATGAGAAGAACCATCAGGCTAAAAAGCTAAAGGAAATCACCTTGATTTGACAGAATTGTCGGCTTTATTTTTCATCTAAGCATATTGGTAAGTTAACTTGTCAAGCAGTATCAGTTGGACTCGGAGTGCACCTGTGTCGATGATAGGGGAGTTAGACTTGTTTTGACGTCTCAGTTGATGTTTGGATTCTTGAGACTTGAGTTGTGACTATATCCAATCTAACGGTCAATGCTGGTATGGGTTAGAAGGTTGGATTGTGGTCAACGTCACTCGACGCGGTTATTGTTGTGACGTTTAGGTATGGACGAGTATTGTGGTGAGACATTTTGGTACTGATGAGTACAGTAGTTAGTGGTGTATGTTTACACGAGCGTGCCCAAAGTTGGAGGTAGACTTGGACATCCAAACTGTGGTAATTGGATGTAGATCTAGGTCAGTTGGAATTTTGAGGATGAAGTTATTTTAAGGAGAGTAGGTTGTCACGACCCGTGTCGAGTTTATGGAATTAATTAAGGCCTAATTGAGGTTTATTAGGACTAATCGGGGATTTTTCAGACGAATGGTACAAAATGACGATTTTGCCCCTAGGAAAGGGAAAAAGGTTGACTTTTGATCTGAGAGGTAAATGCACAAGGAACGAGGACCATTACGTAGATTAGGACAATACGAGTTTGTAGACAGGCGACACGTCGAAATCAGACGTCGGACGAAAAAGTAATGCTCATAAGAGAGAAATTGGACTATTCATGTATTTCGAGATTTGAATTAAATGGCTGATTTTCATTGGTCTAAAATATCTGGTTCTGGACCAAAGGATTTGTGACACTTTTCACCCAACCTATGACCCATTTAACTAATATATGCACCCACCATTTTCATTCATCTTCTTCATTTTCTTCACCAAAAACTCGTACCCACCCACCATGACTTCATCTTCTTCATGTTTCGACTTGAGAGGGAGAGAGTGGGGGAGTACGATAGAGAGGCGGACCAGGAAGATGGGTTGGACGGTGGAGCTGCCGCAGGAGGTGGCCGGAATCGCGGAAACTGACGTAAAAACTGTGGGTCTCAATTTTGGGTTTTCGATTTTGTTGTTTTTGATCGAAACTAATCTCATATTCACGTTCCTTAAGGTGAGAGGATTCTATTGAGCCAAGTTTGGATGGTTTTGGACGTCGAAGGTGGCCGGAATGACGATCGGAAGTTTGGCCAAAACTTTGAACGACCATAACAATAAATCCATGTACTTTCTTTAATTTTTGGGTTTATATTTGGAATCCTTGGCTTGAGTAGATAAATTTACATAGGTAGAACTTCAAATTTGGTTGAGAAATGAGTGAGATATCGAAGTTTGAAGTTTGGGACGGAAATGGAGTTTTCTGGCGAGTTTGACCAAGTTGACTCGTTGACTAGCGAGTTGATATGTTGACTGGTGAGTTGACTCGTTGACTTTGGCCAAGTTGACCCGTTGACTTTGATTGAGTTGACGAGTTGACACGTTGACTTTGACCAAGTCGACTCGTTGACTTTGATCGAGTTGAATGCTGGCCATGACGTCAGAGTTTACTTTGATGACGTCAGCGTTGACTTTGAGCATAGTTGATCGAAAACTTTGACTAGCATGTGGGGGTGCATGGGAGAATATTTGGAGGTGAGACTAGTCCCATTTTAAAGGTTTCGACGATACGAATTCAATGGCGGTAGTTTCGAGTCGATCATAGGTCGTTAGGTTAGTCAAATTAAGGTTTAAAGCCTCAGGAAATGTGTTAGGGATGCGTTCCCGGACTAGGATTGTTCATGGGTTTTACGTATGACCTTATAGAGTTCGTTAGTGACCTTTGGTATGATTTGGATAGGTCTGGATGTTCCGAATACGGTGAATTAGCCCTTAAGAGGCTTATGGCACACGTATCGAGACACAGTAACGACGGTCTGTGAGTGGACATTTGGTTTTAAAATACGATTCATGCATAATTGTTTTATATGTTTCATGTATGTGATTTTTGATGAGTATGGTTATGATATTTGGTGTTTACGTATTTACACGTATTTTGAGGTTTACGGTTCTATACTGTGTTTATACGTACTTGTGTTTTATATCGGATTTGGAAATAGGGAATCGGGCTTGAGATCAATTTGATTTACGAACAATCGGACTTGGAGTCCATTTGATCCATACTATCGGGCTAGAGGCCCATTTGGTTATGATATCGGGCATATGACCCAATTGGTTGTGATATCGAGCATATTACCCAGTTGGTTGTGATATCGGGCATGAGTCCCATTTTTGGTTTATAAATGTGATTTCGGATTCAGAGACCCTAAATGGATTTGAATTTGGGAAATTGGATTTATGGATTTACAATGGTTTTATGGAAACATATTTGATGACACAACATTCCAGGCTTTGGGCCTCTTTGAAAGGTTTTATGAAATGTTTTCCATAGATCATCCTTATGATATGATATCGCCCCCCTAGGGAGGGTTAGGGACCTGGGTGAATCTTGGGGGAGACTCGACTGAGACTGAGGGGCACGCGTAGCTCTACAACATTTCCTACGAGGGGTTGCCCTACATAGAGACCGGACCGTAGGGAGGCTCAGGAGCAGGAATGATATTATTAGATATCATGTCTGGGACGTCAAGCATCTGAGATGCGAAGGATGGATTTAAATATGTTTTATTGGATTGGTTATACGATATTTTGTAGATTTGGGCAGAGACCCACATGTTTCGGTTTTGGGGCATTGACCCCTTATGTTTTACTGGTTTTGGGCTGAGTTCCCAAATGGTTGGTTTTATGGTTTTGGGCTAAGGCCCCAATGAGTTGAGGAAGGAAATTTCTTTGGTTAATAAACAGTTTTATTACATTTGAGATAACTAGTTTTTGAATGCATGCATACTTTTTAGTGAAGGGTATAAATGTCTTCTTTGCGAAATGATTTTATTAAATTATTTATTTTCACCACTCACAGTTATTGTTTTTAATACCCTGCAGGTTGACCGCGAATGCGGGCTATAACAGAGACTGAGACATCATACTACTTTACTAATCTTAGCACGCTTTGGAAGCCCTGAGCCGGTAAAGGTTTGGGTTATCCTTTGTCTGGCACGTGGTGTTAGACGGGAGAATGACACATCCCGCGTTAATCTTGAGGGGATTAGGATGGGTCGTATCACTTTTTCTTTAATCTTAGTTTACTATTCTTTTTCTTTATCTTAGTTACTGCTTTTCAATTAAGAATTTATTTATTGCATTTACGTTTAAATTTATTTTCTTAAGTACGTTTATTTTCCTAGTTCAATTTAATTATTGTACTTGCATTCCATAACCCAAAATCTAAAAAAAAAAATATAGAAAATATATAAGTTCGAAACTAAAACAACCTTGACCCCATAGGAGTGAAGAAATCCAGACCAGGAATAGGTTCCTTGTTTGGTCGCAAAATTGTAAGGTTAGGAGTTAACCTTAGGGACGCACCCAACATTCATAATTCCAACTAGGCCATTTGGTGGCCGGGTGGTGGCACACCTACACATCCGTTCAAAGGATGACAAAAATCCATTCTATCAACTTTATAAGTTAAATTGAGGGAAATATATTTTGGCACTCCAAGTGGGACCACTAGGTTTTGATATTGTATGGTCACTGGCACTAGGGGGATCCTAGAAGCGACCAAGAAGCCCATCTGCCTAATTTAATAGTTAGACAGAGGAGAAGGAATATGGCTAGAACACTCCTTATCTTGACCCCGCCATTTGGTATGCCAACTTCTCAAGCAGGCCATAGTGGCCAATTACAAGTTGGCCGAACTTTGATCAAGATTACATACAATGTTTTAGTTGAGACTACCCGCAACCCTTTAGAGCTGGTCCTCCAGCCAAATTGGCCAAACTCACTGGGCTTCCAACAATATATTCAGACATTAAAGGTAACAAATCGAGTAACCCACTAGCGGCTTGACAAGCTCTGTCAGGACCCGACCCTCCTCGGTCAGGACCCTACTCATCTAGCACCATATTGTCAGCTTTGGGCCTCGCCCTCACGGTTTTGTTTTCGAGAGCTCATGGTGCAACTTCCCAGGGGGTCACCCATCATGGAATTGCACCAGCCTCAACTCGCTTAACTTTGGGATTCCAATCCCCCCCAAAGCCACTTGAGCTCCCAAAAGGCCTAGTGCTAGATAGGTGTGTGCCTACACCTTTAAGTCACACCACCATCCTCTCCCAAACCATTCCCCCATGTAGGAATGTGAGATTGTTCACCGTTCCCTCCAGGACACGGGTCTTACAAGCTCTCTGTCAAGATGAAAAACCAGCGGTTGGATGATTGCAACTAGTTTGCTCAAGTGAACGATAGACTCAGCCAACAACATGTCCAAAATGGACACCTAGCGGTCGGAGGTCATATGGGCGCTCAAGCTGGAACTTTTGGAGCGAACGAGCAACCTAACAAAAATCTAGTAGGTAATAACGTGGGTGAGAATATCCCAAATCATAATAATCCCCCAGGTTGGAATAATCAGTTCCGGCTGAACCCGTATCAAGCTTTCCACCCAGCTCGACCACAGGCCAACCCAGCGGCTAGGGGTAACTTTGCTAGCCCATACATAAAATCAAATTGCCAGCCTAAGTGGTTGGGGAAACCATGGAGGAAATTATCTAATGGTCATAACAACAAACTCTGCCAACAAAAGGTATTCGATTGGGGTGTGGTCGAGCAACTGATCTAGGAGATGGTGCCTTTGGCCAGAAGAGTCGGACGACTAGTGTACAGAAGGCTGTATCCACAACATTTCAACATGGAAGAATTTCCACATGGGTTTAGAGTTTCCGACTGCTCCCTTTTCTTGGGTGATGGAATTCAATCCACGGTAGAGCATGTAGGTCGATTCACAACTCAATACTAAAATAGCTCATTATGAAGGCCTTATGTTGAGACTCTTCTCTAGTGCTCTCACGGGGATTGCATTCACTTGGTATGTGAATCTACCACAGAATTCCATCCCGAATTAGGTGACCATGGAGCAACTCTTTCATGAGAAATATTATCAACCTGAATCGGAGGTGTCTATGGTCGACCTAGCCAAAATGAGGCAAAATTTTAGTGAGTTGGCCAAAAAATTCTTGGCTAGGTTCAAGGTGTCTATTAATGTGGTCACATTATCGTCATTCTTTGAAGCCCAATCCGGACAACCCAACATTATCGCTGGTGATGTTTTGAATGAAGTAGAGTTCATGGTGCTAGTAGGTAAGGCGAAAAAGTTAACCATAGAAACAAACTTTCAGACACACCGGGTCGAGTTTAACGAGTCACAAATTTGCACTAAAAATGAGGAGAAAAAGAATTCGGGAAAAATTTGCCATGAGATGCCTACCAAGAGAATGTCAACCTATTTGAATGAATTATATGTGTGTGCTCATTTCGATGGGATAATAATAAATAAAGTGAAAGTGGATATAGGGCGACTGTGAACCTCCTTCCAACGTCGATCATGTAGAAGTTGAAAGTTGAAAAGAGAGATGGATGAACTTATCCTGATCGAGACAATGGTCAGTGGGTTCATAGGAGAAACCAACATAACTCGAGGGATCTGCCCTCTTGAGGTCAGATTTTGGGACAAGGTTAGAATGACGACCTTCTTTATGGTCGAAAATAGAGCTAACTTTAGTGCTTTGGTGGGTCGGGATTGGATCCATGGAAGCATGTCTGTGCCATTGTCTCTCTACCAATGCCTCAAGTTTTAGCATAAAGATGGATCTACAAAAATGGTTGAGGCCGACTCACGACCATTCATGGACTTAGCTAACGCAGTAGAGGCCAAGTTTTATGATGAGGATATTGGACCTCTTTACTTCATTGGTTCAGACAAGAATGGCCGGCCTATTGGAGCCACAACTAGAAGCTAGTCGATTTGGGGGCACATAATGCACAAGCCAACGGTGAGCGGCCTACAGTTACTAATTTTTCATTCTTAATGAATAGTATAAAAAATAAGGAGGATTAGAAGAAGGTTGCTATGGAAGACACCTTGAGATGGCTGTATTGTTTTGTGCCGAAAGAGCGGCTGAACGTGGGTCATCAGCTAGCTTGGTGGAATTTCACCAAGAAGGCCTGGAAGAGGATGCCCTTGAAATTGAAGAGATAGATTTAGTACTTGTAAGACCTAGTCTTAGAAGCAAGAACGGTGAGCAAGACCCGTGAGCTTGTGAAGCAAGAACAGTGAGCAAGACTCATGAGCTTGCAAAGGCAAGATCGGTGAACAATCCAACATTGCACGGGGAGGGAAAGGTGAAGTGTCTTATATGTGTGGGCACGCATCTATCTAACACAAGGCCTTTTGGGAGCTAAATGGTTTTGGATTTATTGGGAACTCCGAACTTAAGCGAGTTGAGGTTGGTGCAACCTCAAGATGGGTGACTTACTGGGAAGTTACACGTTAGCTCCCAAAAAGAAAACCGTGAGAGCTAGGCCCAAAGCGAACAATATTATGTTATATGGGTTGGGTCATGACAACACTGGCCAAGCTAGATGACTCTAAGGCCGAAGTTAAGACCTTTTGATAGAAATATATTTGGGAACAGAAGAGGAGCCAAGGCTTATCTACATTAGTGGCCTACTGGAGCGAAATCTACAAACCAAGATGGAGGAATTTCTTCGGGAGTTCAAGGATTGCTTTACTTGGGACTACACCGAGGTGCCCACTGGGACCACCCGGGGACGTGCCCCGCTCCCGTCTGACAACGACTCCAAACATACCAAAATTACCCTTAAATAAAAACTAAATACTCAAATAGATAAATAACGAGCAACAAGATTGTTCAAAGTGATAGCTGTTAGACAAGGGATAGTAAAATAACAAAATGTGAGCACAATAGTCAGAGTACATTATTTGGTGCTCAACATACCCACAAGGGGGTATACAGGTGCACAGCGAATAAACTAAGCCTCTTCCTCCTCCTCCGGATCCTCCTCTAGTTCCGTGTCACGGCCTAGAGGGGTCAGTAAAACATTTAAAGAGTGAGTGGACCAAAAATAAACAGTTTATAAATCAATTTCATATTAAAGTAAATCATAAGGTTTTACCTCTCCGTTTTCCAAACCTTTCATGCATTGAAAACACAATATCATAATGAAATCATAATCATAATCGAAAGGAGAAACTAACATATTAGTGCACTGTAAAACCCAACCCAAATGATGTCACGGTTCTAAGGCTACGCGTTGCCACTCAGGGTCTCACACCCAAGACTCTCTAGGTACATCAGTGCCCAGTATCCCGGTCACTGCCCGAGGTATACAACATGCCTTCCTGAGGGTAAGCAACCCAACGGGGGTCAACTCCACTCAGTCAGGGCCCCGTGACTACTCCAGGGTCCACCAGGGCCAACGACCCTCCCTGGAGGAGACAAGATAGACAGGTAAGAAAGTACAGTACAATAACAGTATAGTTTACCCTATGTCCCCCGGACATCCCAGAATACAATCCACATATAATCCAGACGGGTCTCATGCCCAAAACATTATAATAAGAGATATAAACAGTTCATATAGTACTCATCTAAATCATAAGTGGAAATAGTAAAACAGTTTATGCATGCAAGCCTTTTATAAATCAAACAGCCCACTCACACTCGGTCCTCGCTGCTCAACGACCGCTAAAACCTGTATTAACATATCTAAGAGTCACTAAAGGACCCTACAACTCCAATACTAAGACCCTAGAACAGATCTGTCTCGAATACGCAACTTGGGCACTATTCTTGAGGCTTCAAACCCCATTTTGGTCATCTTAACGATCTCCGATCGACACGAAATCACCACCATTGGATCCGTATCGTCGAAACCTTGAAAATGGTACATGTCCCACCAAAAATACTGTTCACATGCGCCCCCACGCGCCTAGTCAACTCGTGGCTCAACGCTGCTACAGTGCTGCTGACGTCTAGCATGACGTCACTGCTAACGTCAGCATGACGTCATAACTGACACTTGTCAGGTGACATGTGGCATGCTCTGGTTAGCCCTTGATCTGACAATTTCTGACATGATGACGTCATCACTACTACAGTATCGGGTCAACCCGTTTACTAGAGTCGGGTCGCCGTTGACCCGCGGCTTGATCCGTTTCCACAGTCCGTTTTCGGCCACCTTTTTCGATGGGGTTCGATCCTAATGAGTCATATAGGTCTGTTCTACGGTTCCATAACCTCAAAACTGGAAGAAAAACGATAGAATCTTACCTGGGCTTCGATGAAGTTCACGGCCAAACTCCGATCGTTTTCTCCGGCTATCCTCTCCGTCTCAGTCATCCCAACCGGTCCCTATGAACTCGTCACTGACCCTAGAGTATATCCCAAACCAATTATTCGAAACCTAAACGTTAAAATGGGTTGTTTCGAAAGAGGGAAGGTAAATGGGTTTCTCGGGTTTTGGGTGTTACCTCCACCGTGTTGCCGTCGTGGCCTTCGTCATCCATTTAGTTGTGTTCCTGATTTCCTCAAGACGTCATCTGGAGCTCCGTTCAAGTCAAGAGGGTGAGGAGGTGTGGTTTTGCTTCTTGGATCCTAGTCCTCTGCATTTCGGGTCTGGGGTTTTTCGGGTTTGTTCAGGCCGGGAGGAAGGGAGATGAGGGTCGGTGGTGCACGGGGAAGCTGAAGGTGATGATGGTGGTGCTGAGGACGGCCGTCTGGTGGTGTGAGAATGGCTGGGTCGATCGTTTGGGTTGAGAGAAAATGGAAGGGTTCGGTTTGCACGGTGTAGGAAAATGTATGTGTGTTTGTTTTTTTCCAGAGAGAGATGATCGTGCAGGGATAGAGAAAAAGCAGAATAAATGAAGGGTTAGGATCAGTTTGGGCGGAAAGATCAAGGGCTAGGGTTAATTGAAAGGAAACAAAATATATAAAATTGGACCTATTGGTGTAGACCCAACTTTATTGGAATAGTTGTCACTTGGATGAGTGACACTTGTCACTCATCCGCTGGCTTGATTTAAATCTAGGGTTTGCACAGATTCCCATAATTAATTAATATTTTAATCGTTTGCTCTCGGTTCGTAAATTCCGCTTAAAATGCTTCCGTGACCATAACTTTTTCATACGAACTCCGATTTCGGCGTGTCGCCTGTCTATGGATTCGTGACGTCCCGATCTACGTCATAATCATGGTTCAAAGTCTAAATTATTTTTTGGGTCAAAAGTCAATGTTTTCCTCCCTCAGGGGCAAAATAGTCATTTTACATTAAAATATTAATAATCTCGGTTCGGGTCGTTACAATTGGGTTGGAAATTCTTTATGAAATGAGGGCCACCAATATACTGGTCATGAGGGATTCCTTGTTGGTTCTAAAACAACTATTTGGAGACTATAAGGTATCTACCCAAAACTTTTTGGCTTACCACACAATGTCAATGCAATTGTTGGAAGATTTTGATGAGGTGGAGTTAAAACATTTTCTAAGAGATTGCAATTCTTAGGCCAATGCAATGGCTCAGTTGGCATCTGGGGTTCAAATTTCAGAAGGACTCTCCAAAGAGATGTTCAATGTGGAGAAGAGGTTTTTACCTTATGTTACTGAAAGAGGAATTCCTTTAGAAGTGTTGATATTAGATGTTAACCTAGATAATTGGAGTTACAAAATTATAGAGTATCTAAAGACCTAAACCTCTCTACTGGTCGACAAACCCGGGGAGTAGCACGTGATAAGCACATAAGTCATCACCTTTTTATCTCAATTTCCTTTGCATTTTACTTTGTTATATCCCTAATCTTACCATTTCTAACTTTTTTAATGTTTTTAGGTACTAACCCAAGAATGTGGAGTAAAGAGGTTAAATTGGAGCAAAACGGCATAAGCTATCAAGAAGGGCCAAGATTTATAAAGATTGGATCAAGATTCATCAAGATGAGTCAAGACTATGTCTATATGTGCAAGAAGTCTCAAGATTATGCCAAGATTCATACGTGGAAAGCCCAAAAGAAGAAGTGGATTAAAAGTTACAAAACAGAAATATGTATGTACAAATCATCCCACGTCCACGAACCATTGTGAACAGCTAAGATATAATCAGAATGCGAATAAGGCATGGTTTGAAAGATCTAGAGTCTAGTTTCCAATGGTTCAAGAATTATTATAATTGGAATCCTACAGCCACGGGAATTACTTTTTTGGTGAGGCATAGTCAGACTGCTCGAGTAGGATTACTTGTTCTACTAAGAATTGACGCCTTGCTCATTTTCCAGCTGTTGAAGATCAAATTCTCATGCTTCTAGGAGATGTTTAATGTATGAATTAAAGGGAAGTTCCATGGAAATAGCAAGGGTCTTGTGTGTAATTCCCAAAGAAAACTCCTTGCAGCATAAGGATGTAAATTGCGGCTAATAAGGATTCCTTCTAGTTTAGGATTTTTTTTTCCTTATTAATTAGGATTGAGCTAGGGTTATGTCCTATGCCTATCAAAAATTTAGTTTTCTTATTAGTTAAGGGTCACTCATTATTTACACCAAATCTCTACTTCACCAAATTTCCATTTTCATCATTTCGTGAGATCTTTTGTAATAGCCAATTACACCATATTGCATCATAAACACCTTCAACCATGATATAAAAGGCTGTTCCTGAGTGTCTCACTAAGGAGTGTCGACCACTTAGCATCCATGGGGAAGTTCCCGAGAGAGAAAGTGTAACACGACCTCTTTACCCTGTGATTGTGTATTGTTATTGAATGATCATTTTGTTGGATTGATCTTTAATATAATTATGGTTTTATATCTTATATGAATTTCAATAATCTTCCATGTGTTTCAATATCTTGGTCTTTGTTATACTTGTAATTTGTGCTTAATGCTTGATTAGATATAGGGCAATTCTCGAGTCTAGATTATTGAAAGTGTATAGGGCAGTTCCCGAGCATGTACTTGAGATAATATGCTTGTATTTCGTAAAACTAAGGTTATGAAATTTCGTAGGTTTTGCAATTGGCATAATTTATGAAAGAGCTAGGATAAAGATGAGTTGGCCATGTAAATAATAGATTAGGTTAGTTTAGATTAGTTAATCACGTAGGATAATAGAAACAACCAATTACCCCCCTAATTATTTAATCAAGCGATAATCATGCTTAGGTACCCTCAATCCTCGGTAAAGAATGATCCCTACTTATCAATGCTACATTCTACAAAAAATGGTTTTAATTTGTATATATTTTCATTAAGTGTTGAATGTGACTTTGTGTTTGCTATAATGCTTAGTTTTAGCACTTCAATTTTGGCTCCATTGTTGGGGATTGAAATAATCTCTTGTGTGATTTCGTTTGTGTAAATATGTTTATAATGTAAATATCATACTTGTGCATAAATGCCATACTTGTTTGTAAAAACCATATTTGAGTTCCCTTACTTGTGTATATTCTCAGGATGTTTTGTATATTCTTTTCTATATCTCGTCTTTTTTTCATGTACATATTCTCACTTAACTCTCTTGAAAGAACACTCAATATGCAATTCACTTAATCTAAGGTCCATGAACTATAATTAGGGATGCCTTTGTCAAGGAGATAACGCATGAACTTGACTCTTGAATTCAAGATGGATTGAAGCCTTACCAAGAGGCAATGGGAGAGCACTATGTGGAGTCCGAAATAGTGCATAGACCTCACATCATACGAGTTGATTGAAGCACTTTGCCTAGGCTAAAGGCGTTAAATTCAAACGCATGTTGGGAAGCAGCCCAACGGGGGAGTCTACAACAGATTTGCATTCTTTTCCCTTATCTTTTAATTTGGTTTCTTTTATTTTCTTAGTTATTTTCGTTAAACTCTATCTCATACTTAATTCTATGTTTTTACTTTGATACATAGAGGACAATGTTGTATTGAAGTGTGGGGCAAGGGTTTACAATTTTATTTGTTTTAAAAAAAAATGTTTTTTTAAAATCACAAAAATTGTTTTCTCAAAGTGTAAAAAAAAAATAAGTAATTGTAAAAAAAATTGTAAAAAAAATAAGTAATTGTTTTCCCAAAGTTACGTAATTGTAAAAAAAAATTGTTTACAATTAGGACTCTTTTTTTCTAAACTCGTTTAAAAAAAATAAGTTTTTTAAAATTATTTTCAAAAGTCATTTTCAAAAACAAAATAATTGTTTTAAAAATTGTTTTCAAAAATTCTGTTTTTTTATCGTTGTCAAAATTTGTTTTCTTTCCAAAATTGTCACGTTTTTTTTCAAACTATTTTCAACAAAATATTTTTCTAAAAATTGTTTTTCAAATTGTTTTCCCAATTTTTTTTTAAATTGTTTGTTTTAATTACTTCTTACAAAAAAAAAACAAAGAAAAATATATGTAAAAACATTTGTGTGTTGTACGTTTTTTTTAGGAGTCTTAGAATGCACTTAACCTTTCGATGATAATAATGAAAAAAAAAGGATAAGACATGGCTAAAAGTTAATCATTAAAACTTGAATTTATTTGTTAATGCCTTGTGATTGAATGTTTATGACTTGTAGTAGATAATGCATAATAAACTAGTACATAATGAGCATGTTAATATACGTATGAATCATACGAACCCTATGTGAGCTTTAGTGTAACGACCCGTCCCGAATTTCGGGATTAGATTAGTGATAATCGAGGATTAGTGAGGTTATTCAGTGATTAGTTGAGCAAAATCGGACAAACGATGCAAAATGACCATTTTGCCTCTAGCTGTGGACAAAATGTTGACTTTTTGACTGGGATGTCCGATGGTCGTGGGCCGAGGACCATTACGTAGATCGAGTCGATACGAATCCGTAGACAGGCGGCCCGTCGAATTCGGACGTTCGACGGAGGAGTTATGGTTCACGGAAGTTTCGGGTCATTATTGCACGTTTTACGAAACGAATACCTTTTGGCATTAGGTGGGCCCCAGATATTTTGAATTGGTCCAATGGATGAGTAACAAGTGTCACCCATCGATTGCCCAGTATGTTACATATATGCATATCCCCATTTCCCCATTTCATACATTTTCCCCGATCTCATCCAAATGCCCATCGACCACGACCACACCCCAATCCCTTCCCCCTTCACTGGGTTCAATCTGAGGATGAGGCAGAGAGTGGCTGAGGACTGAGAGGTGGCTGCAGGGAGGCCTGAACAGCCGTGGACTGCGGCGTGGAGGAAAACCCGACAAGGTAATCAGTTTGGCCCATTTTCTTTTATTTTCGATTTGTGACATTATGGGCCGTTTTTAGTGCTTTGGGTGAGTTTGTTAGGTTGCTAGGAAATTAATAAGGTGGTTTTGGTGGTGTTTCACGGCCGAGGAGGCCCTGGGAAGAAACTGGAAAATTGAACCGTGGGCAAGGTTTCAAACCAATGGGTTTTAGGGCGTTTTTCTTCATTCTATTGATATGGTTAGGACCCTAGGATTTCGATAGGAAGGCTAGAATTGAAAGGGGTTTGAAATGGGTTGAATAATGGTGGGAAATCAATTGGACCTGTTGTGCCGGTCCTGTCCGGTTCAAACCATGTGGACCAGCTGGTTCACGTGAGGAAGAAGATGACCGTGCTGGGCGCGTGGCTCCCACGCGCAGGGTCTTTGATTGGTGAGTGTGGGTGCATGGTCCATTTTTTGGGGATATTTTTAACACATGAAATCATCCTTTCGATGTAACGAACATTTTGGGACTGGTTTCGTGTCAATCAGGCATCGTTTCGATAGGTTTCAGGGTGTCCGAAGGTTTAGGAATGAGTTTAAAAATAGTTAAAAATTCCTAAAAATTACGGGGCTTTAGTGAGAGGTTAATAAGGTAGTTAGTAACCCTCTAAAGTGATTTGGACATGTTTGGGAGTCCCGATGACGGTGGTTGGCCCGGGAGAGCCGTATGACACTCGTATCGAGGTGGCAGCTGGGACGGTCTGTGAGTGGACCTTGGTTTTCTAAATTGATGCATGCATAAATTTTTATTATATGTTTTAATACTTGTTTTTTGATTCCACGAGTGCACTTGTGTATGGTTACGTATTGACACGTATTTCGAGGTTTTAGCCTTATACGGTGCCTATATGGGTTTGTATTTCTTTGTTGGTTTAAATGAAATATTTTTTGATTTAAAAAGGATAAACTCGGGCATGAGACCCATTTGGTTTTTTCTCGGGCATGTAGCCCTATTGATTACCTACGGGTCTGAGTCGTGGTCGTGGCGAATGCTTTGGGCACGACGACGATACGATGCTCGTCTCCGGACTGGGATACGTCCCTTCTGGAGAGGTCACAATGCATGTACTGTCGTCAAGAAGCCGCTGGAGGCTCGACTTCGGAGTGCCGACGGTTCAGGATATTGTTCGGTGATGGGTGCACCATGATCTAATGGTGGTCGCGTTGGTTGGTTCGTTCACGGCGACATACTGGGATTGAGGGCGGTCTTGGACGGATGGTTGCACGCATCACTTAGATCAGAATCGTGACTGACCCTTAGAGATCGGGTACAATCCCAGTTGAGTCATGAGTTCAGGCACGAGGCCCAGTTACTTTATGTTTATGATTTCGGGTCGAGGACCCTAAATGGATTTCCGGATTCATGACGGTTTATAGGGACCGTGCATGAATCCCTTGAAAGGTTTTAAGAATGTTTTCGATATACATATATATATATATATATATATATTCATATACCTTCCTTATTTGGAATGCCTCCTCGGGGGAGGGTCGTTGGCCTGGGTGGACCCCAGAGTAGACACGGAGCACTAATTGAGTGAAGTCGCCCCTGTTGGGTACCTTACTCTCAAGAGGGCTTGGATTATAACCTCAGGGAGGGTTATTGATCTACGGACATTGACCTGGGTGGACCCTGGGAGACTTAGGCTCTGAGACCCCGGGTAGCACGCGCGTAGCTTCAGAAACTGTGACAGGATCGATTATGTGATGTATATGTTATATGATATGTGATGTGTGCAGGTTTTGGGCTGAGTCCCACATGGATTTGGGCAGTGGCCGGTGTATTTGGTTTCATTCACGATTTTGGGTTAAGGCCCTAATGAACGGTTTGATAAATAGTTTTCGAATGCATGCATACTTTTTAGTGAAGGGTACAACTGTTTTTTTATGAAAATATTTTTATTAAATGATTTTTTTTGTCCACTCACAACTTTTAATGTTTTGACTGCCCTTCAGGTTGATAGAGGATGCGGGCTGTAGCAGAGACCGAGACATCACATACCTCCTCCGGATCCTGGCGTACTCTGAACCCCGAGAAGGCTAAAGTCGGAATTTCCCTTGTCTGACACTCCGTGTCAGACGGGATCATGAACGTCCTGCGTTAATCCCGGGGGGATTGGGAAGGGTCCTGACATTTAGAACCTTATTTATCTTTATTGAGTGATTCATAGGAGTTCTTCATTTAAATTGATATGCATATGCCTCATAACTGGTTGCTATAGATTTTAATGAACTCTAGAGAACTAGATCTTTTTTTTTTGTGATTTTCAAAGTTTTAAAGTCAATAAACTCTCTGATCCTGGACAGGATTAAGCCATTAGGGTTACCGCCACATATCCAAATATCCATGTTCCTAATTATTCGCACAAGTTGTGAGCTCCCTAGTTTAATAGCTTTGAGTCTACATTAAGCCTTTCTTTGATCATCCTAAACATCTACTCACGTGAGCCTAGTATAGACATTATTCACCCTTGTTCTAAAGACTTGGTTAAAGAATTTGTGATGGCGTTAAAAAGAATATTTGATGTTTGAATACTTGTATGTACGTATAGGAATGACTTACTCAAACTACGTTGTAATACATATAATTACCATGAAAAAAAGAAAAAAAAAAGAAATAGAGCAACGAACAAGGTTTTGAATCTCTCGAAAGGTAAATAAGTTTTGAGTATGAGTTAAGTACCCTATACTTGTGAATTTAGAAACATTGAAGATTTTGGTCTTTACCTTATTTGCAATGCTCAAGGACGTGTAAAGTGTTTGCTAGAGACTAGCAAAGTCTAAGTGTGGGGGTATTACAATCACTTATGTCTATGTGATGGAGCCTTTGGTTGAGTTGTGGAACTAATTTAAACATCACTTATCCTAAATATTCCTTGCCTCTACACCTAACCCCATTACAACCTTCAATAAAAACCTTTTAATCCTTGCGATGAGTAAACTTTGATTAGTTGAGCCAATCATTTGGGTAAGCTTATGGTTTTGGTTCATTTGTACAAGCAAGTTACTTTCTATGGTTTATGTTTGAATTTTTATGAAGTACTTACTTTCTATTATGCGAGCATTTTTCTCACATACCTTGAGTGCAAATACAAACCCCTATACACATTGAGTGGAAGTCTTGAGGGCATATCCTTGTGAGTTGATTCATACTTGTTTTATTCACATTGAGATACATTTCTCCAAGTTTACTCATTGTCTTACTTGTCAAGGCATTTTGTTATGATGTATTAACTTTTGAATTCCATATGCTATATAGCTCTTTAGTGTAAATTTTTGATGTCATACTTATGTTCAAACAATTTGAGACAAATGTTTAAGGGCTTCATTGTTTTTTTATTGTTTTCAAAAGAAAAAGAAAATTGAGTTTCAAATCCTTAGTTTGTTGTGATATTTGCTAGGGGCTAGCAAGGTTTAAGTATGGGGGAATTTGAAAAGCACATAATTAATCACCTTTTTATCTCAATTTCTTTTGCATTTTACTTTGATATATCCCTAATCTTACCATTTCTAACTTGTTTTAATGTTTTTAGGTACTAACCCAAGAATATGGAGTAAAGATGTTAAATTGGAGCAAAACCGCATAAGTTATCAAGAAGGGCCAAGATTTATAAAGATTTGATCAAGATTCATCACGATGGGTCAAGACTACGTCCATATGTGCAAGAAGTCTCAAGATTATGCCAAGATTCATTCTTGGAGAAGCCCAAAAGAAGAAGTGGATTAAAAGTTACAAAATAGAAATCTGCCCTTGCAAATCATCCCACTTCCACAGACCATTGTGAACAACTCAAATAGAATCAGAATACGATTAAGGTGTGGTTAGAAAGATCTAGAAGTCTAGTCTCCAATGGTTCAAGAATTACTAAAATCGGAATCCTACAGCCATGGGAATCTCTGTTTTGGTGGGGCATAGTCAGACAGCTCGGGTAGGATTACTTGTTCTACTAGGAATAGAAGCCTTGCGCTTTTTCCAAGTGTTCAAGATCAAATTCTCATACTTCTAGGAGATGTTTACCGTATGAATTAAAGGGATGTTGCATGGAAATAGAAAGGGTCTTGTGTGTAATTCCCAAAGACAATTCCTTGTGGCATAAGGATGCAAATTGCGTCTAACAAGGATTCCTTCTAGTTTAGGAGTTGTTTTTCTTTTTTAATTAACAATTGAGCTAGGGTTATGTCCTATGCCTACAAATACTTTATTTTTTCTTATTAGTTAAGGGTTGCTCATTGTTTACACCAAAACTCTGCTTAACCAAATTTCCCTTTTCATCAATTAAAGAATTTTTTTTTTTTGCAATAACCAATTACACCATATTTCATCATAAACACCTTCATCTGGGACATATAGGGCAATTCCCAAGTGTCTCACTAAGGAGTGTCGACCACTTATCGTCCATAGGGCAGTTCCCGAAGAGAAAAAGTGTAACACAACTTCTTTACCCTGTGATTGTGTATTGTTATTGAACGATCGTTTTGTTGGATTGATCTTTAATATAATTATGATTTTATATCTTACATGAATTTCAATAATCTTCCATGTGTTTCAATATCTTGGTTTTTGTTATACTTGTAAAGTTGTGCTTAAAGCTTGATTAGATATAGGGCAATTCCTTAGTCTAGATCATTGAAAGTGTGTAGGGTAGTTCCCGAGCACGTACTTGAGATAATATGCTTGTATTTCGTAAAACTAAGGTTATGGAATTTCGTAGATTTTGGAATTGGCATAATTTATGAAAGAGCTAGGATAATGATGAGTTGACCATGTAAATAATAGATTAGGTTAGTTTAGATTAGTTAATCACGTGGGATAATAGAAACAACCAATTACTCCCTAATTAATTAATCAAGCAATAATCATGCTTAGGTACCCTCAATCCTCGGTTAAGAACAATCCCTACCTATCAATGCTACAATCTACAAAAAGGGTTTTAATTTGCATATGTTTTCATTAAGTGATGAGTGTGACTTTGTGTTTGCTTAATGCTTGATTTTAGCATATCAGCTCGTAAGTATGTTCTAAGGAACAATGAACGTTTTTCGCATCGGTTTTGATGATTTATTAATGAGGTGCAAGGGGAAAGATGACCAATTCTTGGCCATGGCTGAGATCCATGAAGGGATTTATGGAGATCATCAAGCCGGAGCCAAAATGAGGTGGCTTTTAAGGAGACATGGCTATTATTGGCCAACAATCGTAAAAGATTGTATTGACTATATCAAAGGTTGCCAAGCATGCTAAAAACATGGTCCAATTCAACACATCCCGGTCCAGCCATTGAACCCGCTAATGAAACCATGTCTGTTTAAGGGTTGGGCGATGGATACAATTGGTCAAATCCACCCAAAGTCATCCAAGGGCCATGAGTATATCTTAGTAACCACAAAATTTTTTACCAATTGGGTGGAGGCAATTCCATTCAAGAAAGTCACTCAAACCGAAGTGATAGAGTTCATAGAAAACACATCATCCACGGATCCGGGTTGCAAGAGTCCATCATGACTGATTAAGGCAAGGCCATTATAGCAACAACGATTGAAGTGGATGAGACCAACTGGGGGTTGAAGTTAGCACACTCTACACTTTATAATTCTCAATCTAATGATCAAGCCAAGGCAAGCAAAGTTTTGAACGTAAATTACCTAGGGTAATCTAGTGGCTACAAAAATATGCCAATAGATGGCAAAGTGACTACCAAGTTAAGAGAAATAGCCTCATAGTTTACCAAATATGGTGGCCAAGCCGATAATAGAGAAGATTGGTGGACGGAGTTACGTATATAGTGGTCAAGGAAGTGAGACCGCAATATCATCTTGAAGGTAGCCCAATGGTTGTCCCCACGAGGTTTCTTAGCCAAATTTGCTCATTTCTTGGAGTTGACCTCTTTGACCTCTGTATTTTTCACCATAAGTCAAGTTTCAAGCTGCAGGGTGGCTTGAAACTTGTCATTTCTTTCCTCTAGGAGGGCTTGTAATCTGGTATCCTGCTTTAACATCTCATTTGAGAGTTGTTGACTTTGCTCTTTAATGGATGCAATCACACATTCACTTTTGGCGACTAAACTCAATCGGGTTCCTAAGAGAAGTCTTGATGGAAGTAACTTCACTCTCTAAGGCTTTGCTCACTTCAAGCTGGGAAGAAGAGTCAAGGTAGCTTGGAATAATGTTATTTAACTCATCCATGAAAAAATTTATCGTCTTTGATGTGGATGGATCAGTAAAGAAGTTCGACCCTGCCAAGTTTTCAATGGTGGCCTTGAACTGGGTGTTGTTAGCCTGGGAAGCGAGGGAGGTAAGATCTCACTCAAGAAAGTCTCGGATGGTAGCCTCAACACTGGGCCCTCATTCTAATACAGTAGCTAGAGTGGTAGCTGCTGAAGAAGAGTCATCATCACTCGCGATTAGTTGCTCAAGCCAGGAGAAAGAAACAAGCAAGGTTGAGGTGGATGTCTGCATGAAAAAAAATGAAAGGAGTTGGACTCCATAAACAAAATATTATGTGTATAGGCCTACTTTCTTTTTAAATAGAGTAAGTAAATTTACCGGGTTAGGTAGAGGCTAGGTAGCATCTCACTTGGCTGGGTTACCATCTGGAGCCATCATACAGCTCTCAAGCTCGGTCGTGTCTCTTGGAGCAATTATAGGATGCGTAGTCGCTACCTATGGTAATGATGCAGGTCGACGAATCTCATATTGACATACAAAATTTTCACATGCATAGGTGAGTAATTCATAGCTCATGAGTAAAGGGTGCCCACCCACTGGGAGCAATGGAAGCATGATGAGAAACAATAGCTTCTAAGGCTGTTGGGCGACCAGGGTGGGAAGCTGGCTAGCGACATCCACCTGATTTTAAAGGTATACTTGAGAATCTAAAATTCAAAAATCAAAGGAAGGAAATATGAATATAGCTCACCATGAGAGAACGAGAATCGGTTCTATCGACATTATTTTGGGGAAAAGCCATCTACAAAAGTGGTGTAGGCCCTCAGGTAAACTCCTTAATGATGGTCTCTGGGCCGGGTTGGCTAGGCCCTTAAGTAGTGTCCTCAACGATGGTCTCCGAGTTCAAGGTACCACCCTAGATTGAATGGGGGGAATAAGTTAGAGGTGCATGGTCTTTCAATGAAAATAATGATAGGGTGAAGTTGACTTACTTGGGGTGGTGTGAAGTTGACTTACTCAGGTTGGCTAGATGCAAGACATGGTTTAACCTCCCAAATTATGAATATGAATTTTTTTTAGAGAATAAAGCTGCTACCACAAGAAAAGGAAAAAAAGGGTAGTATGTACATACTCTAACTTTTTCATCGAAGCGACCTCGCTTTTGGTGGTCGGTGCCATAAGCTCATACAAGAGTGGGAACATAAGTAATCACATATAAAATAGTTGTGTGGTGAAAGGGATAAAAAAAAACTCATGAAAATAGTGGCGTATCCAAGGGCCAGAGGCTGAACTGGCCGAATGGATTCATGTGGCAAAGGCTGAAGCTTTAACTGGCTTGAGGACATTTGAGACAAGCTTCGGGCATTTAGATGATTTTGTCAACCAGTTTTCTTCATTTCGAGCCGAATCTCTAGTGGCCCCTTAAAAGTAGAGTAGAAGTCGGTGAAGCCAAAAGAGGAAAATATAGCAAAGAATTCAAGTAAGATGAATTGTACCTTGGGTGGATTGAGATTAACTCTTCTTGCCATGGTTGGTAGATGGGTGCTAAGCAAGAGAGCTGTCGACTTTGGAAAGAGCTTCAAAAAACCAATGCAAACAAAATTTGTGATATTACATTTAATTATGAGAAAGATGCTAATTCGATAAAATGGAAAATTATTATAAATACCTCTAGAGGTTGAGGCTGCTGGCTTTGGATTAGGATGCTTAGGGAGAGTGGGAAAATTCTTTAAAATCCTCATCGTGTGGACCTCATATGGATTACTGAACAAAGTGGCTGATAGTTCGGTACAAAAGTCACAAAAATCCCCGAGGCAACCGAAGTCCGGAAGGCGACTCTCAATGTTAAATTTGGTGAATTGGAGGGTTTGGAGGTCATCAATATGCTTAGCATCATCTACTTTCTTGTAAGAAATTCTCCAAGATGAGAAGATAATTTCAAACTCCATAATTGGGCTAGGAATGGTATGAGCAAACCCAAACTGGTGGCCCACAACCATTGGGTAATACAACTCATAACCAAAATCATAGTTGTTCGATGGACTGGCTAAGAGGCCAAATGGGATGTCTCGAGTGACCAGGATGCTAGCCACTGCACTATACACTCCATTATTTTAGCCACTGCACTATACACTCCAATCCGACATCCCTGATGTCTGACGTCCCTGACGTCAATAAGGTCACAATCACAAGGCTACGCGTGCCACTCGGGTCTCAATTTCCGAGTTCAATCCCCGAACCCCGTTCGGGTACAGCATCCCCGATGCTTAGCGTCATAGACGCTGGACGTACTAGACGTCCGTGACCTCTCCGGGGTACCTCATCCGGAGGAGACAATATAATATGGAAGGATTTATACAGTGCAGTACTAAATACATTTTATAGACATCCACATGCAAAACATATAGGTATACATAGATAAAATCTGAACCGATCGTTACGTTTCATCAAACGAGTCTCATGCCCAAATACTGTGAAACGTGCCATAACCGAAATATCATCAAAACCATTTATTGATTCCAGCATGTAAACATATATAAAATGTAAACCAGAAAACATTTATTCAATTCCATTTTAGGGTCCCCGACCCGCAATCACATGTAGAAATCAACTGGGCCCCTGGCCCGATTCACATGTTAACTGGGCCCCTGGCCCGATTTCATAGTTCAACTGGGCCTCCGGCCCGATTTTACTTTATTCAAGTTCGTAACCGTTTCATGAAATCATATTCAACCACATTTATGGAAATCGGTGAAAATCCAGAAAATCTCGGTTTACATGCAAATATGTAATTCACCTCGAAATACGTGAAATTATTTTAAATTCACCGATATCCAAAGTAAATCATTTAATCATAATTATAACAATCATAAAACAGTTATGCATGCATCGAATTTATGAAACCAATGTCCACTCACAGACCGTTTAACCGAGCGCCTCGATACGCGTGTCGTAGGCCTTCCCGGGCCACATCACTATCACCGGGACTCCCAATCCTGTTCAACTCAATTTAGAGGGTCACTAACCTCATCATTAACATCCTATTCAAGTCCCGTAATTTTCCCGAATTTTTAAGTATTTTTAAACTGGATTCAAAACCTTCGGACATCCCGAACAATAACGAAACGGTGTCCGATCGACACGAAACCAATTCCAAAATGTTTGTTACATTAAATAGGACAGAAGTCATGTTGACCTCACCTCGAGATTCGTGCCCACACGCCGTCACGCGCCGCCGTGAGTGGCTGCGCGTGGAAGCCACGCGCCTGCTACAGTGACTGCTACAGTCACCATCCTCGCCCGTTTCTCTGGTAAACGGGTTGAAAAACCCGCGATAGGATCCGGTTCCAATGCTACCAATTCGACACTGATTCCATAAATTGAGCATTCAATTAGTTTCGTTATAAGTTCAATTAGGGTTGTGTAACAACAATTACTTGAAACATTACCTAAATCCTCACGATCAAGGATGAACAATCGAAGGACCTCCGGCCACTGTTCATCATTCGAACTCCCTCAATTCCACATGATTTCCCCAAATTGATTCAACAAGAAGCTTCATTGATCACAGGTAAACCTTTCCCCCAACTCAATTGGATCAATTCGTGGCTCAAACGCCACGACTCAAACTCCATTCCTCGAAGAACAGCCGTCACTGTGCAACCATGGAAGTCTGCCAATTTCCAACGGTTTCATCCAATTGATGGACCCATAAGCACCGTGGGATCCTTAGAAACATAATCCCCACATCAATTACACCATTTGATCGCTCCAAGATCACGACACAACCTCGATTTTCCTCCTCTGTCACCAAGCTCGTTCAGAGCCAAAACGGCACCAATTCCTCTCGTTTTTGATCTGGTTCCACTCGTCTCAACCTCAGGAAGCTAACTCGAGCTTCAATTCCACTCCTCACGGCTCAATTCTTCCAATTCGATTTTTCCTCCCAAAAACCATATTTTCGAATTCCAGCTCCCAGCTCACTCTCAAACTCCCGTGTTTACCCAGTTGAGTTAGCCTCAACAAGCACTCGATTTTGCCCTCAAAACCAGTTAGTGATGGCAGCTAACACTCTCCAATTTTCTTCCCAAATTTTACACGGTTTGAAGAACAAAGGAGATTAATGGGGGAATTAAAGATAATTAGGATTAATTAATTAATTAAACATCATAATTGTGTCTTCCCAAAAACATGGGATCTGGTTTAATGCCTGATTTTAGGGGATGAGTGACACTTGTCACTCATCCAAGTGTGTTCAGTCACCGGGTACTGTTCATTATAATATTATTATTTTAATCGGAGCCTCGGTTCGTAAATTCGTTTCCTTGACCATAACTTCGTCGTCGAATCTCCGATTTTGGCATGCCACCTGTCGTTGGATTCGTATCGACGATACCTACGTAACGGTCCTTGGCCCTCGTCCATCGGACCTCCCGGTCAAAAAGTCAACATTTGGCCCCTAATATGCCAAATTACGAAAATGCCCTTGCACTTCCGTACATCATAACTTTCACCACGAACGTCGGAATCGAACGTGCCGCCTGTCTATGAACTCGTGACGTCCCGAACTACGTCACGGTCATCGATCAAAGTCCATTTGACCATCCGAAATAAAAGTCAACGTTTTGCCCACGCCGAGGGCAAAACGGTCATTTTGCACAATTCGTCCGAAATCACCCAACTAATCCCAGATTAGTAAATCATAATTAAATATTATTAAATCCCGATATTCGGGACGGGTCGTTACATCGCCGGTGATGTAGGGTGATGATGATCAGATGATGGTGGTGGTGTTGGTGGTTGGCTGGTGCGATGAGGGGTGCTGGTTCGATCGCCTGGTTTGAGAGAAAATGGAAGAAGATGCACGGGTGAAGGGGGGCTGGATGTGTTTGTGTGTTTGAGAGAAACAGACAGAGAGATCGTGCATGAAGAAGAAAAATCAGAATAGATGGAGGGCTGGGATTAGTTTAGGCAGGGATCCAACGGCTAGGAATTTGGGAGGGAAAATTAAATGATTTTAAAATAGGTAAATAGTGTAATGTTGCTTTATTGGAATAGTATGGGCTTGGATGGGTGACACTTGTCACCAATCCACTGGTTTGATTTAAATATTAGTTGGCACGGATTCCCATAATAAATTATTATTTTATTCCGTTGTTCTCGGTTCGTAAATTCCGCTAAAACGCTTCCTTGACCATAACTTCTTCATACGAACTCCGATTTCGGCGTGCCGCCTGTCTACGGATTCGTGACGTCCCGACCTACGTCATAGTCATGGGTCAAAGGCCAAATTATTTCCCGGGTCAAAAGTCAAAGTTTCCCCCCCTTAGGGGCAAAATAGTCTTTTTACATTAAAATATTATTATCCTCGGTTCGGGTCGTTACAACCTGCCCACCTTACAGAAATTTCGTCCTCGAAATTTGCTCAAACAAGTGTGGGTACTGCCCTCTCATCAATTCCTCGGGTTCCCATGTCGCTTTCTCTACCTCGTGGTTCCGCCATAGCACCTTAACCAAAGAAATCGTCTTGTTCCTTAAGACCTTTTCCTTCCTATCCAGAATCTGCACTGGCCGTTCCTCGAAGCTTAAATCTGTCATCAGTTCCAGTGGTTGTTCTAGCAGTGCATGAGAGTCATCCCGAAGATACTTTCGTAGCATAGATACATGGAATACGTCATGTACTCGGGAAAGCTCCGAAGGTAGTGCTAAACGATAAACCACTGGACCAATCCTCTCGACAATCTCATATGGCCCGATATAACGAGGACTCAATCTCCCACGTCGTCCAAATCGGAGAATCCCTTTCCACGACGATAACTTTAAAAAGACAAAGTCACCAACTTCAAACTCCAAATCTCGGATCCGTCGGTCCGCATAGCTCTTCTGACGATCTTGGGCCGCCTTCAATCTTTCCCGAATAACCCGAACTGTCTCCTGGGCCATATCCATCAGATCCGGCCCCACTGCGGTTCTTTCTCCGATCTCCATCCAGCATATAGGTGTTCTGCACTGTCGACCATACAGTGCCTCATAGGGTGCCATCCCTATACTCGCATGGTAGCTATTATTGTAGGCAAACTCCATCAATGGCAATCGATCAGCCCACGAATCCTGGAATTGCAGCACACAGGCTCTCATCATGTCCTCGAGAGTTTGTATTGTCCTTTCAGACTGTCCGTCGGTCTGTGGGTGGAATGCTGTACTGAAGTGAAATTTCGTACCCAAAGTAGTCTGTAGACTCCTCCAAAACCTGGATGTGAAACGCGGATCCCGATCCGACACGATCGACTCCGGGGTACCGTGTAGTCGGATGATCTCATTAATGAATAGCTGGGCCAAACAGTTGGGCTTGTACGTCTCACGTACAGGCAGAAAATGCGCTGATTTAGTCAACCGGTCCACTATCACCCAAACCCCATCAAATTCACTCCTTGTCTTCGGTAACTTGATGACAAAGTCCATTGTAATATGGTCCCACTTCCATTGCGGAATTGGAAGTGGCTGCATAGCCCCGTACGGACACTGCCGTTCTGCCTTGACCTGCTGGCAGATCAAACATTTACTGACAATCTCAGCTATCTCCCTCTTCATCCCTGGCCACCAATAATAGTCCCGGAGAGTACGGTACATCTTCGTCCTTCCTGGATGCATAGCATAGGCCGAACTGTGGGCCTCGTCTAAAATCTCTCTCCTCAACTCTGGTACCGCAGGTACACACAATCTCCCAAGCTTCACTAACGCTCCATCGCCCCGGATAGAGAAATCTTGTCTCTGCCCGGATTCAACCTCGTTCCTGTAGTCACAGAGTATCTGGTCCTGTAGTTGAACCTCGATGATCCTGTCGACCAACACGGGTCGCACATGAAAGCTAGCCAACAAGGCTCCCTGCTCGTCCATCCCTAACATAACTCCGCACTTCTGAAGTTCCACTAGCAAAGGAAGATACACCAATCTCAAGTGCGCAACTGATCCCGACGACTTCCTACTAAGTGCATCAGCCACAACATTTGCCTTGCCAGGATGGTACTCGATGGTACAATCATAATCCTTCAACAATTCCAACCATCTCCGTTGTCTCATGTTGAGTTCCTTCTGAGTGAACAGATGTTTAAGACTCTGGTGATCGTTGAATATTCGGCATGTCACACTGAACAAATGATGTCTCCAGATCTTTAGAGCATGAACCACCGCTGCCAATTCCAAATCATGAGTAGGGTAATTCAATTCGTGCGTCTTCAGCTGCCGGGATGCGTAAGCAATCACCCTTCCATTCTGCATCAATACACAACCCAAGCCCTGCAGCGATGCGTCACTATATACCACGAACTCTCCACTGCTGTCTGGTAATGCAAGGACAGGTGCAGTGGTTAATCGGAACTTTAATTCCTGAAAACTCTGTTCACACTGGTCGTCCCACACAAACTTCACCCCTTTCCGGGTTAACTGAGTCAATGGTGCGGAAATCTGGGAGAAACCCTCCACGAATCTCCGATAGTAGCCTGCTAACCCAACAAAACTTCGCACTTCCGTCACCGTGGTCGGTCTTGGCCAATTTGTCACAGCCTCTGTTTCTGAGGATCCACACTTATCCCCTCGGGTGATATAATGTGACCCAAGAATCCAATACTATTTAGCCAGAATTGACATTTGCTTAACTTAGCATACAGCTGCTCCTGTCGTAGTTTACCCAATACCATTCGTAAGTGCTCCTCATGAGCCCTGACACTCTTGGAATACACCAAGATGTCGTCGATAAACAAGATCACAAATTTATCCAAGTATGCTCGAAAGACCCAATTCATCACGTCCATGAATGCAGCTGGTGCATTCGTCAGTCCAAAGGGCATCACCAAGAACTCATAATGCCCATACCTCGTTCGAAAAGCTGTTTTCTGAACATCCCCCTCGGCTATTCTCAGTTGATGGTATCCCGACCTCAGATCTATCTTGGAGAAATATCGTGCTCCTCGTAACTGATCGAACAAATCATCGATCTTGGGTAAGGGATACTGATTCCTCACCGTAGCCTTGTTCAACTGCCTATAATCCACACACAACCGCAAACTACCCTCCTTCTTTTTTCACAAATAAGACCGGCGCTCCCCATGGTGATGTACTGGGTCGGATAAACCCTAGATCCACCAGTTCCTGTAATTGGATTTTCAATTCCCTTAGCTCTGCCGGTGCCATACGATACGGTGCTTGTGAAATCGGTCGAGTCCCGGGGAGTAACTCGATCGTGAAGTCGATCTCCCTGGGTGGTGGTAATCCAGGTAAATCCCCTGGAAAGACATCAGGAAATTCCCGCACAACCGGAATATCCTCAATTTTCAAAGATTCATCCGTAGACTCTACCACGTAAGCAAGATAACCCGGACACCCCTTCTGTAAAAGTTTTGTAGCTGTGAGTGCAGATATTACCTTGGGTGATGCATCTCCACACTCCCCCTGAAATACGATTTCCGGTAATCCCGAACCTCTCAAAGTCAACCGCATTCTACTACAGTCGATGAGCGAGTTGTACTCCGACAACCAATCAACTCCAAGTATCACATCGAAGTGGTGCACATTCATCAGAATTAAATCTGCCGGAAATTCGACTCCCTCAATCTCCACAGGGCAAGCTCATATCTCCTGGTTCACTTGGTAGGTCACACCCATCGGTGTCCCCACACCTATCTCGTGCTCAAGTGCGGTCACCTCACGGCCCAATAGTCCCGCACAACGCGGTGAAATAAAAGAATGTGTTGCCCCCGAATCCATCAATGCACGAACAACCATGCCATAAATATGTACAGTACCTGTCAACACTCCCGGAATGGATATGGCCTGCTGCTGGGTAACAGCATAGACAAGAGCCATAGACTCTGCAGGTCGTCCCCGTCCTCTAGCTCCTCGATCACGGCCACGTACAACACCGCGTGTCCGGCTGCTGTCAGTCTGAGATGTTGAGCTCTGTGCTGGCGTAGTACTACCCCAAATCAGTGGACAATCAGAAGCATAGTGCCCCAACTCACCACAAGCGAAGCATGTGACCTCCCTAGGTCGACCTGAGTATCCTCCCGGTGAGATGCTCATCGGTGAGTACGGCTGCTGCCAAGCTCCAGAACGCTGTCCAGATCGCTGAGGACTCCTGAACTGACCAGAACGTCCTCGGCTTCCAGAAGACGAAGATCCACCAGAATTTCCTCCATTCGAGCCCCGACGGCCCGAGAATCCCAAATGCGGGCGATCACGTCGCCGTGTCTCCCCCTCAGCTGGCTGACGTGCCAGGATACTGTTCTCAACCCTGGTCGCCGCATCAGTCAGATCCCTCATGGAAGCAAAGGGCGTTGCAGTCACCATTGCCTGAATCTCAGGTCGCAGGCCCCACTCAAATCTGCGACATCGATCCTCCTCGGTGATCACGAAGTTCTCAGCAAAGCGAGAAAACATCAGGAAGGTCTCCTCGTACTCCGCTACAGTCTGATCTCCCTGCCGGAGTTGCAGAAACTCCGCCTCACGGGCATTGTGAAACAACCGTGGGTAAAACTGGTTGAGAAACCGCTCTCGGAAGGTCTCCCATGGAATGGTGTGAACGGTCCAGCCGGCCAGGACAAGGTTGTGCCACCATCGATAGGCGTTCCCATCCAGTAGGAAGGTCGCCAGTACGACACGCTCCTCCGATGGATAGTGCATGACCTCGAAAATCCTCTCCCAGCGGTCAATCCACTGGTGCGCTTCCTCGGGGTCGGTTCCCCCACTAAAGTGCGTAGCACCCAGGCGCTGGGCCCGCTCAATGCTCGCAGTGTCTCCATTCCCTCCATTTCCCTCGTCAACACGTGCACGGGGTTCACGTCGGGGAGGCATATCCAACTGTTAAGAGGTAAACAGGTTAAAAGATATCGAAAGCGACCATGTACAAAGTACAAACCGCTAACCTAGTACTCTGACTGCTAATCCTAATGCTCTGATACCAAGCTGACAGGACCCGTCCCAATCCCACTGGGACCACCCGGGGACGTGACCCGCTCCCGTCTGACAATGACTCTAAACATACCAAAATTACCCTTAAATAAAAATCGAATACTTAAATAGATAGATAACGTACAACCACAGTGTTTAAAGCGATACTGTCAGACAAGGGAAAGTAAAGTACAACACGTGAGCACAATAGTCAGAGTACATTTATTCGGTGCTCAACCTACCCAAAAGTGGGTGTACAGGTGCATAGCTAAGCAAACTAAACCTCTGCCTCCTCCTCCGGGTCCTCCTCCTCTATTTCCGTTTCAGGGTCTGGAGGGATCAGTAAAACAAGGGTGAGTGGGCCAAAAATAACAGTTTATAAATCAATTTAATAAGAAAATAATCATAAGGTTTTACCCCTCCATTTTCCAAATCTTGCATGCAGTGAAAACATAATATCGTAATGAAATCTTAACCATAAAACCACAATAATAATCGAAAGGAGAAGCTAACATATCAGTGCACTGTAAAACCCAACCCAAATGATGTCACGGTTCTAAGGCTACGCGTTGCAACTCAGGGTCTCACACCCGAGACTCTCTAGGTACATCAGCTCCCGGTATCGCGGTCACTGCCCGAGGTATACGAACATGCCTTCCTGAGAGTAAGCAGCCCAACGGGGGTCAACTCCACTCAGTCAGGGCCCCGTGACTACTCCAGGGTCCACCCAGGCCAACGACCCTCCCTGGAGGAGACAATATACACAGGTAGGAAAGTACAGTACAATAACAGTATAGTTTACCCTATGTCCCCCGGACAATCCCAAACAAAATCCACATATAATCCAGACGGGTCTCATGCCCAAAACATTGTAATAGCATATATAAACAGTTCATAAGACTCATCGAAATCATAAGTGGAAATAGTAAAACTGTTTATGCATGCAAACCTTTTATAAATCAAACAGCCCACTCACACTCGGTCCTTGCTGCTCAACGATCTCTAAAATCCTGTATTATTATACCTAAGAGTTACTTAAGGACCCTATGACCTCAATACCAAGACCCTAGAACAGATCCGCCTCAAAAACGCATTCCGGACGCTACTCCCGGTGCTTCAAACCCCATTTTGACTAATCTAACGATCTCCGATCGACACGAAACCACCTCCATTGGATCCGTATCGTAGAGACCTTGAAAATGGTACCGGCCCCACCAAAATCAGTGTTCACACGCGCCCCCACGCGCCTGGTCAATGCGTGGGTCAATGCTGCTATAGTACTGCTGACGGCAGTAGTGACGTCATGCTGACGTCAGCATGACGTCATCACTGACACTTATCAGGTGACACGTGGCATGTTCTGATTGGTCCCTGGTCTGACAACATCTGACAGGATGATGTCATCATGACGTCAGAAGTGACGTCAGCATGATGACGTCATCATGCTACAGTACCGGGTCAGCCCGTTTGACTGGAACCGGGTCGCCGTCGACCCACGGCTGGACCCGATTCCACCGTACAATTCCGGCCACCATTTTCAACGGGGTTCCTCCCTATAGGGTCGTCTAGGTCTGTTCTATGGTTCTACAACCTCAAAATAGAAAGAAAACGAGAAGAAACTCACCAGTCCGTCGCTGAAACGCACGGCCAAAGTCTAATCGTCGTCTCCGTCGATCCGCGCTGTCTCC
Organism: Prinsepia uniflora; assembly: GCA_032719365.1. Taxonomy (NCBI): domain Eukaryota; kingdom Viridiplantae; phylum Streptophyta; class Magnoliopsida; order Rosales; family Rosaceae; genus Prinsepia; species Prinsepia uniflora. The sequence continues at coordinate 46,620,083 of CM064868.1, read as the reverse complement.
GTCGTCCAAACTGGTTCCAATCAACTCGTATCTAACCCTAGGACATGTCTATAATAATTAATCGATTCCTAAGCATCACAACACGTTGGTTCGAAATAGGGAATCAAAATGTGGCTTTCGGGTTTTGGGTCTTTGACAGGACCCGCCCCGATCCCACAAGGACCACAAAGGGACGTGCCCTGCTCCCGTCTGACACCCAATAATTCATACCAATTTTAACCTCAAAACATCAAATGCATAAATAACCAAATTAAAGTCATACATCAAATCCGAATTAAACGAATTTCAGACAAGGGATGAAATCCAAAATTACAAGTTGCGAGCACGACACTATAGTAAACCTGCGGTACACCACCCAACAGGGGTTCAGGTACGCAGAAGTAGATCTATGCCTCAGCCTCAAGTTCCTCCTCTACCTCAATATCACGACCTGGAGGGGTTACCAAAAACATTAAGGGTGAGTGGACCAAAACTCAAGTTTATAAAATCGTTTGATAAGTAAAACATATAATTTACCCCTTCCGTTTTCCAAACATGCATGCATCATCATTTAAAATCATAAATCATATAACATGAATCATAACGCATGTAATAAAACCATAAGTATAATTTTAGTTCCTGCACTATACACTCCAATCCCGACATCCCTGATGTCTGACGTCCCTGACGTCAATAAGGTCACAATCACAAGGCTACGCGTGCCACTCGGGTCTCAATTCTGAGTTCAATCCCCGAACCCCGTTCGGGTACAGCATCCCCGATGCTTAGCGTCATAGACGCTGGACGTTCTAGACGTCCGTGACCACTCCGGGGTACCTCATCCGGAGGAGACAGTATCATATGGAAGGATATATACAGTGCAGTACCAAAATACATTTTATTGATATCCACATGCAAAACATATATGTATACATAGGTAAAATCCGAACCGATCGTTACGTTTCATCAGACGGGCCTCAAGCCCAAATACCGTAAAACGTGCCATAACCATATTTTCCATATCATCAAAGCCATTATTGTTTTTAACATGTGAATATGTATAATAAACCAGAAAACGTTTATGCACGCAAGGGTTTAAGAAAATGGCCCACTCACAGTACAATCCTACTGAAAACCGAGCGTATACCCTCGATCTGGAACAATTATACAATCCCTGTCATATCCAAAGTATACGTAAGGGTCCATTTAAACCCCTAACAATCAACCATGAAACCCTAGACCAAAACCGGCCCGGGAAAGCCGCCCGAACGCTCTTCCCAATGCAATAAACCTCATTTTGACCAACTTAATGATCTCCGATCGACCCGAAACCACCGCCATTGGATCCGGATCGTCGAAACCTAAAGAATGGTGGTGGTCCCACCAAAAGTACTGTTCGCACGCGCCCACACGCGCCAGTCAACGCGTCGGTCAACGCAGGAACAGTCCATGCTGACGACATCGCTGACGTCACTGCTGACGTCATCTGACAGCTGTCAGGTCTGACATGTAAGACTCTAACAGTGCCACGTGTCAACATCCGATTGGTCCACCTCACTGATCTGTAAGGCCACGTGTCAGATCTGACAAGTGCCACGTGTCAGCACGGCACTGGTCCACGTCACTGACATGTTAGTGACACGTGGCAGTCCCTGACTGGTCCACGGCACTCACATGTCAGTGCTGACTGTGCACTGACATGTGACACGTGTCGGCTCACGGTTGGTCCACGTCACCTGACAGTCTGACAGGGTGCCACGTCATCACCTCTGTCCTCAGACGGGTTGACCCGTATCTCTGCAACTCGGGTCGATCAGGCCCGCGATCATGACCCGGTCACCATTTCACCATTTCTCAATCATTTTTGTTTAGGTTTGTTCCTAACTACTCGTCTTAATCCCAGAAACAGTTCTAGCTAATTAAAATCAATAAACAAGGGCTGAATCGAAGACTTACCTTGATGAACAGACCCGGGTTCCCGTCGCTGTTTAACCACCGTTCAGGTCACCTCAAACCACGAAGTCACGTCCTAAAGTTCCCTATCAGTCCATAGAATCGAATAGGATCAATAGAACACGACAAAACACGTTGGAAAACAGGCTTCCATTTTCTGAGTTTTTTAAGCAGTTTCGGGTTAGGAACCACCTACCTTGCCGCCGCCTGCCGCCGTTCACCGCCGTCTCTCAGCCTCACCAGTGAGTCCCCCACACGCAGACACAGAGAATGGGTGATGAGCTGGGGTGTTTGTTCAAAATGGACAGAATGTGCATTTCGGGTAGGAAATATAAAGAATGGAGGGAAAGGAAATGGACGGTCCAGATTTGATCTCAAGGATGAGATCAATGGTTCAGATTAGATCTGGGTACTTCAAATCAATGGCTGAGATCAAAAGTGGATTTTAATGCTATTTAATCCCATAGTGGATCTGATCCAATCTAGCCAATGGGTGAGTGGCACTTGTCACTCACCAGGTGTCCTCCAATCAGAATTTTTAGAATAAAATATTCGACATGAAAACCGAGACACGAACCTCCCGATTTCACGTTTCTAACCATAACTTCCTCGTACGAAGTCCGATTTCGGCGTGCCGCCTGTCTACGGACTCAGGACGTCGAGGCCTACCTGACGGTCCTTGAGTCAACTGAAAATTAGTTGTCAAAAGAAAAGTCAACATTTCCCCCCCCCACCCCCCCCCGGAAGTCCAAATTACGATAATGCCCCTGAACTTCCGATAGTCATAACTTTTTCCCTGATCGTCCGAATTGGACGTGCCACCTGTCTATGAACTCGTGACGTCCCGAACTACGTCACGGTCATAGGTCAAAGTCCGTTTAATTCATCAATCAAAAAGTCAACAATTGGCCATACCCATCACAAGGGTAAAAGCGTCAAATCACACATTAAATTACAATATTGAAATCCTCGAATTTCCGGGGTGTTACAACCTTCCCCCCTTAAGAAATTTCGTCCCGAAATTTCAAATAAACAAATAAGGAAATTGTTCTCGCATCTGAGCCTCAGGCTCCCATGTGGCTTCTTCCACATTCTGGTTTCTCCAGAGAATCTTCACGAGAGGGATCGTCTTCCGACGTAGTACCTTGTCCTTCCGATCCAAGATCTGTACTGGTTGTTCGTCAAAGCTCAAATCTTCCCGTAGCTCGACAGGTTGTTCCCCAAGTACATGAGAAGCATCACGTACGTACTTCCGTAGCATCGATATGTGGAAAACATCGTGAACTCTAGATAGTTCTGGAGGTAGTGCCAATCTGTAAGAAACTCTGCCGATTCTCTCCACGATCTCATATGGTCCGATAAAACGCGGACTCAGTTTCCCTCGTCGACCGAATCGGATAATCCCCTTCCACGGTGATAACTTCAGGAAGACGAAATCTCCCACTTCAAATTCCAAGTCTCGAATCTGTCGATCGGCATAACTCTTCTGGCGATCCTGTGCCGCCTTCAATCTCTCCTTGCTAACACGAACAGTTTCCATGGTTAAGTCCATCAATTCCGGCCCTACCGCCGCTCGCTCTCCTATCTCCGTCCAGCAGATAGGTGTCCTGCACTGTCGACCATACAATGCCTCATAGGTTGCCATCCAGATGCTTGCCTGATAGCTGTTGTTGTAGGCGAATTCCATCAATGGCAAATGAGTATCCCAAGAGTCCTGAAACTGTAGTACACATGACCTCATCATGTCTTCCAGGGTCTGAATGGTTCTTTCAGACTGTCTATCGGTCTGAGGATGGAAAGCAGTACTGAAACGTAGGGTTATTCCCAGAGTAGCTTGCAAACTCCGCCAGAACCTGGAAGTGAAACGCGGATCACGATCGGACACGATCGATTTTGGCGTACCATGCAATCGTATGATTTCTTTCACGAACAACTGAGCCAGTCGATTAGGTTTATAGGTCTCCTGAACTGGCAGAAAATGGGCTGATTTGGTTAACCGATCCACGATCACCCATACTCCGTCAACTCCACTCTGAGTCCTCGGTAACTTAAAGACGAAGTCCATGGTGATGTGATCCCACTTCCACTCGGGAATCGGAAGTGGCTGCATAGCCCCATAAGGTCTCTGCCATTCCGCCTTAACCTGCTGACAGGTTAAGCATTTGCTCACGAACTCAGCAATATCCTTCTTCATTCCTGGCCACCAATAATGGTTCCGGAGGGTACAGTACATCTTTGTACCCCCTGGATGCATAGCATAGGCCGAACTATGGGCCTCCTCAAGAATCTCAGCCCGCAACTCTGCCACTGCAGGTACACACAAATGGCCCAATTTCACAAGTGCCCCATCGTCCCGGATGGTAAAATCCTGTCTCCCATCCGCATCGACCTCAATTCTGTAAATACAGAGTATCGGATCCTGAAGTTGTGCTTCGATAATCCGATCAATCAGTACAGGTCGTACATGGAAGCTGGCCAACAAAGCTCCATGTGCATCCGTACCCAAAATAACTCTCGCCTTCCGGAGTTCCACCAGTAAGGGAAGATACACCATCCCCAGGTGTGCAACTGATCCTGCTGATTTTCTGCTGAGTGCATCCGCCACCACATTGGCCTTACCCGGATGGTACTCGATCGTACAGTCATAGTCTTTCAGCAGCTCCAACCATCTCCGTTGTCTCATGTTAAGCTCCTTCTTAGTGAATAAGTATTTAAGACTCTGGTGGTCGGTGTATATCCGACACGTTGCGCCGAATAGATAATGCCTCCAGATTTTGAGAGCATGAACCACCGCCGCCAACTCCAAATCATGGGTAGGGTAGTTCAACTCGTGGGTCTTCAGCTGCTGGGATGCATAGGCGATAACCTTGCCAGTTTGCATCAACACGCAGCCCAGACCTTGCAGCGATGCATCACTGAAGACCACAAACTCTCCACTGTCATCCGGCAATGCAAGGACAGGTGCAGTGGTCAATCGATCTTTCAACTCTTGAAAACTCCGATCGCACTGCTCGTCCCAGATAAACTTCAGTCCCTTCGGAGTCAAACGAGTCAATGGTGCAGTAATTTTGGAGAAACCCTCCACGAATCTCCGGTAGTAACCTGCTAATCCGACGAAACTCCGCACCTCGGTTACTGTTGTCGGTCTAGCCCAGTTGGTCACCGCTTCTGTTTTCTGGGAATCCACGCAAATCCCATCCGTCGATATCACGTGTCCCAGAAAACCAATACTGCTCAGCCAAAACTGACACTTGCTCAGTTTGGCGTACAATTGTTCTTGTCTCAGCCTCTCCAAGACCAACCGTATATGTTCCTCATGTGCACGGGCACTCCCCGAGTACACCAAAATATCATCGATGAACATAATCACGAACTTATCCAGGTAGGGTCGGAAGACTCGGTTCATCAAATCCATGAATGTTGCTGGAGCATTCGTCAATCCAAATGGCATAACAAGGAACTCGTAGTGTCCGTAACGGGTTCGAAAAGCAGTTTTCGGAATATCCTCCTCCGAAATCCTCAGTTGGTGATACCCAGACCGCAAATCAATTTTCGAGAAGCACTGTGCTCCCCGCAACTGGTCAAAAAGGTCATCGATCCTGGGTAGAGGATACTGGTTCCTCAGCGTCACCTTGTTGAGTTGTCGATAGTCAATACATAAACGGAGACTTCCCTCCTTCTTCTTCACGAACAACATCGGTGCTCCCCACGGTGAAGTACTCGGTCGGACATATCCCAAATCCACCAACTCCTGCAATTGAGTCTTGAGTTCTCGTAACTCAGCCGGCGCCATCCGGTAGGGTGCCTGGGATATAGGTCGGGTACCAGGGAGTAGTTCAATAGTAAACTCGATCTCCCGCGAGGGTGGCAATCCAGGTAAGTCTTCCAGGAACACATCCGGAAACTCACATACCACCGGTATCTCGTCGATACCCGGAGAATCAACCTGTTCCGACACGACATGCGCCAGATAAGCCTAGCATCCCTTCCGTAGAAGTTTGGTAGCAGTAATGACGAAATCACTTCAGGAGGCGAACCGTCACGTTCCCCCTGAAAGATAACTTCCGGCAAACCCGGGCTCCGCAGAATCACTTGCTTGCTACAGCAGTCGATGAGCGATCCATGCTCCGACAACCAATCCATCCCTAGGATTATATCGAAGTCGTGGATATCCAGAATAATTAAGTCTGCTGGTAAATCCACATCCTCAATTCTTACCGGGCACCTCCGAATCACCTGATTCACAAGGTACACGATACCCATCGGGGTGCCAACACCCATTTCGCAATCTAAAACTGATACCACACAATCAAGCATACCAGCACAACTCTTCGAAATAAAAGAATGTGTAGCCCCCGCATCCATCAATACACGTACAAAAAGGTTAAAGATATATAGTGTACCTGTGACCACGCCTGGGGCAGTCCTCGCCTGCTGTTGGGTCATGGCAAAAACTTGGGCCCTCGACCCTCCGTTCCGTCCGCGCCCGCGCGCGCCACGCCCAGCACCGCGGTCACCTCCCTGACCGCGACCTCCATTAGTGTGGGAAACCGTGCTCTGCACCACACTAAAGGCCCCAGCGTCGTTGTTCTTGGACAACTGTGGGCAATCACAGGCATAGTGGCCCTCCTCTCCGCAAGCAAAACAAGTTACTGGCCTTGGCCTGTCCGAATGCCCACTAGAAGCACCGCTCCAAGATGAGCGTTGCCCAGAGTTTTATCCTGATCCTCTGCCCTGAGAGCCTCCGCGTCGACCTGACCAGCCACGACCCTTGAAGGATGAGGGTGCTCCCCTATAGCCCCCTCCCTTGTTGTTCTTATGACCCGATGGCCCACGATGTGGGCGATCCTGACGTTGCCCCTCGCCCGAAGGTTGTCGTGTCTGGTGTGCCGCCAGACTGGCCTCGACACGCACCACAGCGTCGACCAAATCTCTCAGAGAAGCATGAGTAGCTGCAGTCACACTTGCCCGGATCTCCCCTCGGAGTCCAAGCTCAATCCTTTGGCATTTGTCCTCCTCCGTGCTCACGAATGATGCAGCGAACCGGGATAGTTTTCCGAAAGTTTGCTCGTAGTCCGCAACGGACATTTCCCCCTGCTCCAGCCGCAGGAACTCAGCCTCCCGTGCCGCGCGAAAGGATCGCGGGTAGTACTGGTCCAGAAATGTGGAACGGAAAGCTTCCCAAGTAGTGGTATGGACCGACTACCCAGACATTTCGAGTCCGTGCCACCACTGGTAGGCTCCTCCTTCCAGCAAGAAGGCCGCCAAGGTTAACCGTTCGCCCGGAGGGCAGTGCATCACCGAGAAGATCCTCTCCCACTTGGTGATCCAATCATGAGCATCCTCGGGGTTTGATCCCCCGCAGAAAGGAGTTGCTCCCAATCGTTGAGCCCTTTCAATGCTCGAGCATTCCATCTCCCTTTCCAGATCCTCGTCAGTTCGTGATGAGGAATTCTCCTAGGAGGCATAACCAATTGTCAAGAGGCATAGATCAGATAACGATGTTCTTAAAAGTCGAAAAGTAACTAGTACTAATCGCTAGTCTAGCATGCTGACCATACCCTAGTACTGACCACAACCTAGTGCTCTGATACCAAGCTGACAGGACCCGCCCCGATCCCACAGGGACCACAAGGGGACGTGCCTTGCTCCCGTCTGACACCTAATAATTCATACCAATTTTAACCTCAAAACATCAAATGCATAAATAACCAAATTAAAGTCATACATCAAATCCGAATTAAACGAATGTCAGACAAGGGATGAAATCCAAAATTACAAGTTGCGAGCACGACACTATAGTAAACCTGCAGTACACCACCCAACAGGGGTTCAGGTACGCAGAAGTAGATCTATGCCTCAACCTCAGGTTCCTCCTCTACCTCAATATCACGACCTGGAGGGGTTACCAAAAACATTAAGGGTGAGCGGACCGAAACTCAAGTTTACAAAATCGTTTGATAAGTAAAACATATAATTTACCCCTTCCGTTTTCCAAACATGTAACATGAATCATAAGGCATGTAATAAAACCATAAGTATAATTTTAGTTCCTGCACTATACACTCCAATCCCGACATCCCTGATGTCTGACGTCCCTGACGTCAATAAGGTCACAATCACAAGGCTACGCGTGCCACTCGGGTCTCAATTCCGAGTTCAATCCCCGAACCCCGTTCGGGTACAGCATCCCCGATGCTTAGCGTCATAGACGCTGGACGTTCTAGACGTCCGTGACCACTCCGGGGTACCTCATCCGGAGGAGACAGTATCATATGGAAGGATCTATACAGTGCAGTACCAAATACATTTTATTGATATCCACATGCAAAACATATATGTATACATAGGTAAAATCCAAACCGATCGTTACGTTTCATCAGACGGGCCTCAAGCCCAAATACCGTAAAACGTGCCATAACCATATTTTCCATATCATCAAAGCCATTATTTTTTTTAGCATGTGAATATGTATAATAAACCAGAAAACATTTATGCACGCAAGGGTTTAAGAAAATGGCCCACTCACAGTACAATCCTGCTGAAAACCGAGCGTATACCCTCGATCTGGAACAATTATACAATCCCTGTCATATCCAAAGTATACGTAAGGGTCCATTTAAACCCCTAACATCCAACCATGAAACCCTAGACCGAAACCGGCCCGGGAAAGCCGCCCGAACGCTCTTCCCAATGCAATAAATCTCATTTTGACCAACTTAATGATCTCCGATCGACCCGAAACCACCACCAAAAGTACTGTTCACACGCGCCCACACGCGCCAGTCAATGCGTCGGTCAACGCAGGAACAGTCCATGCTGACGTCATCGCTGACGTCACTGCTGACGTCATCTGACAGCTGTCAGGTCTGACATGTTAGACTCTGACAGTGCCACGTGTCAACATCCGATTGGTCCACCTCACTGATCTGTCAGCCCACGTGTCAGATCTGACATGTGCCACGTGTCAGCACGGCACTGGTCCACGTCACTGACATGTCAGTGACACGTGGCAGTCCCTGACTGGTCCACGTCACTCACATGTCAGTGCTGACTGTGCACTGACATGTGACACGTGTCGGCTCACGGTTGGTCCACGTCACCTGACAGTCTGACAGGGTGCCACGTCATCACCTCTGTCCTCAGACGGGATGACCCGTATCTCTGCAACTCGGGTCAATCAGACCGCGCGATCATGACCCCGTCACCATTTCACCATTTCTCAATCATTTTTGTTCAGGTTTGTTCCTAACTACTCGTCTTAATCCCAGAAACAGTTCTAGCTAATTAAAATCAATAAACAAGGGCTGAATCGAAGACTTACCTCGATGAACAGACCCGGGTTCCCATCGCTGTTTAACCACCGTTCAGGTCACCTCAGACCACGAAGTCACGTCCTAAAGTTCCCTATCAGTCCATAGAATCGAATAGGATCAATAGAACACGACAAAACACGTTGGAAAACAGGCTTCCATTTTCTGAGTTTTTTAAGCAGTTTCGGGTTAGGAACCACCTACCTTGCCGCCGCCTGCCGCCGTTCACCGCTGTCTCTCAGCCTCTCCAGTGAGTCCCCCACACGCAGACACAGAGAATGGGTGATGAGCTGGGGTGTTTGTTCAAAATGGACAGAATGTGCATTTCGGGTAGGAAATATAAAGAATGGAGGGAAAGGAAACGGACGGTCCAGATTTGATCTCAAGGATGAGATCAATGGTTTAGATTAGATCTGGGTACTTCAAATCAATGGCTGAGATCAAAAGTGGATTTTAATGCTATTTAATCCCATAGTGGATCTGATCCAATCTAGCCAATGGGTGACAACACTTGTCACTCACCAGGTGTCCTCCAATCAGAATTTTTAGAATAAAATATTCGACATGAAAAGCAAGACACGAACCTCCCGATTTCACGTTTCTGACCATAACTTCCTCGTACGAAGTCCGATTTCGGTGTGCCGCCTGTCTACGGACTCAGGACGTCGAGGCCTACCTGACGGTCCTTGAGTCAACTGAAAATTAGTTGCCAAAAGAAAAGTCAACATTTCCCCCCCCGGAAGTCCAAATTACGATAATGCCCCTGAACTTCCGATAGTCATAACTTTTTCCCTGATCGTCCGAATTGGACGTGCCACCTGTCTATGAACTCGTGACGTCCCGAACTACGTCACGGTCATAGGTCAAAGTCCGTTTAATTCATCAATCAAAAAGTCAACAATTGGCCATACCCATCACAAGGGTAAAAGCGTCAAATCACACATTAAATTACAATATTGAAATCCTCGAATTTCCGGGGTGTTACAGTCTTACCGCCGCCGCAGGCTTCGCCGTCGTCCAGTTACGCTCCTGGGGTCCTCACGGTGTAGACTGGAGCTTCCCTTGCGTCGAGGTGCGGTGGATGTCGTGGTTTGCTTCTTGGACCCGATTCTTCTGTGTTTTGGGTCTGAGTTTGCACGGCCGTTCGGGGCAGGGAAATGGAGTGGTGGTCGCCGGTGATGCAGGGTGATGATGATCAGATGATGGTGGTGGTGTTGGTGGTTGGCTAGTGCGATGAGGGGTGCTGGTTCGATCGCCTGGTTTGAGAGAAAATGGAAGAAGATGCACGGGTGAAGGGGGGCTGGATGTGTTTGTGTGTTTGAGAGAAACAGACAGAGAGATCGTGCATGAAGAAGAAAAATCAGAATAGATGGAGGGCTGGGATTAGTTTAGGCAGGGATCCAACGGCTGGGAATTTGGAAGGGAAAATTAAATGATTTTAAAATAGGTAAATAGTGTAATGTTGCTTTATTGGAATAATATGGGCTTGGATGGGTGACACTTGTCACCAATCCACTGGTTTGATTTAAATATTAGTTGGCACGGATTCCCATAATAAATTAATATTTTATTCCGTTGTTCTCGGTTCGTAAATTCCGCTAAAACGCTTCCTTGACCATAACTTCTTCATACGAACTCCGATTTTGGCGTGCCGCCTGTCTACGGATTCGTGACGTCCCGACCTACGTCATAGTCATGGGTCAAAGGCCAAATTATTTCCCGGGTCAAAAGTCAAAGTTTCCCCCCCTTAGGGGTAAAATAGTCTTTTTACATTAAAATATTATTATCCTCGGTTCGGGTCGTTACATCTGTTATATCCGCGCAATGGTATAAGAACTTGAAGCACTCTTTTACCCTATGGTCGGGTGGAGGAAATGAAAGCAGGGTATCACCAAGAAGTTTGTCATGAGTAAAGTTTGGAGTCGGGGACCTAACTCAGGATAGTAAATATGAAGCTAGAGTTATAAAATCCATAATGGCCCAGATACATTGGCCAACATGAGTGTAGGGTGGACAATGGTTTCTAGTGTCCTATACAAGTACCTCAAAATCAAGGGTCGTAAGGCTACACATTGGCCGTCGATGACGACCTCGGCCAAGGATTGAACATATTTAGTAACTGCAAGAGATAAGGGGCAAAAAAAGAATTTACATAGCCAGTGTTGTAAAAAGACTACATGTTCCACACGAGAGACCCTATTGGTGAAGGCCAGTGGTAACCCGAGAGCATTGCCATTGAAGCTATAGTAAAAGATGACCCAGCCATTTTAAGCCTTGATGTGTTTGTCATAGTTCAGGTCAAGTTTCAGGTCAGGAAGGTTAGCGGCTGAGTAGTACACTCCGTGCGGACGCTAGCCGAGCATAACAGCCAGCTCGAGCAAGGCCGGGGTCATCATTCCAAGACGGAGCGTTATGCAATTATTGGATGTAGACCACAAACATAGCCCTGCTTGAATTAGTGCATGGTCGCATGGGATGTTCGCGACCGCACAAAACTCCAATGTATAGGAAATCACGATCTTATCCCAGAACCCACTCAACTTCGGTTTGATGGCCTTGTACTAGTCCCACCATCTTTGCTTGCCTTGGGAGGGTAGAGAGCTTGTGCTAGACACGACCGATGAAGAAATTTTTGGTTTTGACCTGGCCGGCTTGGAAAATGACCCAGTTGACCAGCCTTTTGTTGGCTTGAGAAGGCCTAATTCAGGAAGCCAATATATGCTCTCACGTAAGAACAAGAGGGCACCGTCCTCACCCTCCTCTAAAACCTCTAACAATCCAGGTGAGAAAATTTTAGGAAATTTAGAACAAGATGGGAGCTGGGATGGTCGAGCCACATGTAATGGAAATAATTTTTCAAGTCGGCCTGATATGTATCCATGAATTTTTTGATTTTTCTGAAGTGGGCAAACACATGCTTTGGGGCCATTTGCTTCCTAAAAAAAGAAAAAAATACCAAAATTCATGAGCAAAAGAAAATTTTGGATTCAACCAACTGGGTGAAAGATGGAAAAAGGCAAAATATTAAGAACATCAAGAACACCATATGCTCAACCTGGAAATTTTAGCCCCAAAATCAAATAAAACTCGAGCATTAATACCAAAATTAAGTGCAAACTACCTCAAATGTTGCTTGGAGTTGCTTCTTGGAGAGATTTAGGGTAGCTTTTGATGGGTAATGAGAAATTTTGAAGATGGCCAAGAGGGAGTTTTGGGAACCCTAAAATGGCTTTGGTTCGAGTATTTTGAAATGAAGATGATCAAATGTATTTATAGTCTCAATGGGGAAGATGAATGTGCATGGAAGATTAAAAGACAAAATTAAACCAAGGTTAATACCCCTAACGACAAAATTAAATGCACAAATTGAAGAAAAGAACTTGGGTTTACCTCATAGCCAATCAATGGAGTTGAGGAAAAAGCTTCAATTTCAATTGCCCACCCTTAGAATTTGGATAACCAATGGAAAGGGGCAATGTTTGGTGGTGGTGCGACAAATATTCCCACTCACCCAATATATGAAGCAAAAGGGTGTTAGTGAATTTAAGCTGGGAATTTTGGGAATTTTAGCTTGGATTTTTAGGGGTTTCAACTGGGATGAAGTGGTAATTTGGATTGTGTTTTATGTGAGATTTAAGTGGTTTTAAAGGTAATTACAGCAGGATTTCTTGGAGAGATGCAGCCTAGTTTTTTTGTGAAGGTCGAACAGATTTTCTATAGTTTTAGCTGGGGTTTTTGTAGAATTTCGGCTGCAAGTTTGTTGGGTGGTTTCGGTTGATTTTCTTTTTAGGTTTTGGGTCGGTTGGATTTTTACTAATAAAGGGGGTGGCTGCGCAAAGGCTTTGTTGGTTTGGCAAGGTTGGCAAGTATATATATATATAATTCAAGTACAACGCTGGCTAGGTTTTTTTGGTTTGACATGGCTGGCAAGTATATATATATATATATATATATAGTTGAAGTACAAAGTCGGCCCAACTTTGTTGGTTTGATAAAGTAGGAAGTCCAAGAGTTCATTTATATATATACTGCCCAATGGCTTATATATATATAAGCATGGTCGACATTGATAGTGAAGTCCTCGGCCGGATACACTTCAGTAAAAGTTCTCGACCGAGTTGCCCATGTAGTCCATTTTTCGGTCAGTTTGTGTTCTTTAGATTAAGAAATAAAGTAGCGGCCACTAATGCCCTAATGGTCTAATGACACTTAATCAAATTGGGGTTGGGTCCTTACTTTAATAAATTTAATTTTTTGACCCAACCCAAGCTTGAAAGAAAATATAAATGTTGTGACAAAACTCGTCCTGAATTTGATCAAAAAGTTGCATGGATCCCGCTCCCGTGTGACAACCCTTGTCAGACAAGGGATATATAGGTGTTAACCTGATTCTAAATTCTTATTAACTAAACGAAAATAATGCCACCTTGCGGGGTTACTACCCTAATCCATCCCATTAACCCCGTTAAAGGGTGGAAATTACCTTTTTGGCCCTGATCAAGTATTTAATATTATAATTTCATCTACATATTCTTTCAACTCTCCACACGTAATTTGTAACTCAATTCAATGAATTATTAGTGCTTCATATTCTAGACCATAATCACAAAATAGTGAAGATAATAATTGTCCTAGACACTCATAATTGTTTAGGCTTCCCCAAATTATGTACTTGAAATCAAAGAGGTGTAATCATAATTATAACCTTGATTATCATTCCAAATCCTTCATAGTTGTCCATATTCAAATAATTTTGTGTTCTATAACCACAATATCACCACTTCCCTAAACAAGCATAATTAGGGGACAACTACAGGAATAATTAAACAATAATTAATTGTAAATCAAACACATTAAATTTTCGGAATTTTACCCAAACAGAGTCCAATTAATCCACAAATTATACTATTAAATCGAGAAAAATATATGGAGCATCTTTCGACATCTTGAGGGACCGCCAGACGCGCCTTCACGCTCCGCCAAAAATGGCTGCACGTGAAGCCTACGCGCCTAAGTACAATACCATCGTCCTTGTCTGTTTCTCTGGTTTTCGGGTCGCTCGACCCGAGACAACGACTGGATTGTAATTTCCTTCGTTCTACGTCAGTTTCTACTATTCTAAACATCGAACATCGTCTAAATCATCTAAGGAAAGGACCTATGAATATGGAAATGAGAAATATTTACCGTTCTTAGTGGGTTGGCCATGGCTTCCAGCCGTGTTCCTTGACAATTTCAGCATTCCCCTTCTCTTCTTTCCATCCCAAAACGATCACATGGTTCCCAGAGGATTGTTAGTGCATCCCTACAAAGGTTCCTTCGTCTGTAACTAAAATCCTGAAGAAGGGTTTCACGGGTTCCATTTCCTCCCTGTCATTTCATGGGTTCTTCTCCCTCAGTCTTCCTAGTTTTCTCATCTCCTCGCCACCACCTTCCTTTCTACGCTCTCTCCTTCCCCTTTCTTTAATGGATGGTGCCATTACTTATGGTTCCCAACATTTTTCCCTATTTTTCAGTTGTTGTTCTGCACCGAACCCCCACAACTCATACATATAGATTGATAAGTCGGTGGAGAGATTTCCAGAATTCCCCAGATTGGACACATGGTAATCCTCAACTAGTCATAATTTCAAAATGTCAACCATGCCCTTGATGATAAAATTACCAAATCACCCATAAGGTTTCTTGACTCAAACGATATCTGTTTTTGACACGCCGACTGTCTATAACCTCAAGGGGTCGAGTCCTTCGTAACAGTGTTTTTGGAATTCCCATAGGATATCCCAGCCAGAAAGTCAACATTTTCACTTTCTAAGGGTAAAATGGTCATTTCTTTTCTTTTGAAAATCCTGGATGTTACAATTTCCCTTACAAAAATTTCGTCGTCAAAATTTTAAAACGGTAATCAATTTGTCCATTTCTATATCTGCTCAAATCACAGCTTGGAAACTGAGAAACAAATATTGATAGGACCCACCCCTAATGACAGGACCCATCCCAATCCCCCCGGGATTACCGTGGAATGGGCCCTGCTCCCGTCCAACAAGGGGTGTCAGACAAGGGATAACCAACAGTCACTGCCCAAACGGGGCTTCCAGAGTGCGAAAGGATCGATGGAGGAGGCGTGCAATGTCCCAGTCTCTGCTGCAGTCGCATCCGTGATCAACCTGAAGGGCATTAAGAACCAAAAGCTGTGAGTGGAGGAAAATCATTAAGTTTAGTAAACACAGTTATAAGACATTTATGCCCTCCAATAAAAACGTATGCATGCCACGAAAACCAGTAACCAAAACGTTTGTTCAACCAAGCTATTAGGGTATTAGCCCAAAAACTGTTAACTTAAAACCAAGTGTAGGAACTCAGCCTAAAACTGTGGAATACCACTACCAGACATATTAAAACCATGTGGGCCACCGACCAAAGCCATAAACATAAATCCATAAATCCAAAACCATTTAGGGTCCCCGACCCGAAATACCATTTCATAACCAATAATCCATTTTTACCACATAACACATATCCAACCGAAAATCCATTTCATAGATTCATTAATCCATATTTACCATTACCATCACCAGCATCCCAGATGCTTAGCGTCCCAGACGCTTGACGTCCCAGACGTCATATCTCACGATATAATAAGCTACGCGTGCTGCCCGGGGTCTCTCCGGGTCCATATCTCTGACATCACAGATGTCTGACGTCCCTGATGTCAATCATAGCAATCCTGCTCCTGAATCATTATACGGTCCGGTAATTCCGTACAATGACCCCTCGCAGGCAATGCACCGTGAATTCCCCAGTGTCCCGGACACCTGGAGGAGACCATCATATATCCTCGTATCCAGATGGTATATGGAAAACAGTTTTATTAAATCATTTCACAACATTACAATGGGCCCTGCCCGAAATAGCCATAGAAAATCACAATTCCATTTAGGGTCCCTGACCGGAAATCACATTTATTAACATAGGGTCCTAGACCCAAAATCATATTTATAACCCAACTGGGCCCCATGCCCGATTTTGTAAACCACTGGGCCCACAGCCCGATTTTATAAACCACTGGGCCCACGGCCCGAATTCGTAAATCAACTGGGCCCCTGGCCCGATAATATCACTCAAATGGGTCTTAGCCCGATTTCGAAACAACTGGGCCTCTGACCCGATTTCATAAATAACTGGGCCCCCGGCCCGATTTCATAACTCAATTGGACTCCAAGTCCGAGGTTTCCAAAATAATTGGGCCTCAAGCCCGAGTTTATCTTTCCAATTTTAAAACCATTTCATGAAATCATATCCAAGACCATAAACATGGAAAATCCGTGCAAAACCGGAAAAACCTCGATTACGTGCTAGCACGTAAATCGCCTCGAAATAAGTGAAACCGTATAATTTACCAACATCCAAATCAACCTCATACAATCACAATCATAATCGATATAAAACAGTTAAGCATTCATAGAATTTATAAAACCAAAGTCCACTCACAGACCGTTTAACGATGCGCCTCGATACGCGTGCCATAGGCCCTCCCGGGCCACACCACTATCATCGGGACTCCCAATCCTGTACAAATCACATTAGAGGGTCACTAACCTCTTCATTAACATCCTATTAAAGTCCCGTAATTTTCCTGAATTTTTAATTATTTTTAAACTTGATTTAAAACCTTCGGACGTCCCGAACAATATCGAGACGGTGTCTGATCGACACGAAACCAATCCCAAAATGTTCGTTACATTAAATAGGACAGAAGCCATGTTGACCTCACCTCGAGATTCATGCGCACGCGCCATCACGCGCCGCCGTGAGTGGCTGCGCGTGAAACCCACGCGCCTACTACAGTGTCATCGTTCTTACGCGTTTAACTGATAAACGGGTCCTTTTGCCCGCGAGATGACCCGGTTGGTTTCCTATCAATTCAGCCTTAATTACTTCAATTGATCATTCAGTTAGCTTTGTTTTAATACCAATTAAAGGAATGTAACATCAATTACACGATCACTTACCTAAAATCCATCGATTCACGATGAACTATGAAGAACACCCAGGTACTGTGCATTCCTCGAATTCCGTCAATGGCTGCTGATTTCTTCCAATTGATTCACCTAGAAGCATCAATGGACCATGAGAAAGTGTTTCCCCATATCAATTACATCGTTTAGTTACTCCACGATCACGACTCAACTTCGAATTTTCTCCTCTGTTACCAAGCTCGTTCAGAGCCCAAAAGCCATCGATTTTCTTCATTTTCTTCATTCTTGATGTGGATAGACTCGTACTAACCTCAGGAAGCTAACTCGAGCTTCAATTTCGATCCTCACGGCCTCAAACTCGAAATTCGGATTTCCCCCAAATGTCCAAAATTTGATTTTTCTATTTCCCAGTATCCTCACTGTCCCTCGTGTTTCCCCGTTAATTCAATCTTTTTAGTCTCTCAATTCTCTCAATTCTGCCGTGGGAAAGCAGCCAATTCCCCTAGCTCACACACTCTCTCTGTTTTGCAGTTGCTCACGGTTTAGAGGAACAAAAAGGATTAATGGATGATTAATTTAGGCTAATGGTGATGATGATGTAGGAATGATTATGTTGGGAGGGAAACAAGGAACTGGTTTTGGGGCTTAGATTAGGGGATGGGTGACACTTGTCACTCATCCAAGTGTGCACCGTCATCAGTTACTATTCATTATTTTATTATTATTTTAATCGAAGCCTCGGTTCGTTAATTCGTTCCCGTGACCATAACTTCGTCGTCGGAACTCTGATTTCGGCATGCCGCATGCCATTGGATTCGTATCGACGAGACCTACGTAACGGTCCTTGGCCCTCGTCCATCGGACCTCCCAGTCAAAAAGTCAACATTTGACCCGTACTATGCCAAATTACCAAAATGCCCCTCAACTTCTGAACATCATAACTTTCTCCTCGAATGTCGGAATCGAACGTGCCACATGTCTATGAACTTGTGACGTCCCGAACTACGTCACGGTCATCGGTCAAAGTCCGTTTGACCGCCCGAACAAAAAGTCAACATTTTGCCCACGACCAGGGGAAAACGGTCATTTTGCACATTTTGTTCGATTTCGCCCAACTAACCACCGATCAACCTCACTAATTAAGATTAGTCACTAAACTAATCCAGGAATTCGGGACGGGTCGTTACACCTAATCCCTGGGATTATGGGCTAAATCCTGCTCCCGTCTAACTTACGCATGAGACGAAGGTTAAACCGACGTCCAACCTCCACGTCACACGTAAGTCGAACAAGGGATTCTCGACTCGACCGTCCGAAAAGTATTCAGACATCTCAGAGTGCACCGAATCTACTATGGATCGCGGGTGTGATGTCTCCGTTTCTTTCGACCAATAGGCCGCACCGCAACAACCTGGAGGGTATCGAAAACACGAAGAGACTGTGAGTGGACAAAAATAAAGTATAAGTTGAAAAACAGTTCATAAAACAAGCACATTTATACCCTCCAATTATAAACCAATGCATGCATATCAAATCCATGTCATAAAACCATTTAATATTCAGGATAAGCAACTATGTCTGAAAAACCAAACACAATTTCCTTTTCTCAAACTCCAGGCCTCAGCCCAAAACCATCAAAGCCATATCATCTAGGCAGAGCCCAAAACATCGGAAAACCTTTTTTTTTTTTGAAAACCATCAACATCAAAACTCAGTGAAATCCAATCACATTTGAAACCACATATTCATCCATCGAACCTGCTGGATCTATCCGAGTCTTTAAATTCAATCCAAGCCTCAATATAATCTGAGACTTTAAACTCCCGAGTCTTTAAACTCAATCTGGGTCTTTAAACCCAATCTGGGCCCGCCCCCGTCATAATCATATCCGGGTCTTTAAACCCAATAACCAGATCCAACAAATCCAATGCAAAACCATTTTCCATGTCCGAATCCGAATACGCAATCTCATCAGGATCCCGAATCCAAACCCAGAACGCATATCCATATCCATTTCCAAATCCGAGTTCGAAACCATCATTCCGTAAGCCGGCATCCGAAACAATCATTCTGAACCTAACTCGGAAATCCACTTTTCAAGTTCCAAACCGAATCCCAAATTTTCATCCTGAAATCTGACTCTGAAACCCGAAATCTCATTAATCAAAACCATTTTTCTGAACTGGGCTTCAAGCCCGAAATCACTTTTCCAAAATCCTTTTTAAATCTTTGAAATCAAATCATATTTCACTTCCCGAAATCAAATCATTAAAACCATGTTCAAATCACAACATTATTCGGAATCTCGTAAAACGTGCAAAACCGTAAATACCTCGAAAACTGTGCAAAATCGTAAACTATCAAGATCATAAATCAAATCATAGAATCACGTATAGAAAACATATGAAAACATATATGCATGCATCAAGAGTTAGAAAACGAAGTCCACTCACAGACCATTCCGACATCGCCTAGATAAGCGCGAACTTACGTCGTTCCCGGCCATACCGTATCCTCGTCTTTCCCGAACCTGTCAAAATCCCAAACCGAGGTCACTAACTACTTCATAAAGCTTATACTAAAGCCTCGTATTTTTCCGTAATTTTAACTATTTTTAAACGAGGCCTAAAACCTTCGGACATCTCGAAACTCATCGAGACGATGTCCGATTGACTCGAAACCAGCGCGAAAATCTTCGTTACATCGAATACTTTAAAAGTCGTGTTGGAAGGGGCTGCATGTGGGCCTCACGCGCAGCTACTGTTCATGCCACGTGCCCACATGGGCTGCCCAAAGGGGCTGCGTGTGGGCCTCACGCTCGGCTACTGTTCATCTTCAACCTTGGACAGACCGGTCCAACCCGAACCGGCGTGGGTGGTTTTTGTCCATTTTTTATCCGTTTTTCATCCTTTTAAGGCCTCTAGCTTCGTCCTATTTATTCTGACCGACTTAGCTAATAAAATCACCGTTTACAGGCCAAATTCTTACCTTCCCGAATCGATGAAAATCCGGCCATTGTTCCTTCATCGTGTTCTTTGATCCCGATTTCCGGGAAGGGTCGTTACAAATATAGTAAAACTAACTTATTATAGCTCAAGTATAATTTATAGAGTAGTCATGTATTAAAGGTTCAACATCCAAAAATACACATATATATATATATATATATGACCATTAAGTCATATACACTCGTGGTTAACCCAAAACCATAACTTAGACACTAGTCTCGTGAAACATGTCATTAGCATAACTTTATACAATATACCATAAACCATACAAATATTTGAAGATCACACTATTTTATAACATATCTTGTTCATCCCAAATCTATAATCATACGAATGATCCGAGAAACGTCAACCCCGAAAAACACGGAATTTCCGTGGGTATCATCAAAATCACATGACATTCCCAATCACTCATATATCCACATCACACACAGACATACCCATAATTATCACATCACCATAAGTACAAGGCCATTTTCAAAAACTTAATAATGTATTAGAATAAAGAATACCCAATTTCCTCGCAAAATGTTTTTACACAATATTACTTGATATCCTAAATATTCTACAATCCATATAAAATGTCAAAATATCACCCAAACACATAGAAATTCAATTGACAGGCTTAGGTAGGCATGTACACAATTTAAAAAAGGAATGGCCACTTACATATTCAATCCTGCATAACCAATTCTTACTCAACCCATCCTCGATCGCCCAGTATTAGTGTAACGACCCGAACCGAGAATAATAATATTTTAATGTAAAAAGACTATTCTGCCCCTGAAGGGGGGAAACTTTGACTTTTGGCCCGGGCAACAATTTGGACTTTGACCCATGACTATGACGTAGGTCGGGACGTCACGAATCCGTAGACAGGCGGCACGCCGAAATCGGAGTTCGTATGAAGAAGTTATGGTCAAGGAAGCGTTTTAGCGGAATTTATGAACCGAGAACAACGGAATAAAATATTAATTTATTACGGG
Organism: Prinsepia uniflora; assembly: GCA_032719365.1. NCBI lineage: Eukaryota > Viridiplantae > Streptophyta > Magnoliopsida > Rosales > Rosaceae > Prinsepia > Prinsepia uniflora. The sequence continues at coordinate 46,598,865 of CM064868.1, read as the reverse complement.
AATCCGTGCCAACCTAATATTTAAATCAAACCGATGGATTGGTGACAAGTGTCACCCATCCAAGCCTACACTATTCCCATAAAGCAACTAATACTATTTAATCCATTTTTATATTAATTATTTTCCCTCCAATTGTTTCTAGCCCTTGGATTTCTGGCCAGATTGAATCCTGGCACTTCATTTCTTCTGATTTCCCTTGTTCATGCACGATCTCTGTCTGCCTTTGCTTACAAACACACACATTCATCCCCCCACAAACCCGTGCATTTCATCCATTTTCTCTCGACCAAGGCGATCAAACCAGCCATCCTCTTCGCACCAAACGACCACCCACAGCACCACCATCTTCTGGTCTTCACAACCCGTGCAACCACCAGCCACCACCAGCCCATTTTCCCGTCCGAAATTCCGTCCAAAAAGCACGACCCGAAACACGACGGAAACGGGTCCAAGAAGCAAACCGTGACAACCACACCACCTCGATGCAGGGGAAGCTCCAGTCTACACCGTGAGGACCCCAGGAGCTTAACTAGACGACGGCACGGCCTGCGGCGGCGTCACGGCGGCGGTAAGGTCGAAAACCCGAAAACCCGTTTTACTCCCCTGTTTCGGACCAACCTGTTTTAGTGCTAGGAACTCAGTTGTTTGGTGTTAGACATGTTCTAGGGTGAGAGACGAGTCGACCACGACTGGTTTGGACGACGGAGACGGCGTGGATCACTGGAGAAGGCGATCGGACTTTGGCCGTGAGTTTCAGAGGAGAACTGGTGAGTTTTCTCCCATTTTCTTTCCATTTTGAGGTTGTAGAACCATAGAACAGACCTTGACGACCCTATAGGGATGAACCCCGTCGAAAATGGTGGCCAGAATCGTACGGTTGAATTGGGTCAAGCCCTGGGTCGACGACGACCCGGTTCCAGTCAAACGGGTCTGACCCGATACTGTAGCATGATGACGTCATCATGCTGACGTCACTTCTGACGTCATGATGACGTCATTGTAACACCCCGGAAATTCGAGGATTCTCATTTTGTAATTTAATGTGTGATTTGACGATTTTACCCTTGTGAATGGTATGGTCAAATTATTGACTTTTTGATTTATGAACTAAATGGACTTTGACCTATGACCGTGACGTAGTTCGGGACGTCACGAGTTCATAGACAGGTGGCACGTCCGATTCGGACGATCAGGGTGAAAGTTATGGCTATCGGAAGTTCAGGGGCATTACCGTAATTTGGACTCTCGGGGGAAAATGTTGACTTTTCTTTTGACAACTAATTTTCAGTTGACTCAAGGACCGTTGGGTAGGCCTCAACGTCCTGAGTCCGTAGACAGGCGGCACGCTGAAATCGGACTTCGTACGAGGAAGTTATGGTCAGAAACGTGAATTCGGGAAGTTCGTGTCTCGGTTTTCGTGTCGAATATTATATTCAGAAATTCTGATTGAAGGACACCTGGGGAGTGACAAGTGTCACTCACCCATTGGCTAGATTGGATCAGATCCACTATTGGATTAATTAAACAATTGTACCAGCTTTAAATGTCAGCCTTTGGATTGAAAACCCCAGATCAGATCTCAGCCCTTGATCTAATCTGGAGATTCAATCTGAGCCATCCATTTCCTTCCCTCCAATTCTTTATATTTCCCACCCGCAGGGCACTCTGTCCATTTCGATCAAAGTATCCCAGCCAGCTACCCACTCATTGTGTCTGTGTGTTGCTGGACTCCCGGGGAAGGACGGAGGCACGGCGGTGGACGGCGGCAGACGGCGGCGCGGAAGGAAGCAGGGGAAACCCGTGGCGGTTTCAACCCAGATTTCTGGTAAATCTTTTCCCACGTTTAAACTGGTCAGTGATCAATCCTAATCAACTCTAGGAACATCCAGGAACCTTCTGGAATCGAACTCGTGGCCGGTGGAGCTCAGGGCGGTGGCAAAACTGCGACGGGAGGCCAGAGCTGTTCTTCAAGGTAGGCCCTCGATTCGATCCGTGTTTCTCAATTCTAATTACTTAGAACTAATCTAGGATTTAAGGCGAGTAAATACGAATTGAAAGGAACCAAAATGACCCAGAAATGAAGGAATGGCAACCGGGTCTCGATCGCGGGTCTGATCGACCCGAGTTGCAGGAAAACGGGTCAACCCGTCTGAGGACAGTGGTGCTGACGTGGCACCCTGTCAGCCTGTCAGATGACGTGGACCAACCGTGAGCCGACACGTGTCACATGTCAGTGCACAGTCAGCACTGACATGTCAGTGACGTGGACCAGTCAGGGACTGCCACGTGTCACTGACATGTCAGTGACGTGGACCAGTGCCGTGCTGACACGTGGCACATGTCAGATCTGACACGTGGTCTGACAGATCAGTGAGGTGGACCAATTGGATGTTGACACGTGGCACCTGTCAGAGTCTGACACGTCAGACCTGACAGCTGTCAGATGACGTCAGCATGACGTCATGCTGACGTCAGCAGTGACGTCAGCGATGACATCAGCAGGAACTGTTCCTGCGTTGACCGCCACGTTGACCGGCGCGTGGGGGCGCGTGTGAACAGTGTTTCTGGTGGGACCACCACCATTCTTTAGGTTTCGACGATCCGGATCCAATGGCGGTGGTTTCGGGTCGATCGGAGATCATTAAGTTGGTCAAAATAAGGTTTATTGCCTTGGGAAGCGCGTTCGGGCGGCTTTCCCGGGTCGGTTTCGACCTAGGCTTTCATGGTTGAATGTTGGGGGTTTAATTTTGACCTTTACGAATACTTGGTTTTGACAGGGATTGTACATTTGTACCAGGACGAGGGTATACGTTCGGTTTCTAGCAGGATTGTACTGTGAGTGGGCCATTTTCTTAAACCCTTGTGTGCATAAATGTTTTCTGGTTTTATTATACTTATTCACATGCTAAAACAATGATGGTTTTGATGATATGGAAAATATGGTTATGGCACGTTTCACGGTATTTGGGCTTGAGACCCGTCCGATGAAACTAAATGATTGGTTCGGATTCTATCTATGTATATATATGTTTGCATGTGGAAATCAATAAAATGTATTTGTTACTGCACTGTATAGATCCTTCCATATTATATTGTCTCCTCCGGATGAGGTACCCCGGAGAGGTCACGGACGTCTAGTACGTCCAGCGTCTATGACGCTAAGCATCGGGGATGCTGTACCCGAACGGGGTTCGGGGATTGAACTCGGAAATTGAGACCCGAGTGGCACGCGTAGCCTTGTGATTGTGACCTATTGGACGTCAGGGACGTCAGACATCAGGGATGTCGGGATTGGAGTGTATAGTGCAGCAACTAAAATTATGGTTATGGTTTTGCTATATGCCTTATGGTTCATATTATATGGTTTATGATTTTGGAATTATGGTGCACGCATTTTTGGAAAACGGAGGGGTAAATTATATGTTTTACTTATCAAACGATTTCATAAACTTGTGTTTCGGTCCACTCACCCTTACTGTTTTGATAACCCCTCCAGGTCGGGAAACTGAGGTAGAGGAGGAACCAGAGGCTGAGGCATAGATCTACTTCTGCGTACCTGAACCCCTGCTGGGCGGTGTACCCGCAGGATTACTTTAGAGTCGTGCTCGCAAATTTGTAATTTTGGATTATATCCCTTGTCTGACATTCGTTTAATTCGGATTTTATGTATGACTTTAATTTGGTTATTTATGCTTTTAAATGTTTTGAGGTTAAAATTGGTATGAATTATTGGGTGTCAGACGGGAGCAGGGCACGTCCCCTTGTGGTCCCTGTGGGATCGGGGCGGGTCCTGTCAGCTTGGTATCAGAGCACTAGGTTGTGGTCAGTACTAGGGTATTGGTCTGCATGCTAGACTAGCGATTAGTACTAGTTACTTTTCGACTTTTAAGAATATTGTTTTCTGATCTATGCCTCTTGACAGTTGGTTATGCCTCCTAGGAGAATTCCGCATACTCGAACGGACGAGGATCTAGAAAGAGAGATGGAATGCGCGAGCATCGAAAGGGCTCAACGTTTGGGAGCCACTCCTTTCTGCGGGGGATCAAACCCCGAGGATGCTCACGACTGGATCACCAAGTGGGAGAGGATCTTCTCGGTGATGCACTGCCCTCCGGGCGAACGAGTGACTCTGGCGGCCTTCTTACTGGAGGGAGGAGCCTACCAGTGGTGGCATGGACTCGAAATGTCCGGGTGGTCTGTCCATACCACTACCTGGGAAGCTTTTCGTTCCAGGTTTCTGGACCAGTACTACCCGCGATCTTTTCGCGCGGCGCGGGAGGCGGAATTCCTGCGGCTGGAGCAGGGTGACATGTCTGTTTCAGACTACGAGCAAACTTTCGGGAGACTTTCCCGGTTCGCTGCCTCATTCGTAAGCACGGAGGAGGACAAATGCCAGCGGTTTGAGCTTGGACTCCGAGGGGAGATCCGGGCCAGTGTGACTGCTACCACTCATGCTTCTCTGAGGGATATGGTCGACGCAGCGGTGCGTGTCGAAGCCAGTCTGGCGGCACACCAATCACGACAACCTTCGGGGGAGGGGCGACGTCAGGATCGCCCACACCATGGGCCATCGGGCCGGAAGAACAACAGGGGAGGGAGCTACAGAGGAGCACCCTCATCCTTCAAGGGTCGTGGCTGGTCGGGTCGACGTGGAGGCTCTCAGGGCAGAGGATCTGGACACAATTCTGGGCAGCACTCATCTTGGAGTGGTGCATCTGGTGGGCATTCGGGCAGGCCAAGGCCAGTAACTTGTTTTGCTTGCGGAGAGGAAGGCCACTATGCCTGCGATTGTCCGCAGTTGTCCAAGAACAACGACGCTGGGGGCTCTAGTGTGGTGCAGAGCACGGCGTCCCACACTAACGGAGGTCGCGGTCAGGGAGGTGACCGTGGTGCTGGACGTGGCGCGCGCGGGCGCGGACGGAACGGAGGGCCGAGGGCCCAAGTGTTTGCAATGACCCAGCAGCAGGCGAGGACTGCTCCAGGCGTGGTCACAGGTACACTACATATCCTTAATTTTCTTGTACGTGTATTAATGGATGCGGGGGCTACACATTCTTTTATTTCGAGGAGTTGTGCTGGTTTGCTTGATTGTGTGGTATCAGCCTTAGATTGCGAAATGGGTGTTGGCACCCCGATGGGTACCGTGTACCTTGTGAATCAGGTGATTCGGAGGTGCCCGGTAAGAATTGAGGATGTGGATTTACCAGCAGACTTAATTATTCTGGATATCCACGACTTCGATATAATCCTAGGGATGGATTGGCTGTCGGAGCACGGATCGCTCATCGACTGCTGTAGCAAGCAAGTAATTTTGCGGAGCCCGGGTTTGCCGGAAGTTATCTTTCAGGGGGAACGTGATGGTTCGCCTCCTGAAGTGATTTCGTCACTTACTGCTACCAAACTTCTACGGAAGGGATGCCAGGGTTATCTGGCGCATGTCGTGTCGGAACGGGTCGATACTCCGGTTATCGACGAAATACCGGTGGTCTGTGAGTTTCCGGACGTATTCCCGGAAGACTTACCTGGATTGCCACCATCGCGGGAGATTGAGTTTACTATTGAACTACTCCCGGGTACCCGACCTATATCCCAGGCACCATACCGGATGGCGCCGGCCGAGTTACGGGAACTCAAGACTCAATTGCAGGAGTTGGTAGATTTGGGATATGTCCGACCGAGCACTTCACCGTGGGGAGCACCGGTGTTGTTCGTGAAGAAGAAGGAAGGAAGTCTCCGTTTATGTATTGATTATCGACAACTCAACAAGGTGACATTGAGGAACCAGTATCCTCTACCCAGGATTGATGACCTTTTCGACCAGTTGCGGGGAGCTCAGTGCTTCTCGAAAATTGATTTGCGATCTGGGTATCACCAACTGAGGATTTCGGAGGAGGATATTCCGAAAACTGCTTTTCGAACCCGTTACGGGCACTACGAGTTCCTTGTTATGCCATTTGGTTTGACGAATGCTCCAGCAGCATTCATGGATCTGATGAACCGGGTCTTCCGACCCTACCTGGATAAGTTCGTGATTGTGTTCATCGATGATATTTTGGTATACTCGAGGAGTGCCCGTGCACATGAAGAACATCTACGGTTGGTTTTGGAGAGACTGAGACAAGAACAATTGTATGCCAAGCTGAGCAAGTGTCAGTTTTGGCTGAGCAGTATTGGTTTTCTGGGACACGTGATATCGACGGATGGGATTTGCGTGGATCCCCAGAAAACAGAAGCGGTGACCAACTGGGCTAGACCGACAACGGTGACCGAGGTGCGGAGTTTCGTCGGATTAGCAGGCTACTACCGGAGATTCGTGGAGGGTTTCTCCAAAATTGCTGCACCATTGACTCGTCTGACTCGGAAAGGAGTAAAGTTTATCTGGGACGAGCAGTGCGATCGGAGCTTTCAAGAGTTGAAGGATCGATTGACCACTGCACCTGTCCTTGCATTGCCGGACGACAGTGGAGAGTTTGTAGTTTTCAGTGATGCTTCACTGCAAGGTTTGGGCTGCGTGTTGATGCAAACTGGCAAGGTTATCGCCTATGCATCCCGGCAGCTGAAGACTCATGAGTTGAACTACCCTACCCATGATTTGGAGTTGGCGGCGGTGGTTCATGCTCTCAAAATCTGGAGACATTATCTGTTCGGCGCAACGTGTCGAATATACACCGACCACCAGAGTCTTAAATATTTATTCACTCAGAAGGAGCTCAACATGAGACAACGGAGATGGTTGGAGCTACTGAAGGACTATGACTGTACGATCGAGTACCATCCGGGTAAGGCCAATGTGGTGGCGGATGCACTCAGCAGGAAATCAGCAGGAACTATTGCACACCTTGGGGTGGTGTATCTTCCCTTGCTGGTGGAACTCCGGAAGGCGGGAGTTATTTTGGGTACTGACGAGCATGGAGCTTTGTTGGCCAGCTTCCATGTGCGACCAGTACTGATTGATCGGATCATTGAAGCACAACTGCAGGATCCGATACTCTGTATTTACAGAATTGAGGTCGATGCGGATGGGAGACAGGATTTTACCATCCGGGACGATGGAGCACTGGTGAAATTGGGCCGTTTGTGCGTACCTGCAGTGGCAGAGTTACGGGCCGAGATACTTGAAGAGGCCCACAGTTCGGCCTATGCTATGCATCCGGGAGGTACAAAGATGTACCGTACCCTCCGGAACCATTATTGGTGGCCAGGAATGAAGAAGGATATTGCTGAGTTCGTGAGCAAATGCTTAACCTGTCAGCAGGTTAAGGCGGAACGGCAGAGACCGTATGGGGCTATGCAGCCACTTCCGATTCCTGAGTGGAAGTGGGATCACATCACCATGGACTTCGTCTTTAAGTTACCGAGGACTCAGAGTGGAGTGGACGGAGTATGGGTGATCGTGGATCGGTTAACCAAATCAGCCCATTTTCTGCCAGTTCTGGAAACCTATAAACCTAACCGACTGGCTCAGCTGTTTGTGAAGGAAATCATACGACTTCATGGTACGCCGGAATCAATCGTGTCCGATCGTGATCCGCGTTTCACTTCCAGGTTCTGGCGGAGTTTGCAAGCTACTTTGGGAACAAACCTACGTTTCAGTACTGCTTTCCATCCACAGACCGATGGACAGTCTGAGAGAACCATTCAAACCCTGGAGGACATGATGAGGTCATGTGTACTACAGTTTCAAGACTCTTGGGATACTCATTTGCCATTGATGGAATTCGCTTACAACAACAGCTATCAGGCAAGCATCGGGATGGCACCGTATGAGGCACTGTATGGCCGACAGTGCAGGACACCTATCTGCTGGACGGAGGTAGGGGAGCGAGCGGCTGTAGGGCCGGAGATAATGGACTTAACCATGGAAACTGTTCGCGTGATCAAGGAAAGATTGAAGGTGGCACAGGATCGCCAGAAGAGCTATGCCGACCGACGGATTCGAGACTTGGAGTTTGAAGTGGGAGATTTTGTCTTCCTGAAGTTGTCTCCGTGGAAAGGGATTATCCGTTTTGGCCGACGGGGGAAACTGAGTCCGCGTTTTATCGGACCTTATGAAATCGTGGAGAGAATTGGCAAGGTTGCATACAGATTGGCACTACCCCCAGAACTATCAAGAGTTCACGATGTTTTCCACGTATCGATGTTGCGGATGTACGTACGTGATGCTTCTCATGTACTTAGGGAACAACCTGTCGAACTACGGGAGGATTTGAGCTTTGAAGAACAACCAGTACAGATCTTGGATCGGAAGGACAAGGTACTACGTCGAAAGACGATCCCTCTCGTGAAAATTCTCTGGAGAAACCAGGATGTGGAAGAAGCCACATGGGAGCCTGAGGCCCAGATGCGAGAACAATTTCCTCATTTGTTTCTTTGAAATTTCGGGACGAAATTTCTTAAGGGGGGAAGGTTGTAACACCCCGGAAATTCGAGGATTCTCATTTTGTAATTTAATGTGTGATTTGACGATTTTACCCTTGTGAATGGTATGGTCAAATTATTGACTTTTTGATTTATGAACTAAATGGACTTTGACCTATGACCGTGACGTAGTTCGGGACGTCACGAGTTCATAGACAGGTGGCACGTCCGATTCGGACGATCAGGGTGAAAGTTATGGCTATCGGAAGTTCAGGGGCATTACCGTAATTTGGACTCTCGGGGGAAAATGTTGACTTTTCTTTTGACAACTAATTTTCAGTTGACTCAAGGACCGTTGGGTAGGCCTCAACGTCCTGAGTCCGTAGACAGGCGGCACGCTGAAATCGGACTTCGTACGAGGAAGTTATGGTCAGAAACGTGAATTCGGGAAGTTCGTGTCTCGGTTTTCGTGTCGAATATTATATTCAGAAATTCTGATTGAAGGACACCTGGGGAGTGACAAGTGTCACTCACCCATTGGCTAGATTGGATCAGATCCACTATTGGATTAATTAAACAATTGTACCAGCTTTAAATGTCAGCCTTTGGATTGAAAACCCCAGATCAGATCTCAGCCCTTGATCTAATCTGGAGATTCAATCTGAGCCATCCATTTCCTTCCCTCCAATTCTTTATATTTCCCACCCGCAGGGCACTCTGTCCATTTCGATCAAAGTATCCCAGCCAGCTACCCACTCATTGTGTCTGTGTGTTGCTGGACTCCCGGGGAAGGACGGAGGCACGGCGGTGGACGGCGGCAGACGGCGGCGCGGAAGGAAGCAGGGGAAACCCGTGGCGGTTTCAACCCAGATTTCTGGTAAATCTTTTCCCACGTTTAAACTGGTCAGTGATCAATCCTAATCAACTCTAGGAACATCCAGGAACCTTCTGGAATCGAACTCGTGGCCGGTGGAGCTCAGGGCGGTGGCAAAACTGCGACGGGAGGCCAGAGCTGTTCTTCAAGGTAGGCCCTCGATTCGATCCGTGTTTCTCAATTCTAATTACTTAGAACTAATCTAGGATTTAAGGCGAGTAAATACGAATTGAAAGGAACCAAAATGACCCAGAAATGAAGGAATGGCAACCGGGTCTCGATCGCGGGTCTGATCGACCCGAGTTGCAGGAAAACGGGTCAACCCGTCTGAGGACAGTGGTGCTGACGTGGCACCCTGTCAGCCTGTCAGATGACGTGGACCAACCGTGAGCCGACACGTGTCACATGTCAGTGCACAGTCAGCACTGACATGTCAGTGACGTGGACCAGTCAGGGACTGCCACGTGTCACTGACATGTCAGTGACGTGGACCAGTGCCGTGCTGACACGTGGCACATGTCAGATCTGACACGTGGTCTGACAGATCAGTGAGGTGGACCAATTGGATGTTGACACGTGGCACCTGTCAGAGTCTGACACGTCAGACCTGACAGCTGTCAGATGACGTCAGCATGACGTCATGCTGACGTCAGCAGTGACGTCAGCGATGACATCAGCAGGAACTGTTCCTGCGTTGACCGCCACGTTGACCGGCGCGTGGGGGCGCGTGTGAACAGTGTTTCTGGTGGGACCACCACCATTCTTTAGGTTTCGACGATCCGGATCCAATGGCGGTGGTTTCGGGTCGATCGGAGATCATTAAGTTGGTCAAAATAAGGTTTATTGCCTTGGGAAGCGCGTTCGGGCGGCTTTCCCGGGTCGGTTTCGACCTAGGCTTTCATGGTTGAATGTTGGGGGTTTAATTTTGACCTTTACGAATACTTGGTTTTGACAGGGATTGTACATTTGTACCAGGACGAGGGTATACGTTCGGTTTCTAGCAGGATTGTACTGTGAGTGGGCCATTTTCTTAAACCCTTGTGTGCATAAATGTTTTCTGGTTTTATTATACTTATTCACATGCTAAAACAATGATGGTTTTGATGATATGGAAAATATGGTTATGGCACGTTTCACGGTATTTGGGCTTGAGACCCGTCCGATGAAACTAAATGATTGGTTCGGATTCTATCTATGTATATATATGTTTGCATGTGGAAATCAATAAAATGTATTTGTTACTGCACTGTATAGATCCTTCCATATTATATTGTCTCCTCCGGATGAGGTACCCCGGAGAGGTCACGGACGTCTAGTACGTCCAGCGTCTATGACGCTAAGCATCGGGGATGCTGTACCCGAACGGGGTTCGGGGATTGAACTCGGAAATTGAGACCCGAGTGGCACGCGTAGCCTTGTGATTGTGACCTATTGGACGTCAGGGACGTCAGACATCAGGGATGTCGGGATTGGAGTGTATAGTGCAGCAACTAAAATTATGGTTATGGTTTTGCTATATGCCTTATGGTTCATATTATATGGTTTATGATTTTGGAATTATGGTGCACGCATTTTTGGAAAACGGAGGGGTAAATTATATGTTTTACTTATCAAACGATTTCATAAACTTGTGTTTCGGTCCACTCACCCTTACTGTTTTGATAACCCCTCCAGGTCGGGAAACTGAGGTAGAGGAGGAACCAGAGGCTGAGGCATAGATCTACTTCTGCGTACCTGAACCCCTGCTGGGCGGTGTACCCGCAGGATTACTTTAGAGTCGTGCTCGCAAATTTGTAATTTTGGATTATATCCCTTGTCTGACATTCGTTTAATTCGGATTTTATGTATGACTTTAATTTGGTTATTTATGCTTTTAAATGTTTTGAGGTTAAAATTGGTATGAATTATTGGGTGTCAGACGGGAGCAGGGCACGTCCCCTTGTGGTCCCTGTGGGATCGGGGCGGGTCCTGTCAGTCATCCTGTTAGATATTGTCAGACCAGGGACCAATCAGAGCATGCCATGTGTCACCTGACAAGTGTCAGTGATGACGTCATGCTGACGTCAGCATGACGTCACTGCTGACGTCAGGAGTACTGTAGCAGCGTTGACCCACGCGTTGACCAGGCGCGTGGGGGCGCGTGTGACCAGTGATTTTGGTGGGGCCGGTACCATTTTCAAGGTTTCGACGATACGGATCTAATGGAGGTGGTTTCGTGTCGATCGGAGATCGTTATGTTGGTCAAAATGGGGTTTGAAGCACCGGGAATAGTGCCCAGGATGCGTTTTTGAGGTGGATCTGTTCTAGGGTCTTGGTATTGATATTATAGGGTCCTTAAGTAACCCTCAGGAATAATAATACAGGTTTATAGAGAACGTTGAGCAGCAAGGACCGAGTGTGAGTGGGCTGTTTGATTTATAAAAGGCTTGCATGCATAAACTGCTTTACTATTTCCACTGATGAGTCTTATAAACTGCTTATATATGTTATTACAATGTTTTGGGCATGAGACCCGTCTGGATTATATGTGGATTTTGTTTGGGATGTCCGGGGAAACATAGGGTAAACTATACTGTTATTGTACTGTACTTTCCTACCTGTGTATATTGTCTCCTCCAGGGAGGGTCGTTGGCCTGGGTGGACCCTGGAGTAGTCACGGGGCTCTGACTGAGTGGAGTTGACCCCCGTTGGGCTGCTTACTCTCAGGAAGGCATGTTCATATACCTCGGGCAGTGACCGGGATACCGGGAACTGATGTACCTAGAGAGTCTCGGGTGTGAGACCCTGAGTGGCAACGCGTAGCCTTAGAACCGTGACATCATTTGGGTTGGGTTTTACAGTGCACTGATATGTTAGTTTCACCTTACGATGATTATTGTGGTTCATTTGTTATGATTTCATTATAATATTATGTTTTCACTGCATTCAAGATTTGGAAAACGGAGGGGTAAAACCTTATGATTATTTTATTATTAAATTGATTTCTAAACTATTATTTTTGGCCCACTCACCCTTGTTTTACTGACCCCTCCAGACCCTGACACGGCAATAGAGGAGGAGGATCCGGAGGAGGAGGCAGAGGTTTAGTTTGCCTAGCTGTGCACCTGTACACCCACTTGTGGGTAGGTTGAGCACCGAATAAATGTACTCTGACTAGTGTGCTCACATGTTGTATTTTACTTTCCCTTGTCTGACAGTATCACTTTAAACACTGTGTTTGTACGTTATCTATCTATGTGAGTCTTCGGTTTTTATTTAAGGGTACTTTTGATATGTTTAGAGTCATTGTCAGACGGGAGCGGGTCACGTCCCCGGGTGGTCCCAGTGGGATTGGGACGGGTCCTGTCAGCTTGGTATCAGAGCATTAGGATTAGTAGTCAGAGTACTAGGTTAGCGGTTTTGTACTTTGTACATGGTCGCTTTCGATGTCTTTTAACCTGTTTGCCTCTTCACAGTTGGATATGCCTCCCCGACGTGAACCCCGTGCACGTGTTGACGAGGGCAATGGAGGAAATGGAGACACTGCGAGCATTGAGCGGGCTCAGCGCCTGGGTGCTACGCACTTCAGTGGGGGAACCGACCCTGAGTAAGCACACCAGTGGATTGACCGCTGGGAGAGGATTTTCGAGGTCATGCACTGTCCTCCGGAGGAGCGTGTCGTTCTGGCGACTTTCCTACTGGATGGGAGCGCCTATCGATGGTGGCACAACCTTGTTTTGGCCGGCTGGACTGTTCACACCATTCCATGGGAGACCTTCCGAGAGCGGTTTCTCAACCAGTTCTATCCACGGTCGTTCCGCAACGCCCGTGAGGCGGAGTTTCTGCAACTCTGGCAGGGGGATCAGACTGTAGCAGAGTACGAGGAGACCTTCCTGATGTTGTCTCGCTTTGCTGAGAACTTCATGATCACCGAGGCAGACCGATGTCGCAGATTTGAGTGGGGCTTGCGACCTGAGATTCAGGCGATGGTGACTGCAACACCCTTTGCTTCCATGAGGGATCTGACTGATGCGGCGACCAGGGTTGAGAACAGTATCCTGGCTCGTCAGCGAGCTGAGGGGGAGACTCGGTGACGTGATCGCCCACACTTGGGATTTTCGGGCCGTCGTGGCTCGAAGGGAGGACATTCTGGTGGATCTTCGTCTTCTGGTAGCCGAGGACGTTCTAGTCAGTTCAGGAGTCCTCAGAGGTCTGGACAGCGTTCTGGAGCTTGGCAGCGGTCTTACTCACCGATGAGCATCTCACCGGGAGGATACTCGGGTCGACCTAGGGAGGTCACATGCTTCGCTTGTGGGGAGCCGGGGCATTATGCTTCTGAGTGTCCACTGATTCGCGGCAGTACTGCGCCAGCGCAGAGCACAGCATCCCAGACTGACAGCAGCCGGACACGCGGTGTTGTGCGTGGCCGTGATCGAGGGGCTAGAGGACGGGGACGACCTGCAGAGTCTATGGCTCGTGTTTATTCTGTTACCCAGCAGCAGGCCAGATCCATTCCGGGAGTGTTGACAGGTACTGTACATATTTATGGCATGGTTGTTCGTGCATTGATGGATTCGGGGGCAACTCATTCTTTTATTTCACCGCGTTGTGCGAGTCTGTTGGGCCGTGAGGTGACCGCACTTGAGCACGAGATGGGAGTGGGGACACCGATGGGTGTGACCTACCAGGTGAACCAGGAGATACGAGCTTGTCCTGTGGAGATTGAGGGAGTCGAATTTCCGGCAGACTTAATCCTGATGAATGTTCACGATTTCGATGTGATACTTGGAGTTGATTGGTTGTCGGAGTACAATTCCCTCATCGACTGTGGTAACATGCGGTTGACTTTGAGAGGTCCGGGATTACAGGAAGTGATATTTCAGGGGGAGTGTGGTGACGCATCACCCAAGGTAATATCTGCACTCACAACTACTAAACTCTTACAGAAGGGGTGTCAGGGTTATCTTGCTTATGTGGTAGAGTCTACGGATGAATCTTTGCGTATTGAGGATATTCCGATTGTGCGGGAATTTCCTGATGTCTTTCCAAGAGATTTACCTGGATTACCACCACCTAGGGAGATCGACTTTACGATCGAGTTACTCCCCGGGACTCGACCGATTTCACAAGCACCGTATCGTATGGCACCGGCAGAGCTACGGGAATTGAAAATCCAACTACAGGAACTGGTGGATCTAGGGTTTATCCGACCCAGTACATCACCATGGGGAGCGCCGGTCTTATTTGTGAAAAAGAAGGAGGGTAGTTTACGGTTGTGTGTGGATTATCGGCAATTGAACAAGGCTACGGTAAGGAACCAGTATCCCTTACCCAGGATCGATGATTTGTTCGATCAGTTACGAGGAGCGCGGTATTTCTCCAAGATAGATCTGAGGTCAGGATACCATCAACTGAGAATAGCCGAGGGGGATGTTCAGAAAACAGCTTTTCGAACGAGGTATGGGCATTATGAGTTCTTGGTGATGCCCTTTGGATTGACTAATGCACCAGCTGCATTCATGGACTTGATGAATCGAGTCTTTCGAGCATACTTGGATAAATTTGTGATCGTGTTTATCGACGACATCTTGGTGTATTCCAGGAGTGTCAGGGCTCATGAGGAGCACTTACGAAGGGTATTGGGTAAACTACGACAGGAGCAGCTGTATGCTAAGTTAAGCAAGTGTCAGTTTTGGCTAAATAGTATTGGATTCTTGGGTCACATTATATCACCCGAGGGGATAAGTGTGGATCCTCAGAAAACGGAGGCTGTGACAAATTGGCCAAGACCGACCACGGTGACGGAAGTGCGAAGTTTTGTTGGGTTAGCAGGCTATTATCGGAGATTCGTAGAGGGTTTCTCCCAGATTGCCGCACCATTGACTCGGTTAACCCGGAAAGGGGTGAAGTTTGTATGGGACGACCAGTGTGAACAGAGTTTTCAGGAATTAAAGTGCCGATTAACCACTGCACCTGTCCTTGCATTACCAGACAGCAGTGGAGAGTTCGTGGTATATAGTGATGCATCACTGCAGGGTTTGGGTTGTGTATTGATGTAGAATGGAAAAGTGATTGCTTACGCATCCCGGCAGCTGAAGATGCACGAGTTGAACTACCCTACTCATGATTTGGAATTGGCAGCAGTGGTTCATGCTCTAAAGATCTGGAGACATCATTTGTTCGGTGTGACATGCCGAATATTCACCGATCACCAGAGTCTTAAACATTTGTTCACACAGAAGGAACTCAACATGAGACAGTGGAGATGGTTGGAGTTGTTGAAGGATTATGATTGTACCATCGAGTACCATCCTGGCAAGGCAAATGTTGTAGCTGATGCACTTAGCAGGAAGTCGGCGGGATCAGTTGCGCATTTGAGATTGGTGTATCTTCCTTTGCTAGTGGAACTTCGGAAGAGCGGAGTTATGTTAGGGATGGACGATCAGGGAGCCTTGTTGGCTAGCTTTCATGTGCGACCCGTGTTGGTCGACAAGATCATCGAGGCTCAACTACAGGACCAGATACTTTGTGATTACAGGAACGAGGTTGAATCCGGACAGAGACAAGATTTCCCCGTCAGGGGCGATGGAGCATTAGTAATGCTTGGGAGATTGTGTGTACCTGTGGTACCAGAGTTGAGGAGAGAGATTTTAGACGAGGCCCACAGTTCGGCCTATGCTATGCATCCAGGAGGGACAAAGATGTACCGTACCCTCCGGGACTATTATTGGTGGCCAGGGATGAAGAGGGAGATAGCTGAGTTTGTCAGCAAATGTTTGATCTGTCAGCAGGTCAAAGCAGAACGGCAGCGTCCGTATGGGGCTATGCAGCCACTTCCAATTCCACAATGGAAGTGGGACCATATTACCATGGACTTTGTCTTCAAGTTACCGAAGACAAGGAGTGGAGTTGATGGAGTCTGGGTAATAGTGGACCGGTTGACAAAATCAGCACATTTTCTGCCTGTACGTGAGACGTACAAGCTCAACCGTTTGGCCCAGTTATTCATTAATGAGATCATCTGACTACACGGTACCCCAGAGTCGATCGTGTCGGATCGGGATCCGCGTTTCACATCCAGGTTTTGGAGGAGTCTACAGACTACTTTGGGTACGAAATTGCACTTCAGTACGGCATTCCACCCACAGACCGACGAACAGTCTGAAAGGACAATACAAACTCTCGAGGACATGATGAGAGCCTGTGTGTTGCAATTCCAGGATTCGTGGGCTGATCGATTACCATTGATGGAGTTTGCCTACAATAACAGCTACCATGCGAGTATAGGGATGGCACCGTATGAGGCACTGTATGGTCGACAGTGCAGAACACCGGTATGCTGGATGGAGATCGGAGAAAGAACTGCAGTGGGGCCGGATCTGATGGATATGACCCAGGAGACAGTTCGGGTTATTCGGGAGAGATTGAAGGCGGCCCAGGATCGTCAGAAAAGCTATGCGGATCGACGGATCCGAGATTTAGAATTCGAGGTTGGTGACTTTGTCTTTCTAAAGTTATCGCCGTGGAAAGGGATTCTTCGATTTGGACGACGTGGGAGATTGAGTCCTCGTTATATCGGACCATATGAGATTGTCGAGAGGATTGGTCCAGTGGCTTACCGTTTGGCACTACCTTCGGAGCTTTCCCGAGTACATGATGTATTTCATGTGTCAATGCTACGGAAGTATCTCCGGGATGACTCTCATGCACTGCCAGAGCAACCACTGGAACTGATGACAGATTTGAGTTTCGAGGAACGGCCAGTGCAGATTCTGGATAGGAAGGAAAAGGTCTTAAGGAACAAGACGATTTCTTTGGTTAAAGTACTATGGCGGAACCACGAGGTGGAGGAAGCGACATGGGAACCCGAGGAATTGATGAGAGGGCAGTACCCATACTTGTTTGAGTAAATTTCGAGGACGAAATTTCTGTAAGGAGGGTAGGTTGTAACGACCCGAACCGAGAATAATAATATTTTAATGTAAAAAGACTATTCTGCCCCTGAAGGGGGGAAACTTTGACTTTTGGCCCGGGCAACAATTTGGACTTTGACCCATGACTATGACGTAGGTCGGGACGTCACGAATCCGTAGACAGGCGGCACGTCGAAATCGAAGTTCGTATGAAGAAGTTATGGTCAAGGAAGCGTTTTAGCGGAATTTACGAACCGAGAACAACGGAATAAAATATTAATTTATTACGGGAATCCGTGCCAACCTAATATTTAAATCAAACCGATGGATTGGTGACAAGTGTCACCCATCCAAGCCTACACTATTCCCATAAAGCAACTAATACTATTTAATCCATTTTTATATTAATTATTTTCCCTCCAATTGTTTCTAGCCCTTGGATTTGTGGCCAAATTGAATCCTGGCCCTTCATTTCTTCTGATTTCCCTTGTTCATGCACGATCTCTGTCTGCCTTTGCTTACAAACACACACATTCATCCCCCCACAAACCCGTGCATTTCATCCATTTTCTCTCGACCAAGGCGATCAAACCAGCCATCCTCTTCGCACCAAACGACCACCCACAGCACCACCATCATCTGGTCTTCACAACCCGTGCAACCACCAGCCACCACCAGCCCATTTTCCCGTCCGAAATTCCGTCCAAAAAGCACGACCCGAAACACGACGGAAACGGGTCCAAGAAGCAAACCGTGACAACCACACCACCTCGACGCAGGGGAAGCTCCAGTCTACACCGTGAGGACCCGAAGAGCTTAACTGGATGACGGCACGGCCTGCGGCGGCGTCACGGCGGCGGTAAGGTCGAAAACCCGAAAACCCGTTTTACTCCCCTGTTTCGGACCAACCTGTTTTAGTGCTAGGAACTCAGTTGTTTGGTGTTAGACATGTTCTAGGGTGAGAGACGAGTCGACCACGACTGGTTTGGACGACGGAGACGGCGTGGATCACCGGAGAAGGCGATCGGACTTTGGCCGTGAGTTTCAGAGGAGAACTGGTGAGTTTTCTCCCATTTTCTTTCCATTTTGAGGTTGTAGAACCATAGAACAGACCTAGACGACCCTATAGGGATGAACCCCGTCGAAAATGGTGGCCGGAATCGTACGGTTGAATCGGGTCAAGCCGTGGGTCGACGGCGACCCGGTTCCAGTCAAACGGGTCTGACCCGATACTGTAGCATGATGACGTCATCATGCTGACGTCACTTCTGACGTCATGATGACGTCATCCTGTCAGATATTGTCAGACCAGGGACCAATCAGAACATGCCACGTGTCACCTGACAAGTGTCAGTGATGACGTCATGCTGACGTCAGCATGACATCACTGCTGACGTCAGCAGTACTGTAGCAGCGTTGACCCAAGCGTTGACCAGGCGCGTGGGGGCGCGTGTGAACAGTGATTTTGGTGGGGCCGGTACCATTTTCAAGGTTTCGACGATACGGATCCAATGGAGGTGGTTTCGTGTCGATCGGAGATCGTTGTGTTGGTCAAAATGGGGTTTGAAGCACCGGGAATAGTGCCCGGGATGCGTTTTTGAGGCACATCTGTTCTAGGGTCTTGGTATTGATATTATAGGGTCCTTAAGTAACCCTCAGGAATAATAATACAGGTTTATAGAGATCGTTGAGCAGCAAGGACCGAGTGTGAGTGGGCTGTTTGATTTATAAAAGGCTTGCATGCATAAACTGCTTTACTATTTCCACTGATGAGTCTTATAAACTGCTTATATATGTTATTACAATGTTTTGGGCATGAGACCCGTCTGGATTATATGTGGATTTTGTTTGGGATGTCCAGGGGGACATAGGGTAAACTATACTGTTATTGTATTGTACTTTCCTACCTGTGTATATTGTCTCCTCCAGGGAGGGTCGTTGGCCTGGGTGGACCCTGGAGTAGTCACGGGGCTCTGACTGAGTGGAGTTGACCCCCGTTGGGCTGCTTACTCTCAGGAAGGCATGTTCATATACCTCGGGCAGTGACCGGGATACCGGGAGCTGATGTACCTAGAGAGTCTCGGGTGTGAGACCCTGAGTGGCAACGCGTAGCCTTAGAACCGTGACATCATTTGGGTTGGGTTTTACAGTGCACTGATATGTTAGTTTCACCTTACGATGATTATTGAGGTTCATTTGTTATGATTTCATTATAATATTATGTTTTCACTGCATGCAAGATTTGGAAAACGGAGGGGTAAAACCTTATGATTATTTTATTATTAAATTGATTTCTAAACTGTTATTTTTGGCCCACGCACCCTTGTTTTACTGACCCCTCTAGACCCTGACACGGCAATAGAGGATGAGGATCCGGAGGAGGAGGCAGAGGTTTAGTTTGCCTAGCTGTGCACCTGTACACCCACTTGTGGGTAGGTTGAGCACCGAATAAATGTACTCTGACTAGTGTGCTCACATGTTGTATTTTACTTTCCCTTGTCTGACAGTATCACTTTAAACACTGTGTTTGTACGTTATCTATCTATGTGAGTCTTCGGTTTTTATTTAAGGGTACTTTTGGTATGTTTAGAGTCATTGTCAGACGGGAGCGGGTCACGTCCCCGGGTGGTCCCAGTGGGATTGGGACGGGTCCTGTCAATTAGCCACTATATCCATCCCACTACCACTAAACATACTACTCGGAAGCTGAAGCCTCTGACTCGATATCTGAGACCACTAACCCCAAAATGCCTCGAGGAGGGTTATCCTTCATCTTTACAATACCAAACCGTATTCTTCATAGTGGGAACAATTCGATGACAAGAAATGCGGATAATAAAATGAAATAGTCACAACTAAAAATCCAATTCCAAACCAAATATAAACATAAAAAATCCGTACTAGTTCCCACCCAAAAGTATCTCAGTATAGTTTCAATAATAACAAAACTTTCAATATGCCAAAAATTAATCCCTATTATATCTAAGTAAACTTCTTTCATATCGTCTCCCCCCTTGACCATACTAATCCTATTTTCCATTAATAACCACCTTTCATTGTAGACCATGGACGATTATTCCCTCCATTTAAAAAGCTATGCGGCATTTATGTCAATTGAATCTAGGGAATAATAGAACACAAGCAAAGACTTGCAAATCGACCAAAACAACCAAATCTCAGTGATCACAATAAGCAACACTTAATTCACCATCATAATCATCTCAAAACCATCACACCAGTCACATAGTTGATTCACAACCAATCCTCACACAGTTCCACATCACACAAATCGACACATAGCCCGATACCACGCGATTTCTTACAAACGATTCATCATTATGGAATAAGTACTATTGTTAACTATCACATCACAATTTAACTTACCGATAAGTATGCCATATCTTCGCTAGGAAACCGGAGTCCCAGGCTCGATATCCGAGACCAACCAATCAACAGACACAACCATCAAATACATCACAACTCACAAACTATTACATCAAGCCACACAATCAATTTGTAACCAAAATTACCACATAATTCACATATAGCCAACTCATCAACAATACATAAGCACAACATCAATCATCACATCACAAGGCACTACTGGTACGCCATCACATACTCACTCGGGATTTGGAGCCCCGGGCGCGACGTCCGAGTCATCATATATCACATATTATCTCAAATTTTACCCCCGGGGTCACATTCATTCTACCTATAGATACATCACTTGGGAACTACGGAGTCCCAGACTCGACGTCCAAGTGTATACTGGCTTAGAAACTACGGAGCATTAACTCGATGTCTGAAACTGCGTACAAGTCTCAGGAATTACGGAGCATTACCTCAACGTCCAGGAATGCATACCACAATACCGATCTCAGGAACTACGAAGCATTATCTCGACATTCGAGACCGTCTGCCACCACACAAAGCTACTGGGAGTACATTACCCGAGTATTAACCAATATTTCAAAATTCCTGCATACAACTATTCATACTCCCAAGGAATATACATTCATGCTTTAAGAACAAAACTATGCTCATACTTCACAAATTATTTCAAAATTTAAAATTTCAACTAGGTCCTAGTTTTTTACTTAATCATTTTCAGACGTCACAAATCATATACAAATTGAGTTCATCGTCAAATGTTAGTTAGAAACATTCCTTATCGTTAATATATCATATTTTCCATTTCAGTACCGTAATTCCAACGAAACATAATGTCATATAGGACATCATCAGATGTTTAAAATCTTTAATCATCATTTTAACCCAAATATAACCAATAACATTTACAAATACAACCTTCTTAAAACGCATGGTCAGAAATCATTAAAATGTCTCAAAATCATGGACAACATTATTAAGAAGTAACTCATTTACACGTATAACTCTTATTTTCAAGACAACAAATTCCAACTCATATTTTTAGACCAAATCTAGTTGTAAATAAAATCTCGTAAACGTGTATATCGTTAAGTCCATAATATTATCAAACTTCATTAACATATATATAACTTAGTCTCATATCGATCATGTAAGAAAACTAATTAAGGTCTCAAATTTAATCAAAAAGTTGCACAGATCGCGCTACCATCTGACAACCTTTGTCAGACAAGGGATATATAGGTGTTAACCTGATTCTAAATTCATATTAACTAAACCAAATTAAAGCTGCCTTGTGGGGTTACCGCCCACATCCAACCACAAAACCCGTCAAGGGGTGAAATTACCTCTTTAGCCCTGATCAAGTATTTAATTTTACAATTTCATCTTTATATATTCTTTTAACTCTCCACACGTAAGATTTGCATATATTTAACCGAGCTTAACGTATTATGAATTACATACTTAGCGCTTCATATTCTAAACCATGATCACAAAATTGTGAACATAGTAATTGTCCTAGACACTCATAATTGTTTAGGCTTCTCCAAATTATTTACTTGAAATTATAGAGATGTAATCATAATTATAACCTTGATTATCATTCCAAACGCTTCATAGTTGTTGTTATTCAAATAATTTTGTGCTCTATAACCACAATATCACCACTGCCCTAACTAAAATAATCAACTCCATACATTTATAATACAAGCATAATTAGTAGACAACTAAAGGAATAATTAATTATAAATAAACCACATTAAAGTTTCGGAATTGTACCCAAAAAGATTCCAATTAGTCCACAAATTATACTAATAAATCGAGAAAAAAATAAGGAGCACCTTTAGTGGTGACGACATCTCGAAGGGATGCCAGACGTGCCTTCATGGACCGCCAAAAGTGGCTGCACATGAAGCCCATGCGCCCAACTACAATACCATTGTCCCAGCTCGTTTCTCTGGTTTTTCGGGTCGCCCGACCCACGACGGCGACTCGATTGTAATTCCTTTATTTTACGTTCGTTTCTACTATTCCAAACATCAAACTTCGTCTAACTAATCTAAGGAAAGGATCTATGATGATGGAAATGAGAAATACTTACCGTTCCTCGTGGTCCGACCTTACTTGTGGTTTGGCCATGGCTTCCAGCCATGTTCCTCGGCGATTTCAACATTCCCCTTCTTTTCTTTCCATCTTAAAACAATCGCAAGGTCCCAGACGATTGTTAGTCAATCCTTACAGAGGTTTCTTGGTCTTAAACTAAAAACCCGAAGAAGGGTTTCACGGGCTCCACTTCCTCCCTACAGTTTCTTGGGTTCCTCTCTCTCAGTCTTCCTGGTTTTCTCATCTCCTCACCACCACATTCGTTTCTACGCTATCTCCTTCCCCTTTTTTCTTAGTTGGTGCCATTCCTCACGGTTCCCATTGTTTTCCCAATTTTTGGTTGTTGTTTTGCATCAAACCACCATAACTCATATATATAGATTGATGAGTCGGTGGAGAGATTTCCAAAATTCCCTCGATTGGACGCGTGGTAGTCCTCAACTGGTCATAATTTCAAAATGACAACCATGCCCTCGAGGATAAAATTACGAAATTGCCCCTAAAGTTTCTTGACTCAAAATGACCTCAAACAATCTATTTTTTTTTGACGTGCTGCTTGTCTTTGACCTCAGGAGTTCAAATCCTTCGTAACGGCCTTCTCGGAATTCCTGTAAGATGTCCAGGCCAGAAATTTAATTTTTTGACTTTCTAAGGGAAAAATGGTCATTTCTTTTCTTTTGAAATTTTGGGGCGTTACTTGTTGGACGGGTTCTCATCAATCCTCACCCAAACTTGATTTTGAAACAGTCGAAATAGGAAGTAAATCAAACCAAGATTATTTCAAGCTAGAATCTACCCGGAAGTGAAGGTTATCTCAATCAATCATTTTGGTATCAATCCGCCCTTGAATCTAGTCAGTTTAACGAGGAAAGTTTTTTCTAATCCTACTTAAAAATATTTGGATGGATCTACTTGGAAGATTTGGGTTGCTCAACTTGGAAAGCTTTGGAAGGGCTTAACAAGGAAGTTTTTAAGTTAGAAGAGTGGAGGTCAAGCATGGCCAATTTGTGGGTTAGTTGAACCCTATAAATAGCCAAGACAAAGAAGAGAAATGGACATCAACATCAACACACAAACTTACTCTTATCTTGCACCTTTCAATTCCTAGAATAAAATTTCGTTTAAGCTTTAGTGTAGCCAAGTTTCTTCAAATTTTAGAGTAAGTTCATTTTCAAAGCACTTCTGTTTATTTTGTTTTTTAAGTTAATTTTTATGTAATCGTTGTTTTGATTCAAGACTATTCTATTAGCATTTATTTAATTGTTTCATTTAATCGCTTTGTTAATCTTCGTTTACTATTCTTTTTCTTTGATCTTAGTTTACTATTTTTTTTTCTTTAATCTTACTTACTACTTTTCATTTAAGAATTTTTTTATTGCGTTTATATTTAAATTTATTTTCTTAAGCATATTTATTTTCCTACTTAATTTTATAATTGCACTTGCATTCGATATCCCAAAATCTAAAATATATATATATAAGTACGAAACCTAAACACCCTTGACTAGGAAGAGGTTCCTTAATTGGTCGCACAATTGTAATGTTAGGAGTCAACCTTAGGGGCACACCCAACATTCATCATTCCACCTAGACCATTTTGTGGCTGGGTTGTGGCACGCCTACGAATCTATTCAAAGGGGGACCAAAATCCATTATATCGGTTTGATAAGTCGAATCGAGGGAAACATATACTTGTCCAATAAACCTGTCCTCCGCAAATACAATGGTTTTGTGACACGACCCACCCCCAATCCCTCAGGATTAAGGGCTAAGTCATGCTCCCGTCTAGGCTACGCGTGACACGAAGGCTAAACCGACGTCCAACCTCCATGCGACACATAAACCAGACAAGGGATTCCCAAAACGAACCGTCCACAAGTACCGGACTTCCCAGAGTGCACAGAATCTACTGTGGATCGCGTATGTGATGTCTCCGTCTCTCTCTACCAACAACCCGCACCGCAACAACCAGAAGGGTATCGAAAACACAAAAGACTGTGAGTGGACAAAAATAATGATAAGTATAGAAAACAGTTTATCAGAAAAGACATTTATACCCTCCATTCAAAAACCAATGTATGCATATAAAATCCATGTCATAAAACCACTTTAATCTAAGTTATTATAACCATTCATAAAAACAAAAGCCAGAAGTCATTTCACCTTCTCAAATCCCGGGCCTCAGCCCAAACCATCGAAATCCATATCATCCGGGGCATAGCCCCAAACCATCAGAAAACCATTAGTGAAAACCATCATTTTTAAAAATCATCAAGTTATCCTCGAAATCCAAAACACATCTGAAATCCATTTCAACCAATTAAACTTACTGGATCTATCCGAGTCTTTAAACTCAATCCAGGCCTCAATATAATCCGAGTCTTTAAACTCAATAGGGCTACGGGGGAAATCACAATATCTGAGTCTTTAAACTCCCGAGTCTTTAAACTCATTCCGGGTCTTTAAACCCAATCCGGGGCCGCCCCCGTCATAATCATATCAGGGTCTTTGAACCCAATAGCCACATCCAACAAATCCAATCCAAAACCATTTTAAAACCATTTCCAAATCCATGTGACAAAACCCGTCCCCAATGGACATAGATAACCGTGTCCGGTCCTGCTCTCGTCTGACAAGTCAACTGAAGTTTCGAAATTACCCTCAACACTTTCCAAACAAGGGATAACCGTACATGTGCCCACTCAAGCGTCCACCTCTCGAATGCCTCGATCATCAAGCCACGACTAGGAGGGTCAATAAAACGGAAAAGGTGTGAGTGGACAAAACAAATTTTTAGAAATAAATTTATTAAAATACATTCCTACCCTCCAGTTTCACAAACATGCATGCATATCATAAATCATGAGTAAAATATATCTGGGCACAAATGTTTATAAATCACAAATAGCAATAAAACAACGGGACTCATTTTCATATCCAATCTCATATAGTCACGTTATCCCTGCAACGCGTACAAATCAATAGGCTCAAGGACCGCTCAAAATCCGAGCATCCGTCTCTAACACATCACCAGCCGACAATCCAGATCGTCGTGAAGACATCACCGGCCGATCTCCATATAATTCAGTACATCTGATCTGAGTCGAGCCTCCCTCGGCTGCAGGATAACAGACCGTGCTACGTGACCTCTCCGGGGTAAACACATCCATCCCGTAGGCGAGCGTTATGTCCAGGGTTAATTCTGGGGAAACACATTCCCAACCGGAAGCCCTAATATCCACAATCCATGGTGCACTTCGGGGGAAACATATTCCTACCCGAAAGCCCTATATATGACACGACCCATCCCAATCCCCCCGGGATTACCACGGGATGTGACGTGCTCCCGTCTGACACGAAGTGTCATACAAGGGATAACCCAACGCCACTGCCCCTACGGGCATCCAGAGTGCGCCAGGATCGATGGAGGAGGCATGCAATGTCCCGGTCCCCTACTGCAGTCGCATCCGCGTTCAACCTGAAGGGCATTAAAAACCAAAAGCTATGAGTGGACGAAAATAAACAAGTTCGCAAAATACATTTTATAAGACATTTATGCCCCTCAGTAAAAACATATGCATGCATCAAAAACCAATAATCAAATATTTATTTGAAATAACCCTTAGGGCCTTAGCCCGGAAACCGCAAACATAGTTTCAATCCAAAAATCAATCCAAAGGTTATTTCATAAATCCAGTGGCACATGTTTATTATTTTACCATCTCCGGCATCCCAGATGCCTAGCGTCCCAGATGCTTGACGTCCCAGACGTCATATCTCATGGTATTAAGCGACGCGTGCTGACCGGGGTCTCACCAGGTCCATATCTCTGACATCCCAGATGTCTGACGTCCCAGATGTCTAATCATAGCAATCCTGCTCCTGAGTCACTATACGGTTCGGCCGCTCCGTACAATGACCCCTCGCAGGCAATGCACCGTGACTTCCCCAGTGTCCCAGACACCTGGAGGAGACCAATATATATCCTCGTATCGAGATGGTTTTATGGAACACATTTTATTATTCATTTCCAAAAGATCACAAGGGCACTGCCCCGAATTTCCATAAAACCGTCATAAGTCCAATTAGTTGATTATTAAATCCGAAATCATTTATTCAATTCCATTTTAGGGTCCCTGACCCGAAATCACATATATAAATTAACTGGGCCCCTGGCCCGATTCCTTAAATCAACTGGGCCCCTGGCCCGAATTTACTTTATCAAATCCGTAACTGTTTCATAAAATCATATCCGAACCACAATTATAGAAATCAGTGCAAATCCAGAAAATCTCGATTTACGCGCAAACCCGTAAATCGCCTCGCAATGCGTGAAATCACATAAATTCACCGATATCCAAATCAAAGCATATAAAGCAATTATAAAAATCATGAAACAGTTATGCATGCATAAAATTTATCAAAACCAATGTCCACTCACAGACCATTTAATCGAGCGCCTAGATACGCGTGCCACCGGCCCTCCCGGGCCTCGTTACTAACACCGGGACTCCCGAACCTGTTCATATCACATTAGAGGGTTACTAACCTCCCCAATAACATCCTATTCAAGTCCCACAATTTTCCCGAATTTTTAATTATTTTTAAACCCGACTTAAAACCTTCGGACATCCCGAAAAGTATCCGAACGGGATCCGACTGACACGAAACCAACGCTAAAATGTTCGTTATAACGTATAGGATAAAATTCGTGTTGACCGTACCTCGGAATTCGTGACCACGCGCCGTCATGCGCCGCCGTGAGTGGCTGCGCGTGAAACCCACGCGCCAGCTACAGTAACGGTGAACAGTCGTCTTCCTCGCCCGTTTCCCTGCAATACGGGTCTTGCAACCCGCGTGACAACCCGGTTAAATAGCTATCAATTCGATCTCGATTTCATCTGATTTTGATCCTAAAATTATCATTAACCATCCAATTAGAGTTCCATGTCCTCGATTCAACATAACCATCCCGTAATCAGACCCACGACTCGTGATCACCCAAACGGGTCGATCACCCAAACTCTGTGTTTTCTCAATCAAACTCAAATTAACTTCACAGTAAGGATTCTAGGCCTTGAAGGAACTGAAATACGCGATCAATTGAACACGACATTACCTGGAAGTGATCGTCCACAGTCCCTGCACAACTCTGAAACAGGAACCTTTAGTTCCAGTCCAACCCGCGTCAGTCTTCCTTTGAAGTTGATGGAGTTCGGTTCCAATTCCTCCCGAAAGTCTCAAGCCGTCCCTGGTTTGGTCTAATTCACCTCAGAAATTAAACTGAGTATTTTCCCTCCATTTTCCATTTTTCCTCCAAACTCGATTTCCTCTCAACAGCGCTCTGCCCTCACTTCGAACTCGACCCAGAATGATTTTAACACTCACCAGCCACCTAACTAACCGTTCAAAATGGACGACAACCCGTGGGAGACACCCTCAGCCCCCACTGGGAAAAGCATCCCGTAAACAGCCCAAAACCATATTTAATCCCATCCGTGCTCTGTCCATGCTTCCCACATACTGACCACACAGTCCATTAACAATTAATTAGCACATTAAACCATACCCCACTCCAATTTCAAGCTTAAACAATTCCCCCCGTGCACTGGTCGTGTTTCCCCATTCACGGTGCTACAGTAACATTCAAACAGTCCCCGTGAAATTACCATTCTGCCCTTGTGCAGAAAATTACCAAAATGCCCCTCACGCATCCAGACCCGTAACTCGGTCATACGGACTCCGATTGATGCGTGCCGCCTGTTTACGGACTCAGGGCATCGAGACCATCCTAACGGTCCTCGGCCATCGGACCACCCGATCAAAAAAGTCAACATTTCCCCTTATTTCGTACAAATTACGAAAATGCCCTTGGACTTCCGAACGTCATAACTTTCACCACGAACGTCGGAATCGAATGTGCCGCCTGTCTATGAACTCGTGACGTCCCAAACTACGTCACGGTCATTCGTCAAAGTCCATTTGACCGTCCGAACTAAAAGTCAACATTTTGCCCACGACCAGGGGCAAAACGGTCATTTTGCACCGTTCGTCCGAATTCGCCCAACTAATTACCGATTAACCCTGCTAATCCTGATTAGTTCGTAATCTAATCCCGAATTCCGGGATGGGTCGTTACAACCTTCCCCCCTTAAATAATTTCGTCCTCGAAATTACCAAATATCCTTATTCCATATCCACCTCGTGGAAAACATTTCGATCTCACACTTGTGTACACTTGGACACCCGCCAAACTTGTCTGTACTCAGACGCCCCATCACGGTTTCTCACCGTACCGACCACACTCAACCACCGCGAGTGAAGTCGATCACCTGATCCTTGTGAATATTACTGGTCAATTTCACCATTTAGCTGACTCTTTCAGCTTGCCGGTTTCTTTCAATCATTAATATATTTGACTTCTGCTCCCCCCTGGGAGCCACCAAAACACACATGTCAGTCCATGCTGACGCGACCAGTCAAACTGTCACCGCTAAGCTTTACCACCCTGATAACGCTCCAACCATCAGTCTATCGGTAACGACACCTCATACTGCTACTCGCTCAAGTAGAGTAAGATCAACCACGTGATCTCATCTCGCAGGGCGAACCCAATCCTGCGACCTATGTCCATCTCAAGTCCATAACTGTCAATTCCCTCAGTGGACCATAACGCTGGAATCATCTCGGTGTGATAACATCACGCAAGCCCACACGTAGTGACGCAGTCACCAACTCACTCATCCTGAGTGTACGTATACCGTCATCATACTCAATCAGGTGGTGTAACTGACACACATTGGATACTAGCCAATCAGTGATCGCACATCTCCACACTGGGGTTCACTAGCCATCCGTGGCTGAGAGCGCCTGCTCATAAAATCACTGAACCCAAAAAAAAAAAAATTAACTCTGCCCAGTGCATAGTACTCAATGTCCAGTTCACACCCACCACCAAATCCAATGGTGTCGGAACTAAGCCGACCACCACACGTATAACCATACACCACTGGTACCTCACATGTACCGTCACCGGGCACCACACGGCCGGTCCAAAACCGATCCTCGTACACTGTACAGGATACGTACATCCATCCGCCAATAAGCCCACTACATGGCCCACAGTCAGACATAATCCGATACTGGGGTTCCCCTGTCCAGTCCCAGACTAGACAAAACGTTCATGCCAACTCATCATCCAGTCCCAATCCAAATCTGAGTTCGAATCCACAATTTCATAAGAAATCCCGGATCTAAACCCAAACATCATACCTTAACCCATTTCTGAATCCGAATCCGAAATCATTATTCCGTAAGCTAGCATCTGGAATAATCATTTCGTACCCAAATCCAGAAATCCAGTTTCAAGTTCCGAAATCGAATCCTGAATCGTCACCCAGCAATCCGATTCCAAAACTCGAAATCTCAACCACGTCTACCCAGACGCACCAAAACCGAACCTATCGGTTACCTGTTCAATCCATTCGATTGACTTCATAGGGAAGCCAATCCCAACATCCATATATCTCAAAACTGACCAACAAGACCTCGTGGAAAAACCACACTCTCACAGGTCAAATCCTCGAGTCAATGTGTAAGCATTCCAACACACTCGAGTACTGATTAACTTCGAGAAGAAGTTCAGTCCAATTTTTCCCGTATCCAAACATGTGACAGAGCGATAAGCTCTTCACCTAACCTCACCCAAACGGTCACAATTCAAACCCATCACCACGTCACCAGGCGGGTACCATTACGATCCCAGATCGTCACCATGTCCAATGTCCATTTCAATCCAGATCCGTCTCGGATCCACACACGCCCACGTGGCTAGGAATCCACCTGGAATCCGATCGTAGGGTCCTACACCCTCATGAGTCCTTGTCCACCACACAACACTTCTCCAATTATTTCCACACACAATCATACATTTATAATGGGACACAACAACATTGTGGGTCACATCCAATTACTTCGTCTCGATCCTTGTCGTTCCACCCAGGAAGATCAAGGATAATCCAAATACATGAAATCATCATCCGTCCTATGTGAGTGCAAACACAACACACAGCACTCACCATACCGAGTGTTTCAACACTGTCTGCTACCAAGCGAAACATAATAAATCTCATTTACCCAACTTCGAATTATGCAACTCCTCCTGGTGACCTAAACCACACATGGGTCCACCAACCCATACACACTCAACATACCGATAACCACAACAGCGTCTGCCAGGGCAGAAAATAAGAAGTCAAACCTAATGACTTCAAGGTACCTATTACCAATGCGAAAACGAGCACTCCTCTTGTCCGCAATCACAACTCTTCTTGAAACCAACGTTTCAACCATGTTGGGAACAGACATACTCCCAATGAGATGTCAAGTCCAACCACTGGACCTCGTACGTCCTCAACTCACTTGGACAACCACGTGTCCGCAATCAATCCAATACTCAGACCTCACCTCCGATAAAAACCATTTATGCACACATCCCGGTTCCGAACGGGAATTACTCCACTCTCTTGAACGTGCATACATTACTGCCTTCACCTCACATCTCAACCTTTACGGATTCAACCCTCAAGTTCCCATGTGATTCACAATCACAAAATCTCACATCTATACCACCAATGGTTTTCCTCATTTTTTCCAATTCCAGTCATTTCCTTGTACTTTCTGAGGATATCAACAACACACAACCATACCAATCTCGGAGTTGACAACAACTCCCCAAATCCTCAAATTCTCATGGCATAGGGAACATCATCCCTAGATTCCTCTTGTCTCAACATACCGTTATATCCATCAATCACTTGTCGTCTCGACACTGTTGGGACCCTATCCCAACACCTCACAACCTCCACTAGATCCTATCCAGTCCATGACTCAACCACCACTGAGTCGCAGATACCGATCATATGTCCATCAGGACAGAGTCACATCCCATCTCGTGGCTCACCACAATCTCAATCACCAACACCATCACCAATGCTAGTATCATCAACACTTGCCTCAGCACACAGGCATCCAAACATCCACACTCACACCCGAACACCCACACTAGCAAAAATGTGCAAAGTTGATACCCTGGATCTCCGTTCATACCGAACGACGATCCCGTATCAACACTCGTACCCCACAACTATGGGTACCTCCAATTTGACCATCCGCACATCATGATAATGAACGTTCCCTGAACGTCCCCTGATCCTCAAGTGTTAAAACCACACTAAACACCCTCTTTAGCTAGTCATCTCGACACAACTGTCGACCAACAGTCATCGCTGTCGAGATCCGTATCCACACCTCACACTATTATTCGATCCAACATGTAATTCTACATCTTATCCCATAACCGTACCCGTGGATCGAATCCCAAAATCCTGACTAGACTCATTAGAGTCGTCCACATGGTCATCCATGACCTTCGCCGCTCGTCGCAGCACAAGTTCTCATTTAAAGTTCACTTTTCCAAGTCCAGCAATCATAAATTAGGATTCCAGAATCACACCCTAGGGTTCCACCGAACCCAACTGCCTTTTGCAGTAAAATCCACAACATGACCGATCCCGCGGTCCCGACATCGTATAGACATCAAATCCAACCCAATCATCAATTCATCGTGGGTTCCACCACGAAGGTCATCGGCTAACTCCGATGCACCGACACCCTAAACACTAGCCAATACCACCAGGGTCCATATTTTAGACCATACTCAACTGAGTTTCGCATTTCCCGAAATTACCACTCAAATGGGGTTTCCCGAAACCAGTTGTGCCCAGCAGCACAACAATCCATTACCATATGACAGAACCTACGGTCCCACATTACGAGTTCATCGTACACAACCCCGCTTGGGTTGAATCCAATTAACGCACAGCGTATCAGGCCAATCGCACACTATCCACTAACCGGGATCCAATCTCGCCAACCATCCATCCGACTACCCTAACTATCAAGTTGATGACGAACTGCAGCCAACAAGGGACACCACATCCTCGACCTACGAGCACAAAAAGAGCAACCCTGCTCTGATACCAAGCTGACACGACCCATCCCAATCCCCCCGGGATTACCACGGGATGTGACGTGCTCCCGTCTGACACGAAGTGTCAGACAAGGGATAACCCAACGCCACTGCCCCTACGGGCATCCAGAGTGCGCCAGGATCGATGGAGGAGGCATGCAATGTCCCGGTCCCCTGCTGCAGTCGCATCGGCGCTCAACCTGAAGGGCATTAAAAACCAAAAGCTATGAGTGGACGAAAATAAGCAAGTTCGCAAAATACATTTTATAAGACATTTATGCCCCTCAGTAAAAACATATGCATGCATCAAAAACCAATAATCAAATATTTATTTGAAATAACCCTTAGGGCCTTAGCCCGGAAACCGCAAACATAGTTTCAATCCAAAAATCAATCCAAAGGTTATTTCATAAATCCAGTGGCACATGTTTATTATTTTACCATCTCCGGCATCCCAGATACCTAGCGTCCCAGACGCTTGACGTCCCAGACGTCATATGTAACGACCCGTCCCGAATATCGGGATTTAATAAATATTTAATGGTGATTTACTAATCTGGGATTAGTTGTGTGATTTCGGACGAATTGTGCAAAATGACCGTTTTGCCCTTGGGCGTGGGCAAAACGTTGACTTTTAATTCGGATGGTCAAATGGACTTTGACCGATGACCGTGACGTAGTTCGGGACGTCACGAGTTCATAGACAGGTGGCACGTTCGATTCCGACGTTCGTGGTGAAAGTTATGATGTACGGAAGTCCAGGGGCATTTTCGTAATTTGGACGAAAGAAGGGGAAATGTTGATTTTTCGACCGGGATGTCCGATGGTCGAGGGCCAAGGACCGTTACGTAGGTATCGTCGATGCGAATCCAACGACAGGCGGCACGCCGAAATCAGACTTCGTACGAGGAAGTTATGGTCTGGAACGTGAAATCGGGGAAGTTACGTCTCGGTAACTGTGTGGATTATTTTATTTTGAAATGGTGGTTGGAGGACACTTGGATGAGTGACAAGTGTCACTCATCCGACGGCTAGATTGGATCTTGATCCACTAATCATAAACTATATACTAAAAGTTCCACTATGTAATTATTTAGAATTAAATCCCTGCTTTTGATCTGAACCATCCATCTAACTCCCCAGATTGCATCACAGCCGTCCATCTCATTCTCCCTTCTATTTCTGATCAGTCCTTAACCGTGTACACCAAAACTTCAAATTTCTTCTACCCTTAATCCCCTCCCTATCCACTGAATTTGTGAACGAAAATTGGAGAGGATTGAATTTGTTTCAGCCTGGGATTACACGGGGGAGTGACTGAGTGAGGGAGACTGAGAAATCGAAAATTTAGTTTTTGGGAGGGAAATTCGAAATGGATGATTTGAGCCGTGAGGATTGAAATTGTTGATTCAGTTCAACTTCTGGGATCAAAACGATCAGTTTTGCCGCAAGAACGACGGGAAACCGTGTCGGATTGAAGGAGAACGGAGCTTCCATGGCAGCTTCATTTCGAGCTTGAGTTCAACAGGTTAGAGGTGTGAATTCATCAAATTGATTGTGCAGAAACATCCCTTACACTCTCACGATGCTTACTCTATGAATTAATTTGGAAATCAGGGACGGAATCGGTGAACCCGAATTGGAAACCCGTCAAGAATCGATCGAGAGTCGTGAGGATTTGGACCCTAAATTGTGTAATTCAATTTACAGAACTTAAATGGTGATTGATTACAAGGGATCAGTTGAAAGAACGGATGGATTTGATGTCGAATTGGGTGTAATTGGACCGGGTCTGTTCGCGGGGTTTTTCAACCCGTTTTACAGTCAAACGGGTGAGAGGGATGACTGTACGGGTACTGTAGCTGGCGCGTGGCTTCCACGCGCAGCCGCTTGCGGTGGCGCGTGGGGGCGCGTGAGTGCGAATCCGAGGTATGATCAACATGACTTTTGTCCTATACAATGTAACGAACATTTTGGGATTGGTTTCGTGTCGATCGGACACCGTCTCGATATTGTTCGGGATGTCCGAAGGTTTTAAATCGAGTTTAAAAATACTTAAATATTCGGGAAAATTACGGGACTTGAATAGGATGTTAATGATGAGGTTAGTGATCCTCTAATGTGATTTGAACAGGATTGGGAGTCCCGGTGTTGGTGGTGTGGCCCGGGAAGGCCTATGGCATGCGTATCGAGGCGCTTGGTTAAACGGTCTTTGAGTGGACATTGGTTTCCTAAACTCGATGCATGCATAACTGTTTTATGATTGTTATAATTATGATTAAATGATTTACTTTGGATATCGGTGAATTTTAAATGATTTCACGTATTTCGAGGTAAATTACGTATTTGCACGAAACTGAGGTTTTCTGGATTTGCACCGATTTCCATAAATGTGGTTGGATATGATTTCATGAAACGGTTACGAACTTGAATAATGTAAAATCGGACCAGGGGCCCAGTTGAACTATGAAATCGGGCCAGGGGCCCAGTTAACATGTGGATCGGGCCAGGGGCCCAGTTAACTTG
Organism: Prinsepia uniflora; assembly: GCA_032719365.1. NCBI lineage: Eukaryota > Viridiplantae > Streptophyta > Magnoliopsida > Rosales > Rosaceae > Prinsepia > Prinsepia uniflora. The sequence goes on along the minus strand of CM064868.1, from coordinate 46,563,689 downwards.
TGGAATCGGGCCAGGGGCCCAGTTGATTTCTACACGTGATTGCGGGTCGGGGACCCTAAAATGGAATTGAATAAATGTTTCCTGGGTTACATTTTATATATGTTCACATGCTGGAATCTATAAATGGTTTTGATGATATTTCGGTTATGACACGTTTCACGGTATTTGGGCATGAGACCCGTTTGATGAAACGTAACGAATGGTTCGGATTTTATCTATGTATACCTATATGTTTTGCATGTGGATATCGATAAAATGTATTTAGTACTGCACTGTATAGATCCTTCCATATTATATTGTCTCCTCCGGCGAGGTACCCCGGAGAGGTCACGGGCGTCTAGTACGTCCAGCGTCTATGACGCTAAGCATCAGGTGATGCTGTACCCGAACGGGGTTCGGGGATTTAACTCGGAAAATTGAGACCCGAGTGGCACGCGTAGCCTTGTGATTGTGACCTTATTGACGTCAGGGACGTCAGACATCAGGGATGTCGGATTGGAGTGTATAGTGCAGTGGCTAAAACTATGGTTATGGTTTATATTATATGCCTTATGGTTCATAATACTGGATTTATGAAATAACTCTTGGATTTATTTTTGGAAATTGAAACTAGGCTTTGGTTTCCGGGCTAAGGCCCTAACGGTTATTTCTAAATAAATATGGGATTATTGGTTTTGGTGCATGCATATGATTTTACTGAGGGGCATAAATGTCTTATAAATGTTTTAAACAGACTTGTTTATTTTCGTCCACTCACAGCTTTTGTTTTCAATGCCCTTCAGGTTGATTCCGAATACGACTGCAGCAGAGACTTGAGCACCGCACACCTCCTCCATCGATCCTTACGCACTCTGGAAGCCCGTTTGGGCAATAGCAATCGGTTATCCCTTGTCTGGCGCCTCTTGTCAGACGGGAGCACGTCACATTCCATGGTAATCCCGGGGGGGATTGGGATGGGGTCGTGTCATCATATCTCACGGTATTAAGCGACTAGTGCTGCCCGGGGTCTCACCGGGTCCATATCTCTGACATCCCAGATGTCTGACGTTCCAGACGTCTAATCATAGAAATCCTGCTCCTGAGTCACTATACGGTCCGGCCGCTCCGTACAATGACCCCTCGCAGGCAATGCACCGTGACTTCCCCAGTGTCCCAGACACCTGGAGGAGACCAATATATATCCTCGTATCGAGATGGTTTTATGGAACACATTTTATTATTCATTTCCAAAATATCACAAGGGCCCTGCCCCGAATTTCCATAAAACCGTCATAAGTCCAATTAGTTGATTATTAAATCCGAAATCATTTATTCAATTCCATTTTAGGGTCCCTGACCTGAAATCACATATATAAATTAACTGGGCCCCTGGACCGATTCCTTAAATCAACTGGGCCCCTGGCCCGAATTTACTTTATCAAATCCGTAACTGTTTCATAAAATCATATCCGAACCACAATTATAGAAATCAGTGCAAATCCAGAAAATCTCGATTTACGCGCAAACCCGTAAATCGCCTCGAAATGCGTGAAATCACATAAATTCACCGATATCCAAATCAAAGCATATAAAGCAATTATAACAATCATGAAACAGTTATGCATGCATAGAATTTATCAAAACCAATGTCCACTCACAGACCATTTAATCGAGCGCCTCGATGCGCGTGCCACCGGCCCTCCCGGGCCTCGTTACTAACACCGGGACTCCCGAACCTGTTCATATCACATTAGAGGGTTACTAACCTCCCCAATAACATCCTATTCAAGTCCCGCAATTTTCCCGAATTTTTAATTATTTTTAAACCCGACTTAAAACTTTCGGACATCCCGAAAAGTATCCGAACGGGATCCGACTGACACGAAACCAACGCTAAAATGTTCGTTATAACGTATAGGATAAAATTCGTGTTAACCGTACCTCGGAATTCGTGACCCCGCGCCGTCACGCGCCGCCGTGAGTGGCTGCGTGTGAAACCCACGCTCCAGCTACAGTAACGGTGAACAGTCGTCTTCCTCGCCCGTTTCCCTGCAATACGGGTCCTGCAACCCGCGTGACAACCCAGTTAAATAGAGATCAATTCGATCTCGATTTCATCTGATTTTGATCCTTAAATTATCATTAACCATCCAATTAGAGTTCCATGTCCTCGATTCAACATAACCGTCCCGAAATCAGACCCACGACCCGTGATCACACAAACGGGTCGATCACCCAAACTCTGTGTTTTCTCAATCAAACTCAAATTAACTTCACAGTAAGGATTCTAGGCCTAGAAGGAACTGAAATACGCGATCAATTGAACACGACATTACCTGGAAGTGATCGTCCACAGTCCCTGCACAACTCTGAAACAGGAACCTCAGTTCCAGTCCAACCCGCGTCAGTCTTCCTTCGAAGTTGATGGAGTTCGGTTCCAATTCCTCCCAGAAGTCTCAAGCCGTCCCTGGTTTGGTCTAATTCACCTCAGAAATTAAACTGAGTATTTTCCCTCCATTTTCCATTTTTCCTCCAAACTCGATTTCCTCTCAACAGCGCTCTGCCCTCACTTCGAACTCGACCCAAAATGATTTTAACACTCACCAGCCACTTAACTAACCGTTCAAAATGGACGACAACGTGTGGGAGACACCCTCAGCCCCCACTGGGAAAAGCTTCCCGTAAACAGCCCAAAACCATATTTAATCCCATCCGTGCTCTGTCCATGCTTCCCACATACTGACCACACAGTCCATTAATAATTAATTAGCACATTAAACCATACCCCACTCCAATTTCAAGCTTAAACAATGCCCCCGTGCACTGGTCGTGTTTCCCCATTCATGGTGCTACAGTAACATTCAAACAGTCCCCGTGAAATTACCATTCTGCCCTTGTGCAAAAAATTACCAAATGCCCCTCACGCATCCAGACCCGTAACTCGGTCATACGGACTCCGATTGATGCGTGCCGCCTGTTTACGTACTCAGGGCATCGAGACCATCCTAACGGTCCTCGGTCCTCGGCCATCGGACCACCCGATCAAAAAAGTCAACATTTCCCCTTATTTCGTCCAAATTACGAAAATGCCCTTGGACTTCCGAATGTCATAACTTTCACCACGAACGTCGGAATCGAACGTGCCGCCTGTCTATGAACTCGTGACGTCCCAAACTACGTCACGGTCATTGGTCAAAGTCCATTTGACCGCCCGAACTAAAAGTCAACATTTTGCCCACGACCAGGGGTAAAACGGTCATTTGCACCGTTCGTCCGAGTTCGCCCAACTAATTACCGATTAACCCTGCTAATCATGATTAGTTGGTAATCTAATCCCGAATTCCGGGACGGGTCGTTACAATATATCCACAACATATCACCATGAAAACTAGTGAAAACAGTTGCATTTGAAATTAAAACTATTTTCAACACACGGTCTCAGCCCAAAACATAGTTTCCTCAAAATCCGTAAAACCAGAGTCCCGATTACTTCATAAATCCGAAAACCATCAATATCATCAGGTAATCACATGGAAATATCAAGCCAATCAAAATCACATTTCCATTTGGATCTCAAGCCCAAATATCATTTTCACGCACATCTGTGCAACCGCAACCTCAGTTGCCATTTTCATGTAAATCCATAAAATATAGCCAAAAGCAGTAAAAATCCATCAAATCATTTCCCGACTCATAACCCGAGTCAAAACCAATCTCAAATCCCGGGACTTCGCCCAAAACAGCAATATCATTGTTGTCTCAAAAATCGTGCCCAAAATCATATAAAATAATATAATATTCCCAAAATTCGAAAATTTTCACATCGAAACATTCATCATGCCAAACCATTTCAAATCACATAATAATGCATTTAAAACATATATTAATGCATTCTGGGTTGAAAACAAAAGTCCACTCACACACCGTCCATATCGCTCGCTTTCTGAGTTGCACGGTTTTCCGTAAATTCCGGACTTCACCATTCCTGTCCAAAATCATTATCGAGGATCACTAACATCTCAATATACCTCCTATAATTTTCCCCAATTTTTTCGGGATTTAAATATGTATTTTAAACGTATATTAAAACTTCGGATACTGAGAATACTATCGAAACGATATCTGATTTTGTCGAAACTAGTGCCAAATGTTTGTTAAATTAAATAGGACAAAAGTCATGTTGACCTCACCTTGGAACTTGGTCCCACGTGCCCTCACGCGCCGCCGTGAGTGGCTGCGCGTGAGTCCACGTGCCTGCTACAGTAACAACTACAGTGTTCGTCCTAGCCCATTTTTCTGCGAAACGGGTCCGGTTGGCCGGTGAGATGACCCGATTCAATTCCTGCCAATTCCAACTTGAATTCCTCAATTGATACATCATATAACATCGTAATCATCTTAATTATGGGTCTGTTTCCTTAATTTCAGTTGAACGTACCTCAATTCAGTCGACTTCGAATTCAAAATATCGAAGAACAGGAACTGTTCATCTTTCAATCTCGATCAATTCCAGTTTTTTTCTTGAAATTGATTCACTCAGAAGCTTCAAATAACTCTTATGAACTTGTTTTCAATGCCAATTATAGCTTTAATTCCATCCAAGTAATCGAACTGAGAGATGGGTTTTCGAATTGAAGCCAGGGTCTGTCTGGGCTCATTTCTCTCCAATTCTCTTTGATTTTGGTGTTATTTCACTCGTTTAAGGTCCATTAGCTCACACAAGAATTTGTTTCCACCAAGTAATCACACAAATCCGAATTCAAATTCAAGCACTCAATCAAGAATTTCGGGTTCTGGGTTTCGGGTTTCCTGCACAGTTCCAGCTATTCAACTTCTCATTTCTTGTATTTCCTCTCTGAATTTTCATTTAGTTTCTCACAATCTCACCCTAAGGGTTTGATTGTCACCTGAGATCAATGATGAATTGTGTTCATGCTCTGTTTTTTGGTAGAGGGGAAACACGCACACACATGGTTTTGATAATTCAAACATATATATCCAAATATCAAAATCCAGGCAACTAATCTCTCCCACCAAGTGACAGATGTCATTTAAAGACCTCACTGAGTCACTTAATCACGGCTGAATCAGTCAATTGTTTATCCAATTCACCTTGATGCCTTAAATTACCATTTTGCCCTTACCAAAAAAATGACCAAAATGCCCTTCATGTATCTAAACCTGTAACTTTGTCATCCGAACTCTGATTGACGCATCCCCCCTGTCTACGAATTCAACATCTCGAGACCTACCCAACGGTACTTACGAAAAGTCCAAACACGGTCCCGATCAAAAAGTCAACAAATGGCCCCTTTTTAACCAACTTACCAAATTACCTTTAAACTTCCGAACATGATAACTTTCTCCTCGAATTTCAGAATCGGACGTGCCACCTGTCTATGAACTTGTGACGTCCTAAACTACCTCACAGTCATCGGTCAAAGTCCGTTTGACAACTCAAATGAAAAGTCAACCGTTCGCCCAATTACAAGAGCAAAATCGTCATTTCCTTCAAATTTTCCAAATTTTCCAAATTTTCCTTTTTCGAATTTCCGGGTCGTTACAACCTACCCCCCTTAAATAATTTCATCCTCGAAATTTCCAATCAGTAGTACCATGATAGTTTTCTTGAGGAATATGTATGTGAACCAGAAACATAATCGACCGCATAACCTTTTGGTTCAACCAAATGTAACTCATAATTAAACTTATCGAAATCCGACAAATCAGTCCTCATTATTAAATCAACATCAGGACAATTCTCTGTAACCCCTGCCCCCACGGGCTGTCATACCCAAGCTTACTCGGGATACGGAGCCTCGCTCAACGTCCGAGAATACACAATCCAAAAATCACAAGTACCAGTATCATCATCCCAGTCACATGTCATCTACTCATGACATGGTACAATGGTTTAGATCACCATGCATAGGCCATCAGGCCAATAACCTCATAAGTTTCAATAAATCGGGAACTCATTCCCCTCATTAAGTCAATCACTACATACCCCTTTCCTAGGGTCACTAAGTATAATGAATTTAACTTTTCCTTCTGTTGTGTTTATTCTCATAGGTCTCATTGATGCCTACATCCTGCCAATAACTGGCATTCAGTACAATCATTCATATGAGATCATGAATCATATCCATTCCTTAACCTTGAATTCATCCAACATCATACACCAAGTATGATCCGGCAGTTGGACTCAAGTAGTCCAAATGATCAAAAATCATGTACCACTCCAATCCTATAGAGTTCCATTAATCACAGGATTTCACTTATCCTTACGTTATCAAACATGTTACTTCTGGATTGGCTATCTTATTAGCCTCCCCGCGAATGATACCTGACCAAACAATGCGGTCTTAATCTCAATGTATCCCGACCATCGCCTTATCAGCCATTAGGCCTTTCTCAATCAGTACCAATCCTGATGTTCGATTCAGTACTCTTACATCCTGTCCCAGAGGTATGACCTCTGCATACTCGACCCATGGATCACTATGGTCGATCCCAAATCGTGCAAGAAAAGTAAAACTCCCGAGGGTTCAACTAGCATCGGCCATCTCAGCCCTATGCTACCGAATCACACCTCGCCAAATCCCAAATCTCATAGTGACATATCACTATGCATACGGAAAGAGTCACATCGAACAAAAGTCTTTGTTTCTCCACTTTGTAATGATTCTATTTCAGTTCACATTTCCAATAACTCTGACCTCCTTCCGAGTCAATCACCATAACTGGAAAAACATTGTAGATAACCCCTCTACAATCCTCTGTGGTATCCATCCAATCTAAAAACAACTCATGTTTCCCCTTGACAGTTTCCATTGACCAATACATCTGTTTCCCTTGGGATTCACACTAATCCCCACTGTTATTAGTATATGTTCCACAAACCTACTCTACTCGACCAGACCTAACACTTATTCAACCATATATATTTTTCTCTCTGAGGGCATTCAATACATCTGTCTTGTATATCACATGTCCATCCGTACATGTGAGTACACCAATCAATCATCAATCATGGTACCATACACCATCCAAATATGGTCAGAATACCTGACTCATCACTCACAAACATAACTGGTTCATTTTCCCATCCAAAGGCACCACCACTAGCTCACCGTTGACTAACCTTAACCACATCAAATCCGAATATCATATTTTTCTTTTTTAATCATGACTGTTAGTCATCACCATGTTTGCCTCTCTCGATAGGCTCAATAATCACATATTTCCAACAGAACCACAAATCATTGGCTCATGATACGGGATACTCATCCCATACCGTTATCTTATTAAGTTATCCATAATTGACATGTAAGCTCAGACCATCATCTTTTTTTCCTCTTACCTCATAAGGAATACTAGGTTCCCTATGGCAACATTGAGCCGAATGAACCCGTATCTATCAAGTCATGTACTTGCACCTTCAGTCCTTATGACTCCATAGGTGCCACATACTAGGGCGTCCGAGAAACAACTCGTATACTCGACATGATCTCCATCATAAACTCAATCTCTCATCCTGGCAAAATCTCAAGAAACATTTTGAAAAATCTGTACATCTTCAGCCATCACTAGGCACCTCATACACTAATCACACATACCACACATCTCACCAATGAACTTTGATTACCTCCTACCAACAGTCCATCGATTATGAGGTTCAATATCATTCTAGAGGGTAACATCCTTGAGTCTCCCGGAAATACAACCTCTGGTAATCCTGGACTCCACATATTACTCTATAATCAACATACTTGATAGAGGCATCAAGAGTTATCAACCAATCCATCCCAAGGATTACATCCAAATCATCAAAGTTCAGGAAAACCCCAAGTCAGTCACTAGGCGAATAACACCTGTCATCCTGGGTAGCCTCACATCAATAGGTTTACCCCCCTTAGGTCTCACCAATTTTACCATATATAATTTCCAAGGTTACCACATAAATATTATCACTTTTATCACATCCATAGCTCCAATCGATTTACCGACTACCATACCTTAACCAATCACAGACATCGCCATATCCGTCCAATATACAATCTCAAGACATGGAAGAGTGGATAGCCCAGGACATATCGAATACATACGTCATGACCACGAGTAATAGGTATCCAGGTTATCACTCTAGGGGCTACTCAGGGCTCTTGCTAAGTAACTATAATCCTCGGGCATGTGGTCCCAATCCGAGCACGCCCCTTATGGTCCATCACAGGCCTACCAACTTTTCCCCCGCCTGTCACATCAACCATAATTACGGGAGCCAATCTCTGCTCCATTGCACCCCAACTGGTGCCTCTATCACTTGGTCAATCGACACACCCTTTCTTTATGATGTGACCAGACAACCCACAATCATGAACAATTTAACCTTAACATTTTATCACTCAGTGGACCCAACTGGCGTCCCATTGCACTGTACCATCTCCTAAGTCCAAATCTCTGTGTACTATGGGTCTCTGCCCGAACTTTCAATCACTAAATGAAATTGACATGACCCCTCCAATTCCATAAGTCCAGTAAACATACCAATCCATAAATTCATGACCCATCGATATCTAGCCTTATACTAGTTCTTGGCATTCCAGGTGCCAAACATTCCGAAATCAAGGGTCGGCCGTGTCAAAAATCATAGTTATATTTCAATCTGTACGGCTCATCCTGAGCCATGATACATTACCATGACTTATCTCGAGTCCTAACCAATAGCCTGACTCACTTTGAGTCCCATTTTCCTGTCTCGACTCCTCTCGAGTCCAATCTTGACTCCCTTTGAGTCCAATCTCATAACAATCATCCACGCCATCATTGGCGTACCCGATCACCGAGAAAATTCCGCTGGTGAATCACATCTCATACGACCTATAAGGCTTAAAGGATATCCCATCACATTCTAAACTCGTTAGACACACATTCCACTTAAGGAATCCACTAAAAATTATTTCATCCCGGGTCCAATCTGCCCAATTGTGCTAGTAATTCTCACCTTTCTAGCCTCTCGGCTCATTCATTCTTGGGACCCACACAAATCCGTGTTTAATCGTTAGTTATTCACAGTGTACAATGATTAACATCTAACCCCCAATCTAGGGTCAATCTCATTCCGAGATCAATCACGAGGTCTCATATTCCCTCGTATATCCGTCTCACTACCAGGTCGCGCACGAGGATTACGTTTCGGAGGCATGATGTGGCAACAGAATCAGCAACCTAGTGCTCTGATACCAATTTGACAGGACCCATCCTCGAAGGACATAGATAACAGTGCCCAGTCCTGCTCTCGTCTGACAAATCCATTGAAGTTCCGAAATTACCCTCAGCACTTGCCAAACACGGGGTAACCGTACATGTGCCCACTCATGCCGCCACCTCTCGAACAGCCTCGATCATCAAGCCACGACCTGGAAGGTCAATAAAATGGAAAAGGTGTGAGTGGACAAAACAAAGTTTTAGAAATACATTTATCAAAATACAATCCTACCCTCCAGTTTCACAAACATGCTTGCATATCATAAATCATGAGTAAAATATATCTGGGCACAAATTTTTATAAATCACAAATCGCAATAAAATCGAGGGCCTCATTTCCTTATCCAATCTGATATAGTCACGTTATCCCTGCAACGCGTGCAAATCAATAGGCCCAAGGACCGCTCAAAATCCGAGCATTCGTCACTGTGAACACATCACTAGCCGACAATCCAGATCATCGTGAACACATCACCGGCCGATCTCCATATAATTCAGCACATCTGATCTGAGTCGAGCCTCCCTCGACTGCACGACAACAGACCGTGCTATGTGACCTCTTTGGGGTAAACACATCCATACCGGAGGCGAGCGTTATGTCCAGGGTTCATTCCGGGGAAACACATTCCCAATCGGAAGCCCTAATATCCACAATCCAGGGTGCACTTCGGGGGAAACATATTCCTACCCGAAATCCCTATATATCCGCAACATATCACCATGAAAACCAGTGAAAACAGTTGCATTTGAAATTAAAACCATTTTCAACACAGGGTCTCAGCCCAAAACATAGTTTCCTCAAAATTCGTAAAACCAGAGTCCCGATTATTTCATAAATCCAAAAACCATCAATATCATCAGGTAATCACATGGAAATACCAAGCCAATCAAAATCACATTTCCATTTGGGTCTCAAGCCCAAATATCATTTTCACGCACATCTGTGCAACTGTAACTTCAGTTGCCATTTCCACGTAAATCCATAACATATAGCCAAAAGCATTACAAATCCATCAAATCATTTCTCGACTCATAACCGGAGTTAAAATCAATCCCAAATCCCAGGCCTACGCACAAAACAGCAATATCATCGTTGTCTCAAAAATCGTGCCCAAAATCAAATAAAATAATATAATATTCCCAAAATTCGGAAATTGTCACATCGAAACATTCATCATGCCAAATCATTTCAAATCACATAATAATGCGTTTAAAACATATATGCATGCATTCTGGGTAGAAAACAAAAGTCCACTCACACACCGTCCATATCGCTCGCTTTCTGAGCTGCACGTTTTTTCGTAAATTCCGGACGCCACCATTCCGGTCCAAAATCATTATCGAGGGTCACTAACATCTCAATATACCTCCTATAATTTTCCCCAATTTTTCCGGGATTTAAATACATATTTTATACGTAAATTAAAACTTCAGATACTCAGAATACTATCGAAACGATATCTGATTTCATCGAAACTAGTGCCAAAATGTTTGTTACATTAAATTGGACAAAAGTCAGGTTGACCTCACCTTGGAACTCGGTCCCATGCGCCCTCACGCGCTGTCGTGAGTGGCTGCGCGTGAGTCCACGCGCTTGCTACAGTAACAACTACAGTGTTCGTCCTCACCCGTTTGTCTGTAAAACGGGTTCGGTTGGACCGCGAGGTGACCCGATCCAATTCCAACTTGAATTCCTCAATTGATCCATCATATAACATCGTAATCATCATAATTATGGGTCTGTTTCCTTAATTTCAGTTGAACGTACCTCAATTTAGTCGACTTCGAATTCAAAATATCGAAGAATAAGAACTGTTCATCTTTCAATCTCGATCAATTCCAATTTTTTTCTTGAAATTGATTCACTCAGAAGCTTCAAAGAACTCTTATGAACTTGTTTTCAATGCCAATTATAGCTTTAATTCCATCCAAGTAATCGAACTGAGAGATGGTTTTTCGAATCGAAACCAGGGTCTATCTGGGCTCATTTCTCTCCAATTCTCTTCGATTTTGGTGTTATTTCACTCGTTTAAGGTCCAATAAGCTCACCCAAGAATTTGTTTCCACCAAGTAATCACACAAATCCGAATTCAAATTCAAGCTCTCAATCAAGAATTTCGGGTTCTGGGTTTCGGGTTTCCTGCACGGTTCCAGCTGTCCAATTTCTCATTTCTTGTATTTCCTCTCTGAATTTTCATTTAGTTTCTCACAATCTCAGCCTAAGGGTTTGATTGTCACCTGGGATCAATGATGAATTGTGTTCATGCTCTGGTTTTTGGTTGAGGGGAAACAAGCACACATATGGTTTGATAATTCAAACATATATATATATATATATATATCCAAATATCAAAATCCAGGCCACTAATATCTCCCACCAAGTGACATATGCCATTTAAAGACCTCACTGAGTCATTTAATCACGGCTGAATCAGCTAATTGTTTATCCAATTCACCTTGTTGCCATAAATTACCATTTTCCCTTACCAACAATATGACCAAAATGCCCTTCATGTATCTAAACCCATAACTTTGCCATACGAACTCTGATTGACGCATCTCTCTGTCTACGGATTCAGTGTCTCGAGACCTACCCAACGGTACCTACGAAAAGTCCAAACACGGTCCTGATCAAAAAGTCAAAAAATGGCCACTTTTTGAACCATATTACCAAATTACCCTTAAATTTCCGAACATCATAACTTTCTCTTCGAATGTCAGAATCGGGCGTGCCACCTGTCTATGAACTTGTGATGTCCCAAACTACGTCACAATCATCGGTCAAAGTTTGTTTGACTGCTAGAACCAAAAGTCAAATGTTCGCCCAATTCCAAGGGCAAAATCGTCATTTCCTTCAAATTTTCCAAATTTTTCTTTTTCGAATTTCCGGGTCGTTACACCATCTCCAAATCCGAATTCGAAATCACCATTTTGAATTCCAAGCCTAATCTGAAATTCGCATCCCGAATCCAAATCCAGAATCATATCCATCATCCATTTCCAAATACGAATCAAAAACCATCATTTCGTAAGCCAGCATCCGGAATAACCATTCCGAACCCAGATCTGGAAATCCACTTTCAAGTTCCAAAATCGAATCCCGAATCGTCATGCTGAAATCCGATTCCAAAACCCAAAATCACGTTTATTGAAACCACTTTTATCAACTGGGCCTCAAGCCCGAAATAACTTTTCCAAAATCCCTTTGAAATCATTGAAATCAAATCATAGTTCAAAGTCCAAATCATCGTATCGAAAGCACTATCAAATCATAGTAGAAAATCATAGCTCGTAAAACGTGCACTTTCGTAAATATCTCGAAATATGTGCAAAACCGTAAATCATCAAGTTCATAATCATAAACATATAAATCACGTATAGAAAAAATATGAAAACATATATGCATGCATCATAAGTTAGAAAGCAAAGTCCACTCACAGACCATTAACGCCGCTACCTCGATATGCACGCAATTACTCTTCCTCGGCCAATCCACTATCACCGGCTTTCCCGAACCTATCCAAATCCTATAATAAGGTCACTAAATACTTCATAAAGCTTATACTAAAGCCCCCTAATTTTCCCGAATTTTTAACTATTTTTAACCGAGCCCTAAAACCTCCGGACATCCCAAAACATATCGAGATGATGTCTGATCGACTCCAAAACCAGTGCCAAATTGTTTGTTACATCGATTACATCATTTCACACAACTTCCCCATCGGAGGCAGCATGCGCCGTCCAAAGGGGCTGTGCGTGGTTGCCACGCGCTGACACTGTTCATCCAGGTCCTCTCGCCGAACCAAGTCGAGACCGGTTCGGTTCAGGTCGGTCTAGTCGAACCGCGCGGTCACAGTTCACGGCCATTCCAATGTTTTTCTAGACCGATTTGAACCCTTTTTAATCCTATCCTTCCCTTTAAGCCTTTCCAAACAATCCATAACCTCAAAAGGAGAAAACCAAGTGAAAAAGTCATACCTTCAATCCATTGTTGGACCGGCCGACCACCACCTCGACGGTTCCTTTGCCTCCGGCCATCCTTCCGCTACCAAGTTAAGTTTTTTAGGTCCCTAGCAACCTCAGAAAGGATCATTTGATCAACAAACTCACTCGACAACCACCAAAATCCGATTTGCCATTTTTAATCCAAAACACAACAGTGATGGTTTTTAGCATTTACCTACGATGTCGAGCCCGTCGTGGTCACTGCCGTCAGTACCCAATCTCCTTTTCACTTTCTTATTCAAGAAACAGGAGCCATAAGCAAGTTTGAGGGATTCCAAGAAATTGGTTCTCACAAACACTTCTCTGTCTCTGTTTCTCCTTCGCATCAAACTCTACTTCCTCTCTGTTTTCTTCACTTTCACACACCTTTCACCTCTGGTTTCACTTAGACACACACACACACACACACACACACACACACACACACACACACACACACACACACACACACACACACACACACACACACACACACACACACACACTTTTAGTCCCCCCCCTTCACTGTCGACTAAAACCAAAGACACACAGCACAACTACACGGCCTCTCCTGTTTTTAATCGATCTAAATGGGAGGAAAGAAGCTGGAACCAACCAGAAAAGGGACAGATGTCCCCATCTCTCTGGTCTAAGCTGAAAATATCCACTCCCCTAAGTACAAGTGTCCTCATCCCAATGATCGGCATTTAAACAAAAGCAGGTAAAAGACCATTTTAACCCCGGCTATCACGTAATTACCGTTTTGCCCCTAAGGCTTTTAGACCAAAATTCGAACCGTCTGATGTCCGATCATAGCATGCCGCCTGTCATTGTACTTAGTGGATCGAGATCTACCTAACTTTCCTCGAAATGCGTAACAATTCCATATTGTCTAAAAAGTCAACAAATTGTCCCTTTTTAACTAACTTACCAATTTACCCTCGAACTTCTGAACGTCATAACTTTTTCCTCGAATGTCGGAATCGGACGTTCCACTTTTCTATTAACTCGTGACGCCTTGAACTACGTCACTGTCATCGGCCAAAGTCCATTTGACCGCCTGAATGAAAATTCAACTATTTCCCCAATTCTAGGGGCAAAACCTTCATTTCGCACCATCCAGCCGAAATTAGCCAACTAATCACCGATTAACTTCACTAATCTGTCATTAAACACTAATCTAATCCTGGTTTACTGTCAGGACCGATCCCAAATCCTTCGGGATTAACGTGGGATCCGCCTAATCCCGTCTGACACCACGTGTCAGACCAGGCAAGATTCCATCTCTAGCCCTCACCGGGGCTATCTGAGTTCGTCAGGATCATAGGAGGAGGGGAGTGATGTCTCGTCTCTGCTACAGCCCGCATCCGCGATCAACCTGAAGGGCATTAAAACATCAAAAGTCGTGAGTGGACAAAATAATTTTTTAATAAAAACATGTTCACAGGAAGACATTTATGCCCTTCAATAAAAGCATATGCATGCATTCTAAAATCGTTTATCAAAACGTCCATAAAACCATTTCAAAAATCTTCTCAAAACAATACATATGGGAACTCAACCCAAGTCATTCTCAGTGAAGTACCAAAACATCAAGTACGGGGTCTCTGCCCCAAATCATTTCTAAAACATAAAACACGGAACACGGGGTCTCCGCCCCCAAATCATTTTTCTGTAAATCACATATGTACTCGTACGTATAACCCATCCTAGGCACTTCCGGAGAAGATGCCAACTCGGGGCACACAGCCCCTAGGGATCACATCCCCGATATAGTCACGATATCGAATCTCTAAACTAGTGTGCACACTACTCGGGGTCTCGCTCCGAGTCTTCTCCCAGGAATCTCCATCTCGGAGGCTCAATCTCTGGATCTAGTCCACACATCTCTCCGAAATCTGGTCCGGGACCACATCATATCTAGTAACCACTACTCCCGGAACGGGATCCCTATGGGGATACCCACTCTGGTCTGTGGATCGTGACTCTCCAGGTCGACGTCTGGAGGAGACCATATAATCAATATGGAGGGTTTATCATCAATTTCAAAACTCTTTCTTTCTTTCTCAAATCACTTTTCAACTGGGTCTCATACCCGATTCATTTCAATAGGATTCCTCGAATCCGATTCAAATCCTTGTCACAGGCATTGGCCTAAATCCACAGTTCAACAGGGTCTCATGCCCGAATTCTCATTTCATAAATCGAACTGGGACTTAAGCCCGATGTTACATTCAATTGGGCCTTAAGCTCGAAACCATGATTAAATGGATCTCAGGCCCGATATCATAAATCAACGAGGCATCAAGCCCAATAGTACCACTAACTGGGCCTCAAACTCGAATCGTAAACCAACTGGACCCTCGGTCCGATTGTATAGCTCAAATGCACCCCTTTCGGTCCGATTCGTCGTCAAATCAAACGGACTCCAAGTCCGAGAGTTCGTAAATCAAATAGGTCTCATGCCCGATTTCATATTTCTAAATCCGAAATCCATTTATTAAATCCTCGTTGAAAACCTAGAACGTATATGCATCGTATAAAACCAAAAATCTCGAAATATGTGCAAATACGTAAATCCTAGGTTGCCACAAACAATTTGCACTCATGGAATCACAAAACATATATTCAAACAAATATACAACATTTATGCATGCATCGAATTCGAAAGAAGGGTCCACTCACAGACTGTCCGAAGCCGCACCTCGATACGCGTGCCATAAACGTCTCCCAAGTCAAACGTCGCCTCCGGGATTCCTAAACTCGTCCAAATTCATTTAGAGGGTTACTAAATACTTAAATAACCCCTCAATAAGGCCCCGTAATTTTCTAGAATTTCTAACTATTTTTAAATGCGAAACTAAACCTTCGGACCTCCCGAACTATATCGAAACGATGTTCGATTCACACGAAACTAGTCCCAAAAGGTTCGTTACATCGAATGGATGATTCCACATGTTGGAACCACCCCCAAAAACCCCCTCACGCGCCCGCACGCGTCGCTAGAGGTGGCATGTGTGTGGGCCCACGCGCCGCCACTGTACCAGCGTGACCGGTCCGGGTCGGGTCCGGGTCGTTCCTACAACTGGACCGGCGTGACCGCCATGGTCCGGGTCGTTCCTGCAACTGGACCGGCGTGACCGGTCCAGCCATTTTTCTTCCTGTTTTTCGATCCGTTTTGTCCCATTTCAATCCTAAAAATCCTATTTTCTCAATTCCTATCTAAACCAATCCCTAAAACTAAGTAAAAACCATTAAATCCATGGTTGGATTTTCAACCCAACGGTTCAGTTTTTCCAAAATTCCCCCACGGCTTCACAGCCGGCTAAAGCTTCCCAAAACTATCCTAGAAACCTCCTATCAACCTAATAACCATTTCCTAATCAACCAATACTAACCATAATGATAAAATAGAAGAAAAATGGGTTTTGGGTCTAACCGGGTATGTTCTCAGGTTCAAGGCCGCCGTCCACGGCGTCGTGGCTTCCAGCCGGCCACATCATCCACCCTCCTTGTAACGACCCGGAAATTCGAAAAAGGAAAAAATTGGAAAATTTGAAGGAAATGACGATTTTGTCCCTAGGTATAAGGGCCGAAAATTGACTTTTTGATCGGGACCTTATTTGGACTTTCCGGAAGGACCGTTGGATAGGTCTCGGGACGCTGAATCTGCAGACAGGCGGCATGCATCAATCGGAGTCCGAATGAAAAAGTTATGTGTTTGGAAATTGTGAGGGGCATTTTGGTAATTAACTAAGGAAGGGTAAAATGCTAATTGTGAGCAGTAAAGTAATTAAATGGTGTAATTGGCTGAATCAGCCATATGGATGACTCAGGAGTTGCTTTTAGTGACATGTGTCACTTCTTAAGGAAAATTAGTGGCACTTAGTTGCCTTTTGTATAATTAAATGATTAATTCAAACGATTGCATTATCATATGATGGTAATTAACATATGGTGTTAGGATTCGACCAAAAACAGAGAGCACCCAAACCCATCCCTTTGATTGATTCTCAGCAGAACAAGGAAGCAAGTGCTAATTGATTGATCAATTACGTGCAATTTGGAGTGAGCAACTGGGAGAGAAACAAAGAAAGCCCCAATCAAAACGGTACTGAGGAAACCTGAAAAACCATCCAAGAAAACAAATGTCGAATTCGATTGTTTAAACGGTTTGGAATGAAATTGACTTGATTTTTAGCTTTCTGGGAGCTAGACGACTCGAACCAAATCGATTGGGAAGCAAATTGGTGGTGAATTGGTGAAGAACAGACCCTGCGATCTCTTTGAAATTTGGAGCTTGAGTTCGATTACTTGGAGGTAAGGGTTCTTGAAATTGGTCTTAAATTTATGTTCATCATGGACATAGAATGCTCCCTGTACGATCAATTTAACGAAATAACATGAAATGGGGTGGAACCCGATTTAAGACTCGTCGGGTTTTCACTTTGAGTCGACTGATTTGAGGCCTGTTGTCATGAAATTGAGCATACAGACCTTGAATTAAGATTGAATAGAAACAATTAACTGAAAGAAATGCAATAATTGGGGTCGAATTGACAAAGAACAGATCGGGTTGCACCGTGGGTTGCAGACCCGTATCACATGTAGTCGGGTTACAGGGACGACAATGTTCACGCGCGTGGCTTTCACGTGCAGCCGCTTGCGGCGACGCGTGAGGGCGCTTGGTGGGGTTTCTGGGGAAGTGTCCAACAGGTGTTTTATTCTATGTAATGTAACGAACATTTTAGAGTTGGTTTCGAGTCAATCGGACACCGTCTCGATAATGTTTCGAGGGTCTGAAGGTTTATGTTATATTTTAAAATAATATTAAATTCCCGAAAAATTATGGGGAATTGATATGATGTAAATTGAGTTGTTAGTAACCCTTCATAATGATTTTGGACAGGATTCGAGGTTCCTGGAAAGTGTCGGAAATTACGGAAACGCGTACAGCCCGGGAAGCGAGCAGTTTGGACGGTGTGTGAGTGGACGTTTGTTTTATAAACCATGATGCATGCATCGTTAAATATTTTACATGATTGATTGCATGATTTGACTTGCATTGATGTCTTGATGATGTGGCATGATTATGTGTGATTTAATGATTATTTTAATTGGTCTTTCGGACACGTTTTATGAGAAATGTACAAATGGTATTTTGGGCTAGGCTTGGAGTCAAAATGGTTTCAAAATGGATATTTTGATGAATTGATAAGTCAACGATGATTTCTGGATTGTTTTAATATTTCAAATGAGATTTTACGGATTTGCGTATAATTGGTATTTGAGCTTGAAACCCTATCGGGAATGCTTTTGACTTGGTTTGAAGTCAATGATATGATTGATATATGTTTGTGGTATGAATTGTGTTTGTGATTGTGGATACCTAGACGGTCGGAGCTAGGGGATCACCTAGTTGACCGGAACTTGGGGATATGATGGTATGATTGTGAGTTGATATGGTAAGGCAACTTCTCGGATGCGACTGAGCCTGGATGTACCACTCGGATGTGTCTGAGCCTGGGGATGTGTTCGCCCAGATGTGACTGAGCCCGAGGGTTGAGCCCAGAGGTGTCTGATCCCGAGAATGTGGCTGGATATTGGCCTACGCGTAGTGCAGATGTGATTATGTGATCGTTTATGCACTTGTGAATAGTGCAGATTGATTGATGGATTGATTGCTTGATTGTGCACTTGTGAGTGGTGCTGTTTGATGTGGATTGTGTTTACGTACTGGTATTGAGTACGGATTTTTGGTCTGTGTGGCCAGGTGCTTATATTTTCATATGTTTTGGCCTGAGAGCCGGGATTTGACTTGTTTTGTGATTTGGCTGGAAATCCGGTGATTGTGATTCATATATTTTTCCCTATGCATGCATGGTTTGATAAACTGGAGGGTAACTGATGTGTTTTGAAATTATTTTAAATGATACTATTTTTGACCACTCACACCTTTTCTGTTTTTGATGACCCTCCAGGCCGTGGCATGACGTACGGGGCTGATCGAGAGGCGGAGGCATGACCAAAAGTCAGTGCAATTATCCCTGGTCTGATAGGTCCTGAAGGGTAATTTCGGGACTTCAGTTGACTTGTCAGACGGGAGCAGGACCGGGCACGGTTATCAAAGTCCAGTTGGGACGGGTCCTGTCACTCCTTCCTGGTCTCATTCTCAGCCTCCCTCTCAGTCTCTCTTGGTCAGAATAGGTAGGGGAAAAGGCTTGGGGTGGTGTGGTTGCACGAGATCAGGTTTTGGGTTTGTATGAAACAAAGAAGGTGAAATGCATGTATGTGGAATGGTGGCCAGTGGATGAGTGACACTTGTCACTCATCCATTAGTTGCTGGGGAAAAATATTTGGCCCACCTAATTCCATTAGCCTCGAAAAACGTGTTATTGTGAATAGTACTTCACAACTTCCGTGAACCGTAACTTCTCCGTCGAATGTCCGAATTCGACGTGCTACCTGTCTACGGATTCGTGTCGTCCCAATCTACGCAACGGTCTTCGTCCCTCGGCCATCGGACCTCCCGGGTCAAAAGTCAGCTTTTGGCCCATATTACCAAATTACCCTCGAACTTCCGAACGTCATAACTTCCTCCTCGAATGTAACACCCCGAAAATTCTAGGATTATAATAATATAATTTAATGTATGAATTGACGTTTTTACCCTTGTGATTGGTATGGCCAAATTGTTGACTTTTGGATTTGAGGGTCAAATAGACTTTGACCAATGACCGTGACGTAGTTTGGGACGTCACGAGTTCATAGACAGGTGGCACGTCCAATTCGGACGATAAGGGTAAAAGTTATGACTATCGGAAGTTCAGGGGCGTTACCGTAATTTGACGATATGGGCGAAAATGTTGACTTTTCGTTTGACAACTAATTTTGACACGACTCAAGGACCGTTAGGTAGGTCTCGATGCCCTGAGTCCGTTGACAGGCGGCACGCCGAAATCGGACTTCGTATGGCTGAGTTACGGGTCTACAAAGTAAAGGGCATTTTGGTAATTTTTGAACTAGTGGCATTTTGGTCATTTCACCCCTGGTCACTGTAGCAACCGCGGGGGAACAATTGCTGCACCACCGTGTGCGGTGGTTCTGAGTCCCAATTGTTTAATCAGTGTGTGAGTTGGAAAGCTGGGATTGTTTAAAGCCCTATAGACATTAGAACGTGGCTGATCATGGACACCATTTGTTAATTCAAGATTCGAATTTTTGCGGTAAACATTTCTCAGTGGACAGTGAGGCTTCCACGAGCTGTTGGCTGGAAAGGATTGTTTAAACAGAATGGGATTTAAGTGTGCTTCACTCTGCTGTAGTAAGGACTGAGAATTGGAGAGGAAAACCAGAGAAAACCATTTCTGGAAAATTGGAGGGAAAATCGGCTTTTGATTTCGGGTGATTGTTGGACCAAACCAAGGCCTGGTTTAGTCTTCTGGGAGTATTTGGAACTCAACCACATCGAAATCGAGGGGAACCAGCCACGGTTGAGATGGGACAGACGCTGCCGTTTTTAGGGAAATTACAGAGCTTGGGACGACAACCTTCAGGTACTTTAAGGCACAATTGATCATTCATTTTAGTTCGTTTTGATCCTATTATGCTTCCCGTGAAGTTAATTGGAGAATGGGTTTGAAACCAGAGAGTTCTTGTGATTGACCCATTTGGTTGATCATGGGTCGATGGGTCGATTGGGGACTTGTCGAGGCTGATGAGTGTCTCGGAACCCAAATTGGATAGTTAATGAATATGTTAGGATCAAATACGAGTGAAATCGAGTGGAAATTGAGGGTCAATCAATCGGGTCAAGCCGCGGGTGGCTGGCCCGTATTACAGACAAACGGGTGAAGGTGGTGACACTGTAGCTACAGTGTCAGGCGCGTGACTTTCACGCACAGCCACTTTGGGCGGCGCGTGTGGGCGCGTTGAGCCTCATCTCTGATCACGATCAACATGACTTTTATTCCCCTCATCATTCTGAACATTTTTGGTGAATTAACCATGTTGATCTGAGATAGTTTTGATGGGTCAGTTTAGGGCCGGTTGTCTATGGAAACGTGTTGGACGGGTTCCCCGAGCCGGTTTCTGTTTCGGACTTTTTGGTTAAATTTTTAAGACTTGTAGTGACCCTTATGTGTGATTTGGACTGACAGGAATTGTACGATAATCCGGGTACAGGTCCGTACGCGCATATTCACTGCGAGATCGTACTGTGAGTGGGCCCGATTTCATTAAACCCTTGCATGCTTAAATGTTTTCTGATTTACTTATATTCACATGCTGGAATCATGAAAGGGTTTTGATGATATTGAAATTATGGTTATGGCACGTTTCACGGTATTTGGGTTTGAAACCCGTCTGATGAAACTTAAAGATCGGTTTGGATTTTATCTTGTATATATATATGTTTTGCATGTGGATATCAATAAAAGGTATTTGGTACTGCACTGTATAGATCCATTCTTGTGATACTGTCTCCTCCGGATGTGGTACCCCGGAGTGGTCATGGCGCATTGCCTGCGAGGGGTCATTCTACGGAGGAACGGGACCGTAAAATGACTCAGGAGCAGGATTGCTATAATTGGACGTCAGGGACGTCGAGCGTCTAGGACACTAGGCATTTGAGATGCCGTACCCGGACAGGGTTCGGGGATTGGATTCGGGATTGAGACCCCGAGTGGCACCCGTAGCCTTGAGACTGTGACCTTATTGGACGGCAGGGACGTCAGACATCTGGGATGTCAGAATTGGATTGTATAGTGCAGTGGCTAAAATTATCTTATGATTTTATTACATGCCTTATGATTCATATTATATAGTTTATGGTTTTAAATTCTGATGCATGCATGTTTGGAAAACGGAGGGGTAAATTATATGTTTTACTTATTGAACGGTTTTATAAACTTGAGTTTCGGCCCACTCACCCATATTATTTTCGAAACCCCTACAGGCGGTGCTAATGAGGTAGAGGAGGATCCTAAGGATGAGGCATAGATCTACTTTTGCATACCTGAACCCCTGTTGGGTGGTTTACCCGCAGGTTTATTTTAGAATTGTGCTCGCAACTTGTAATTTTGGATTTCATCCCTTGTATGACATCTGTTTATTTCGGATTTGATGTAAAACTTTAATTTAGTTATTTATGCATTTGAACGTTTGAGGTTAAAATTGGTATGTTAATTTGGGTGTTAGACGGGAGCAGGGCACGTCCCCTTGTGGTCCCCGTGGGATCGGGGCGGGTCCTGTCAGCTAGGTATCAGAGCACTAGGTTGTGGTCAGCATGCTAGACTAGCGATTAGTACTAGTTACTTTTCGAGTTTAAGGATAATGTTAACTGATCTATGCCTATTGACAGTTGGTTATGCCTCCAAGGAGGATTCCTCATACACGAACTGGCGAGGATCTGGAAAGGGAAATGGAATGCGCAAGCATTGAGCGGGCTCAGCGTCTGGGAGCCACTCCTTTCAGCGGGGGATCAAACCCCGAAGATGCTCATGATTGGATCACCAAGCGGGAAAAGATCTTCACGGTGATGCACTGCCCTCCGGGCGAGCGGGTGACCTTGGCGGCCTTCTTAATGGAAGGAAGAGCCTACCAGTGGTGGTACGGCCTCGAAATGTCTGGATGGTCTGTCCATACCACTACTTGGGAGGTTTTCCGTTCCCGATTTCTTGACTAGTACTACCCGCGATCGTTTCGAGCGGCACGGGAGGGAGAGTTCCTGCGGCTGGAGCAGGGGGATATGTCTGTTGCGGACTACGAGCAGACTTTTGGGAAACTATCCTGGTTCGCTGCATCATTCGTGAGCACGGAGGAGGACAAATGCCAAAGGTTTGAGCTTGGACTCCGAGGGGAGATCCGGGCAAGTGTGACTGCTACTACTCATGCTTCTCTGAGAGATATGGTCGACACTGCGGTGTTTGTCGAGGCCAGTCTAGCGGTACACCAGACACGACAGCCTTCGGGCGAGGGGCGACGTCAGGATCACCCACACCGTGGGCCAACGGGCCAGAAGAACAATAAGGGAGGAGGCTACAAGGGAGCACCCTCATCCTTTAAAGGTCGTGGCTGGTCAGGTCGATGTGGGGGCTCTCAGGGCAGAGGATCAGGATACAACTCGGGGAAGCGTTCATCTTGGAGCGGTGCTTCTGGTGGGCATTCGGATAGGCCGAGGCCAGTAAACTGTTTTGCTTGCGGAGAAGAGGGCCACTATGCCTGTGATTGCCCGCTGTTCTTCAAGAGCAACGACGCTGGGGGCTCTAGTGTGGTGCAGAGCACGGCTTCCCACACTAACGAAGGTCGAGGTCAGGGAGGTGACCGTGGTACTGGTCGTGGCGCACGGGTGCGGACGAAATGGAGGGCCTAGGGCCCAGGTGTTTGCAATGACCCAGCAGCAGGCGAAGACCGCCCACAGGCGTGGTTACAGGTACACTACACATCTTAAACCTTCTTGTACGTGTGTTGATGGATGCAGGGGCTACACATTCTTTTATTTCGAGGAGTTGTGCTGGTATGCTTGATTGTGTGGTATCAGCCTTAGATTGCGAAATGGGTGTTGGTACCCGGATGGGCATCGTGTACCTTGTGAATCAGGTGATTCGGAGGTTCCCGGTGAGAATTAAGGATGTGGATTTGCCAGCGGACTTGATTATTCTGGATATCCACGACTTCGATGTAATTTTGGGGATGGATTGGCTATCGGAGCATGGGTCGCTCATCGATTGCTGTAGTAGGCAAGTGATTCTGCGGAGCCCGGGTTTGCCGGAGGTTATCTTTCAGGGGGAGCGTGACGGTTCGCCTCATGAAGTGATTTCTTCACTTACTGCTACCAAACTTCTACGGAATGGATGCTAGGGTTATCTGGTGCATGTCGTGTCGGAGCAGGTTGATACTCCGGGTATCGACGAGATACCGGTGGTACATGAGTTTCCGGATGTGTTCCCGGAAGACTTACCTAGATTACCACCATCGCGGGAGATCGAGTTTACAATTGAACTACTCCCCGGTACCCGACCTATATCCCAGGCACCATACCGGATGGCGCCGGCCGAGTTATGAGAACTCAAAACTCAATTGCAGGAGTTGGTGGATTTGGAATACGTTCGACCGAGTACTTCACCATGGGGAGCACCGGTGTTGTTCGTAAAGAAGAAGGAGGGGAGTCTCCGTTTGTGTATTGACTATCGACCACTCAACAAGGTGACACTGAGGAACCAGTATCCTCTACCCAGGATCGATGACATTTTTGGCCAATTGCGGGGAGCACAGTGCTTTTCGAAGATTGATTTGCGGTTTGGGTATCACCAATTGAGGATTTCAGAGGAGGATATTCCGAAAACTGCTTTTCGAACCCGTTACGGACACTACGAGTTCCTTGTGATGCCTTTCGGCTTGACGAATGCTCCAGCAGCATTCATGGATCCGATGAACCATGTTTTCCGACCCAACTTGGATAAATTCGTGATTGTGTTCATCGATGATATCTTGGTATACTCAAGGAGTGCCCGAGCACATGAGGAACATCTACGGTTGGTGTTGGAGAAGCTGAGACAAGAACAGTTGTACGCCAAGCTGAGCAAGTGTCAGTTTTGGCTGAGCAGTATTGGTTTTCTGGGACACGTGATATCGACGGATGGGATTAACGTGGATCCCCAGAAAACAGAGGCGGTGACAAACTGGGCTAGACCGACAACGGTAACGGAGGTGCGGAGTTTTGTCGGGTTAGCAGGTTACTACCGGAGGTTTGTGGAGGGTTTCTCCAAAATTTCCGCACCGTTGACTCGATTGACTCGGAAGGGAGTAAAGTTTATTTGGGACGAGCAGTGTGATCGGAGCTTTCAAGAGTTGAAGGATCGATTGACCACTGCACCTGTCCTTGCATTGCCGGATGACAGTGGAGCGTTCGTGCGCTTTAGTGACGCATCGCTACAAGGTTTGGGCTGCGTGTTGATGCAGACTAGCAAGGTTATCGCCTACGCATCCCGGCAGCTAAAGACTCATGAGTTGAACTACCCTACCCATGATTTGGAGTTGGCAGCGGTGGTTCATGCTCTAAAAATCTGGAGACATTACCTATTCGGCGCAACGTGCCGGATATACACCGACCACCAGAGCCTAAAGTACCTATTCACTCAGAAGGAGCTTAACATGAGACAACGAAGATGGTTAGAGCTGCTGAAGGATTATGACTGTACAATTGAGTACCATCCGGGTAAGGCCAACGTGGTGGCAGATGCGCTCAGCAGGAAGTCAGCAGGATCAGTTGCACACCTGGGGATGGTGTATCTTCCTTTGCTGGTGGAACTCCGGAAGACGGGAGTTATTTTGGATACGGATGAGCATGGAGCTTTGTTGGCCAGCTTTCATGTACGACCAGTGCTGATTGATCTGATCATCGAAGCACAACTTCAGGATCCGATACTCTGTATTTACAGGATTGAGGTCGATGCGGATGGGAGACAGGATTTTACCATCCGGGATGATGGAGCACTTGTGAAATTGGGCCGTTTGTGTGTACCTGCAGTGGCAGAGTTACTGGCCGATATTCTAGAGGAGGCCCATAGTTCGGCTTATGCTATGCATCCGAGAGGTACAAAGATGTACCGTACCCTCCGGAACCATTATTGGTGGCCAGGAATGAAGAAGGACATTGCGGAGTTCGTAAGCAAATGCTTAACCTGTCAGCAGGTTAAGGCGGAACGGCAGAGACCGTATGGGGCTATGCAGCCACTTCCGATTCCCGAGTGGAAGTGGGATCACATGACCATGGACTTCGTCTTTAAGTTACCAAGGACTCAGAGTGGAGTTGATGGAGTATGGGTGATTGTGGGCTGGTTAACCAAGTCAGCCCATTTTCTACCAGTTTAGGAGACTTATAAACCTAATCGACTGGCTCAATTGTTCGTAAAGGAAATCATACGATTGCATGGTACGCCGGAATCGATCGTGTCCGATCGTGATCCGCGTATCACTTCCAGGTTCTGGCGGAGTTTTCAAACTACTTTGGGAACAACCCTACGTTTCCAGTACTGCTTTCCATCCACAGACCGATGGGCAGTCTGAAAGGACCATTCAGACCCTGGAGGACATGATGAGGTCTTGTCTGCTACAGTTTCAGGATTCATGGGATACTCATTTGCCATTGATGGAATTCGCTTACAACAATAGCTATCAGGCAAGTATCGGGATGGCACCCTATGAGGCACTGTATGGTCGACAGTGCAGGACACCTATCTGCTGGATGGAGATAGGGGAGCGAGCGGTCGTAGGGCCAGAATTGATGGACTTAACCCAGGAAACTGTTCAGGTTATCAAGGAAAGATTGAAGGCGGCACAAGATCGCCAGAAGAGTTATGCCGATCAATGGATTCGAGACTTGGAATTTGAAGTGGGAGATTTTGTCTTCCTGAAGTTATCTCCGTGGAAAGGGATTATCCGTTTTGGTCGACGGGGGAAACTGAGTCCGCGTTTTATCGGACCATATGGGATCGTGGAGAGGATTGGCCGGGTTGCATACAGATTGGCACTACCTCCAAAACTTTCTAAAGTTCACAATGTTTTCCACATATCGATGTTGCGGAAGTACGTACATGATGCTTCTCATGTACTGGAGGAACAACCTATCGAACTCCGATAGGATTTGAGCTTTGAGGAACAACCAGTGTAGATTTTGGATCGGAAGGACAAGGTACTACGTCGGAAAACGATCCCTCTCGTGAAGATTCTCTGGAAAAACCAGAATGTAGAAGAAGCCACATGGGAGCCCGAGGCTCAGATGCGAGAGAAATTTCCTTATTTGCTTCTTTGAAATTTAGGGATGAAATTTCTTAAGGGGGGAAGGTTGTAACACCCCAGAAATTCGAGGATTATAATAATGTAATTTAATGTATGAATTGACGTTTTTACCCTTGTGATTGGTATGGCCAAATTGTTGACTTTTTGATTTCAGCATCAAATGGACTTTGACCAATGATCGTGACGTAGTTTGGGACGTTACGAGTCCATAGACAGGTGGCACGTCCAATTCGGACGATCAGGGTAAAAGTTATGATTATCGGAAGTTCAGGGGTGTTACCGTAATTTGACGATATGGGCGAAAATGTTGACTTTTCGTTTGGAAACTAATTTTCACAGGACTCAATGACCGTTAGGTAGGTCTCGATGCTCTGAGTCCGTTGACAGGCGGCACGCCGAAATCGGACTTCGTATGGCTGAGTTACGGGTCTAGAAAGTAAAGGGCATTTTGGTAATTTTTGAACCAGGGGCATTTAGGTCATTTCACCCCTGGTCACTGTAGCAACCGCGGGGGAACAATTGCTGCACCACCGTGTGCGGTGGTTCTGAGTCCCAATTGTTTAATCAGTGTGTGAGTTGGAAAGCTGGGATTGTTTAAAGCCCTATAGACATTAGAACGTGGCTGATCATGGACACCATTTGTTAATTCAAGATTCGAACTTTTACGGGAAACATTTCTCAGTGGACAGTGAGGCTTCCACGAGCTGTTGGCTGGTAAGGATTGTTTAAACTGAATGGGATTTAAGTGTGCTTCACTCTGCTGTAGTAAGGACTGAGAATTGGAGAGGAAAACCAGAGAAAACCATTTCTGGAAAATTGGAGGGAAATCGGGTTTTGATTTCTGGTGATTGTTGGACCAAACCAAGGCCTGGTTTAGTCTTCTGGGAGTATTTGGAACTCAACCACATCGAAATCGAGGGGAACCAGCCACGGTTGAGATGGGACGGAGGCTGTCGTTTTCAGAGAAATTGCAGAGCTTGGGACGACAACCTTCAGGTACTTTTAGGCACAATTGATCATTCATTTTAGTTCGTTTTGATCCTATTATGCATCCCGTGAAGTTAATTGGAGAATGGGTTTGAAACCAGGGAGTTCTTATGATTGACCCGTTTGGTTGATCACGGGTCGATGGGTCGATTGGGGACTTGTCGAGGCTGATTAGTGTCTCAGAACCCAAATTGGATAGTTAATGAACATGTTAGGATCAAATACGAGTGAAATCGAGTGGAAATTGAGGGTCAATCAATCGGGTCAAGCCGCGGGTGGCAGGCCCGTATTACAGACAAATGGGTGAAGGTGGTGACACTGTAGCTACAGTGTCAGGCGCGTGACTTTCACGCGCAGCCACTTTGGGCAGCGTGTGAGGGCGCGTTGAGCCTCATCTCTGATCACGATCAACATGACTTTTATTCCCCCCATCATTCTGAACATTTTTGGTGAATTAACCATGTTGATCTGAGATAGTTTTGATGGGTCAGTTTAGGGCCGGTTGTCTCGGGAAACGTGTTGGACGGGTTCCCCGAGCCGGTTTCTGTTTCGGACTTTTTGGTTAAATGTTTAAGACTTGTAGTGACCCTTACGTGTGATTTGGACTCACAGGAATTGTACGATAATCCCGGTACAGGTCCGTACGTGCAGATTCACCGCGGGATCGTACTGTGAGTGGGGCCGATTTCATTAAACCCTTGCATGCTTAAATGTTTTTTGATTTACTTATATTCACATGCTGGAATCATGAAACGGTTTTGATGATATTGAAATTATGGTTATGGCACGTTTCACGGTATTTGGGTTTGAAACCCGTCTGATGAAACTTAAAGATCGGTTTGGATTTTATCTTGTATATATATATATATGTTTTGCATGTGGATATCAATAAAAGGTATTTGGTACTGCACTGCATAGATCCATTCTTGTGATACTGTCTCCTCCGAATGTGGTACCCCGGAGTGGTCATGGCGCATTGCCTGCGAGTGGTCATTCTACGGAGGAACGGGACCGTAAAATGACTCAGGAGCAGGATTGCTATAATTGGACGTCAGGGACGTTGAGCGTCTAGGACGCTAGGCATTTGAGATGCCGTACCCGGACAGGGTTCGGGGATTGGATTCGGGATTGAGACCCCGAGTGGCACGCGTAGCCTTGAGATTGTGACCTTATTGGACGTATAGTGCATTGGCTAAAATTATCTTATGATTTTATTACGTGCCTTATGATTCATATTATATAGTTTATGGTTTTAAATTCTGATGCATGCATGTTTGGAAAACGGAGGGGTAAATTATATGTTTTACTTATTGAACGGTTTTATAAACTTGAGTTTCGGCCCACTCACCCTTATTGTTTTCGTAACCCCTCCAGGCGGTGCTACTGAGGTTGAGGAGGATCCTGAGGCTGAGGCATAGATCTACTTCTGCGTACCTGAACTCCTGTTGGGTGGTTTACCCGCAGGTTTATTTTAGAGTCGTGCTCGCAACTTGTAATTTTGGATTCCATCCCTTGTTTGACATCTGTTTATTTCGGATTTGATGTAAAACTTTAATTTGGTTATTTATGCATTTGAACGTTTGAGGTTAAAGTTGGTATGTTAATTTGGGTGTCAGACGGGAGCAGGGCACGTCCCCTTGTGGTCCCCGTGGGATCGGGGCGGGTCCTGTCATCGAACGTCGGAATCGAGCATGCCACCTGTCTATGAACTCGTGACGTCACGAACTACGTCACAGTCATCGGCCAAAGTCCATTTGATCCCCTGAACAAAAAGTCAACGATTTGCCCATTCTAGGGGCAAAATCGTCATTTCGCCCGAACGTCTGCTAATCCTCGTCTAATCCTTGATTAGCCTAGCTAATCCATCATTAATCCTTAATTAATCCCGTTAATACGGGAGGGGTCGTCACATTTACGGAACGGGTCGTTACATTTTGTCCCTTCCAAAATGTCTAGCTATTTCACCAGCATGCAGCTCTAAGATCATAAATTTCCTCATGGATGAGCGAGCAATACAAAGCCTGGAACTCTTGAAAAGGAAGCGATCTTTCACAATAAAATCCGTTCTTCTTGCTTGGCATTTTAAAAGCGCAATATATATGTCTCCAAAATCCAAATAGCTTGGATAATTTTCTTTCAACTTTTCGAATCCAATCAATTCCACATTCATAGTATGAAGGAGTGAGACTCTTCGACTCAGAGCATCTGCTGCTTTGTTTTCCACACCAAATTTTTGCTTCAAGACAAAAGTGTACTCTTGGAGGAACTCGACCCAGTTTACATGGCGTGAATTTAAATTTTTCTATGAGTTGAGATATCGAAAAGCCTCGTGGTCAGAGAAGAGAATAAAGTCTTGGGTGAGCAGATAATGCCTTTAATACCTAAAAACTTGGACCACAACATAAAATTCTTTATCATAGGTTGAATATTTCAACTTGGCTCCATGCAATTTCTCGCCGAAATAAGAAACAAGATGTCCTTCCCAACTCAGGACTCCTCCTATTCCCACCTCGAAGCATCACACATTATTAAAAAAAATTCCTTTAGACAACAATGAAAATCCGTTGTCTATTCCCTATAAATACCTTTGTAATTGCCCCTGTTGTCTAAAGGGGTGTTTAGACAACAAATTTTCTCTGTTGTTTAAAGGTTACTTTATACAATGGTTTATATAAAAAAATTGTTGTCTAAAGGGTACTTTACACAACGGTTTATTGAAAATACCGTTGTCTAAATGCTGTTTTACACAACAGTTTATTCAAAAATACCGTTGTCTAAAGGGTACTTTACACAACGAATTCAAAAAAATTCCGTTGTCTAAAGTTCCTTACAAAAATTATTGATTGTAAAAATCATATTAAAATCTTGTATCGTAACATAAAATTAATTCATATTAAAATCCTTCTCCACTCCAAATGGAAAAGAACAATATCAGATAAATATATAATTGATTAATCATCTTCACAATGAGAATATGAAGAGTCATAGTACATTCTGCATCCTAGCTCGATCAAAGCTGATTGAAATCACAAATATGTCCTAACTAAAATAGAAAGTGTTATAAATGCTAACATAAGTGTACTTTCACCACCGTTGTCTAAAGGGTACTTAGCGTGAAATTCATGCTACACCTATCGGCATTTCCTCTTGGTTATTTTGCATTTCAAATGACTGCATTTCAACAATATATCTCATCCTTAGCCTGTTGAACGAGAAAATGACTGTGAAAATCATTACTAGATCAACGACTTCCTTGATGATTGCATTGAGGGCGACCAAGTGATCTACCACCACCATCTTGGATTCTCTTTGGCCTCAACCCCTCCACCTACCAAGTTTTTGGTATGGCATGCGCCTAGAAACGTAGATATCAGTCGTAGTATGAACATAGTTGTCCTTAGTGCATTTAATACCTATTTCAAAAACAATAAATAATCTTTAAACATATTCTCAAGGTATGGACACCTATGGGAAACACAAAAAAATACCATCTCATGGAGAAAATGTAAACACAACCCGCCTCATAGTTCAATCTAACTTCATGTATAATAAAATATGAATGAATGGCCAAGCATTGTCTTCTCATAGTCCAATCAAAAGCATTTTAATAAATGAGAAATCTTCGTTTTCTCGTAGTCCAATCTAACTTCATTTCCAACAGAGAGATGAAGATACCTGTAATTTCAGATTAGGGTCAAAGGTAAAGAAATCATGTTGAGAAAATGATATTTTCATATAATCATGAAGGAAAATAACCATAATCAAATAATTTTACAAAGGACCGCGATCATGAACACCTTATTTCAGCCATTGGAAAAATTAGATAAGCAAAGAGAAGGTACATACTTCAAAGTTCAATGCTTTGTTCGAAACTTGAAAGTTACCAGAAATGGAATAATCTAGGAAAAACTAAATCAAAAAGCCACCAGAAGTAAACCAGGTAACACAAGAAAAGAATCGAGCACTATTAGCATTGAACAGTGATAAAATTAAACTTGTTCTTAGCAATGTTTGGGATGTCACTTCTTTCTGCCTTCTCCACAATCACCTTGAAATAATAGAGGCAAAGATTTTAGACAACCAAATCTCGTCCTCAATATTATAGAGGAAACTATTAAGACAATGAAATCAACTCCATGACAACTGCACTCAGTATGAGCTTGTGTTGATGTAGCAACAGTTCCAGAATTCATTGTTCAATTACTCTAGCAAGAACTTGGTACCTTTGAAACAAAACTTTTAGAATTCTTCAACGTTATATTACTGAACATCATAATTCAGAAAACAAGCAATAACTTGCATCTTCAGCATGCGAGTTGA
This sequence comes from Prinsepia uniflora, assembly GCA_032719365.1. Taxonomy (NCBI): domain Eukaryota; kingdom Viridiplantae; phylum Streptophyta; class Magnoliopsida; order Rosales; family Rosaceae; genus Prinsepia; species Prinsepia uniflora. Next base: position 46,531,352 of record CM064868.1, on the reverse strand, counting down.
GAGTATATAGCTACTTGAACTTTCTTTAAAATTTCAAGTTTCTTCATACATCAGTTACTCTAAAAAAGCTTGTTAATGGTGTATATACTAAATATCTATGAAGGTTAGAGTGAATTATAAACAGAAAAGTAAATCTTCATAATGCCCCTTGTACCTTAGATTGCTAGAAACTGCAATATAAACTCCTGATGCGACACTTGTTGATAATACGAGAACATCCTATGCTTCACCAGCAAAATATTTATCAAGAGCTTTTCGTGCATTAATCGATGCATTTGTTACACCAGTCTTTTTTATTCCTTTTTCTCGAACTTCGTGAAGAACTCAATTCTACCTCTCCCTCGTTACGAACATAAAAGTGGGGTTGCGCCCCAGTTGTACACCCCATTCGTTCTATGAACCCTTGTTGATTCTGAACTTCGTTCGTGAAGGAACCGGGCTTTTGACGGGTCGGCCCTTTTTTATGCGCCGCTTTACCGCGAAAGGAAAATTTGCTTTGCTCCTCTGGGCACTAGGCGCTCCACCAACCTAAATTTGTTTTGAAAAAAAATCGTAATGCATCAGATACAACACCAACTGGCTACTAACACTCTCAACCATATCACAAATCGAGAACCAATAATATCATGATATTGTTGATGTTTAAGCTGCACTGCAGTTTAACATTAACATTCTACGGCTAGTTTTTTTAAATACCTACGGCTAGTTGATAAGTGAGTGAGTAAGTGTGTGTGATGAGATGTAAAGTGTGATGGATGATGAGCTATAGAGGCAGTAACAAAATTGAGAGAATGGGAGAGCATGTGTGTGAGTTTCTTTACACATAAGATTATTCTCTGTCTTTAACAGGTGGCTGCCAGGGATTGACATATAGATTGTCAATCCTGGCCATGTGTGATGTGTGAGTGAGGGTATATCAATGTACACACTCCACAAAATGATTTAATGAAAAAAGAGTGAAGTGAATTCAGAGAAAGGTTTCTGAATTCTCTAAGAAACAGAGAAGGCATTTTCACAAACACCTGGCGTGTAGGTCACTGTTCTATTGATTTTGTGGTGCTGTGAGCCTAAATCACTATCCATTTTTCTTCTTCTGTGTGTGTGTGTGTTCAAAGTAAATAAAGAAATCAAGCAATCACGGGCTAATCCCGATTCACAAGTAACACCAGATAGGAGGTAAGAGTTAAAGAATGCTTACCCGATGCAAGCTGCTGCAAAGCAACCAATCGCAGGTCATCTTCCCATCAATGTTCAATATGGTATCAGAGCAGGCATAGATCTGCATCTGGGACGTTGGCTGTGAAAAGAAAGCAAGTGAGTTGAGTTCTTAAAAGAAAGAAAGTAAGAAATGGCTGAAACACACAGTGGAGGAGGAGAGTTAAGAACTCCTATCTTCACAGGATCTAATTACGATGCCTGGAGCATTAAGATGAAAACTGTGCTCAAAGGTTATGATCTATGGAAGTATATAGAAGAAGGAATTCCAGGAGCTGTGACACCTGGAGAAGGAGAAGAAGGTCCTACACGTCCACTAAATCAGGTGGATGTTGTGAAAGATGCTAAGACTCTAAGCATGCTACAAAATGCAGTTGCAGATGACATATTTCCAAGGATTCAGAATGAAGAGACTGCTCAGGCAGCCTGGAATGTGTTGCAACAAGAATATAGAGGAGATGCTAAGGTAAGATCTGTCAAACTTCAGTCCCTAAGACGTGATTTCGAATATGCAAGGATGAGGGATGATGAAAACTTATCTGTTTATATCTCAAAAATGTATGGGATTGTAAATCAGATGAGAACTTATGGTGAAAACATAACAGAAAAGAGATTAGCACAGAAAATCTTAATAAGTTTGACAAAGCCTTATGATCCTATTGTATCAATTATAGAAGAAACCAGGGATTTGGACACAATCAATGTAGAGAGTATCATTGCTTCTATTAAGGCCTTTGATGAAAGAATTGAGATGCATAGTGAAGGAAATGTAGACAAAGAATTTGCTAGCTGGTCTATAAATCCTAAGCTACAACATGGAGGTTCACATGAGAAGTTTAAGAAGAATTTTAAAAGTAGGAGCTGGAACCAGAAACCTAACACAGGAGAGAAATCAGGACATCACCAGCATTATGAGAAATCAGAAAACTCAGTACCTAAGTGCAGAAACTGTGGCAGGAAGCACTCAGGGACATGTTGGTTCAAGACTAAACCTAAGTGCTACAATTGCAACAAACTTGGACATGTTGCCAAGGAGTGCATGAGTACCAAGTCAGTGAACATGGCAAAAGAAGTAATTGAAGCCCCTGTACTTGGAAATCTATTCTATGCATGTAATTCAGCTTCAGTGAAGACTGAAAATGTTTGGTATGTTGATAGTGCATGTAGCAATCATATGACTGCTCAAGAATCTCTGTTAATTGAGGTTGACAGAAGCATTAAACCCAAAGTTAAAATGGGAAATGGAGAATTGGTGTAGGCAGAAGGAAAGGGAACTCTGGTGATTCAGACCAAACAAGGAGAAAGACACATAAAGGATGTTATGTTGCTGCCAGGTTTGGAGGAAAACCTGCTTAGTGTTGGGCAGATGATTGAACATGGATATTTTCTTGTGTTTGGAGATCAGTATGTGGATATATTTGAAGACAAGGAGCTGGTTCACAGGGTTGCTAAGATCCCTATGACCAGAAACAGGTGTTTTCCTATGACCTTTGACTGTGTAAAACAAGTGGCCATGAGGGCAACAATTTCAGAAGATTTTGAACTGTGGCATAGAAGATATGGCCATCTAAACTACACAAGTCTCAAGAAGCTACAACAGAAGGATATGGTGGTTGGGATGCCTAAGCTACAAGATGGGAAACAGGTCTGTGCAAGCTGTGTTGCAGGAAAACAGCATGTTGAACAGTTTGATTCAGAACCTGCACTAAGGGCAACTCAGCCTTTAGAACTTATCCACTCTGATGTCTGTGGTCCTATGCAAGTTGAGACTATTGGAGGTAACAAGTATTTTCTGACTTTTATTGATGATTATACAAGAATGTGCTGGTTGTACTTCTTGTCATAAGTCAGGAGTCCTTAATGTCTTCAAGAAATTTAAAGCTATGGTAGAATTACAAACTGGTTTCAAGATCAAAAGACTAAGAAGTGACAGGGGTGGAGAATATCTCTCAAAAGAGTTTGAGAGTTTCTGTAAAGAAACTGGGATTGTAAGGCAACTAATTGTTGCCTATTCACCTCAGCAAAATGGGGTTGCTGAAAGAAAAAACAGGACTGTTGTGGAAATGGCAAGGGCAATGATGTGTGGAAAAAATGTTCCTCACAGGTTTTGGGGGGAAGCAGTAAGCACTGCTGTTTATTTACTAAACAGAAGTCCTACCAGATAACTCAATGGGAAAACCCCATTTGAGCAATTCAGTGGGAGGAGGCCAGGAGTGAAGCATTTCAGAATTTTTGGCTCTATTTGCTACTCTCACATTGCTGATCAACTAAGGCAGAAACTAGATGAGAAAAGTGTGAAATGCATTTTCATGGGATACGGAAGTTGTGAAAAAGGATATAGATTGTTCAATCTGCAAACCAACAAGATTGTGGTTGCTAGAAGTGTAATCTTTGATGAAGAAAGTGTTTATGATTGGGATACTTCTAAAACTGATGGTGGGCGGTTTCTCACCATTAGCAGTGGTTCAGATGAGGCTCAAGAACCAGATGAAGGTTTAGGACAGGATTCACAAGATCCTGTGAGTCATACTGAGTCTGAAGGGGAAAATCAGAATGAGGGAGAAGAAGAAGATGATTCTTCCATTGGCACACCTGTGAATCTCAGGAGTCTACAGGACATATATGCAAGGTGTCACATGTGTATTGTTGAACCTGAATCCTATGAAGAAGCAGCAAAGGATCTAGCATGGAAGAAGGCTATGGAGGTTGAGATAGATATGATTCAGAAGAATGGAACTTGGTGCTTAGTAGATAGACCAATGGACAAACCTGTCATTGGTGTTAGATGGATCTACAAGACTAAGCTAAAGCTGGATGGTTCTGTGGAAAAACATAAGGCAAGATTGGTAGCAAAGGGTTATGCACAGAAACCTGGGGTAGATTTCAATGAAACTTTTGCACCTGTTGCAAGGTTGGACACAATCAGATCCCTAATTGCCCTTGCTGCTCACAAGAACTGGAAACTCTATCAATTGGATGTTAAATCAGCATTCTTAAATGGAGTATTGGAGGAAGAGGTTTACATTGATCAACCTGAGGGGTTTGAAGTTCAAATTGATAAAGGGAAGGTCTACAAGTTGAAGAAAGCACTATATGGACTCAAGCAAGCCCCTAGACCTTGGTATGGTGAAATTGACTCCTATTTCCTAAGCTGTGATTTTAAAAGAAGCACAAGTGAAGCCACTTTATACATCAAGTTTGCTAAGGATGGAAGGGTACTTATTGTCTCAATCTATGTGGATGATATAATCTACACAGGAAGCTCACTTGAGTTGATTCAAGAGTTCAAAAATGAGATGATGAACAAGTATGAAATGACTGATTTGGGGTTGTTGCATCATTTCCTAGGCATGGGGGTAATTCAGTCTAAAGACAGCATATTCATACATCAAAAGAAGTATGGTAGTACACTCCTAGAGAAGTTTGGGCTCAGTGATTGCAAATCAGTAAGTACACCACTGGTACCATCAGAAAAACTGAGAAAGGAAGATGGGAGTGAAGCTGCAGATGAGCATATACGTCAAGAACATATACGTCTTCCTTCAAGTCACCATGTTCCTCCTCTTGCTTGTTGTTTTCTACAAACAGATTCCTAGCTGAATCTTTTGTAGGGCATTGGATACCATTGGTAGCTTCAAGGCTAGAGTTAAATTTTGTCCCAAATACACTGGGCTCCCTAGGGCAAGTATCAAATCTCTTAACCATACTAGTGGACTTCAAATACTGCTCCAATTCTTGCACAAGCTTGTAAGCTCGTTCCAAAGAATCAAATTCATGAGGAATTAACTCTCTTTGAAGCTCAAGACGAAGGCCGATCCTAAAGCGAGAAAGAGTTACAGAAGCATCCTCTGTGACATTTCAACTAAACATTACTTCTTCAAATTTTGAGATATATTCCCTAACCAACATGCTTACTTGTCGAAAAGATTGCCATTGATCTAAGAGTTGTTGGTGATAAGAAAAAGGAAGACATTTCACTCGAATTCTTTCTTTCATTTCAGCCCATAGAAGAATTGGTTCATCACCTACCCTCTTTATTTGTCTTTCAACACTGATCCAAAATAGTTTAGCTTGTCCCACCAACTTCATCTTTGCAAACTGGATTCGTCGAGCTTCAAACATATCATATCAATCATAGAAATGAACCATGTCAGATAACTAATCAAGGAAAGCTTTCAGATTCAACTGCCTATCAAAACTAGTGGTTTCCACTTTGACAGATTTTAATACTCCTTTGTTAAGATCAATCTGATTGTTTGGACATTAGCAACCCTTCTTGGTTGCATTCTTGGTCTCCCGTCTACACTTTCTTCAAATTATGGATTGTTACCTCCAATTTTGCTTAACGACAGTACGAAGCTTCTCTTTGATCTCGAAATTGAGGCAACTGCTAACTAGACTGGATCACCACCTTACACTCTGCCTCGTTTGGCTTTCCATCCTCAGACATCATGTCACTTCTGAGTAGTAAATTTTTTACCCTATCGATGTGTCCCTCACGCTAATGCATGGATCATACACTTGTGACATCTTTGAACACCTGATGGTAAGAATGAGATTTCACTGAGATTTGGCAGTATATGTGCAATGGGACATTCCTTCCCCAACTTCGCCTTGGAATTCCATACTCCAGCCCATTACAAACTAGTACCTTGAGCTGGGTCACTTGTTGAGGATCTTCTATACTACGTTCGACTCGGTTGGTTTGATCCAAATTTCACCCACCGTAGTTCACTCTTAGATGGCTAGGTTATAGTGACATATTAAATTTCCCTTTGTCTAGAATACCAGTTTGATGTTCCTATCCTACTGTCACTAGTGATAACTCTACCTTAACCAGGAGCATACTTATTATTAGAACGGTTTTAAATCAAGGATTGAACGATGACCATCATCTCGCGATGAAGGAATCTTCCCTTACTTGTAATCATTTTGTTGGAGACGACTTTTGGTCTGGTATCAGCATCGTCGAAGTTTACTTTGAGACTAGTAGGATTGAACGATGACCATCATCTCGCAATGAAAGAATCTTCCCTTACTTGTACTCGTTTCGTTGGAGACGACTTTTGGTCTGGTATCAGCATTGTCGAAGTTTACTTTGAGATGAACGATGACCATCATCTCGCGATGAACGAATCTTCCCTTACTTGTACTCATTTCGTTGGAGACGACTTTTGGTCTGGTATCAGCATCGTCTAAGTTTACTTTGAGACTGGTCAAATTAGCCTTGGAATAAAAAATTTACTTTAATCAGGCTCTGGAACTTTTGCGAGATTAGCGAATGAACGAGAAAACTTGGTGATCATACTACAAGGGTAAGCTTGCACATCGGGCATGTGCGAACTTGAATGTAGACTTACAACTAAATGACAATTCAAGTCATGGTCACATTATTGAAACTTGGCCAGGAAGTTGGACTAACCGACCGGAACTCATACCCTTGCAAAGGTGGACACGAGCATTGAGAATTTTGGTCACTATTTTCGCTTGTTTTTTGAATTTGTTACAAGCGTATCGTTAATGGTTCAATAGAAGAGAATTTTGTTCCCTAATTAAGGTAATAATAATTACTCGGGAACATTTGACCGCACTTTGACCCTGAGTCCTGTGGTGTCATCTCATCACACTATCCTTTTTGGTAATTGCATAAGCTCCTTCTTAGACTACCTCATCCTTGTACTTTGTTTCCGGACGCCACTCGTGTGGTGGGGTGACGTTTCTATTCCTTGGAGTATTTCTTCCCTTCTTGTACAGAGTTATTAGAAGTCGAATCTTAGATGTTCTTGAATTATGATGAACAAAGAATTAGCAACCTTTGCGACGGGAGTTAGCTCATAGTACGAGATGAGGAAAGGATTTCCTTGAGCATTATTGGTCCACACAACGCCTTCTAGAAGTTACCACGTTATGGGTGGTGGATGATTAGTAGTTTTACACCAATTTAAAATTCATGACTTATATAGGACCCTTACCGTAAACGATACCCCCTTGCTTAGGCGAGAACTCTAACCTATCAGCTGTTGAAAAATATTAATGGGACTGGGAATTAATGAATTTTTGACCTGAGGCATGTGGCACTGCCTTTTCTTCTACCTAAAATTTGGCTGAATTGGACACATACTTGCTCCTTCCATATCCTTGTGTTGGACCATTGGATTAGAAGTACTCTTTAGCTATGATACTTATCTAAAGTACCTCTGAACCCGTGTAGGCTGCGTTTCCTTTACCTCTACCGCTAAAGATTGGTTGTGATTATTTATTCCTATCCCTAACTTAGGTCACTGCTTTAACAGAGGATTGTTCTAAATGCTTTGAACCTTGAGGCTGCTCGAGGATAGCTATCTCAATACTAATTTGACACCTTCAATCATTGTTTGGGAAAACCGTTACGAGGTTCGTTTCAGTTGGTGGTTTAGTTGGACCCCTTCAGGTCCTTAGGTCCTAGAAATACCCCTGCCATAAGAAAGTTTGGAAGGAACCACTAGTCCCTTTCTAGATAGATGGTCGAGGTTGTTAGACCTACTGAATCAAAACTAGCCACATTTCGGGAAAATTAAAACCTCAGAGTTTTCCTAAATCTGACCTACTCGGTTTATTGGTTAAAGGTGAAAATCAACCTATTCAAGTGTGTCTGGTTTCTCCCCTAGCCAAGACTAATAGTGGATTAAGGAAGCCATACTGAGCATTCAAGAGACTATTCAGGAAGTATCTAATTTGTTGTATCATTTGAGGGATATTTTTGAGGATTACTTGGGGTAAACGAAGTGATACACCCTTAGATCGATGGTTGAAATATGACAAAACCCTAGGCGGGGCACTACTCCTTTTGAACTCTACGAGGAAGTTAAATCATAATTGTGGGGGTAGGGGGGGGGGGGGGGTAGTAGACGATTTCGGATGTCCATTGTTAATTGTATCTTTGACCTTCCTTGATCAAATTTCGGGGATAAAAATTTCCTTAAGGGGGGTAGAATAATACACCCCGTATCAAAAATTCAAAATGCAAAATTAGAAGTTTACCCTTGTTACCCCTACTTGTGCATTCAAAATGTTATTTGGGATGGTGTAGGATTGTTTAACCGTGCTGGGCCATGAGAACTTCTGTTTTAGGGGCCTAAGGTTCCAATCCAAGACTTTTGACATTCATGTACCAAGCAATGTATCCAACTTTCTATTGGACCTTCCACTGAGCTAATGAAATTTGGCTTCTTTTGCACCTTTCGATGGACATGTCTCCCTCACGCACTGGACGTAGGTTGTACTTCGAAGCCACTTGGGCCAACGATTTGGTTGTGGGAGACACGACTATTGGAGTAGCTTTCCAATAGTGAAAGACCTTTAGTCGCACACTACCCACCACGCTCACTACAATTTGAATAAGAGAACTCTCTTACTAAGAGAACACTCACCGCCTTGGTTCTTTAAGAAGCATGGGCCACTTTCTCCACCTTCTCTCTCTCATAACCACCACGAACCTCCATAGCTAGAATCTTCCAACACTTACGTTCTTCTCTCTATGGATCACGATGAAGCTCTTGAACACCACCTATGAGCGTCCAACAAACCCCTGTATGTCAAGGACCTATTTGCGAAGGTTGGGATATGCCGAACACATACTGTGGAAAAAGACGACGTCCTATACCCACGACTTTGTGTCGAGTTCAAAGTTCATCCAGGTAGTTTTTTACCTTGAAAGTTGGACTATTGGGTTGCTCTCATCGTCGGCTATCTAACTGGCTACTTGAATGTTGTTTTTCCAATTGTTGGCACGGAGGAGGTGGTTGCTGCCAAGTTGTAGGGTTCGCCGGAAAACTTAGTACAGCCACTACATGTATGATTTTTCACTGAGTCATGTTTTTCTTACCTCCCAATGTCGAATCTAACCCAATCGTGGCCTTGGCTGTGATTCCTGCGAGGTTGAGTCACAGCAGTGAGTCGCTGGAATCTGTGTTAGAGGAATGTCGCGAACACATTATCACATCTTGCACTCGTTTAGAAAGAATCATAACCCCACAAGGTGAGTCACTAGTGTAATTTATGTTTCCTCCTTCAAATTCACCTAGAAGCAATAATCTAATCAAGCATGTTTTCTTGGTGAACTATATGGTGGGGGAAATGCTGAACTCCGACAAGGAACATTTGGTGGATGAACTCCGATGAGGTGGGAATTTCTTGAAGCTTGTTACAACCCTCACTGGAATCCTAAATAGAGATGAACTCGATTGCGTTGTTGCATATGAATTGCAGGATCACTTGGGCCTTGATCGGCGTTCGCCATTTTCTGGAATTATTAGAATGCACCATGACTTCCCTGTACTTGTCATTTAATTTTAGGTAATTTTTGAGTTCATCGAACTAATATTTGAAATCCCTGAACTCCATTGACCATTTAGTGTAACCTTGGATAATATTGCCAAAATTTCTAGTTTTTTGGCCACCGTGGATGGTGGCGCTAGTGACGGTCCAATCATCGTTTGCCACGGAGCTTCGACGAGGGTGGCCAACTGATGGTCAACGGTTAACGTCGTTAGTCAACCATCAGTCAACTTTAGTCAACTTTTAATTCTAATCGTCAAATAATGGAATATTCCAAGAATATTCCAGAATGTGTGTGTGCTTACTTGGGCCATTTTCGAGTCGTTTAAGCACGTTTGAGGCCCATTTTGAGCCATTTTAACGCTATTTAACTCGATTTAAGTAATATTTCTTACCATTTTGCATGGAATCCAAATAGTAACCCCATGATCCGAATTGCATAGATTTGGGACGAGTTAAGCCTACGTGGTTTGGCACGTCGAGTGATTTTGATTCCTCGACCTGTTTGTGAGTTGACCCCCTTCCCATAAACTAGTTTTATATTATTAATTACTCGAACGGTTTACGATATTTGCATATTTGATAATTCTTGAGCAAGCATGACTTATCATGTGATGATTGTAGTATTTGATTATGGTGTATATTGTATTGGCATGCTATGATATATTATTGTGTGTATGTGTAATGTATGTATCGTGTCACACGTTTTATTGCATATGTGTCCTCGGGGCATTAATGAAATTGAGATAGTGATAGAACCCACTTAAGAGTCACCAGTATCTAGTACCTGTCTATAGGCTACAGACCAGTCGTCCACGTGATCGTTCACCCACGCTACTCGTTATACTAGTTAAAAAGCGCCAATCTTATTCCCAAACTCTAGGGGACTCGAGGTAATGCCCCGTGACTACTCCAGGAAATGCCCTGTGACTACTCTAGGAAACTACGAGACATCTGGAGGAGACAACCTGCCACTCCAGGATACTACGAGACGTCTGGAGGGCATCCGTTCATGAGGATTGTATACGGAAAACCATTTTGATAATTCATTTCCAAAACCATTCAAAGGGTCACGCCCGGGTTTTCCGTAAACCATCGTAAATCCAAATCCATTTGGGTCCCCAACCCGAAATCATGTTTATAAACCATAATTAGCCCTCCCGCCCGATATCATAACCAACTGGGCCTCAAGCCCGAATTAGTAAACCAACGGGGCCCCCAACTCGATCGTATAACTCAAATGGGCCTCCAACCCGATTTCACATTAAATCAAGTGGACTCCAAGTCTGATAGTTTGCAATCAGATGGGTCTCATGCCCGATTTCATATTTCCAAATCTAAAATCCATTCATTAAATCACCACAGAAAACACAGCACGTATAGGCACGACATAAAACCTCAAATCTTGAAATACGTGTAAATACGTAAATACTAACTACCACCAACATATGCACTCATGGCATCATAAAACATGTTCTAAAACACTTATAAAACATTTATGCATGCATCAATTTAGAAATAAAGGTCCACTCACAGACCGTCCGAAGCCGCGCCTCGATACGCATGCCATACGCCTTTCCCGGGTTAATCATCATCTCCGGGGCTCCCGAACCTGTCCAAATCGTAATATAGGGTTACTAACTACCTCATTAACCCCTCATAAAATCCCCTTAATTTTCTGGGATTTTTAACTATTTTTAAAGTCGATCTTAAACCTTCGGATATCCCGAACTATATCGAGATACTGTCCGATCGACTCAAAACCAGTCCCAAAATGTTCGTTACATCGAATAGATGAAATTACATGTTGGAACCTTCCCCAAAATGTGGGCCATGCGTCGGCAACATCCCCTGCATGTGGGAGCCATGCGCCGCTACAGTTGTCTTCTTCCCTGCGATTCGGTCAGTTCAGACCGGTCCACTGGTCAGCCAGTCCAGCTAAACCGACGTGACCGGTCCAGGCAATTTTCTCCCTCAATTTTGGTCCATTTCAATCCAATCCAATCCTAATCTCTTTATTTCAATCATAGGAACCTAAAAATATGATTAAAATGATGAAAGAACCCCCTAAAACCCCCAGTTCGAATTCCTTCTCACGGCCCAATTTTTACAGTCGAGGGCCTGGGCTGTTCAGCCGTCCCCCGCCATCCTAAATCGACCCTACCCCTTCATAAAAACCCCATAAGCATCCCCTAAACAGCAGAAATCATTCCTAATGTCCAAAACCCAAAATTGTAATTTGAAATGGAAAGGGAAGCTATCGGGTTACCTGTTTCCTGGGTCATAGCCGCTATCCACGGCGGCCCTGTCATCACCCGGCCACCATCAGCTCATCCACACTCCTCTCTTGGCCTCTCACAGAATTAAAAGGAAAGGGATATGGATTTGGGTTCAAGGTTTTTGGGTGAGATCGGGGAAACCGTGATAAATGGGGAATGAGATATGCATGTATCAATTTGGCTGGGAAACGAATGGATGACAAGTGTCATTCATCCATTGGGCCTGCCCCTAAATATCTGGGCCCACTTAAGGCTAAAAGGCATCAGTCTCGTAAAACATAAAATAGTTCTCTCGAACTTCCGTGAACCGTAACTTCTCCATCGAACATCCGATTTCAACATGCCGCCTGTCTATGGACTCATAACGTCCCAATCTACATCACGGTCATCGACCCTCGGTTGCCAGACCTTTCAGGTCAAAAGTTAACTTTTGCCCTCGTTTAGTGGCAAAATCATAATTTCGCCCTGAACGTCCGTTAATCCTCGACTAATCCCCAATTAGCCTCACTAATCCCTAATTAGTCTTAATTAATCCCTAAAATCAGGGACGGGTCGTTACACCGTGTATCCTATTCTCGCCGAGTTGTTGCAACTCGGGTGATTTCTGTTATTTCAATCAACTGGACATCCAATATTTGATGTGGTGCTTACCTAGCATTGACATGGACGACAAGGATACAAGTCGGATAAGGACATAATTGGAATTTATCAAACCTTAAATCCCCAAATTCCTTTGCACTCGATTATCCCCAAATTTTTCAATGAATCCCTAAATCCCCAATCTCCTTCTCATATTTCATCATTTTCATCTTCATTGTGTTCATCATCATCCCTAAATTCCTTCTTTGCCTTTGTCTTCATCGTCGTTCTTCATTCTCGTACTTTGTCATCTCGTCTTCTTCATCATCTCGTAAGTTTCTCCTTCGTTTGTCAATCTCGTATTGATCTTCATCTTCTTTCTTGGTTTTCGTTCTTCATTCTTCGTCTTTAACCCAGAATCATCAAAAACCCAGCTGCATCAAAAGAGATGAACAGCGTTGAAGCCAATATGAACAACGTTGAAGCCAAGATGCGGTTTTGTGGAAAAACCTGTAAGGTGAAGACATCTTGGATCGATAGACATCCTAGAAGGCGATACCATGTTTGTCTAGTAACTGGGGTAATAATTGATTCGGCTTCTAGGTTGATTTTAGAGGCTTTTTTTTGTTGATTTTGGTGATTATTATTGTATGAACATTTATTTGATATGAGTGAGGGAGTGTTGAATTTAGGGTTTTGGCTTGAATGTTGAATTTAGGCTTGTTACATTGATTGCTGGATGTAATTTAGGCTTCCTACATTGAATGTTGAATCTTAGTTGATTTCACTTTATAAGATGTGTTATATTGATTACAGGGTGGTAAGTGTGGGTTCTGAGAATGGTATAATCTTGATAACAATCATAGATGTAAGTCAATTATACTGGGGTACTTGAGAAAGATTGGGATATTGGAAGAGGAACTCAAGAAGGGCAGAGCTAGGACAAGGATGCTATGGGTAGCTCTCATTGTATGCTCGGTTGTGATGTTTGTGTTGAAGGCGTGAGGCATATGTAATTGTGTAATACCAAAAAAATCCAATTTTGTATTATATTCTAGGTTGTTAGGTAGTGTTGATGGAATCTATTACTGTAACAAGACTTGCAACAATGGCTATGTTGTAAGGAACGACTTTATGGAACTCTTTTAAGTTATGTTTCCTGTTACTTTGCTAAATTGAGTCTAAAAGTAATAAATCTTAATCGAGTAAAAAAGCAACAAAGTTTCATTGAGTCTAAAAGCAGCATTGACTTGCATATAAACTGATTCCAAAGTAACAAAGCGACAATGAATGCAAAAGCAAGATAGCTCGATTGACTCCAAAAGAAGCATACGTACATAAACTTCACTATCTACATTAGGCTAACCTAATTGTACCTAAACTTAGAAGTAAGGCCAAACTGCACAAAACATGGCCAAACTACATAAAAAAACGTGGTCAAACTACACAAGGCCATTGTTAGTAGACTAGTAGACAATCATCTATTATTTCCTCTTTGATGGGGATTTAAACCTCAATTTCTTTGGTGGAGAAGCTTGAGTTAAGGGAGATGTTGTTTATATAAGCTGTGAGTGACTGGGTGGAGTTTCCAGGAGACTTTCTAAGTTCATTTGAGGTGTAGGTACTTGGGACAAGGATTGTGTAGGGGCTAGAGCAAGGGCTAGTGTAGGGGCTGGAGGACGGGTTGGAGCAGGTTTTACGGTTCTTGAGTGTCTGCTAGTTAAGACATTGGTTGCTTTCCACATGTCTTTTTCTTCCTTTCTTTTCTTCCTCGAAACCTCAGCCTTCCTTTTAATAGGCACCTGCATGTCAAATTTTCAATGAGATCGAGATAGTTGCCACCCTAAAACTCATATGAAAGTTCCAGTTTACACCCTATAAGTAAATTTGAATTTCATATTAAACCCTAAACTCACCTTACAGTTCTAGTTTGCACCCAACAATTAATTTGAGTTCCCACTTTGTACCCTGTTCTAAACTCATCTAAAAAGTTCAGATTACATCCTACAGTTAAATGATTACATATTGCAAATAACCCTAAAACCTGAAGTGTAATGGCAAACACATCACATTTCACAATAATCATTTCAAGGAAAATGTGAAAGCATCTTTCCACATTTCATATGTGAGCATAATTCCAAGGCACATGTGAAAGTATTTTTCCACATTTAACATGTCAAAGTGGCATCTTTCCACATTTCACATGTGAAACCATGGCTCCATATGTCAAAGCATCTTTCACTTTTCACTAAGTATAACCTATATAACATTTCAAAGAACTTGAAATGATATGATGTTTACCTAACACTTGTAAAGCATATGGCCTAGTTCACCTCAATTGATGCACTTAAGCTTAGTGTGGTACCGTCTAATCTTGGTTGGATGTTGTGGTAGCTCTATCTCGCCAGCTGACTTTTTCTTATTTTTCCTTGGCCTGCCTAGCCATTTGTGGTAGCTCGGTGACTTCAAAGGAGGTATCCCAGTGGATGCACGTTGATCTTGGATTTTCATAGGCTCAATTATCCTCTCATAGCACTTGAAGTAGGCCGCTTTACTAAAGCATTCGTGTACATACTGTTCTGCTTGCCTATTCAACCTACTGATTCCTGAGCAAGCATGTGGGCATGGGATTCTATTAAGATCCCATTACCTACATGAACATGTTTTTGCCTTCAAATCCACCATAAATTGCCTCCTAGATTAGTGAGTCACTTCAACAACCACATTACCTGCATGTTTTGGAATATACTACTGCGCATCTTTCTTCTTCTTCTTCTTCTTCTTCTTCTTCTTCTTTAGAATAGAATTTATCCTTGGACTAAATTCTCCATTCGAATTAACAGCTGCCAACTTCCTTGTTGAGAATGATAATATCACATAAGTTCTGATTCTCTCCAGCAAAGTTGTAATTGGCTTGGCGCTAGTAAGCAAGATTGCCTTGTTGAATGGCTCGTTGAGATTGTTGAGTAAAATATCCACTTTATAGTTTGTACTGAAATGAGACCTTGTACATTGCTTCGGATCCATCTTACATAACCAATCATGGGCTGCAGGATTCAATTTTGCAGTTGCCTTCATTTCTACTATGTACCATGCAACAATTGTTGACCTTGAGATTTTTTCGAACTGCAACTTCAGTGTTAATCTTTTGTGTATTGCATTGAAGTTCCCATACATACACCTAGTACAGTGCCTATGACCAGCCACTGGAAAAAACCCATTGACAACCTCGATTAACCCCTTCTGTTTTTCAGTCATGAACATGGGTCCTTTCCTGTTTTCAAGCTTCAATTCCATAACCAACAACCTAAGGAGCCATTTCCATGTAGAGTAGATTTCTACCTCAACAATGGAATAAACAACTAGGAACATGGCGTTGTTACCATCAACACCAACAACGGTCAAAATCTAGCTTGAGTAGGGTTTCTTAATATGAGCACCATCCAATCTAATAAATGGCCTAAAACATTTCAGCCAACCCACTTTGTAGGCACCTAAGCACACATAAAGCCTTTGAAATCTTGGCTCACCATCATCGTCAATCTCACATTTGATATTCATTATGTTGCCAATGTTTACTCTAATAAGCTCTTCACAATAATCTCTCAACTTTCCATATTGGCTCACGTATATCCCCTCCAAACATTCAAAGGCCATTCTCCTTGCACTATAGCAGGCTATCTTACTCGACCTATAACCCGTTTCCTTATTGATCATTTCTTGGAATTCACCAAGATCCCACTTCTTGCTTGTAAGGTACCTCGGGAATTTCGCCTTCATCCACCTTGTATTAGCACGATTATTGGTAGTTCCCTCCCCACAACTATGTTCTCCTTGTAAACTCGTTACACGAAAGTAATTACTCTGATTCACCCTAGAGGCATATGTCAGGACCCGCCCTCCATAACACGATATTGTCCGCTTTGGGCCCAGCCTTCACGGTTTTTTTTTTTCTGAGAACTCACGTACAACTTCCTAGTGGACCACCCATCCTAGGATTACTCCGACCCAATCCTACTTAACTTTGGAGTTCCAACCAAACCGAAAGTCAGTGAACTCCCAAAAGGCCTCGTGCTAGGAAGATACATGCCCACACATATAAGGCACACCACCTTTCCTTCCTTGAGTGATGTGGGATTGTTCACCATTCTCCCCATTGGGGCCCAGCGTCCTCGCTCTTGTACTTCCGATCGGGTCCATCTCTCATACCATTATGTCACGACTCGACCTCCATAGCACGATATTGTCCGCTTTGGGCCCAGCCCTCACGATTTTGTTTCTGGGAACTCACACACAACATCTCAGTGGGTCACCCATCTTGGGATTTCTCTAGCCCAATCTCGCTTAACTTTGGAGTTCCAACCAAACCAACAAATATAAGGCACGTCACCTTTCCCTCCCCGAGCGATGTGGGATTGTTCACCATTCTACCCAAAGCACTGGTCTTACAGCATATATGAAGAAAGTACAGTCTTCATCTTTAGCTTTGACACATACAACTATAATTTTGTCTGAGTAGTTCTTATTGAAAACAAGCTCCTTCGTAGTATTCACTGGATAGGTTCTCACAGCCTCTTTGAAGATTGTTACAGTTGAGAACTTCATTCTAAGTTGGAATTGAGGATTTTCCCCATCAATTTTTCGGTTGAACTGGCTGCCTCCAACTTTCCTCGGCCTTGATTTCTTCTAAGGAGTCTCATCTTTCCCAAAATTTGGTTCTGGTTTTGGATCAAATGAATCCAATATTGGAGAGCTTGGACCATCACCTGCTTGCTCATTCTCACTAGCACCACTAGAAGGTGCGTAATTAATGGCAGCACCAAGGTCTACATAGGGTGCAAACAGGTTGTCATCATCTGCTTCGAAAGTAATCCTATGTTTGTGCATAATCTTCACCAACAACAGACTCAGGATCACTGGTGGAATCATCATCACCATAATTATCTTCACAGTCACTTGTATTTGAATTGTAAAGTGATAGCTTCATTTCTATACATGTTCTTAATGTCATTTCATGCTCTATTTACATGTTCTTAATGCAATTTATGACCAATAGGAGAAAACAATGTGTTTTGTGAGATAATGTGAAGAAAATATGAAAACTTAGGTACAGAGTCCAAAAATGGTGAAAAATGAGGAATCGGATCCAAGACCCTCAAACTTGTCCCCAACCAAGGACGCGGTACGTGGTACTATCCCAGACCCTCCATCGAGTCTCTAACATGTCACCAGGACCAGTCCCAGGCCGTGTTCCAGTTATCAAGTCCCAATTCCAGCGTTTAGGCCTTGTCTCATTTCACGCCCTAGTGACATGTTCCTAGAAAAGGACCAGCTCATGTTCTAGCATATGCCCAACTGAGAACTAGGGCCTAAGCTAACTAAATACCAAAACATATCACGGGTGACATGTTTCAAGGTCTTGTTCCATCTTACTCCATGGTGTTCCACCGTGTTCCCCATTTCCAGTTCCAGACCCAGCTGAGTACTAAGGCCAGGACCAGGCCCTTGTACCTCATTTTGTGCTAGCGGTTCCCAATCGTGGCCACCTCTGTTCCATATCTTCAAGTACAATTTTTCAGGCCCTCATTTGGGATTCAAGACCTACATCATGAGCTACTCAAGTGCCTCATCAGAGTCTGTTTTGAAGAACTTCCAAGTTTTGGCTCATGGAGCGTCATTGCAGGTCCTTGACCATTCTCAGGACCAACTTTTGGCATCTCGATTTGGACGTGTCAACGATGGTATTTTTGGGCCTTCTTGATGTATTACCTCCATAAATGTTTTCATCTTTTCATATCCCTTATCAGGGTCAAGTTCTAAGGTACTTCAAAAATGGCCTTAGTTCTAGGCCAAGTTCCAGGCCCTCTCGGGTTTTGCCCTTGTTTTGGTTCCTCCCACCATCAAGAAAGTGATCAGACCACTCTGACCTCATCCATCCATCATTTCCAAGTCAGCAATGCAGTTAGAGCAATCAAGGTGTGTTCTTGGTGTTTGTTCATCAATTTCCTTCGAATTCAATGGTAGTTCGACTCGTTCCTTCCTCTAGAAGCTTAATTCAAGCTTAGTTTGTCCAATTAACGTCTCAAACTCAAATTTCGATCCTCAATTTCAAAAACACATTTTTGTGTTCTTAGGGTGTTTTCCAGTTTTCTCTTTTCTTCCCTCTCCTTTCTTTCCTCTCACGAATTCACTTTCTCAATACGCTCAGGTTCTCAGATTCAGGTTCGGGTTCTTGTTGTTGTCCTGAAATCAAGTCCTATTGTTCTATTTTTTGTTTGAGGGAAGCACACACAGTTGAACTCCAGCATATATATATATGACGAATTTTTCTTATCCAAATATCAGATGGCATCAATGCCACTAAGTGTTATCTGCACAGTGACATGTGACGAATTCATCCTTTCCTTCCAATTTTTCCAATTTTTTTCCTTTTTTCGAACTTTCGGGTCATCACATGACTTCCCATGCCTTAGCACATCTCAAGTTCTTTGAGTTCCATTCCTTTCTTTCATAACCTTAAACCTAGCCCCATTACAACCATAAAGACCTACGGATCTTATGAAGGGCCATGTGAAAGACCAGGCATGTATTCATGTTCCTAAGTTTCAATTTCCATCTATGAGATCTCAATGTGCTCTGCCTTTCTTATATGTGATGTTTCTGCTCTTTCACATGTCCTTGTTGAGTGAACCTTATTGTTTCCCCCAATATCGAACCTTTCTTCCAATATTGCCCAATATCTACAAAAATTTTCGATATTGTCAGATATTAATGGATATCCCGCGAAAGCAAAACACCAAGAACAAAAAAAATTCGAAAGCTGAATATTTCTTTTTCCAAATTTCATCAATCAAGCAGACTAAAAGAACAATTTGAGAGGAAAACAATCAGTACCCTCTTACATCTTCATCCTCCAAAAATTGTGCCTATTTTATCTCATCTAGAGAGCGGTGGCAGAGGCGGGCAAAATTAGGCAGTGGCAAGCAACGGAGAGCAGCGGTCATCTTGTCTAGAGAGCCAACAGATTGCGTAGCTAGAAAGGCAATAAGCAGTCATCTTTAGCTCTTCCTTTGTCTTCCCCGTTTTCTGCATCTTCAGTTCTTCATCATCTCGAGACTAGGAACTCTCGAGACTCCAACCTGTCTTTATTTTGATTGAATGGAAATTTTGCAATTATGACACATTGGTAGACCCCGTGTTTAAAATATATATATATATATATATATATATTTATCATTAGTAGACCCTATTATATTATATTATATATCATATATTTATTTCATTAAAATTATTCTATAGTTTTTATTAGTCATATATAACTATTATTGAGTACTTAAATTTTTTGCAAAGTTTCATTAAAAATTCAAACTTTTAGACTACATTTACGTTATTTTTGTTGACCATAAATGATATCGATATTTAGAGGGCTATATCTGTAAATTTGACTAGTGATATATCTGTCGATATCCATATTTCAATCCTTGGTTGCCTCCCAACAAGCACTCTAAGTTTAACGTCCATTCAGCCTAGACGAAGTGCTCCAATCAACTCATAAGATGCGAGGACTATGCACTCTTTTGAACTTCACATTGTGCTCTTCAATTTCCTCTAGGTAAGGCTTCAATCCATCAAGAATCTGAGGGTCTAGTTCCAACTCCTTAACAAGGGCGTTCCCAAGTCGAGTTAGGCCTGCTCCTTCATGAATTAAGTTAGTATTCAACTTTACAAGTTAATTTCGTCAAAGATATATATAGACCACATGTATTCAGATTTTAAAGTGAGACTTTCACAGACGTGCGACCCAAGTAAATGCCTTAGATCCGAATCATCATTCATTTCTTTGGACAAGTCCAAGAGTGACCAAGTTAGAAAGAATAAACGTGAGAGGCAGGATTGATCTTGGAACTCCCTGATGTTCACTTCTCAGATCCAAATCTCATCACGAGTATCATCTCAAGTCCTAGACATCACTATCGAAAATTTCTTAATTGAGAGGAACAACTTTCCATGTACAATGACAACTCAAGTGTTAACAAACACCGCCCTCAGCCTCATGGCCTTAAATTCACATAGTCTAAGGTCCATGAACGGGTTAGGTGATAAGTTAACAAAAGAGACTTCATGTAACGACCCGTTCCAAATTTTTGGGATTAATTAATATTAAATTGAGTATTAGAGAGACTAATTGGGATTTAGTCGAGGATTATCGGACGTTCGGGGTGAAATTACGATTTTGCCTCTAGACGAGGGTAAAAAGTTGACTTTTAACCTGGGAGGTCCAATGCATGAGGACCGAGGATCGAGGACCGTTATGTAGATTGAGTTGATAGGAGTCTGTAGACAGACGACACGTAAAAAACGTAGATTCGACGGGAAAGATATGGGTCACGAAAGGTCCCGGTACTATTTGTGGTGGCACGAATTACAAGGTAAAGTAGTCATTTGTCTTTTAGTGTGGGGCCCAGATATTTTGAGCAGGCCCAATGGATGAGTGACAAGTGTCACTCATCCATTGCTCACCAACACACATACATGCATCTGCTCACCCTTCCCATTTTCTTCATACACCCGTAACCCAAAACTCACCCACTCCACACCATCAATCCTCCCTTTGCTGTTGAGAGGGACTGAGAGTGAAAGAGGATCACAGGCGACGACATAGAGGTGACAGAGAGAGGCCATGGACGGTGGAGGAATCATGGGAAACAGGTAACCCGAAACCCCTTTTTAAATTCAAAAATTTGAAATCCATGTTTTGGGATGTTTTGGGAGGATTTTAATGATTTGGTTGGGTTTATGGAGCTCTTACAAGCTGGCAAGGATGATTTTGGACAGAGGAGGATGGCTGAGCAGCTCAAGCAGGGGATGGGAAGCTTGGCCGCGACAGTGGGATTCGAATAGGTAAATTCTAGGCCTGATTTTACAATTTTGAACCCATAGATCGATTGGATAGGCTGAGACGAACATGTGGGAATCAACGGCTTCGAGAATGGTGGTCAGAGGAGCGTTTTCTAGCTGGGTGAGTCACGGGTCGCAGGTCGCGGGTCTACGAGACCTGTTATAGTCAATCGGGTCAACTCGGATAGAGGAAGAAGATGATGATGACATCATCAACTCACATCATCATCTGAACGGGTGTCAGAGGTGGACCAATCGAACACTACGACGTAGCAGACTGTCAGAGGTGTTAGAGGACACGTGTGCTTTGGAGGAATCACTACGTGGAAGAAGCCGCATTGGTAAGGGTGACAATGGGAAACAGGTCATACTCAAAACTCAATTAACCTATGACCCGTTTGACCCATTTAACAAGTTTAACCTATTTAAACTATAAGATTTAATAGATATTTAGGTAGAAAATGGGTAGATATATGGGTTAGTAATGACACGTTTATTAAATGGGTCAATATATAAGCCAATATACGGGTTAACCTGTTAACCCAAAATCTACCCATTTATTAAATGGATTAATAGGTTATTATACGGGTTAACAATTGACCTGAAACCCACCCGTTTAATAAACGGGTCATAACAGATTTACCCGAAAATGACCCGAAATTTTAATCGTGAGGGTTGACCCGGATAAATTTCGTGTGGGTTTCGAGTCGTGTCAAAAATTGCCACCCTTACACATGGGAGCTTGAGGCTCAAATGAGAGAACAACATCCGTATTTATTTGAATAAATTTCGAGGGTAAAAGTTTTGTAAGGTGGGTGGCTTGTAACACCCCAGAATTTTCGGATTTGATGAAGTTTAAATTTTAATGTAAAATGACTGTTTTGTCCCTATTTGGGGAGATTTGTTGACTTTTGACTCGGACTGCATTTCGATCTTTGACCTATGAACATGACATAGATTGGGGCGTCACGAGTCCGTAGACAGGTGGCACGCCGGAATCAGAGTCCGGACGGGGGAGTTATGGTCAGGAGTGCGAAAATGGCACTATTCATGAAACCCCAGGAATGTTACGCTTGGATGATTTCAATTGGATAAGGATAGCTTAGTGGGGCTCTTGGATGAGTGAAAAGTGTCACTCATCCTATTGGTGGGTTTCCCCATGCACTTGGATCACTTTAGGGTTCTAGACTCACCCATTTTATTCATTCTTCATCATCATTTTCTCTTAAACCCGTGAAGGACTAACACACACAAACACTCCATAACTTCACCACCCCACTTCTTCATCAATTCTCTGACCTTTGAGTGCCAAAGTAAGAGTGTGTGACTTGAGGAAATTGACGGTGAGGCTGTCATGACGGTGGCACATGGCGGTGGACACGGCAGGAAGGTAAACCGAAACACTCATTTTGGTTCAAAAATGGAAAATGGTCTTACGCCGTGCATCGATCGATCTAATGAACCCTAACTTGTTCTAGGGTTCTAGATGATCACTCTGAGCTTGATTTGAGGATTTACAGTGGCCGGAGTTGGCTGGAAAACTAGTTCAAAGTTCACAACTCATTGTTCGTCGACCTGCAGGTATGTTTTCAGCTTGTCTTTCCTAGTTTTAATCACACATATCTTTTAGTTAGGTCGAGACGAGTGCATAGGAAGAACCCTGAACAAAAATGGTTGAGTAATCTTGGTTTTGGATCTGGGTCGAGTCGTGGGTCTGTACGACCTGAATAACAGACCCAGTCAAGAGGTTGATGATGATGTGATGTCAGCGGGTGATGTCATCATCTAACAACTGTCAGGAAGGGGCCAATAAGGATAGGACACATATCACATGTCAGTGCATAGTCAGCACTGACATGTCAGTGACGTGGCCCAATTAGTGGCTGCCTTGTGTCATTAACATGTCAATGACGTGGACCAACCAGCAGCTAACACATGGCACCTGTCAGTCTGACATGTCACTATCAAATGACGTCAGCGTTGACATTGACCATTGACCTGACGTTAGTGTTGACATTTGCTGATGTCAGTTGACTTTTTTGTCAACGTTGACCGTGGCTTTGACTAGTGCGTGGGGGTACGTGGGCACATTTTTTGAGGTGGTACTAGTGCCAATTTAGTGGTTTCGACGATCTGGATCCAATGGTGGTGGTTTAGGGTCGATCGGAGATCATTTGGTGGGTCAAAATGAGTTTATAGCCTCGAGAAACGTGTTCGAGACGCGTTTCAGGGCCAGTACTGTTCCTATGTTTTAGATATGGGTTTGTAGAGATCATTAGTGACCTTCGAATGGGTTTGGACCTGTCAGAGACTGAGATATAGCTATAGGACATGTTTTAGATGTTGATTAAGCAGCATGACAATACCGTGAGTGGGTCTTTTGATATCTAACGGAATTCATGCATAACTATTTTCATTCTACTATTATATGACTGCGTGTATGAGTGTATTGAATCTTATTTATAGACTATGTACCTATCTATGTTACATTATGTGGCATGTGACCGCCCGATGATTATGTGAGCTGTGGAATCATACCGGGATATCACATGCTCATGTTATTGCACCAGATAGATTGACCATATAAATTACTGTCTCCTCTAGTATTGGTAACTTCGAGCGATCACGGCGCATTGCCTGCGAGGAGTCATGCTACGGAGCGACCAGACGGTAGGGTGGCTCAAGAGCAAGATTGCTTGTATGAGATGTTTGGGATGGCAGTCATCTAGGATGACATACCTAGACTGGGTTTGGGGATAGGACTCGGGATTGAGACCCCAGGCGGCCCGCGTAGCCTTAGGACCGTGACCTTATTAGACGTTTGGGATGTCCGACATTTGGGATGTTAGGGTTGGGATATACGATGCAATATGATTATGGTAGATGCATTATTATTATACTATTGTGTGTATGTGGTGATATGATACCTGATTGGTGATGTGTGATATGTTTCAATTTTACTATATGTATATATATGCCAAATTCATGCAAGATTTGAAAACAAAGGGGTAAAACGGTATTTTTACTATGGCTTATGAACGGTTTTTGAAATATCCTTTATTTTCGACCCACTCACACTTTCATTGTTTTCTTGACCCCTCCAGGACGTGACCCGGAGGTAAAGGCAGGTCAAGAGGTGGAGACCTAGTCCAACTACTCCTGCGTACCTGATACCTTGGTTGGGTAGGTCGAGCACCATTTTGTAAAACTGTTATACGTGCTCGTAATTTTGTAGTGCTCTCTATCCCTTGTCTGGCACTATTGGACCCATTCTCGAATGTATTTGCTGTTTAAAACATTTTATTGTGCATTATTGAACCTATTATGGGTATTTCAAGAATTTCCTGGGTTTGTGTCAGACGGGAGTAGGGCGCATCCCCTCGTGGTCTGTGGGGGAATGGGATGGGTCCTGTCAAGAATTGTAAGACCCGTGTCTTCGAGGGAATGGTGAAAAATCCCACATTCCTGCTAGGGGGAATGGTCTGGAAGGGGAATAGTGGTGTGCCTTAAAGGTGTAGGCACACACCTATCAAGCACGAGACTTCCCTTGGCTGCGTTGGTTGGCGTTGGGTACTCCCAGCGTGAGGTCTTGGGGTCAAAACCTTGCGAGCGCACTGGAGTTGTGTACTTGCGGCCTAGAGGGGACAATTTCGTGTTAGATAGAGTGGGCCGCTGCGCAAGTCTGATTTAAACAAGGCTTTTCCGGAGCTCACTAGCTTTGGATGTCTTGAGAACTCCAAAGTTAAGCGAGTTGAGGCTGGTGCAATCCCAAGATGGGTGACCTACTTGGAAGTTTCACGTGAGCTCCTGAGAACAAAACCTTGAGAGCGAGGCCCAAAACGGAAAATATTGTGCTAGATGGGTTGGGTCCTAACATGGTGACTTACTGGGAACTTAAGTGTGAGTTCCTAGAAACAAAGTCGTGAGGGTATAGGCCCAAAGTGAACAATATCGTACTAGGGGAGTCGGGTCGTTACAAGCTACATGTATAAAAACTAGGAATTAAATCTACTTCTAGTTGACCGTTGTATAATTGACACCATCATTCACTTACCCTGTCCATACACCAATACTTGCAACGATTAAAGCAATCACGAAATCTTACCTTCATTACCTAGGTTATTTTCATAAGTTTTTCATATTATAAATGCACTGAATCACGATCAACACTTACAATATGATTCACCTTTAGTTATTGAATCAATGCACCGAATCACGATCAACATTGAGTCTCCTCAATCCTATTCTAAGTGCACCGAATAGCGAATAAACACTTACCATTAAATTGAAGTATAAAGCACAAAAACATATGAAGTAACTAAAATTCAGAAAGTAAAACACATGGAGATTCAATTTAACGTTTACCATCATTGTAAGAAGAAAACCATCACTTATATCGAATCATAAACACAACCAAGATTAAATACAAGAGTTTAGGTGAAAAAAAAGATAGTTACACTTTTGGAATCCAAGAATCGCTTAAAGATGCCAAAGTGGTTGGAAAAGATGGATCGTTTTCCGCTAGGAACTCTGAATCATAGAACGAACGTAAGGAAGATGGAGGAAGGTTAGGGAATTCAACTAAACTCTCTTATTTAATCTTTGGAAGGGTGGCTAGGTTTAATTCTAGGGAGAACAATTAGTTTGTAAAATAATGGGTGACAATTTTAAAAGTGAGGAAAATATCCCTTTATATAGGGCACAATCTCCTAAGAACCTAAGGAAATCAACTCCTATTTAAAACTCCTAAAAGATGGCTGCACATAGATTTTTCCTATTTTTGTGTGGAAAGCATCCATGTTCCTTGCATGGCACTGTTAGGCTTGCACGACAACAACTCCTTGTTCTATGAACTGGACAACTAGAGACACGATGGCTCTGAGCCTGGCACACAGGACATGACGCAGACACAAGGGACTGGCACACGGAACATGAAGTATGTAACGCCCCGGATATTCAAGAGAATGAGAAATGACCATTTGCCCCTAAAAGTCAAAGAGTCGAAATTTTGTCCAAAAGTCAAAATGTTGACTTTTGGATCAAGATATCTTTTGGGAATTTCGAAAAACCTGTCACGAAGGTCTCGTCCTCTTGAGTACATAGACGTTCTACATGTCATGAAGGAGTTTAGATGAGTTCGATATAGGCTTAGGAAGTGCAAGGGAATTTTGGTAATTATGACATGGAAAGTATTTTAGTAATTTTACAAGGGCCTAGAATTTTCTAGAATTTTCCCAATTTTTTTCAATTTTTCACTCCACAACTCCTCTCACCGACTTACACTGTCAGGACCCACCCCAGTTTCACCCCGAAAACCGAGGTAAACCCTGCTCCCGTCTGACACCCCGACACAAAACCAAAGTAAACTCACTTGAAGCCATTAAAGTACTCAGTCAGACGCAGGAGATACTGTATAAAACATCCCGAAGTAAAATTTTACAGAGCATAGTACTGAATACAACAGAAAGAAAACTGGTAACTAGATACACGCACACGAAAAACTTTACAACACTCTGGGATCGCTCTCGTGACTTCTATGCCTCAGACGCTGCCTCGACGCCGAAACCCCGCGCTAGCTCCACGACCTGGAAGGCAATGTAAAAATAGAAAGTGTGAGTGGACCATAAATAAAAGAAAAGTTCCCAAAACCATTTATAATAAAATCGGGTTTGGCCCTCCGTTTTGAAACCACATGCATAACCTAGTTATTAAGGCAGTTATAGTTCAAATAAACCTCATCATAAAAACAGAAACACTATAAAACACAGTTATAGAATTCATATCATCAGCGTCATAAAACTGTATCAGAAAACATAAGTACCAAGCCATAACCAACCGATCAAACCTGCTGGATCTATCCGAGTCTTTAAACTCAATCCAGGCCTCAATAATATCCGAATCTTTAAACTCCCGAGTCTTTAAACTCAACAGGCCTACGGAGGAAATATCAATATATCCGAGTCTTTAAACTCCCGAGTCTTTAAACTCAATCCGGGCCCGTCCCCCGTCAAACAATATCCGGGTCTTTAAACCCAATAACCAGATCCAACAAATCCAATCAAAACCATTTGAAAACCATTTCGAAATCCATATCCAAACCCGAATCCGAAACCACTGGTCTGAAGCCCTTTCGGCGTCCAGAACCGTCATTCCGAACCCAAATCCGGAAATCCAATTTTCAACTTTAAAACCAAATCCCGCTTTCCGAAATCCGATTCTAAAACCGAAAACCTTGATCATCGAAATCATGTTCCAAAATCCCTTTACAATCATTAAAAACCATTTATCATTTGAAAATCCCGAAACCATAACATTATTTTCAGAATCAACATTCCTCGTAAAACGTACTGAAAATCGAACTTTCTCGAAAAACGTGCAATTATGTAAAATCCACAAAGTATATGCGATAAACATAAAATCATAATTAAAACCATAAAACAATTATAGAAAAACAGTTATGCATGCTCGAGTTTAAGGAAAGGGTCCACTCACAGTACCAAGCCCTCAATCGCGTCCCGAACGTCTCGTACGTTCCTCTGCTTCCTCGGGAAGTCCCAATCCTATCAAAAACTGCCAAAGTACGTTACTAACACGTCTACTAAGACTCTCCTAATTTTCCCCAAAAATCCCCGGGTGCTAATCGTAACGAACCGAAACCCTAAACCTTTACCCTCGTGGAACTACATCGAATCGACGTCCGAACAACCAGAAACCAATTCCATTAGACTCGTCATAACTCCTAGACCAAAAACCAAGTTGACCGTTTTCCCAACCGCCACCGAACGCGTCTCCACGCGCCGCCCAAAGTGGCTGCGCCTTGCCCTCACGCGCCAGCTACAGTGTCACCGTCTACCTCGAGTCGACCCGGTCAAACCGGCTTCTGCAATTCTAACCGGCGAGGACGGTTCTCCGTCGTCCGTCCACCCAATCGACTCCTTTCTTCACCATCCTCATCGTCCAATCCTCAGCAATCTAGTCCCCTCACTCAAACACCTTGACTTGACCTACAACCCGTTGACTCAAGCTCGAACAGAAACCCGAACACTGCCCCTGTTTTCCTTCCCGGCCACCCAGGTCTTCCCCCGTCACAGTAGCTAGCTTAAACCAATCCTAGGACCTCACTGAGTCTCACCCAACTCACCAGAATCGTCGACTCAACCCCAGACTTTACGACTTTCAATTTGAAAATCGACGGCAAAACAGAGCATCGAAAGGAAAACAAGAAATTACCTGCCCTCCGGTCGCCGTCGTGAGCTCCACCGTGGCAACACAACTCCTTCAGTCCACCTCCAGCCTCTGGACACCTCCACCAGCCTCGATTGATCAAACATGACTGCACCACCACTCACAACTCCTCTCTGTTCTCTGTTTTCCCCCTGGTTTCCCGTGGCTCACCTCTCACCCACACACAGCCACCGCACCTCCAAACCTCCTCTCTATCTCCTTCTTGATCTCTGGTCATTCCTCACACACTCACAAACTCACACCCTCACCAACCTTGATCGATTCCTCCCCAAATTCCCAGTCTCTATTTTCTCTCTGGGTCGAAGAACAAACACGAACACACGGGCACCCCCAATTATTTGGACCGTGCACACGCCTAGAAGCCACTAGGCCCTTGCCACGCGTCACAATCCTCTCCCTCTCTCTCACAACTGTCTCAATCTCAGTCCTCCATTTGTCCCTCTCTGTTGCACAAATCCCAAGTGCAAAAGACCAAAATGCCACTTCTTAAACCCCAAAATTACGATTATGCCACTAACTTCCTAGACCCGTAACTTACACATCGTAAGTCCGATGAATACGTGTTGCCTGACATCGATCTCAGGACGATGAGATCTAGCTAACCATCCTAGGCCAACGTGTCAAAACCCGATCATACGAAAAGTCAACTTTTCCCCCTATTTTAACCAAATTACGGTTATGCCCTCGACCTTCCGAACATCATAACTTCCTCCTCGGATGTCGGAATCGAGCGTGCCACCTGCCTACGGATTCGTGACGTCCTAAACTACGTCATGGTCATCGGTTAAAACCCAATTGACCGCCCGAACTAAAAGTCAACTTTTTGCCCGAACTAGGGGCAAAATCGTCATTCTACACTAACGACCCCATCGAGACCAACTAATTCCCGATTAAGCTCACTAATCTCACCTTAAACACGATCTTAACCCAAATTTCCGGGACGGATCGTTACATACACACAAATATATAAGTGGGTGTGTTAATAGGAGAGGGGGGGAGTGTTCGGTGGAACATGGCCGAACCCATGTTTACTGTCCACTTGAGAGCCAAAACAAAACCAGAGGAAGTGAGGGGCAACTAGGGTTGCCCATGAATGTCACGACCTGACCCATCTTGCACGATACTGTCTGTTTTAGGCCCAGCCCTCACGGCTTTGTTTCTGGGAACTCACGTGCAACTTTCCAGTAGGTCACCTATCCTGGTATTGCATCAGCCCAATCTCACTTAACTTTGGCGTTCCAACCAAACTTAAAGCCAATGAGCTCCCAAAAGTCCACCTGTTGGAAAGATGCGCGCCAACACATATAAGGCGCATCCCCCAGATCCCCCCTGGGTGATGTGGGATTGCTAACCATGCCTCCAAGGCACGGGTCCTCACAAGGAAAGGGAGAGATGACCGAGAAAAGAGAAAATAATATGGAAAACTGATCAGAAAATAGGGAGGAAAAGTGATGGTCGTGAGGAGGAAAACATGGAACCCCTAGGGTGCCTATTTCGGCTTTATGGTTTTGGGCATGAGAACTGATAAATGAGTGACCCATCGTTCTCCTGGAGTCCTTAGAGCCATTTTAAGAAACACAGGTTTGAACCTGGGAATATTGGCCGAGATCCACGAAGTTAGGACATGTTCTTAAGGTAAGGTTTCTTCGTTTTGAACTTGCAGAACCTCTTATGAATATCATTAGAAGAATTTTGATGGTTGAAACAAGAAAAATGAGCAAGAAATAAAGGAGTTTCAATCTGGTCTTGTCGGAGGTCTCATGTGACCCGGTTGCAGGAAACCGGGTCTAGAACCCAAGTTGAAGATGAACAGTGGTGGCACGTGGCCACCATGCGCAAAGGGAAATGACGGTGTGTGAGGGCGCATTCGACCCTATCTCTTGATGTGTTCAACATGAAAGTTGTCCCTTTTAATTGCCTGAGTTTAATGGTGTAGTTTCTGAGTTAATTTGATCATGTCTCGATTTAGTTTCTAATTTCCAAAATAATAGGCTTTATTTTAAACTAATGGTTGTTATAATGACATTAAACATGAATTAGGAGTAATTTGATTATTCCAAAGGAATCTTGGAAGTAAATTATGATCGTAAAACATTTTTTGAAAGATTATAAACTGAATAGTAATTATTGGATGCGAGGAATAGAGTTTTTGGTGATTTTGTAAGTAGTTGACTCATAATTATCAAACTTATGTTCCTTGAAGATTGAATTATTTTGTGGCAATTATTAAAGGAATATTATATGGATATTTCCAGTAACCTTTCCTGGTTAAAATGCTTTGTGAATAAAGTTTATATATTAAGGTCGTGTGATCATATGATTAAGTGTCGTGAGCATCAATTATTTATGGAAAAATCAAGAAATCCAAGGAGTTTTAAGAAAATAATTGAGAATCTGTCGCCTTGCTTGGGGAGTGGGTTGCACGTGGGGGGTAACCTCGCAAGAACGATTTTATTTTGGTTGACATAATGGGTATTGAACGTGAATGAATTTATGATAACCTTTACCTAACAATAAATGTCAGACGGGAGAGGTCCGATCGGGACCTGTCTTGTCAAAGTAGGCACAAGGGACTGGCACACGGGACATGAAGCAGACACAAGGGGCTGGAACACGACCTGGGACATGACCCTAACACACAATCTGGCACACGTGAAATGATGAGTGACATCAGTTAGATGTCCGGTGACACATTAAGAGGTCCAGTGACACGGTAGGACGTCTAGTGACACGGTAGGAGGTCAAGTGACACGGTTCATAATTTTCCACCAGTACTTAGCTCCAATTCATTAATTCTTGTAATTAGTTTCTAAAAAACATAGAATGAGTCAGAATTGACATAATTAACATTATAACCAAGCTAAACATAAAGATAATCATATAAAAAGATGAGCATTTAGGTGCTTATCACCTAGCATGAGTGTATGCCTCGAATGACTAATGAGCATTAAATAGTGATTCATGCATGATTTATTTTTACTTTGGGATGTTTAATATGATTTATGAATATTTATCAATATTTTTTGTATGATGTGCAAGTTAAAGGTTTTGACAACAAGTTTTCAGAAAAATTGAGGGGTTAATGTCTGTTTTATAACTTATGTTTTTGCAAAAAAAAAAAATTGATAGGTCTACTCAACCTTTTGTTTTTGTACCCCTCAGGTCCCGTTGTTACTTCCCGTACTTCAAGTAGTGTGTGATAGTTTCTTTGAAATTGACGCTAGTAGTTTGGGTTGGCACATTGGAAATCGAGATAGCTCATGTAGTTACTTGAATTGTACGATCATCATTAGTGTATTATGTTGTCATATGGACGTCACTATCAATGTTGGCCAACACACCTTGATCTTGGCGTCCTAGTGGAATTTCTGGGTCAGGGTTTGTCAATTTGGTATCAGAGCATGGTTTTAGGATGTGTCTTTAGTTTTAGACATTTGATGATCATTCGTCCCAGTATATCATGTCAAAACCTCTCCTCGAATAGTTAGAATTGTCAGTTGATGCTAGCCTTGACCGCTTGCGACCTGATCTTAAGTTGTCATGAATAGAGAAGACGTTTCGAGTTAGCTTAACTTCTCTTTGGCTTTGACCTATCATGTTCACATAGTGCTTATGAGTTTAGGACTCATATGGGTGGTGTGAACGAGTTATTTGAGGATACACTTAGTAAAATAGCTTTTGAGCGATAAGCTCAATTAGAGGTTTTCCTCGGGATTTGGGATCTCAAAAATCATCCGCATAGTTAGAGTTGAGCCCAAATTAGTCGAAGTTTAGGAAATCACTTCTTTTTAATTTTTCTAATGAACTTGTTTTCCTAGATACTTAGGATTCTACGAAAAATTCTAGCAAGATCTTTGAAAATTAGTTACATTTTCGGTTAAACTTGAATTTCAGGGTTACTTCAAAATAAAGTTTTTGGTAGACAGGAGATGGGACGATTAACATTTTGGAGCTGAGTTTTTGCAAAGCATCGTAGTTTTCGTAGAACCTTACCAAAGTCAACCCCCAAGCAGTTTGGGGAAGCAAACTAGAGAACCTTTCTCTTATTCATTCAGTAGTCTTTGTGAGGACCCATGCCTTGGAGGCATGGTTAGCAATCCTACATCATCGGAGGGGGGATTTGGGGGATGCGCCTTATATGTGTGGGTGTGCATCCTATCCAACAGGAGGCCTTTTGGGAACTCATTGGATTTGGATTCCTATGGAACTCCAAAGTTAAGTAAGTAGAGGCTGGTTTAATCTCAGGATGGGTGACCCACTGGGAAGTTGCATGTGAGCTCCCGGAAATAAAACTGTGAGGGTTGGGCCCAAAGCAGACAATATCCTGTTGGAGAAGATCGGGTCATGACAATTTGGTATCAGAGCCCAACCCCGGCTGGAATTGAGTGTGCCAGCAAGGACACTGGGCCCCAAGGGGGGTGGATTGTGAGGACCCATTCCTTGGAGGCATGGTTAGCAATCCCACATCGTCTAGGGGGATCTGGGGGATAGGCCTTATATGTGTGGGCGCACATCTATCCAACAGAAGGCCTTTAGGTAGCTTTGTTGGAGAACGATGGGTCGTGACAGTCTTCGTTTTACCATAATCATCCTTGATATTGTCTCTTTTTACACTAATCTTTCATGAATGAACCAAAGAGCCCAATCGATTGTGTAGTCTACTTGCTTTTGGTCACATATTTTATGCACCTATTTCAAGTGTCATTTTCAAGAACTATATTTACTCTGGGATGCTTGTTTTAACTCTTTTGAAAATAAGTTTTCCTTATTTATGTGAAATTCCTTGTTTGAGTTGGTGAGAACTTTTGTTTGAATTAAAGTAGTAACGGTGTAATGATTGTAGCACATGTATGATGTGATACATTTGGACACAATGTAGTTCGTTACATTTTTGTTTAATATGGTTTTCGATACAATGTGGAATTTGCATATTTCATTAGTGACTTTCATTCATCATATTTTAAGAAAACTATTGATTATGAAATCGTTTTCAACTACTACCATTGACCATTGTGGTTATTTTTTATAATTTTTCTCTCCTTGAACTTATTAGTAACTGATTTAAAATTTGTGAATCTGATGTCACATTTCGACATACGTGTTTTCATTTGCATCTTTGACCTATTTTTGCAACCTTCTTCCTTCTCTATCGGTAATTTACAAAATCCCTATATGCTTGAACAATATTCTAGACATTTTCATTCTCTTGTTAACCAAACATTTTAGAAAAAGAGATTTGAAATTGATGAGTTTCAACTTTTTAAAAAAAAAATTGAATTTCACGACATTGTTCTTTTCGAGTCATATATTTTCATTGTGTTTTAAACTGCAATCGATCAAATTTGATTCTCGAATTCTATACCTTATGAAAAGCTTTCTGTAATCCAAAACATTTTTTTCTTTCTGAATTGGGACATTTTATTGGCCTTAATCCAACACCATTTTTGTTTTCTTCGTATATACCCTTACCTCTAAATGATTTGCTCCGCATTCCCTAAAATAGCCAACTACAGTACTAAACGTATATGTTTAAACCTCTAAGTAGGCATTATGTGTAACGACTTGAGTTAGTGTGTCAGTGCAATTTTTTGGTTAGTTGCTCGTGATTGTCGACTACCGTTGAAGTTTTGACAAATTTTCTTTACTAAGTCTCAGATAACAGCATTGTGCTCACAATTGTTATCTCGTGATTTTATCCTTGGGGTTTAGTATGACCTCTAACTTTAAGCTTGGAGTTAAAGCGCCTTTTGACTAGATTTGACAACAACATTTCATCCAATCTTGGTTAGCCTACCACCCTTAAGTCCTAAGGCATTCCCGAGTTCTGCACCCAAGCCTTAATCATTTTGTTGAGTAGCTACCAACTTAGACTTTACACATGAGTGTCACCTATAGTTGTTTAACTTCTCATAGATGAGTTTGAATGGGAATTGCAAGAATATGTACAAATGGACTTTCTCTTCGAACCTTCTTACCAACCTTTTAGTTTGCAAGGAACTCGTACTTTGTGTTAGTTATTCCAAAAATGTTAGTGTTCGTATTCCTTAAATCAATCGGTCTGACTTGACGAGAATTGGGAGTTTTGAATAAAGTGTTTGTATTGAATTTTAAGCAAAAAGTTAGTACAATTGAGATAGACTACTTTTAGAATTTAACGTACACCTAATTGAGAGTTTCTCATTCAAAAAATGTGGTGAGGATTCAAGCTTTTGACCCTTCCTTTGAACTCATATTCAAGTTAGTTATGGTGAGGCACTCAATCACCTTTTGATTCTAAGTGTAAGCAAAAATGTGTCTACACCATAGTCGTGTAAGGAGACATCAACTTAACCTTAGGTGTAGCATATATTGGTTGATCTTAAGCCTAGTGTTGCGACGACGACCTACTTATTGGTGCGTAGGAATCTACCTTAGTTTGAACTTACCATGATATTTAATAATATAAAAATACTTTACCTAAACAAAAGCCTTAAATATTTCTAAATGAGAACCTTAAGTCACCCTTATTTACGGAAAATCATGATGGTAGTCATGGATTCTGTCACCTTTTCATTGCCTCTCACTTACGAATAGGTTGACAAATGAACTGGTGTCTTCCTTGGACGATTTATACCCTTTGAGTTATGAGTAGCGTTTTTGTTAGGTATAGCTAGTTAGTGAGGCCAGATGTTAGAACAAGTTAGCCAGATCCTTGGTGTTAAAGTTTTTTACTATGTGGAGAAGAATAACAAGATTAGTTTGATGAACCAGTAGCTTCTGGTAGTCCTACCATCGTGTTGAAGCTTTGCGTGAAGTTACAAGTTTTACTATTGATTGTTAACTTTTGATAGGGTTGTTAAATTGGACTTCAGAAGTAAAATTTGGAATCACTGACCATGATAATGTCCTAGTTAGTAAAGATCTTAGTATGGAGAAATTATGGCCATTGTCCTTGATTATTTTGTTAACCTTTTACTAAGGGACTTTCACTCGTTGAGTAAGTGGATGAGTTTTTCTCTTTATTAAGTTTAGTTATCATTGTTTATGATTAGTCTGGGAGTTTGACCATCGGGAGTGTTGAATTAATAGTTTGGTGTTGAGCTATGGGATTTCACTTAGTCACTTAAATTCCTTCTAGAAATTGGCTACGCTTACATACAGATGATTTCTTCTTAAAGTTTGCATGATGTCACTTAAGTAGTGGAGTGACATCCTACACCATTGGAAACCTTCTTATCATTCTTACTTGTATGGACCGAAGCTAGGTAATCAAACTCGGGAAAGATATTTGAGTTCTTAGGTAACTAGCTAGAGAGTAAATCAAACTTTATGGTGACGAATTAGAAGGTTATTACCGTAAACTAGGTTAATGAAGTTGGTCGATACCTTCGCCTTACAACTAGGTTGAAAGATTAGAGTTATTGTGTTGTTATGTCACTTATTCTCTTCTGAGAGTTAAGTTCTATTTCGAAAAATGGTTGGCGGAAGTCTTACACCAGTTTTGGAATTAAGGGTTAAGAGAAACTTTCATAGTATTTGGTACTTCCTTGGTGAGAAAACCGTCTAGTCATAATGGCTATTTTGAAGAATCCGAAGAACTAGCAACAAAGTTATGTTCTCGTTATTTGACACATGGGTAACCTAATGAACTACCCGTTTTACTTCCAATTTTGAGTATCGTTAGAGAAGTGTTAGTACAGGAGTATGATCAGCTACCATACCAACTCAATGTTTATTTAATCATTCCAATATCTGAAGCGTGTATTAGGCCATCATAGGAAGGAACCTTATTGCAAGTTGTCAGTTGTAGTTGTATCAGCTAGAACCCGAGGTGACTTGTGGGGAAAATTTTAACTAATAAAATTATGAGAACTTTTTAGTTTATTAAGAATTTTAGTCGATAGTCCATAAAACTGACTATTGGAGATCATTATGCTTGGTTTTAGTAAACGTTACCTTGATAAATGTACGTGAGTTAGTAAGAAAAAGATTATAAAGATCTTGACCGTGGTTCGATGCGAGATTATTCAAAACATTGAAGTTTTGCCAATTTCCGACTCACCTGAATTGTTAGTCAAGGAGAAAGTACATTCATAAAGGTTAAGTGTTGGTTAAGAAGTTTTATTCCAAGATCCCAGGGACTTTATACAAGACATTCAATAAGATTCTGATTCGCAGTATCACCTTAGGACAAGATATTTTGAGTGGTAGAATCCCAATTGGAGATTTGCATCAGAATTTAGTTTTAGAAGTTCACAATCTATTTGAGAAAGACAACAAAGCCGTTGGGCCTACACTAAAAAGTTAATTCAATGTTAATGGACGCACAAGTGAATTCGAGGAAACCATTAGGGTTTGTACTATTGACATTTATTGAGGTAATTTTGGAGAAAATTTCCTTAAAGGGGGTGGATTCTTAAACCAATCATGAAATATTACCTTCATTACCTAGGTTATTTTCATAAGTTTTTCATATTATAAATGCACTGAATCGCGATCAACACTTATAATATGATTCACCTTTAGTTATTGACTCAATGCACCGAATCACGATCATCATTGAGTCTCCTCAATCCTATTCTGAGTGCACCAAATAGCGAATAAACACTTAGCATTAAATTGAAGTATAAAACACAAAAACATATAAAGTAACTAAAATTCAGAAAGTAGAACATATAGAGATTCAATTTAATGTTTACAATCATTAGAAGAAGAAAACCATCACTTATATTGAATCATAAACACAACCAAGATTAAATACAAGAGTTTAGGTGAAAAAGAGATAGTTACACTTTTGCAATCCAAGAATCGCTTAAAGATGCCAAAGTGGATGGAAAAGATGGATCGTTTTCCACTAGGAACTCTTATTTATTCTAAACTCTCATATTTAATCTTCGGAAAGGTGGCTAGGTTTAATTCTTGGGAGAACAATTAGTTTGTAAAATAATGGGTGACAACCATAAAAGTGAGGAAAATATCCCTTAATATAGGGTACAATCTCCTAAGAACCTAAGGAAATCCACTCCTAATTAAAACTCCTAAAAGATGGTTGCATATAGATTTTTCCTATTTTTTTGTGGAAATCATCCATGTTCCTAGCATGGCACTCTTAGGCTTGCACGACAACAACTCCTTATTCTATGAACTGGACAACTTGAGACGCGATAGGTCTGGGCCTGGCACACGAGACATGAAGCAGGCACAAGGGACTGGCACACGGAACATGAAGTATGTAACGCCCCAGATATTCAAGATAACGATACTGTTCGATTTGGGTACAGCCCTCACGGTTTTATTTCTGGGAACTCACGTGCAACTTCCGAGTAGGTCAACCATCTTGGGATTGCCCCAACCCAATCTCGCTTAACTTTGGACTGCAACCAAACTCAATGTGTGACGACCCATCCCGAATTAGCGGGATTAATTAAGGATTAATGCCGGATTAACAAGGCTAATCGGAGATTAGACGAGGATTAGCGGACGTTCGGGCGAAATGAAGAATTTGCCCCTAGAATGGGCAAATCGTTGAATTCTCATTCAGGCAGTCAAATGGTTTTGGCCGATGACTATGACGTAGTTCATGACGTCACGAGTTCATAGACAGGTGGCACGCTCGATTCGGACGTCCGAGGAAAAAGTTATGACGTTCGGAAGTTCAAGGGCATTTTGGTAATTTGGGCCAAAAGTTGACTTTCGACCCGAGAGGTCCGATGGCCGAGGGCCAAAGACCGTTACGTAGATGAGGACGATATGAATCCGTAGATAGGCGGCACGTCGAATTCGGACGTTCGACGAAGAAGTTACGGTTCATGGAAGTACGAAAGTACTATTGCACGTTTTTCGAAACGGCGTGAATTTTGTCTTAAGTGGGGCCTAAGAAAATTGTCAGGGACCAATGGATGAGTGACAAGTGTCACCTATCCACTGGCCCTTCCTTTACATTCATGCATATCACCTCCCTTTCCTTGTTTGTGCAACCAAACCCGTCCAAACCCAATCTCACCCAACCTTCACCCAAATCCACCCAACCTTATTTGATCATAACTGAGAGGCCAGGAGCGTGTGAGGATGAAGGGTGGATGATGGTGGCCGGCTGGAAGCCACGCCACCGTGGACGGCGGCCTTGAACCCGAGAAG
This sequence comes from Prinsepia uniflora, assembly GCA_032719365.1. Classification (NCBI taxonomy): domain Eukaryota; kingdom Viridiplantae; phylum Streptophyta; class Magnoliopsida; order Rosales; family Rosaceae; genus Prinsepia; species Prinsepia uniflora. The sequence goes on along the minus strand of CM064868.1, from coordinate 46,492,704 downwards.
TGCACGGTTAGGCCCATTTTTCCCATGTTTTCGATTCTTGCATTATGGGCTGTTTTGGGTGATTAGGAAGTGGTTTTTAGGTTGTTAGGAAGGTATTAAGAAGGTTTGTGGTGGTTGGACGGCTGTGGAAGCCATGGGAGGTTTTGGGAACCTAGAACCGTATAGTTCAAAATGGAACCAGGGAATTTGAACGGTTTTAGGTTGTTTTAATGAGTAGAAATGATAGGGAATGAAGAAATAGGAATTATAGGATTAATTAGGGTTGAAATCGGACCAAAATAGAGGGAGGAAAGCACTGAACCGGTCACGTCGGTTCAGCACAGTGCTGTGAACAGTGAACCGGTTTAGCACAGTAAAGCTGGAGGTTAGGGATGATAAATAGTGTTCTGAGCCTTCTTGGGGCGCGTGAGGGCGCGTGAACCATAATTTGGGAAAGTGTTCAACATATGAAATCTTCTATTCGATGTAACGAAGATTTTGGGACTGGTCTCGTGTCAATCGGACATCGTTTCGATAGGTTTCGGGGTGTCGGAAGGTTTAGGATAGGTTTAAAAATAGTTAAAAGTTCCAGAAATTTGCGGGACTTTAGTGAGGGGTTATTTAGGTAGTTAATAACCCTCTAAATGAACTTGGACAGGTTCGGGAATCCCGGAGGTGACGTTTGACCCGGGAGACGATTATGACAAGCGTATCGAGGCGCGACTTCAGACGTCTGTGAGTGGAACCTTCCATCGAAATTGATGCATGGATAAATGTTTATTAATGCTTTTAATACATGTTTTGTGTTGCCATGAGTGCATTTTTTTGTGGTAGCTTAGGATCGACATAATTGCACGTATTTCGAGCTTTTCGGCTTTATGTCGTACCTTTGTGTACCATGTTTTTAACGAGGGTTTAATGAATGGATTTTGGATTTAGAAATATGAAATCGGGCATGAGACCCATTTTATTTACAAACTATCGGACTTGGAGTCCATTTGAATTGACGAGGAATCGGACCTAGGGTCCATTTGAGCCATACGATCGGAAGAGGGTCCATTTGGTTTACCATTCGGGTTTGAGGCCCAGTTAGTAGTACTATTGGGCTTGATACCCCGTTGATTGATGATATCGGGCCTAAGACCCATTTAGTTGAGACCCGTTGGTTGTGAAACCGGACGTGAGGTCCTATTGAGTCATGGTTTGGGCTTAGGGCCCTGTTGATTGTGAAATCGGGCTTGAGTCCCAGTTCGATTTATGTAATGAGAATTCGGGCATGAGACCCAGTTGAACTGTGGATTTAGGCCAAGACCTGTGAAATGGTTTTGAATCGGATTCGAGCAATCCTATTGAGATGAATCGAGTTTGAGACCCAATTGAAAAGTGATTTGAGAAAGAAAGAAAAGAGTATTTGAAAATGTGATTGAACCCTCCATATTGATTATATGGTCTCCTCCAGCGTTGACTTGGATAGTCACGATCCACAGACCATAGTGGGTATCCCCATAGGGATCCCGTTCCATGAGTGGAGGTTACTTGATGTGGTCCCGGACCAGTTTCCGGAGAGATGTGTGGACTAGATCCAGAGAGAGAGCGCAAATTAGATCTAGTGAGTGAGCCTCCCAGATGGAGATTCATGGGAGAAGACTCGGAGTGAGACCCCGAGTAGTGTGCACACTAGATAGAGATGATTGATATCGTGACTATTTCGGGGATGTGTTCCCTAGGGGCTGTGTGCCCCGAGTTGGCATCTTCTCCGGAAGTGCCTAGGATGGGTTATATGTATGAGTACGTATGAGATACAGAAAGTGATTTGGGGCGGAGACCCTGTATTCAATGTTTTAGAAATGATTTGGGGGCGGAGATCCCGTACTTGATGTTTTAGTATTTCACTGAGAACGGATTTGGGATGAGTTCCCACATGCATTGTTTTATGGTTTTGAGTTGTGATTTCGGGTCGGGGACCCAAATGGATTTGTGGGTCATGACGGTTTATAGGAACCGGACATGAACCCTTGTAAGGTTTTGAGAATGTTTTCAAGTGTTTTTATGAACGTTTTGATCGACGGTTTTTGAATGCATGCATATGCTTTTATGGAGGGCATAAAGGTCTTTATGCGGAAATGTTTTTAATGAAAATATTATTTTGTCCACTCACAGTTTTCGTGTTTTAATGCCCTTCAGGTTGACAGCGGATGCGGGCTGTAGCAGAGACGAGACATCACTCCCCTCCTCCTACGATCCTGACGCACTCTGATAGCCCCGGTGAGGGCTAGAGATGGAATTTTCCCTGGTCTGACACTTTGTGTCAGACGGGATCAGGCGAGTCCCACGTTAATCCCGGGGGATTTGGGACCGATCCTGACAAGTTAGTATCAGAGCATGTTTTGCTTATGTAGTACTCGCAGGTCGAGGATGTGATGTCTGTGAAGTCTTAACTGCCCGTCATCTACCTGGTAGTTAGGGAATTAGTACGAGGATTCGGTAGAATCGATCCTCCTTCGTGTATGTTTGATGTTCGGTACGATCGTTTGAGGTTCGATTGGCATGGAGTTCCACGTGTTTCAAGATAGTGGATCCCCAGAAGGATAAGTGTTCGTGGGAATCTAACGGCTTAGAGCCGTAGTGTTACTGGTGAGTAGGATCCAGGGGATTAGCAGAGACCGTATGATGACTTGAGAGTCATGACCGCTCGACGGTAGTGTCGTGTTGGATAGAGGATGTATGGATTGTTATCAATGGTAGAAAGAGGTCAGGGTTGCCCACTTTACAATGACCCTGTACGACTACACTTACGACGGTTGGGAATAGGAATGTGTAACTCTGGTTGACGTAGTGATTCCATGTTTCAGTGTGTTGAATCCATCCAGGATGTCATCTGGCAAGAGATGCCGGAGGAGTTGGGATGACAACTGGAAGAGGATGTCGATTGGCAAGAGATGCTGGAAGAATTGTGGTGTGATACGACAGGATGTCGACTGGCAATAGATGCCAGAGTAGATGTGGTGTAACGCGATAGGATGCGATTGCGCACGTAACGCGTGTGAAATTTTAGACCTGGAGTACGGCCAATTCTTGTAAAGGCTAGCGGCTGAGAGCCATAGAGTTACGAGAGGACGAGATCCTCATAGTGTAGTTATTGGCTGGTTTGGTACCAGTATTGGAGTATGAAGACTCTTCGGAGTCGAGATCGAGGGATCAGTCAGGATGGTTGGGCTGCAGCGGGCAGCCGGGTTGGTGATAACCCTGGTTAGTGATTGATTGGACAAGTTACCAGGAGCGTGGTACTTGTGATCGGATCCTGAGGTGGACCGATCGGTGGATGTTACGTGTGGAGCGGTTGGTACCGGCGGTGGGACTACCACATGGATTAGGAGTCTCGATAGCAGAGTGTTTCTGAGCTTGGTCTGCACGAGGTTGTGACAGACGCTGCTATCGATGGACATGGTTGAGTCTTATCGAGTTGGATAAACTCAGGTTGCCGTGACGATTGTGACGATAGGATTCGTCAGTCGTGACGATGATACGAGGTGCGTGAGTGACGTACAGTACGAGCAGTGATTCTGGATTCGGCTCGGTGACGGCTGAGTCTGATCGCATAATGAGATGTTGACAGTGGGTGTTGGCACACTTACCACGCTCTTGTGAAGGTAGTAGTTATGAGTGGGACAGAGAGGATCCCGAGTGGCTCAGTGCGAGGTACGGGAGTACTTGGTATGGAGACCAGTTTCTCCCGGTGATGGAGATCAGTTTCCTCAATGATGGAGACCAGTTTCCCAGTGTTGGAGACCAGTTTCCTCATTGATGGAGATTAGTTTCCCTATGATGGAGATCAGTTTCCCCAGAAATGGAGACTAGTTCCCCGAGTGCTGCGAGATTGAGTCGCGAAGGTGTGCCCTGAAGTTGTAACTTTTGAGGTAAGACGTGAGATCCAGGTACTAATGGATGACGTAAGCGGTGTCTAATGACGTATGGGTCAGTTTGTCAGATTTGGTAGGACATAGAGATTTAGCTTCAGATAACGACAAATGTTACGATCTGTTTAGCCTACCGACTGATGTTAGTGGATTTCGACCAATTCTGTGAGTCATAGTTGGATCAGGTTCATTAAAGCCACGAGATGTGGCTACCAGAATGTACAAGGTTTAACCTTGAATAGAGTGAATTCCACTCAGAATGAGTGTAACCGGGTATACTGCAGTCACGGGCGCGTGGATGGTGTCCAATTGAGCGGAGGACTTGAGAGTCCATGTCGAGGTCACTGAGTGTGACTCTTTAGTTGATAGTGTTGGGTGCCGGAGGATGACATTGGATGATCTTTAATGTCATCATCTTGGATTCTCCTGGATTTCGTTCCTAGGTGGGACGACAAGGAGTGATTTGACAGCTAGGAGTTCAAGAGGGTGTAAGAACCGAACACCTAGGTTGTGGGTCAATTTGATTGACTTGACGAGTAGTTGGTGGTTAGCATCACGGGATATGACGAGTTGAGTGTCCGAGGTGTTGGACTGATGTTCGTCTGGTGACAGACGGTTGGGGTCCGGACCATGGTTGGAGTGCGGACATTAGTTGTGGTTGGACGTTGCCAGAGTGCAGTCCTTTAGTAGGTCGAGTGACACCCCGATGTTGTTGTGGTATAGGTGCATCGGAGTGTTGTGCACATTGGACAATGGGATTGACTACGATCAATCGGTACGTCGGGTTGAGACTACCCGAGAGTACGAGTATATCGTAAGTTGGATAGAGTCCTAGATGGACGTGTGTGGTGATCAGATCAAATCCGATGATTTACAGTTTGGAGACTCACCCGAGTCTAGATGACAATTGATATCGCTGAGTGATGCGAGATACGATACGAGGACTCGAGAGCGAGTCGAGATCAGAGTAGAGCAGCGAAGTTTAGTGGAGCTTGGAGTTGCTGGCTGGTCACGATGGTTGTGACCTGTGTTAATAATGGATGGATAGTGATCTGATGCGTTCGGATCGATGTAGATTGATTGGGGCTCGAAATAGAGTCAGTTTGGGCATAGGTTTGAGGATGACCTACGAGATGGGATTCGTGCCATTGTGATGGTAGGATCTGTAGGATGTTGCCCGATCCGATGCTGAGCAGGAGGCCAGCTTAGATGTGATAGCCATAGTAGGGATGCGTTTTCAGCCTGACGACTGTATGATGGAACGTGTCAGCGTGTCAGACTGAAAAACCGTTTGGATGTCAGTATGTTATTGCTGACCTGTCAAGTGAGTAACAGGCGAGATCGACGAGTGTCGACATGTTGTCTCGTGTGAGACATGCGAGCAGACGTGTAGTTCTCGAGAGTGAATTAGAGCTATGGAGGCTCTGATGACGGTACGTACCGAGGATGGGACCGATGAGTACGGTATGTGTGTTCGACGTGTACTGCTACACGAGTATTCTCGTGTGGGTGTAGCGATCCAAGCCAAGGAATAAGGTTGGATTCCACAGTTTGGTTGTGGAATCGGGCCGATTTAAATTTCGAGGACGAAATTCCTTAAGGGGGGAAGTTTGTGACGACCCGTCCCGAATTAGCAGGATTAATTAAGGATTAATGCCGGATTAGCAAGGCTAATCAGAGATTAGACGAGGATTAGCGGACGTTCGGGCGAAATGACGAATTTGCCCGTAGAATGGGCAAATCGTTGACTTTTCGTTCAGGCAGTCAAATGGACTTTGGCCGATGACTGTGACGCAGTTCATGACGTCACGAGTTCATAGACAGGTGGCACGCTCGATTCGGACGTCCGAGGAAAAAGTTATGGCGTTCGGAAGTTCAAGGACATTTTGGTAAATTGGGCCAAAAGTTGACTTTTGACCCAAGAGGTCCGATGGCCGATGACCAAAGACCCTTATGTAGATGAGGACGATACGAATCTGTAGACAGGCGGCACGTCGAATTCGGACGTTGGACGGAGAAGTTACGGTTCATGGAAGTACGAAAGTACTATTGCACGTTTTTCGAAACGGCATGAGTTTTGTCCTAAGTGGGGCCCAAGAAAATTTTCAGGGACCAATGGATGAGTGACAAGTGTCACCCATCCACTGGCCCTTCCTTTACATTCATGCATATCACCTCCCTTTCCTTGTTTGTGCAACCAAACACGTCCAAACCCAATCTCACCCAACCTTCACCCTAATCCACCCAACCTTATTTGATCATGACTGAGAGGCCAGGAGCGTGTGAGGATGAAGGGTGGATGATGGTGGCCGGCTGGAAGCCACGCCACCGTGGACGGCGGCCTTGAACCCGAGAAGTGCACGATTAGGCCCATTTTTCCCATATTTTCGATTCTTGCATTATGGGCTGTTTTGGGTGATTAGGAAGTGGTTTTTAGGTTGTTAGGAAGGTATTAAGAAGGTTTGTGTGGTGGTTGGACGGTTGTGGAAGCCATGGGAGGTTTTGGGAACCTTGAACCGTATGGTTCAAAATGGAACCAGGGAATTTGAACGGTTTTAGGTTGTTTTAATAAGTAGAAATGATAGGGAATGAAGAAATAGGAATTAAAGGATTAATTAGGGTTGAAATCGGACCAAAACAGAGGGAGGAAAGCACTGAACCGGTCACGCCGGTTCAGCACAGTGCTGTGAACAGTGAACCAGTTTAGCACAGTAAAGCTGGAGGTTAGGGATGATAAATAGTGTTTTGAGCCTTCTTGGGGCGCGTGAGGGCACATGAACCGTAATTTGGGAAAGTGTTCAACATATAAAATCTTCTATTCGATGTAACAAAGATTTTGGGACTGGTCTCGTGTCAATCGGACATCGTTTCGATAGGTTTCGGGGTGTCAGAAGGTTTAGGATAGGTTTAAAAATAGTTAAAAGTTCCAGAAAATTGCGGGACTTTAGTGAGGGGTTATTTAGGTAGTTAATAACCCTCTAAATGAATTTGGGTAGGTTCGGAAATCCCGGAGGTGACGTTTGACCCGGGAGACGATTATGACACGCGTATCGAGGCGACTTCAGACGTCTGTGAGTGGACCCTTCCTTCGAAATTGATGCATGCATAAATGTTTGTAAATGCTTTTAATACATGTTTTGTGTTGCCATGAGTGCATTTGTTTGTGGTAGCTTAGGATCGACATAATTGCACGTATTTCGAGCTTTTCGGCTTTATGTCGCACCTTTGCGTACCATGTTTTCAACGAGGGTTTAATGAATGGATTTTGGATTTAGAAATATGAAATCGGGCACGAGACCCATTTGATTTACAAACTATCGGACTTGGAGACCATTTGAATTGACGAGGAATCGGACCTACGGTCCATTTGAGCCATACGATCAGACCTAGGGTCCATTTGGTTTACGATTCGGGTTTGAGGCCCAGTAGTAGTGCTATTGGGCTTGATGCCCCGTTGATTGATGATATCGGGCCTAAGACCCATTTAGTTGAGATTTCGGGTATAAAGCCCCGTTGGTTGTGAAACCGGACGTGAGGTCCCATTAAGTCATGGTTCGGGCTTAGGGCCCTGTTGAATGTGAAATCGGGCTTGTGTCCCAGTTCGATTTATGTAATGAGAATTCGGGCATGAGACCCAGTTGAACTGTGGATTTAGGCTGAGGCCTGTGAAATGGTTTTGAATCGGATTCGAGGAATCCTATTGAGATGAATTGGGTTTGAGACCCAATTGAAAAGTGATTTGAGAATGAAAGAAAAAAGTATTTGAAAATGTGATTGAACCCTCCATATTGATTATATGGTCTCCTCCAGCGTCGACCTGGAGAGTCACGATCCACAGACCAGAGTGGGTATCCCCATAGGGATCCCGTTCCAGGAGTGCAGGTTACTTGATGTGGTCCCGGACCAGTTTCCGGAGAGATGTGTGGACTAGATCCAGAGAGAGAGCGCAGACTAGATCCAGTGATTGAGCCTCCCAGATGGAGATTCCTGGGAGAAGACTCGGAGTGAGACCCCGAGTAGTGTGCACACTAGATAGATATGATTGATATCATGACTATTTCGGGGATGTGTTCCCTAGGGGCTGTGTGCCCCGAGTTGGCATCTTCTCCGGAAGTGCCTAGGATGGGTTATATGTACGAGTACGTATGAGATACAGAAAGTGATTTGGGATAGAGACCCTGTATTCAATGTTTTAGAAATGATTTGGGGACGGAGACCCCGTACTTGATGTTTTAGTATTTCACTGAGAACATATTTGGGCTGAGTTCCCACATGCATTTTTTTATGGTTTTGAGTTGTGATTTCGGGTCGGGGACACAAATGGATTTGTGGGTCATGACGGTTTATGGGAACCGGGCATGAACCCTTGTAAGGTTTTGAGAATGTTTTCAAGTGTTTTTATGAACGTTTTGATCAACGGTTTTTGAATGCATAAAGGTCTTTATGCGGAAATGTTTTTACTGAAAATATTGTTTTGTCCACTCACAGTTTTCGTGTTTTAATGCCCTTCAGGTTGACAGCGGATGCGGGTTGTAGCAAAGGCGAGACATCACGCCCTTCCTCCTACGATCCTGATGCACTCTGATAGCCCCAGCGAGGGCTAGAGATGGAATTTTCCCTGGTCTGACACTTCGTGTCAGACGGGATCAGGAAGGTCCCACGTTAATCCCGGGGGATTTGGGACCGGTCCTGACACAATGTAAGACGCGTCCTCGTTGGCACACTTCCAGGTCGGGGTCTGGCTCTGATACCATTCTGTCAGGACCCGACCTCATTTGTTAGATCACGACTCTTGCACAATATTGTCCACTTTGAGCCTCCATACCCTCACGGTTTTATTTTCTGGAACTCACGGTGCAACTTCCTAGGGAGTTACCCATCATGGAATTGAACCAACCACAACTCGCTTAACTTGAGAGTTCCAACCGAACCCAATGCCACTGAGCTCCCAAAAGGCCTCGTGCTAGATAGGTGTGTTCCTACACCTTTAAGGCACACCACCATTCCCTTTCCAGACCATTCCCCCTCGCAGGAATATGACATCGTTCACCGTTCCCTCCAGGTCACGGGTCTTACAACTGGTAGCGTACTGGCTGTGGTGGTCAAACGGTTGTCTGACAGGTTTAAAATTTTTTTATTGTTGGACTTGCGTCTTGGAGGGAACGGTGAAGGATCCAACATTCCTGTGAGGGGGAATGGTCTAGGAGGGGAATGGTGGTGTGCCTTAAAGGTGTAGGCACACACCTATCTAGCACGAGGCCTTTTGGGAGCTCAGTGGCTTTGGGTTCGGTTGGAACTCTAAGGTTAAGCGAGTTGAGGTTGGTGCAATTCCATGATGGGTGACCCCCTGCGATGTTGCACCGTGAGCTCCCGAAAACAAAACCGTGAGAGCGAGGAGGCTCAAAAAGGACAATATTGTGCTAGCCTCGGGTCCTGACCAAGGAGGGTCGGGTCCTAACAGAATGGTATCAGAGCTAGTGTTAAGACCCGTCCCAATCCCCTAGGATTATCGTGGGACGTTCCTGCTCCCGTCTGACACCGCGTGTCAGACCAGGGGGGTTAACCAAAGTACGCCAGGATCGGTGGTGGCATGTGATGTCTCAATCTCTGATCCAGCCTGAATCCGCGATCAACCTGAAGGGTATTAAAACCATAAAAGCTGTGAGTGGACAAATCAACGGTTTATAAAACACATTAATATCAAAATACATTTATACCCTTCACGTAAAAGCATGCATCATAAAACCACTTTATTTCAAATCTTTTCTCAGAAGCAAGACGTATTGCTTCCCGAATAAAAATAGAGTGAAAACTACTTCTGAATCGAAGCCATCATCTCAGTAGGGACTCAGCCCAAAAACTCAATCATAGAAAACCTGTACGGGTCTCAGCCCAAATCATAAAACTTGTGGGATCTCTGTCCAAAACATAGAATACGTGGGGAACACATCCCATTCTCATTTCAGGGTCGCTGTTAACACATCACTAGTCGCGGCCATCTTTAGATCGTCGGGAACACATCACCGATCAATCTCGTTGTCGTGCACATAGCACTCGTAGTGACCATCTCTAGATCATTGAGAACACATCACCGATCGATCTCGTCTCCGCACATATAACACTCGTCGCGACCATCTCTAGATTGCCGAGAACACATCACCGATTGATCTTGTTGCCGCGCACATAGCACTCGTTACGACCATCTCTAGATCGTCAAGAACACATCACCGATCGATATCGTCGCCGCACACATAGCACTCGTCGCGACCACCTCTAGATCATCGGGAACACATCACCGATCGATCTTGTCGCTGCGCACATAGCACTCGTCACGACCACGACTCTAACCTAAAAATCATCAATGGGGACATATGCCCAAAATACCACCATATGGGTCATAGCCCGAAAACTAGTGTCCAACGACACTTCATATTCCAGGATTCCTCAAATCCTATCAAATCCACAACTGGGTCTCATGCCCGAAATACCTTTCGTAAAGCTCATAATTGGGTCTCTACACGACTGATCTCACTTTTTACTGTACTCTAAGTCAAACCTTAAATCAACTGGGCCATATTCCCGAAAGATATTTGCAAAGCTGAAAACCAGTTCTCATTTCCAAAACACTTTCAAATCATAGTTCAACTGGGACTCATGCCCGAATCTCGATTTCACGTATCTCCGTGAAATCCTCTAAAACTGTAAATAAGTTCCTCGATTTCACGCCTCTTCATGAAACCTTCGGAATCACATATAACTCATGCACGTAGTACACTTGGGCGAAGCTCAAGCAACAGATAAAATAGAAATCTTGAACTACGTGCACTAACGCATTTTCCTCCGAAAATACCCAACAAATCATATTTAAATCATATGCACTCATGGAATCTCAAAACATGTTCATAAGTACATATAAAACATTTATACATGTATAAAATTCATAAAACAAAGTCCACTCAGAGACCGTCCAAGTTGCGCCTCGACACGCGCGCTATAATCACTTCCTAAGCCAATCACCATCACCGGGATTCCCAAACCTATCCAAATAACACTATAGGGTTACTAACTACCTTAATAACCTCTCATTAAAGCCCCTTATTTTTTTCAGGATTTTTATCATATTTTAAACTCGATCCTAAACCTTCGGACACCCCGAACTATATCGAAACGATGTTCGATCGACTCGAATCTAGTCCCAAAATGTTCGTTATATCGAATAGATGATTTCGTATGTTGAACACTTCCCCAAACAGTAACCCACGAGTTGCCACGCGCAGCCCAAAGGCCCTGCGCGTGGGCTTCACGCGCCGGCTACAGGGTCATCCCTTCCTCGCGACCGACCGGTTTGGCCGATTCATTGGTTTGGCCGGTCCAATGGGACCGGTTTGGCTAGTTCACTTCCATATCTTCTCAATTTTTCATCATTTTTCTTCCTTCTTTCCACCGATCTTCTCTAATCTATCCTAGGAATTATTTTATGCAATCAAATCAATGAAAACAATCCTAAAATCCCTTGGTTCAATAAACCATTTTAAGCCCAATTGTTCATCCCATGATTTGGGCATTTCCACAGGCTAAAACTGAATCCTAAGGGTTCCATTAAGCTTTTAGGATCCTAAGAAAGAGATTTAGGGAATTAGTTTAGGATTACCATGCCGGAAATCGAATTTGGTGGCTACCCACCGAAAAATGCTCATGGCCATCATCTGGGCTGCTCAGCCGTCCTCACCCACCATTCCTGATCCACACGACTCGTACAACCCCCACAAACGTTCTCAAATCATTAGAACCCATTCAAAACGTCCAAAACCCAAAACCTACAATTTGAAATATAAAAGGTTACCGGTTTACTTTTTGTCGTGACTCCACCGCCGCACACTGCAATCCTTGTCTTCCTGCCACTGTCATCACGTCCTAGCCTCACTCTCTTGGCCTCAACTAAAATGAATGGGGAAAGGTTTTAACAGGACCCATCCCAAATCCCTCGGGATTAGCATGGGATGTGCCTGCTCCCGTCTGACACGAAGTGTCAGACCAGGGATATTTTCGTCTTTTGCCCAACCGGGCCTATCAGGGTACGCCAGGATCCGAAGGAGGAATGCGATGTCTCGTCTCTGCCACAGCCACAGCCGCGATCAACCTGAAGGGCATTCAAAACACAAAAGTTGTGAGTGGACAAAACAAATATTTTATAAAAACATTTTCACAAAAGACCTTTATGCCCTTCATTAAAAACATATGCATGCATTCAAAAACCATTTCTAGGGTTCATGCCCGATTCCCATAAACCGCCATGAACCATCAACCATTTGGGCCATAGCGCGAAATCAGTCAAATAACACATGGGACCTCCGCCCAAATCAAAACACGTGGGAACTCGTCCCAAAATCATCTCATATGGGTCTCAGCCCAAAACCAATACGCGAGGGTCTCAGCCCAACGCCATCCCGGTGAAAACTCATCCACATATACATATATACATATATAACCCGTCCTAGGCACTTCCGGAGAAGATGCCAACTCGGGGTCATCAGATCTATCTAGTGTGCACACTACTCGAGGTCTCACTCCGAGTCTTCTTCCAGGAATCTCCATCTGGGAGGCTCAATCTCTGGATCTAGTTCGAGCTCTCTGTGTGGATCTAGTCCACAATCTCTCCGGAAATCTAGTCCGGGACCACAACATAATAAGTAACCTCCACTCCTGGAACTGGATCCCTATGGGGATACCCACTCTGGTTTGTGGATCGTGACTCTCCAGTTCGACGTCTCGAGGAGACCAATCAATACGCTCATAAGGAGGGTATATGCATACCAGTATACTAAAACCATAAAAACGGGACTCACGCCCGAGAACACAAATCAACTGGGCCTTCCACCCGAACATAAAACGCCACAGGGCTTCTAGCCCAATTTCGTAATAACTGGGTATCAAACCCGAATTCGTAAGCAACTGGGCATCGAGCCCGATATCTAAGGGTTAGTCACGATTCCGATCATAGTGATGCGTGCCACCATCAATCCATGACCGCTCTCAATCCTGGCATGTCGCCGTGAACATATCACTGCTGCGACCATCTCGAGACCATGGTGCACAAGCCACCAATCGATGCTCTAAACCGTCAGCACTCCAAAGTCAAGTTTTCAATGGCTGCTCGACAACGGGACGTGCATCGTGACCTCTTCGGAAGGAACGTATCCCAACCCGGAGGCGAGCGTCACGTCGTCCGTCGCCGTGCACACAGCACCCGTCGCGACCACGACTCAGACCCGTAGGTCATCAATAGGGTCTCATGCCCGCGTCAAAACCAAATGGGCCTCCTGTCCGAGTTAAAATCAAGGCTGTAAACGCGTATAAGCACGTATAAAACTTGAAAACCTCGAAGTAATACGTAAACACACACCAAAATGCACTCAAGGCATCCCAAAACACATATTAAAACATATATAAAACATTTATGCATGCATCGATTTCAGAAATAATGTCCACTCACAGACCGTCCGTGCTGCTGCCTCGATATGCGCGTCATACGCCTTCCCGGGTCAATCGTCGTCTTCGGGGTACCCAAACCTGTCCAAATCACTTTAGAGGGTTACTAACTAGTTAATTAACCCCTCACTAAATCCCCTAATTTTCCAGGATTTTTAACTATTTTTAAACGCGCACCGAAACCTTCGGACGACCCGAACTATATCGAGACGATGTCCGATCGACTCGAAACCAGTCCCAAAATGTTCGTTACATCAAATAGATGATTTGACATGTTGAAACTTTCCCCAAATTCTCCCCCCACGCGCCCGTGCACGCCGCTTGAAGTGGCTGCGCGTGGGAGCCACGCGCCTAGATACAGTGTCGTCTTCCTCCTTCAGCCGACCGGTCCGACCAGCCGGTTCGGTCTTTTCCTGCAACTTGGACCAGCGTGACCGGTCCAGGTCCATAACCGGCCCAATTTTCACCCGTTTCACTCCTAATCACTTCTATTCTTCCTCTTTTTGTCCTAGGAACCTAACCCAATTGATTAGAAGCCCTAAAACCCAAGAAACCCGACCGGTCCAATAAACCCCTCACGGTTCAATTATCCAACCTCCTCCCCAGGGCTTCCCCGACGTCCAAACCTTCTCCATACCTTCTTAAAAACTCCCTAGAAACCTAAATAGTTCAACCCAAACGCCTAAAACGGCCCATAATACACGAAATCAAAAAATGAATTAAAATGGTTAAAACCGATTACCTCGTGCGTTTTCTTCCTCCACCGCCCACGGCGGCTCTGCCTGACCAGCCACCACGTCCACCAGTCCTCTTCTCACTCTCTGGCCTCTCACAAATGTTCAAGGGTCAAGGGTTTGGGTTTTGGATAAAAATGGTGGATCGGTTTTGGATGGGAAAAATGGAAAATGATGGATGAACGGGGTTGGTGGATATGCATGAGTGAAATGGGCTGGGCAATGGATGGGTGACACTTGTCACTCATCCATTGGGCCTGTCCAAAATATCTGGGCCCCACTTTCTGCCAAAAGTTCAAATAAGTTCCCATCTCGAAACACGTGCAATAGTGCACTCGAACATCCGTGAACCGAAACTTCGGCGTCGAACGTCCGAATTCGACGTGCCACCTGTCTACGGATTCGCATCGTCCTTATCTACGTAATGGTATTCTGTCCTTGGCCATTTGACCTACCGAGTCAAAAGTCAACCGTTGGCCCCTGTTCGCTCAAATTACTAAAATGCCCCCGATATTCCGATCGTCACAACTTCCTCCACGGATGTCAGAATCGAACGTGACACCTGTCTATGAACTCGTGACGTCCCGAACTACGTCACAGTCATCAGCCAAAGCCCATTTGACAGTCCGAATAAAAAGTCAACGTTTTGCCCATTCCAAGGGAAAAATCGTCATTTTGCCTTGAACGTCCGTTAATCCTCGTATAATCCCCGATTAGTCTTTGATTAGCGAGGCTAATCTGTCATTAATCCTTAATTAATCCCGCTAATTCGGGATGGGTCGTTACAAACTTCCCTCCTTTAAGAATTTCATCCTCGAAATTTAAATTGACCCGATTTCCACGACCAAATGTGGAAATTCAATCAGGTCCCCGTATACGGCCACTCTCGTGTACAAGTACACGTCCGTCACTATGTTGTACTCGTTGGTACTCTCTGTTGCCGAAGCTCCAAAGCTTCACCTCAACTCTCGTCAGCTGCGTTCCGAACGTTAATTCGCGAGAATCATCACGTCGACTTTTCAGCCTGATGGTTCTTCTCATTCGATAATCGGAACTGATGTCCTAATCAGCATCCGATCCGACAACTAACCTCACTGTTCCCACGGAGCGATACTCAACCTCCGTCGCTGTCACTAAGTCCACGAGTATGCTCGGTTCCACTGTGCTCCCGCTGCACACTGTGATCTCGACTCGCTCTCGAGTCCCAACCATCGTACTACTCAACCTATCGACAACCAATCGACACCTCACGCTTCTGGGTGTACACAGAACTCCAATCGAATACGTGTCTCAGCAGAAGACACAAACAGACACTAGGGTTCCACTGGCCCACACGGCTCTGAGCTCTCGGCTCACCAACTATCTGAACCCTCCCTGTCAACTCTTCTCAAGCACACAGCATTCGATGTCTAATCAATATACCACTATGTCGAAACACATCTGAACATAGTACTCATTGGTCTGATGTTCAATCGTGTGTCACGAGCCCGCCTCAATCCAATACAATCTCTATTCTCAAATCCATCTCGAGGCATCGGCTATTCATCTCTTCCTGATTGATACCTATGTATCGTCTTCATCTCACCTTTATTCTCGCTTCCAAACTCTGTCATCTCACTAACTATGCTAAGGGGTCCTTAGAAGTTTTATTTTATTCCTAGCTTAGCATAATTAGCAAGGCATTTCACTCCAATGACGACCAGACCTCGGTCTGAATATCTCACCGTCGTCACAAACAATTTCGTCATCTCGATCATCCTTACGTTACTAAATCTGTCTCGTCTTGGGTACTCGCATGTCACATCACTGGACGTGACACCACGAATCATCTGATCTTCAAGTAAATCCAATTTGACATCACTATCATCTTCTTCCTCATCAATCCACATGAGGAAAGTTGAAGATGATGACATCAAAGTTCATCTTACGTCATCATCCGGCATCCAGCACGGTCTGTTAAAGAGCAGAAAATGAAAAGTCTCCTTCACCTGCCTCTAAGTCGAGAGTAGTTGCAACCATGTTGGAAGCATACCTAACTTTTCCAATAGTTCTTTTCTTGAGCTAGAAGTCCTTCTTCCCAACTAAGAGTATACTCTGATAATTACTGTAATGGTTAATCTTTCCTTTCAGAACTCAACACTTCTAGTGATTCCTTCGGGCTTCTCTCCTTGCCATTCACGACGATAACCTAATTTGCACATCCTAATCATTATGGGATCCAAAACCAGAACTTAAGACTCGTACCGTCCGTTCACAACGACCACTGGTACCTGTCACCTCTCCAGGTAAAACGTGAATATTGCACCGAGCCACTCGGAAACCTCTCTGTTCCGCTCAGTGCCCAACAAACTCGCACGACTACTATGCTAGGGCACGACTACGAACTCGATCACAACAACTAACTCAGACATCATCCACATGTCCGCTCACTATCCAATTCGCCTATCTGTTTATGCCCATTTATGCACATCCAAAAGGATGTCAATTCATCCTAATCAGATGTGCCATCTAACTAACGAGTCACAACAAGAGCCCTTACGTGGTCCAATCCTTCCGACCAATGACAACTGTCGATAACTATTGTAGTGACCCATTCTATTTCTCACTATCAAATTCTCCTCAAACTAGTGTATACGACACTCATGAGGTATGGTCAACCGTAGCCAACCAACCATCACCAATTACCAAGACAAATCTATATCATCCGACGAATCCTTCTCATCGCGTAATGGTAGAACCTTACCATGAGCATCTCACGACTGAGCTATCCTCAGCTCGTGGCTCGTCGTCTACTCTCGTATCCTCGTCATGACTGACGAATCCCATCGTCACAATCGTCACGGCAACCTGAGCCTATCTAACTTGATATGACTTGACCACGTCCATCTCGAGTGATCCCGATACTGGCATCCCAACAACCAGTAACCACAACCTGAGGACCTCGTCCTCTCGTAACTCTACGACTCTCAGCCGTTGGCCTTCACAAGAACCTGGCCTAATTCCGAGCCTAACGATACACCACCGCTACATGTCGTAATCGTATCCTAGCGCGTCACACCACAACTACTCCGACATCTCTTGCTAGTCTACATCCCTCTAGGATTCGACACCTCTAAACGTAGCATCTCCCGCCAAATAGGATCAACGTCCTACTCCAACCAGTCTCAACTATAGTCCTCGCGCATCTGACTGCTCTGAGCAGTACAATCTCGATCCTTGCGGTTCCATCGTGGACGATCCCAAAGTCTGACCTCCATGGATTTCTCTAAGCTCCGTTCTATGTCCGTCATGACGCCTCGGCGGTCCTGACTCTCAGGTCGTCCCATTGCGTCAACTGATCCACGCACGATCACAATGCGTCACAAACGTACACAAACTAATGTCAATTCGATTGAAACCTCATACTAGTACCCTAACTATCAGGTTGATGATGGGCTGTTACGATTGGAGAGACATCAAATCCGCGATCTGTGCGTACACTCTGCTCTGATACCAAGCTGACAAGACCCGTCCCAAATCCCTCAGGATTAGCATGGGATGTGCCAGCTCCCGTCTGACACGAAGTGTCAGACTAGGGATATTTTCGTCTTTTGCCCAACTGGGCCTATCAGAGTGCGCCAGGATCCGAAGGAGGAATGCGATATCTCGTCTCTGCCACAGCCACAACCGCGATCAACCTGAAGGGCATTCAAAACACAAAAGTTGTGAGTGGACAAAACAAATATTTTATAAAAACATTTTCACAAAAGACCTTTATGCCCTTCATTAAAAACATATGCATGCATTCAAAAATCATTTCTAGGGTTCATGCCGGGTTCCCATAAACCGCCATGAACCTTCAACCATTTGGGCCATAGCCCGAAATCAGTCAAATAACACATGGGACCTCCGCCCAAACCAAAACACGTGGGAACTCGTCCTAAAATCATCTCATATGGGTCTCAGCACAAAACCAATACGCGAGGATCTCAGCCCAACGCCATCTCAGTGAAAACTCATCCACATATACATATATACATATATAACCCGTCCTAGGCACTTACGGAGAAGATGCCAACTCGGGACACACAGCCCCTAGGGATTACATCCCCGATATCGTCACGATGTCATCATATCTATCTAGTGCGCACACTACTCGGGGTCTCGCTCTGAGTCTTCTCCCAGGAATCTCCATTTGGGAGGCTCAATCTCTAGATCTAGTACGAGCTCTCTCTTTGGATCTAGTCCACAATCTCTCAGGAAATCTGGTCCAGTACCACAACATAATAAGTAACCACCACTCCTATAACGGGATCCCTATGGGGATACCCACTCTGGTCTGTGGATCGTGTGTTTTCTTCCTCCGCCTCCCACGGCGGCTCTGCCTGGCCAGCCACCACGTCCACCGGTCCTCCTCTCACTCTCTGGCCTCTCACAAATGTTCAAGGGTCAAGGGTTTGGGTTTTGGATGAAAATGATGGATCGGTTTTGGATGGGAAAAATGGAAAATGGTGGATGAACGGGGAAGGTGGATATGCATGAGTGAAATGGACTGGGCAATGGATGGGTGACACTTGTCACTCATCCATTGGGCCTTTCCAAAATATCTGGGCCCCACTTGCTGCAAAAAGTCCAAATAAGTTCCCGTCTCGAAAAACGTGCAATAGCGCACTCGCACTTCCGTGAACCGTAACTTGGTGGTCGAACGTCCGAATTCGACGTGATGCCTGTCTACGGATTCGCATCGTCCTTATCTACATAACGGTCTTTGGCCCTTCGCCATTTGACCTTCCAGGTCAAAAGTCAACCGTTGGCCCCTTTTCGCCCAAATTACCAAAATGCCCCCGATCTTCCGATCATCACAACTTCCTCCACGGATGTCAGAATCGAACGTGTCACCTGTCTATGAACTCGTGACGTCCCGAACTACGTCACGGTCATCGGCCAAAGCCCATTTGAATTTCCAAACAAAAAGTCAACGTTTTACCCATTCCAAGGGTAAAATCGTCATTTTGCCTTGAACGTCCGTCATTAATTCTTAATTAATCTCGCTAATTTGGGACGGGTCGTTACAGGTATGGTTTTTGGGGTTCATCAGGTTTGGTTAATTGAAACAAATGAAGACAAGGGGATATGCATGTATCTGTGTTAGGTGAGCAATGGATGGGTGACACTTGTCACTCATCCATTGGGCCTGTTACAAATATCTAGGTCCCACATCAGATAAAAGTCCACCGGTCTTGTGATTCGTGCAATAGATCCCTGGAACATCCGTGACCAGTAACTTTCCCGTCGAATGTTCGATTTTGACGTGCCACTTGTCTACGAACTCGTATCGACCTGATTTACGTAACGGTTCTCGGCCCTCGTGCCTCAGATCTACCGGGTCAAAAATTAACTTTTGTCCTTATTTAGGGGCAAAATCGTAATTTTTCCCTGAACGTCCAATATTCCTCTATTAGCCTTGCTAATCCGCAATTAACTCTTAATTAATCCTTAAAATTGGGGACGGGTCGTTACAGACAGACCCCTTCCAGGAAGTGTGCTAGCGAGGATATTCGGACAGAGAGCGTAAAGTGACGATTTTACCCTTAGGAATGGATAAAAAGTTTTATTTTAACCCAGATGGTCAAATGAAAGAGAACCGAGGACCATTACATAAATCAGGATGTTACGAGTCCATAGACAGGCGACACGTCGAAATCGGACGTCATACGAGAAAGTTATGGCTCAAAAAAAGAATCAAGAACTATTCACAGATTGTTCGATTTTCAAAAGTTTTTTTTAGTGGGACCTAAATATCTGGTTTTGGACCATAGGATGAGTGACACTTGTCACCCACCCTATGGCCCATTCCATATACACATGCATCACCACCATCATCCATCTTCATTTCATTTTTCTTCTTCATTTCCTCCCAAACCCGTGCCCAACCCCCAACCATCATCTTCATCCTTCCATCTTCCATTGTGAGACCGTTGAGGGACAGAGGAAGTGAGAGAGGGACTGAGGGACAGCCAGGGATGGCGGAACTGTCGCATGAGGTGGCTGGAAATCACGAAAACAAGGTAAACAGTTGGATTCAAATTTTGGATTTTTGATTTTGTTGGTGTTGATCGATTCTAAGGTTAGGATGTTGTTCCTTGAGCTCCTACAAGCTAATTTTCAATGGATTTGGACGTCGGAGGTAGCCGGAATGACGATCGGATGTTTGGCCGAAACTTTGGGAAGCCATAACCTTCAAACCAGGTACTTTCTTCAATTTCTGGGTTCAGATTTGGATTCCTAGTTTTGAGAAAATGAATTTGTATAGGTAGAACGTTGAGTTTGATTGAGAAAAGAGTGAGATATCAAGGTTTGAAATTTCAACCAAAAATAGAGTTTTCTGGCGGCTGGAGACAATGGCGCTAGTTGTCTTTTCCGACGAGCTTTGATCGAGTTGACCCGTTGACCGATTGAGTTGTCTCGTTGACTTTGATCGTTGACCGATGACGTCAACCTTAACTTTTGTTGACGTCATCCGTTGACTTTGACTAGTGTTGACTAGATCATTGACTTACGCGTGGGGGCGCATGGGCACGTATTTCAAGGTGAGATCAATCCCATTTGAAAGGTTTTGACGACCGGATCCATTAACGGTGATTTTGGGTCGATCGAAGAATGTTTGATAGGTCAAATTGAGGTTTATAGCCTAGGGATGCGTGTTTGGGATACGTTGACTTGTCCAGGAATTTTGGGGGTGTTTACTTGGGACTTCTCTCGGTTGGTGGTGACCTTTAAGTATGTATTGGAAAGGTCCGGACGACCCGGATAGTTCATTATAGCCGGAATGGCTTACGGCACAACTTGCAGGCGCACAACACGAACGATCTGTGAGTGGACATTTGATTTCTAAATATGATGCATGCATAACTATTTTATATGTTTTATATCTATGATTTGAGATGCCTTGATTGCATATGATTGTGGTATTTGGTATTTACATATAATGTGAAATTGCACTTATTTCAAGGTTTATGGTTTTATGTCAGGTTTTATATGTTCTTCTGTTTTCATTGGTTTGATTAAGGAAATGATCTTGGATTTGAAAATATGAGGTATCGGGCTTGAGGCCCAATTGGTTTATATTATTGGGCTTGAGGCTCAGTTGATTTATGGAATCAGGAATAAGTCCCAGTTATGGTTTATTAAATGAGACTTCGGGTATGCAACCCTATTGTGATTTGGATTTGGATTTGAATATGGGCGGAGTCCCTATGAGCTTTGGATTGGATCAGATTCCATGAATCCTGATTTTGTGGAAAGGGTTTATAGAGGTTATACCTCGAGGCGAGACCTTGTTGAAACGTTTAAAGCTGGATTTGAGGTACAAATAGTTTTACGATGGTTTTCCATTGATTTGATTTTGGTTTTACCTACCATCCTTACGAGTGGTTGTCTCCTCCAGGTGTCCCGTAGTATCCTGGAGTAGTCACGAATCATTTCCTAAGAGAGGCCGCTTTATGGAGAGGCTCAGAATAAGGATTACTATGGATCGATATACCATGCAGTGATCCGGGGGAGGCATACCATTATGGTACCGCCCAGACACTGTTAGACACAGGAGGACCCTCAGATTGAGACCCAGAGTAGCATGCATAGCTTGGGAACTGTGACAATAATGATTAGACATCTCGGATGTCAAGCATCTGGGATTCTAAGGATTGGTTAAACTATATTTCACTGGTTTGGTTATTTTGGTGTTAATGAATTTGGGTAGTGACCCAAGTGATTTGTTTTTGGGCTAAGACCCTAATGATTGGAAAGAGGAAATGGTTTTGATGGATAAAACATTTTCAATTATTTTATTTGGAAAACCTATGATTTTATTTGGAGCTAATGGTTGTGATAGATGGTTTTCTATGCATGCATGCTTTTTAGTGAAGGGTATATTCGTGAAATGATTTTATAAACTGTTTTTTTTTCGTCAACTCATAGCTTTTCCTATTTTTAATACCTTTTAGGTTGATCGTGGATAGAGGCGGTAGCAGAGACGGAGACATCATATCTTGTCATAGATCCTAGCGCACTTTGGTTGCCCCGAGAAGGTTTGGGTGTATCCCTGGTCTGGCATGGGGTGTTAGAAGGGAGCCTAGCACATACCGCGTTAATCATAAGAGGATTGGGATGGGTTGTGTTAGAAAACACAAGCCCACACACACTATTGCACACAATTTGAACAACCCCCACGTCTGTGGGTAGTGGCCGAGACAATAAGGTAAAATGAAAAAAAAATTACCTAGGACACCTGTCCTATTTCTAAAAATATCTTAAATAAAAAAGTACTAAAATACCTTTGCTTAATAATTACCAAAATGTCCCCGATCTTTGTAGGCCCGTAACGAACTCATCCGACGTCCGATTTTGGCGTGCCACCTATCTACGAACTCAGGATCTCGAGACTTTCATAATGGTCATCTTGGTTTCCCTAAAGGAGATCCCGATCAAAATGTTAGCACTTTGAATTTTGGTCAAAAAGTCAACTATTTAACTTTCAGGGGTAAAATGGTAAATTTCACCCAATTTTGTTTTCCTCAACGGTCCGGGTCGTAACCTCAATCCTTGACCTTGTAACCACCAGGTGAGTTAATTAGTGTTGGTTAGTTTTCCTAGTTCGAGACTCGAAGAGTTGGTCTCATGCATGGCTGTCAGACATATGATGAAGAGAAAGTGAGGGAGTAATCAGACAAGTATAAGTATTTGACAAGTTACAATGGATTTGGGCCTCCAAAATGGGTGTGAGGACCCGTGCCTTAGGGGCATGGTTAGCAATCCCACATCGCCCGGGGGATCTGGGGGATGTGCCTTAGATGTAAGGGCGCACATCTATCCAACATGAGGCCTTTTGGGAGATCATTGGCACAGAGTGTCAGGACTCGACCCTCCTCGGTCAGGACCCGACTCTAGCATGATATTGTCCACTTTGGGCCTCCTCGTGACAGGACCCGTCCCAACTGAACTTTGATAACCGCGCCCAGTCCTGCTCCCGTCTGACAAGTCAACTGAAGTCCCGAAATTACCCCTCAGCACCTGTCAGATAAGGGATAACTGCGCTGATTCCCGCTCATTCCTCCGCCTTTCGATCAGCCCCGATTCTTGTCTCACGACCGTCCATATCACTTGCTTTCCGAGCTGTACGCCTTTCCGTAATTTTCAAAACCTTCAAGGAATCCCAAGTCCTCGAATTAATCCAACCAATCCTCAAATTTTATAGACGTCGTAAGGCCCATTTTCAGTCAAATCTCCATCAATTCCCTTCCCATTTGATTTAGTTAGAGTCGTTTGGCTCCCAGAAGGCTTAATCTAAACTTAATTTCACTTCAATTGGTCCAACACTTGAAAATCGAGATTCAAGTGCCCAAAATCTGGTTTCCGGTTTTCTCTTCGGGTTTGTGAGTTTTCTTTCTGTTTTCTCTCCTCTTCCTTCTCGTTTTCACCTTAGAATTCACTTCTATTCTCTCTATTGAAGCTCTCACGGCTGGGGTTGAATTGATCAATGGATATATCTGTGTGTTGTTTTTTTTTTATCTTCATTTGTTTCAAACGGCAACCAATGCCACCCATCTTGTTTTCTAAGTGACAAATGTCACTCAACAATTAAATGAGTCATCCTATAGCTAACTCATGATTTGGCTACAACAAATGATCGTTTTACCCTTGCTTGCATAATTACAAAAATGCCCCTCACCGTTTTAGACCCGTAATTCCTTCATCTAAACTCCAATTTTAGCATGCTGCCTGCCTACGGACTCAGTGTCTCGGGACCTACGTAACAGTCCTTACGGAGAGTCCAAAAAGTGTCCCGAACAAAAAGTCAATTTTTGCTCCAATAATTAAGGGAAAAATTGTCATTTTACATTAAAACTTCGAAATTTACATTTCTCGAATTTCCTGGGCGTCACAACCTACCCCCCTTAAGGAATTTCGTCCCCGAAATTTGGACTTACTTAAACATGAAAGCATCCAACAAGCAAGTGTATCATAACATTTACAACTCTCAAGAAACCATTTAATATTACAATCACTCTGGACTACCCTCGGGGGCCTTGTAGGTTTCCTGTGGGGTAAGGGAAAATACTCGAGCATGTGGACCTAGAGCCCGACCACGTCCTTGGAATTCACTCCTAGTCATGTCACCTCCTCTATCACTTGTGGTCCCAGAAGTCGAGGTTGCCCTCGAACCCTGCTCTGTGGTGCCACCACTTGTACCACCATCATGTGGTCGGTACAAACAATTCCTCTTGATATGCGCAGCTTCCCCACAAAAATAACAACCAGCCGTGCTGAGTCGCTCAGGTCTACCACTTCGGGCCATATACTGTTGATCAGGAACTCGAACAGAACCCTGAATACTACCTGCCTCATTTCCATCATTGTCCGGACTGAAGCGAGATCCACCAGAATATCCGAGGGTAAAACCACCTCTCTTTGACGACGTCCCCTGACTCATAGTTTCAGTGTCTTGATGCACTCGACGTCATCCAGAACTCGAAGATGGCTCGCGTACCGCTAAACTTGCCTCTACTCGGATAGCGGCATCTGATAGATCTCGGAGGGTGGAATATGAGCCCACAGTCAAAGTGGCTCGAATTTCATATCGTAATCCATGTTCAAAACGTCTGCATTTATCAACCTCTATAGCTACCAACATCGCGACAAAACGAGTCAGACACATAAAACATTGTTCATATTCTGCCACTGTCATATCTTCATGTTGTAATCGAAGGAATTCAATTTATTTCGCATCACAATATGAGCGAGGGTAAAACTGATCTAAAAATAGCTCTCAGAATGTTTCCAATGCCAACGTACGGGCATCCCATTTAGTCAACTGTAAACCATGCCAAGACCGGTAGGCGTAGCCATCCAAAAGAAAAATGGCTAATAATACCATGTCCTCTGGGGGACATCTCATGACTTCGAAGATCCTTTCCAAACAAGTGATCCAATCATTGGCACCATCCGGGCCCGACTCACCACAAAACACAGTGGCTCCTAATCGTTGAGCTCTCTCAATATCTGGGCTTTCTCTAACCATGTCCTCGTCCCCCTCATCTTCAGGCCGTGCACGGGGCGCACGTCTCGGAGGCATGACGTAACAACAGAAATCAGTAACCAAATGCTTTGATACCAAATTTACAGGACCCGTCCCATCTGGACTTTGATAACCGCGCCCGGTCCTGCTCCCGTCTGACAAGTCAACTGAAGTCCCGAAATTACCTTTCAGCTCCTGTCTAACAAGGGAGAACTGCACTGATTCTCGCTCATTCCTCCACCTTTCAATCATCCCTGATTCTCGCACCACGACCGTCTTTATCGCTCCCCTTCCTAGCTACACGCCTTTCCGTAATTTTCAGAACTTTCCAGGAATCCCAAGTCCTCGAATTAATCCAACCAAGCCTCAAATTTCAGAGACGTCGTAAGGCCCATTTTCAGTCAAATCTCCATCAATTCCCTTCCCATTTGATTTGGTTCGAGTCGTTTGGCTCCTAGAAGGCTTAATCTAAACTTAATTTCACTTCAATTGGTCCAACACTTGAAAATCGAGATTCAAGTGCCCAAAATCTGGTTTCCGGTTTTCTCTTCGGGTTTGTGAGTTTTCTTTCTGTTTTCTCTCCTCTTCCTTCTCGTTTTCACCCTAGAATTCACTTCTATTCTCTCTATTGAAGTTCTCACGGCTGGGGTTGAATTGATCAATGGATATATCTGTGTGTTGTTTTTTTTTATCTTCATTTGTTTCAAACGGCAACCAATGCCACCCATCTCGTTTTCTAAGTGACAAATGTCACTCAACAATTAAATGAGTCATCCTATAGCTGACTCATGATTTGGCTACAACAAATGATCGTTTTACCCTTGCTTGCATAATTACGAAAATGCCCCACATCGTTTTAGACCCGTAATTCCTTCATCTAAACTCCAATTTTAGCATGCTGCCTGCCTACGGACTCAGTGTCTCGGGACCTACGTAACAGTCCTTACGGAGAGTCCAAAAGGTGTCCCGAACAAAAAGTCAATTTTTGCTCCAATAATTAAGCGAAAAATCGTCATTTTACATTAAAACTTCGAAATTTACATTTCTCGAATTTCCGGGGCGTCACAACCTACCCCCCTTAAGGAATTTCGTCCCCGAAATTCGGACTTACTTAAACATGAAAACATCCAACAAGCAAGTGTATCATAACATTTACAACTCTCAAGAAACCATTTAATATTACAATCACTCTAGACTACCCTCGGGGGCCTTGTAGGTTTCCTGTGGGGTAAGGGAAAATACTCGAGCATGTGGACCTGGAGCCCGACCACATCCTTGGAATTCACTCCTAGTCATGTCACCTCCTCTATCACTTGTGGTCCCAGAAGTCCAGGTTGCCCTCGAACCCTGCTCTGTGGTGCCACCACTTGTACCACCATCATGTGGTCAGTACAGACAATTCCTCTTGATATGCCCAGCTTCCCCACAAAAATAACAACCAGCCGTGCTGAGTCGCTCAGGTCTACCACTTCGGGCCCTATACTGTTGATCAGGAACTCGAACAGAACCCTGAATACTACCTGCCTCATTTCCATCATTGTCCGGACTGAAGCGAGATCCACCAGAATATCCGAGGGTAAAACCACCTCTCTTTGACCACGTCCCCTGACTCATAGTTTCAGTGTCTTGATGCACTCGACGTCATCCAGAACTCGAAGATGGCTCGCGTACCGGCAAACTTGCCTCTACTCGGATAGCGGCATCTGATAGATCTCGGAGGGTGGAATATGAGCCCACAGTCAAAGTGGCTCGAATTTCATATCGTAATCCATGTTCAAAACGTCTGCATTTATCAACCTCTATAGCTACCAACATCGCGGCAAAACGAGTCAGACACATAAAACGTTGTTCATATTCTGCCACTATCATATCTTCATGTTGTAATCGAAGGAATTCAATTTATTTCGCATCACAATATGAGCGAGGGTAAAACTGATCTAAAAATAGCTCTCAGAATGTTTCCCATGCCAACGTACGGGCATCCCATTTAGTCAACTGTAAACCATGCCAAGACCGGTAGGCGTAGCCATCCAAAAGAAAAATGGCTAATAATACCATGTCCTCTGGGGGACATCTCATGACTTCGAAGATCCTTTCCAAACAAGTGATCCAATCATTGACACCATCCGGGCCCGACTCACCACAAAACACAGTGGCTCCTAATCGTTGAGCTCTCTCAATATCTGGGCTTTCTCTAACCATGTCCTCGTCCCCCTCATCTTCAGGCCGTGCACGGGGCGCACGTCTCGGAGGCATGACGTAACAACAGAAATCAGTAACCAAATGCTTTGATACCAAATTTACAGGACCCGTCCCAACTGGACTTTGATAACCGCGCCCGATCCTGCTCCCGTCTGACAAGTCAACTGAAGTCCCGAAATTACCTTTCAGCTCCTGTCTAACAAGGGAGAACTGCAATGATTCTCGCTCATTCCTCCGCCTTTCAATCATCCCTGATTCTCGCACAACGACCGTCTTTATCGCTCCCTTTCCCAGCTACACGCCTTTCCGTAATTTTCAGAACTTTCCAGGAATCCCAAGTCCTCGAATTAATCCAACCAAGCCTCAAATTTCAGGGACGTCGTAAGGCCTATTTTCAGTCAAATCTCCATCAATTCCCTTCCCATTTTATTTGGTTAGAGTCGTTTGGCTCCTAGAAGGCTTAATCTAAACTTAATTTCACTTCAATTGGTCCAACACTTGAAAATCGAGATTCAAGTGCCCAAAATCTGGTTTCCGGTTTTCTCTTCGGGTTTGTGAGTTTTCTTTCTGTTTTCTCTACTCTTCCTTCTCGTTTTCACCCTAGAATTCACTTTTATTCTCTTTATTGAAGCTCCCACGGCTGGGGTTGAATTGATCAATGGATATATCTGTGTGTTGTTTTTTTTTATCTTCATTTGTTTCAAACGGCAACCAATGCCACCCATCTTGTTTTCTAAGTGACAAATGTCACTCAACAATTAAATGAGTCATCCTATAGCTGACTCATGATTTGGCTACAACAAATGATCATTTTACCCTTGCTTGCATAATTACGAAAATGCCCCTCACCGTTTTAGACCCGTAATTCCTTCATCTAAACTCCAATTTTAGCATGCTGCCTGCCTACGGACTCAGTGTCTCGGGACCTACGTAACAGTCCTTACGGAGAGTCCAAAAAGTGTCCCGAACAAAAAGTCAATTTTTGCTCCAATAACTAAGGGAAAATCGTCATTTTACATTAAAACTTCGAAATTTACATTTCTCGAATTTCCGGGGCGTCACAACCTACCCCCCTTAAGGAATTTCGTCCCGAAATTCAGACTTACTTAAACATGAAGACATCCAACAAGCAAGTGTATCATAACATTTACAACTCTCAAGAAACCATTTAATATTACAATCACTCTGGACTACCCTCGGGGGCCTTATAGGTTTCCTGTGGGGTAAGGGAAAATACTCGAGCATGTGGACCTGGAGCCCGACCACGTCCTTGGAATTCACTCCTAGTCATGTCACCTCCTCTATCACTTGTGGTCCCAGAAGTCGAGGTTGCCCTCGAACCCTGCTCTGTGGTGCCACCACTTGTACTACCATCATGTAGTCTGTACAGACAATTCCTCTTGATATGCCTAGCTTCCCCACAAAAATAACAACCAGCCGTGCTGAGTCGCCCAGGTCTACCACTTCGGGCCCTATACTGTTGATCAGGAACTCGAACAGAACCCTAAATACTACCTGCCTCATTTCCATCATTGTCCGGACTGAAGCGAGATCCACCAGAATATCCGAGCGTAAAACCACCTCTCTTTGACGACGTCCCCTGACTCATAGTTTCAGTGTCTTGATGCTCTCGACGTCATCCAGAACTCGAAGATGGCTCGCGTACCGGCAAACTTGCCTCTACTCGGATAGCGGCATCTGATAGATCTCGGAGGGTGGAATATGAACCCACAGTCAAAGTGGCTCGAATTTCATATTGTAATCCATGTTCAAAACGTCTGCATTTATCAACCTCTATAGCTACCAACATCGCGGCAAAACGAGTCAGACGCATAAATCGTTGTTCATATTCTGCCATTGTCATATCTTCATGTTGTAATCGAAGGAATTCAATTTATTTCGCATCATAATATGAGCGAGGGTAAAACTGATCTAAAAATAGCTCTCAAAATGTTTCCAATGCCAACGTACGGGCATCCCATTTAGTCAACTGTAAACCATGCCAAGACCGGTAGGCGTAGCCATCCAAAATAAAAATGGCTAATAACACCATGTCCTCTGGGGGACATCTCATGACTTCGAAGATCCTTTCCAAACAAGTGATCCAATCATTGGCACCATCCGGGCCCGACTCACCACAAAACACAGTGGCTCCTAATCGTTGAGCTCTCTCAATATCCGGGCTTTCTCTAACCATGTCCTCGTCCCCCTCATCTTCAGGCCGTGCACGGGGCGCACGTCTTGGAGGCATGACGTAACAACAGAAATCAGTAACCAAATGCTTTGATACCAAATTTACAGGACCCGTCCCAACTGGACTTTGATAACCGCGCCCGGTCCTGCTCCCGTCTGACAAGTCAACTGAAGTCCCGAAATTACCTTTCAGCTCCTGTCTAATAAGGGAGAACTGCACTGATTCTCGCTCATTCCTCCGCCTTTCAATCATCCCTGATTCTCGCACCACGACCGTCTTTATCGCTCCCTTTTCTAGCAACACGCCTTTCCGTAATTTTCAGAACTTTCCAGGAATCCCAAGTCCTCGAATGAATCCAACCAAGCCTCAAATTTCAGAGACATTGTACGGCCCATTTTCAGTCAAATCTCCATCAATTCCCTTCCCATTTGATTTGGTTAGAGTCGTTTGGCTCCTAGAATGCTTAATCTAAACTTAATTTCACTTCAATTGGTCCAACACTTGAAAATCGAGATTCAAGTGCCCAAAATCTGGTTTCCGGTTTTCTCTTCGGGTTTGTGAGTTTTCTTTCTGTTTTCTCTCCTCTTCCTTCTCGTTTTCACCCTAGAATTCACTTCTATTCTCTCTGATGAAGATCTCACGGCTGGGGTTGAATTGATCAATTGATATATCTGTGCGTTTTTTTTTTATCTTCATTTGTTTCAAACTACAACCAACTCCACCCATCTCGTTTTCTAAGTGACAAATGTCATTCAACAATTAAATGAGTCATCCTAAAGCTGACTCATGATTTGGCTATAGCAAATGACCGTTTTACCCTTGCTTGCATAATTACGAAAATGTCCCCCTCCGTTTTAGACCCGTAATTCCTTCATCCAAACTCCAATTTTAGCATGCCGCCTACCTACGGACTCAGTGTCTTGGGACATACACAACGGTCCTTACTAAGCGTCCTAAAAGTGTCCCGAACAAAAAGTCAATTTTTGCTCCCATAACCAAGGGCAAAATTGTCATTTTACATTAAAACATCCAAATTTACATTTCTCCAATTTCCGGGGGGTCACACCTCGTCCTCACTATTTTGTTTTCGGGAGCTCACGGTGCAACTTCCTAATGGATCACCCATCATGGAATTGTACCAACCTCACCTGGCTTAACTTTCGAGTTTCAATCAAATCCAAAGCCACTGAGCTCCCAAAAGGCCTCTTATAGAACAGTGTTCCGTAGCGGCCTACTCTATCTAACACGATATTGTCCCTTCTAGGTCGCATAACACACCAACTCAGCCCATGGGTCGTAGACGAACCAGCCCAGCCCACAGGGTTTTGTTCCCGGGAGCT
The DNA here is from genome assembly GCA_032719365.1 of Prinsepia uniflora. Lineage (NCBI taxonomy): Eukaryota > Viridiplantae > Streptophyta > Magnoliopsida > Rosales > Rosaceae > Prinsepia > Prinsepia uniflora. The sequence goes on along the minus strand of CM064868.1, from coordinate 46,461,796 downwards.
CACGGCTCAGCCCAATGGTCGCAGGACACACCAGCACAGCCCTACAGGGTTTTGTTCCCGGGACCTCACGGTACAACTTCCCAGTGGGTCACCCATCATGGGATTGCACCAGCCTCCACTCGCTTAACTTTGGAGTTCTTAAGGAATCCAATGCAGTGAGCTCCCAAGAGGCCTCATGTTAGATAAGTGTGTGCCTACACCTTTAAGGCACACCACCATTCCCCTTCCAGAACATTGCCTCTCGCAGGAATGTAGGATCATTCACCGTTCCCTCCAGGACACGGGCCTTACAATCCACCCTTCTTAGGGCTCAGCATCCTCGCTAGCACACTTCCTAGTCGGGTTCTGGCTCTGATACCATTCTGTTAGGACCCGACCCTCCTCGATAAAGACCCGACTCTAACATGATATTTTTCTCTTTGAGCCTCCTCGCCTTCACGGTTTTGTTTTCGGGAACTCATGGTGCAACTTCCCAAGAGGTCACCCATCATGGAATTGCACCAACCTCAACTCGCTTAACTTTGGAGTTCCAACCAAGCCCAAAGCCACTGAGCACCCAAAAGGCCGCATGCTACATAGGTGTGTGCCTACACCTTTAAGGCATACCACTATTCCTCTCCCAGACCATTCCCCCTCGCAGGAATGTGGGATCGTTCACCGTTCCCTACAGGACACGGGTCTTACAATAAAAAAATTTTAAACCTGTCAAACAACCATTTGACCACCCCCAGCTAGTACGCTACCAGCTGAGAACAATCATCTACGGTTATGAGGATCCAAGGGACCATTGACAGGTTAAAAATATTTTGATTGTAAGACCTATGTCCTAGAGGGAACAGTGAACGATCCCATATTCTTGTGAGAGGGAATTGTTTGGAAGGGGAATAGTGGTGTGCCTTAAAGGTGTAGGCACACACCTATCTAGCACGAGGCCTTTTGAGAGCTCAGTGGCTTTGGGTTCGGTTAGAAATCTAAAGTTACGCGAGTTGATGTTGGTGCAACTCAATGATGGGTGACCCCTTGGGAAGTTGCATCGTGAGCTAACGAAAACAAAACCGTGACGTCGAGGAGGCTCAAAACGAAAAATATCGTGCTAAAGTCGGGATCTGGCAGAGCAGGTCGGGTCCAGACAGAATGGTATTAGAGCCATACCCCGACCGGGAAGTGTGCTAGTGAGGACGCGTCTTACATTGAGTTTGGTTGCACTCCAAAGTTAAGCGAGATTGGGCTGGTGCAATCCCAAGATGGGTGACCTACTGGGAAGTTTCACGTGAGTTCCCAGAAACAAAACCGTGAGGGGTGGGCCCAAAGCGGACAATATCGTGCTATATGGGTCGAGTCGTAACATTCCTGGCCAACCCTGGTTTCCTCTCACTTTCTCTGGTTTTGTTTTGGCTTTTGAGTGGACGATAAGCATAGGTTCAGCTATGTTCCACCAAATCTCTCTCCCCCCCCCCCCCTAATAACACACCCACTTATATATATGTGTGTAAGTCGGTGGGAGAGCCGTGGAGTGAAAAATGGAAAAAAATTGGGAAAATTCTAGAACATCCTAGGCCCTTGTAAAATTACTAAAATACTCTCCGAGTCACAATTACCAAAATTCCCTTGCACTTCCTAAGCCTATATCGAAGTCATATGAACTTCATTTTGACATGCCGAATGTCTATGTACTTAAGAGGCCAAGACCTTCGTAACAGGTTTTTCGAAATTCCCAAAAGATATCTTGATCTAAAAGTCAACATTTTGACTTTTGGTCAAAATGTCAAATCTTTGACTTGTAGGGGCAAAATGGTCATTTCTCATTATCTTGAATATCCGGGGCGTTACATACTTCATGTCCCGTGTGCCAGTCCCTTGTGCCTGCTTCATGTCCCCTGTGTCAGGCCCAGACGCATCGCGTCTCCAAATGTCCAGTTCATAGAACAAGGAGTTGTTGTCGTGCAAGCCTAAGAATGCCATGCTAGGAACATGGATGATTTCCACACAAAAATAGGAAAAATCTATATGCAGCCATCTTTTAGGAGTTTTAATTAGGAGTTAATTTCCTTAGGTTTTTAGGAGATTGTACCCTATATAAGGGATATTTTCCTCACTTATATGGCTGTCACCCATTATTTTACAAACTAATTGTTCTCCCGAGAATTAAACCTAACCACCTTTCCGAAGATTAAATACGAGAGTTTAGCTGAATTCCCTAACCTTCCTCCATCTTCCTTACATTCCTTCTATGATTCAGAGTTCGTAGTGGAAAACGATCTATCTTTTCCATCCACGTTGGCATCATTAAGAGATTCTTGGATTCCAAAAGTGTAACTATCTCTTTTTCACCTAAACTCTTGTATTTAATCTTGGTTGTGTTTATGATTCAATATAAGTGATGGTTTTCTTCTTCAAATGATTGTAAACGTTAAATTGAATCTTTATGTGTTTTACTTTCTGAATTTTAGTTACTTTATATGTTTTTATGCTTTATACTTCAATTTAATGCTATGTGTTTATACGCTATTTGGTGCACTTAGAATAGGATTGAGAAGACTCAATGTTGATCGTGATTCAGTGCATTGAGTCAACAACTAAAGGTGAATCATATTGTAAGTGTTGATTGCGATTCAGTGCATTTATAATATGAAAAACTTATGAAAATAACCTAGGTAATGAAGGTAAGATTTCGTGATTGGTTTAATCGTTGCAAGTATTGGTGTGTGGACAAGATAAGTGAATGATGGTGTCACTTATACAAAGCTTAATTAGAAGTAGATTTAATTCCTAGGTTTTATACATGTAGCTTGTAACGACCTGACTCCCCTAGTACGATATTGTTCACTTTGGCCCCATATTTTTGATCATTTCTAGCCAAGTTTAACTAGATTGGGTCAGGAGATTTTGAATTCGAAACTCGAAATTGTTGTGATGATCCTTGGTGCCTGACAACGTGAATTGGTTGGGAATTGAAGGAATTGGGCCTAGGGCGGTTGGGAATGAATAGTCGATACTTTTAGTCGAAAATGAACAGTTGTAATTTGAAGGACTAATTCTTGTTTCTTGGATTTCAAAAAATAGTTTAGGTGAATTTTATGTGAAATTTGATTGAGAATTGAATGGAATTGAGTTGGGTCGAGCGTTGAGTTGAGCGACCCAAATTATAGGAAACTGTGTTGCAGAACCAAGCTCAGGAACGATGAACAGTAAGGAGCGTGGCCACCACGCGCAACCACTTTAGGCGGCGTGTGCCACCTTGGCTGAAATTCCGACCAACATGAAAGTTTGATTATTCGATGTTACAAATCCAACGGTACAATTTTTTAGGCGATCAAACATCGTCTCGAGACAGTTTTGATTGTTCGAAGGTTTATGTGTAATTTTAATACGTTTAAAAATCTCGGAAAATGATGGGATTAAAGTATGATTCAATTGGAGTGATTAGTGAACCTCATATTTTACGGGAAAACGTGTAGTTTAGTTCAGTTGCTCAGAAGGTATGTGTGAGTGGACTTTATTTTCCCTAAACCCTTGCATGCATTTTTATATGATTTTACATGATTTATTATGTGAATTGCTTGATGAGTATTTATGTACGATTTTTATGGATTCTGTGGTGATTTTACAGTAATTACTTATTGCACGTTTGATAGGCTGACGAAGTTAGCACGTTTTGGAGAAGTATTGGCAAAATTTTGAGGTACTTTTTTTTTATATGAAATTTACTGGGTTGTGTGAGGAAAATAGAGAATTTGAAGTGAATTTTTACAAGAGCAATTAGTAATTGCCTGGAATTTTCAATAAAAGGGACCTAATTGTGCCTAATTAGATCATATTATCACATGTGATATGGTATTTATTAATGTTTTTTTACTATATTAGGGATCTTCATTGCCGTTCGATTTGTCTACTACAATTTAGTGCCTAGAAAATGAAATGATTGTTTGGTGATTTTCATGTGTAGTTATTTAAATTTAGAGCAAATAAAAGATTTTGAAAGATATAGCGTTATCTTGAATTTTCTATTAAATTTTATGCAGATAATTGTTGATTATATATTTTTGTTTGGTTACTTGTAATTAGTTTGTTATTAATTCTTCATGTTTAACTTTGTCTTTCTCCATTGACATTTTTAGCTATTTTGGGTTTTGGTGTTGCAGTTATTTGTTGGCTGTAAGTTGATCCTTCTTTCCTTGATAGGTTGTTTGTTCGATTTTAATAGGTTGCTTGCAAGTTTATTTACTTTCAAACAAATTATATACCATTTTGTTCCCATTGCTGTATTTTAAACAATCACATTATACATATTCAAGCTATATATCTTTTACTATTGTATACTTCCAAATCCGCCACGAGTTACATTTCTAGTATATTTTTATGTTTATTTTTTTATTAAATTATTCATTTTCAAATAAATTGTTACGGATATTTGTTGGAATTAAAAGAAATTCAACTTATTTTTCTATGTTGCCCTCATTTATTAAGTTATCAAGGTGTCCTTGGGATTATGGAAGTTTACCTACAAAGCCTTTCTAACTATGAATATGAAATAAAATATAAATGTTTCATTTTTAATTTTTTATATTTGATATGTTTTTGATATTTCATATTTTTTGACCTGTGCCAGTTTCTGATTCTTCAGGGTGTACGGTATAAAGTCGACCAGATTTTGGGCATTCTCGTCTTGTAACTGGTAACCAGGGATGCCATTGTTCTGGAGTGCGCTTGTGAATATGAATCCTCCCCATCAGTAAACAAATATGGGGATTTTCAACAAGCATGGGCAGTGCATCCCTTTACTCGCACTGTCTTTGAGTTTCTCATCGACCAAACTCCATCCTTCAATTCCAGTGACCTATCAATGTCCACGCATGTTTGCTTCTTTGCATTCGCAAAACTGCAGTTTTTCCATCCCACCATCCAAGACCCACCTCTACGCTTCATTGTTTTGCACCCTTGTACACCTCTACCTGTCTTGTGGCAGATATTCTGATGCGTCTGGTGCCTTCTATTCTATGCGAAATCAAGGCCTTGTTCCTAGTTTGCCGCTCTGGAATCGCCTTCTTTACCAATTCAATGCATGTGGTTTGGTTTCTCAGGTACCCGTTCTTTACTCTGAAATGCTGTCTTGTGGGGTTGTGCCCAGTGTTTTTACCCACAGCATATTGATTCATTCATTCTGCAAACTAGGAAACTTGAGACTTGCCCTCGGGTTCCTTAGAAAGGCTCAAATTGATACTGTTTCCTATAATACTGTCATTTGGGGTTTTTCTCGACAAGGATTGGCTGGTCAGGGTTTTGGCCTTTTGTCTGAAATGGTGAAGAGGGCTATATCCATCGATACTTGTACTTGCAATACACTAGTTGGCGGGTTTTGTCGAATTGGGTTGGTAGAGTATGCGGAATTGGTTATGGATAATTTGGTTGATGGTGGAATTCCACGGGATGTTTTAAGTTTGAACACCTTGGTTGCTGGATATTGCAAAGCTGGACAAATTAGTCGTGCACTTGAGTTGATGGAGAGAATCGGGAGGGACAATCTGTTTCTGGATATTGTTACTTATAATACTCTCATTCATGGATTTTGCAATGTGGGCGATTTTGTAAGGGCCAAGAGACTTATAGGTGAGATGTTAAGATCTCAGAAAAGCGAAGATGGCCGTCGTGATGAAAGAGATGATGGCCAGAATCAGACTGACCGTTTGCATTTGAAGCCAAACCTCATAACACACACCACCCTCATTAGTTTTTATATTAAGCGGCAGGGACTTGAAGAGGCTCTGTCTTTGTATGAGGAAATGGTTTTGGATGGCATTTACCCTGATGTAGTTACTTATAGCTCCATTATAAATGGTCTTTGCAAGAATGGGAGGTTATCGGAAGCCAAAGTTCTTTTAAGGGAGATGGAGAAAATGGATGTGGATCCTAATCATGTCTCCTACACTACCCTGATTGATTCCTTATTTAAGGAAGGCTCTTCCATGGAAGCTCTTATCTTTCAATGCCAAATGGTTGTTCGTGGCATTGTTTTTGATTTAGTAGCCTGTACTGCTTTAATGGTTGGACTCTTTAAGGTTGGGAAAGCTGATGAAGCTAAGGACATGTTTCAGACAATTTCAAAGCTTGGGCTAGTTCCAAACCATATCACCTACTCTGCATTGATAAATGGGCTTTGCAATTTAGGAGACATGGATGATGCAGAATCTATACTTGAAGAAATGGAGGAGAGACATGTTCTCCCTAACACTATTACTTATTCTGCAATGATAAATGGCCTTGTGAAGAAAGGAATGATTAGCGAGGCTTTGAATTTATTTAAGAAGATGGTGCAAAATAATATCTTGCCAAATCCTTTTGTGTATGCAACACTAATAGATGGGTGCTTCAAGGCCGGTAAACAAGAATTTGCTCTGGATATTTACAATGAAATGAAAATGGGAGGATTGGAGGAAAATAATTTCATACTTGATTCTTTTGTGAACAACATGAAAAGGTGCAGAAGGATGGAGGAAGCCGAAGGATTGATTATGGATATGACTTCTGGAGGTTTGGTTCTTGACCGTGTTAATTACACATCTCTAATGGATGGTTTCTTCAAAGTGGGAAAGGAGTCAACTGCTCTTAACTTGGCCCAAGAGATGATGGAAAAAAATATAGGGTTTGATGTAGTTGCATACAATGTCTTAATGAATGGTTTGTTGAGGCTTCGTAAATATGAAGCGAAATCTGTCTGTGCTGGAATGAAAGAGTTGGGTTTAGCTCCTGACTGGGTGACTTATAATACCATGATTCGTGCATTTTGCAGAGAGGGTGACACTGAAAATGCTTTTATACTCTGGAATGAGATGAAGTGTCAAGGGTTAATTTCAAATTCAATCACCGGTAACATTCTGATAAAAGCCTTTTGTGATGAAAATGAGATTGAAAAAGCATTAGACGTCCTAAATGGAATGCTGGCATCTGGTTGTCTCCCTACCTCAATTAGTCATAAACTTCTGCTTGACGCATCTTCCAAGAGTAGAATGGGTGAAACAATTTTGGAAATGCATCATAAGCTTTTAAGTATGGGACTTACCCTTAATCTTGATGTCTATAATAATCTCATCGCTATCTTATGTAGGCTAGGAATGACCAGGAAAGCTACTTCAGTACTGAAAGAAATGACTAGTAGAGGATGTCAAGCAGATGCTAATACTTACAATGCCCTTATAGGTGGGTATTGCATAAGCAGCCATCTGAAATGGGCTTTTGCTACTTACTCGCAGATGTTGGCTGAGGGAATTTCTCCAAGTGTTGAAACTTACAATCTTCTTTTAGGGGGACTTTCAGGTGCGGGTCTGATGAAGAAGGCAGATGAGCTATTTGGTGAAATGAAGAATAGAGGATTTGTTCCTAATGCTTCTACCTATGATACTTTGGTTTCTGGTCATGGTAAGATTGGAAATGAAAAGGAAGCTATAAGGTTATATTGTGAAATGGTAAGCAAAGGTTTTGTCCCCCGAGCCACCACCTATAATATCCTTATTAGTGATTTTGCTAAGGTGGGAAAGATGAGCCATGCTAGGGAGCTTATGAATGAGATGCTGTCAAGAGGGACCGCTCCTAACGCTTCAACTTACAACATACTAGTCTCTGGCTGGTGTAAGCTCTCAAAGCAACCAGAGCTGGAGAGGAAGTTGAAAAACTCCTATCGGGCTGAGGCAAAAAGATTATTGACTGATATGAATGAGAAAGGGTATGCTCCATGTGAAAGCACCCTTCTATGCATCAGTTCTACCTTTGCCCGACCAGGAAAGAAGGCTGATGCTCAGAGGCTATTGAAGGACATGTACATAAAAAAAAAAACATATGATGAGTGGGCTAACCGAAGAAAACAGGAAAGACCCTCATGTGATATCATGCCTTTCAATTAATATGTGGCAAGTCTAATTCTTCAATTGCAAACCATCTCCTGAAATGCTAAATATATGGCTTGAATTCCTCATGAGTTGATGTTGGCGTAGTGATAGTATGTGGTCTTCAGTCCCACAGCCTTTATGGCTTAAACCATATGTTTGCTATGTTCAGTAAAAACAGTATTGGCCTTTTCATGTGGGTACCTTATCTGTTTTCCTTATCCTTTATCCTTTTCTTCTACAACACATAATCCCGCCACACTTGTCCATGTTTTGTCCGGATTTTTTGGATCATGACTGGTCAGAACTAGAACCTATTTTGTTCTTTCCTCTTTGGTCTGAACTCTCATCTGTACGTCATGTTATGAGATTGGAGCTAGATTATATTTCTTTGATTTTTTGTTTTGTTTATTTTTTATGTATAACTGTGGTGACTGATCGTTCTTTCATGTTCTTGATGTTAATTAATGTTTCTGGAAATTTACTGAGAAGACATGGTCCAGTACCCCCAGGGCGATGTCTTCCATAGACTTTGAGGTAGGTTTCATTCCAATTTTTTTTTTTTTCCTAGAAAGTAAGGATAGAAATATTGGAAAAAGCCTTTAACATTCTCACATAGAAGCATTTGAAATTATCTTCCTTGCTTCTCAAAATGGTGTTTGGGATTTCTGTACTCATTTTCCTGAACATAGCCAATTTTTTATTTTCGGAGTGCACCATCATTATTTCATATTGCTTTGCAAAGATCTTTTTGTGAGTGGTTGAAAGAGGACATTTCTCACTTATTTTCTCAGGTTTAGCTTGTTGAACCTTCTCTTTATGAATGAGTCACTTGCATACACTCTTGCATATAGGCCGAAGGGAGGAAGGAGCTACTAGGCGAAGGAAGTGAAACTGTTTGGTTGGATAAATAGATAAATATAAGTAAAGGAGGAGGACGGTAGTGGTATATGTACCAGTGTGCGAATTAGCACGTAACAGAAAAATGAACCCGTGGAAGAGGGGCTTCTTTTTGATTTGTGGAGTGCTACTTAGCTCCTTTTCAAGAGACTACCATCACCAACACCTCAGTATCTTTTCCTGCCTGCCTCTCAAGCAGATCTAGCTAACTTCCTCTCCATTATTGCTGGTTTCACTGCATACCTTTTTCTTTGGTTCTTAAGAAATATCTGGCATTGGGCTTGATTCCTTTTTCTTTCGTCTGCGATGGTTTTTACTTGGAAATTGGTTTGGAAGTGATCTGGTAATGCAGAATGGTCAAGGGCAGTTTAGTTATTTTGGGGTATACGAGCTTCTTTTATCCATTAAATATGGTTATGTTGCATTTTTTATGCAACAAAATCAAATATGCAAATCTTGTGATGTCTCCACTGTTGTTGATAGATTTCTAGTTATAGAATTTCTTTAGTTGATTTTTTATTGATCATTCCTTGTTTTGGCAACAGTGGGCCTGCGATGGTGTTATATTTTGGGTTCAGCAGACCCCACCCACCTATTTGGCACAATATGCTCCTTATGCAAGTTGAGGAATATGCTTAATGGCCTACTTGTTACAATTGAATATGGATTTTAGATTTAACTTGGAAACCTCTATTACTTGATATAATAGCTTGACATTTCCTTATCCTTGTATGCAACGCATTACAGGATCAAGCGTCAGATGAAACTGTATTCAAGGTTACGAGAAGAGCTATCAACTAGACCCTGACAATCGTCGAGTTAATTAAGGTTACATGTCTCACAGTGCATCACTATACTGTTCTTCAAACGTTTCAGTTCGTTGATTAAGCTTATGTGATATTTATTTCTTCTTTTACAGAGATGAATTGTTCTTCTTCTCCAGAAAACTACAAACCCCTTGAGGTAGGCCTTGATACATAAGAGTTCTTTAACCTTACTTAGAAAATCATTGAGTTGCAGTATCTACGTCGGAAGTAGTTTATGTAGGTGTCTTGTATCTGTCCTTCTAAACCTCATTTTGTCCTTTTTTTTTTTTGGCACAGTTTGGAGATAACAAGGCATGTGTCCATGGGTGTGATACTGTCAAGAACCCTATCGGGTGGGTTTATAGTTACCTTTGTCTTAATTGCAAGAGAACCCCAAGTTTGTAGTAGAGTTGTGCTATCTTAAGTAGAACTCCTGCCGAGTCGATGATAGTTAGCTAACTCATATGATGTACAGTTGGGTAGGATCCCTTATATATTCTGCTCATATATTAACTCCATATCCATTATAAGATCTGTTACTTTGGTTATTGACAATGAGGGTTTCTTATTTCACACATTAAGATCTGTTGCATGGTTCAAGTATATGTGGTAACTTTGGTTTGCCTTTAACTTTTCATGTTTACCGAATAGATTAAGAAGTAATAAGTTTCAAATACTCTCGAAATAGTTGCTATTAGTTGGTAACAGTCTGCATATACAAGTTTGTACGCAAAATTTGTTTTATATATTAAGTTTGATCTTTTGTTGGCTGTTTTCCATTTGTAAGAGATGTTAACATTTCTGAACTACTACTACTACTCCCATCAGGGACCAATCTCCATCGTGAAGGCATCTACGGAGATAGGTTATGGAGGTAGTTACATTTTCTTGGTTGTATTCATTTGTTTACCCCCGAAGAATTCATTAACCGTGTATATCATTTACAGGCCTTATAGGCATATTTATACATGTGTGTTTAAGAAGACAAAACAATTATTTCAATCTTTATCTAAAATAGGACAGGTGTCCTATTGTTAACTTGACCTAGGGACATATCAGTAACTTACTAAGTTCTAGTTAACTTAACCTAGGATAGGTACACGGTTCTATCTTAGGGACGTGTACAATGTTCTACATTCCCCTACAAACTAGGCATCCAGTGGGTGACCGGTTTGGATGCAAGCTTGCAATGGTGAGTAGTGCAGAGCCCTTTGGTGAACAAGTCTGCTAGTTGATGAAGAGAAGGTACAAACTGAACATGATGAGTGCTAGAGACAATCCTTTCTCGAAGGAAGTGGCAGTCAAGAGCTATGTGCTTTGTCCGTGCAGGAAAGGCAGGGTTGGAGGACATGTATGTAGTGTCGAGATTGTCAGTGTAGATAGGCATGCTGGGCTAAATGTTGAGCTCGCGAAGGAGGTTGTGGAGCCATAGGGTTAGGGATGGGCATAATTATCCATGGGCATGGGTACCCATGAGTATTGTTGAAATGGGTAGAAATTAGATGGGTAAAAAGTTACCCATCATCTAATGAGTAGAGTGAGGGTTTACCCATGGGTATTGAGGGTATTTAATATCTATTAAATTCAAAGTATATTCTTTATCCATTTTTCAAATTATCTATGAATTTTTAACACTTTCTTCTCTTTACTAATTTTTTTTTCTTTCTATTCTTACTATTATTATTATTTATTAGGTATTATTATTTAAAATTACTTTATTTCAATTAAATATCAGTTATTTCATCTTTCATCAAAAAAATTATACATAAAAATGTTACGAATTTATATTAACATCAATTTTTTTTTAAGAACTTAAATAATTCATTTTAAATGATTTAACAAAAATCAATGTAAACTATAAATTTTTTAAGATTTCACAACCATGAAATAATTTAAAGGGAGTTTTATAAATTCTTAAAAATTGTTTATAATAAAATTTCTAACGAGTGTATTTTTTCAAGTTTTGAATTCCATTTTGACATTTACTACTCATTCTTCAAAGTAAAATAAAAAAATAAAAAAAAGTAAAAGAAAAATGAAAAGCAAAATAAATTGAAAGGTATAAAAAATTAGAAGTTAAAACAAAATGAAACACAAGGAAAAAAAATTGAAAGGAGAATATAAATGTAAAATGTCATGGGTACCCATTACCCAATGGGTAGTGTTTGGGTAAACTTTAAAAAATTGAGAATGAGTCTGAATGGGTATAAAATCCATTTGTACCCATTTAGGGTAAGGGTTTACCTACACCTTCAAAAAAATCCATTTGACCATCCCTATATAGAGTGTCTACACAAGTGTAGGCTAGGGCACGGTACTCTGCTTCAGGTCTGGTGCGAGAGACTTTTCTGTTTCTGGGAACACTTGGAGATTAGATTGGAACCTAGGTAGATTCAGAAGCCTATGATTGAATGGCGAGTGTCTGGGCAACTAGCCCAATCTGCATCGGAATAGGCATGGAGCCGAAGTGGGAAGGCAGACATGCGAAGCTGGATGCCAGTACCAAGAGTTCCCTTCAGATAACAAATGATCTGCTTAACCGCTGTTAGGTGGATGTTAGTATCGGTACTCATGAACTGTGCAACATGTTGAACAACAAAGGATATGTCTAGGCAAGTCAGGGTCAAGTAAAGCAAGGTACAAACTAGTTGACGGTGGAGGGTAGGATCTGAGAGTAGTGTGCCTGCGTGAGCAGACAAGAGTTTCTTAGTAGACATGGGTTTGGAGACTAATTTGCAATCTATGATACCACTGTGATGAAGGATATCTGTAGTGTATTTGGACTACGTGAGGTGAAGCCCTTGGGCAGTAAGAGTGGCCTCAACGCCTAGAAAATAGTGCAGGTGACCCAAGTCTTTGATGGTGAACTCATGAGCTAGACTGGCCATGAAAGAAGTTAGGGCAGTAGTAGATTGCCAGTTAAGACAATATCATCGACATAGAGAAGTAGGAACATTAGTGTGGTTTCGTTTCAAAAAATGAAGAGATAAGGATTTGTCCCGCTCTAAATAAACCCATAGGCGATGAAGTAGGTGCTGAATCTATGAAACCATGCTCTGAGCGCCTGCTTGAGGCCATATAAGGCTTTGTGCAAGTGACAGACATGAGTAGGTTTCTAGGGATCAACAAAGCTAGGGGCCTGTTGCATATAAACTAACTCTGAGAGTCTGCCATGAAGGAAAAAATTTGTTACATCCAGTTGACGTAATGGCTAGCCAAGGGAGACTGCAAAAGTGAGGACCACACAGATGGTGGCAGTTTTGACAACTGGACTGAAGGTTTCTTGATAATCAAGGCCTTCTTCTAAGTGAAAACATTTGGCGACAAGTTTGGCCTTATGTCGTTCTATAGTTCCATCATCTTTCCTTTTGAGATTGAAAACCCATTTGTATCCTACTGCATTGGCATGAGGGGGAAGTGGAGTGAGAGACCAAGTGTTTTGCTGGATTAGGGCAGAGTATTCTGTTTACATGGACTGAGTCCATTGAGGGGAACAAGAGGCCTATTTGTAGGTTGTGGGATCAATAGGGTGATCGACAATGGAAACAAAGACTTGGGGAAGGGGGTAACATGAAACATAGAGTAGGTTACAAGAGGTATTGAGTCCAGCTTTGCTACGAGTGATCATGGTTTGATGGGCTTTGGACCAGGGGAAGAATAAGTTGGAAAAAAGTGAAGCTTTCTAGATTTTTATGGTTATGATTGTACGTGAATTTGGTTTAATCAAAGATGACATGGCGATTTAGGTAAACACGTGTAGTGGGGGCGTTTAAACATCGATATCCAGAATGTTGAGAACTGTAGCCGAGAAATATACAAGGTAAGAAGCGAGATTCTAATTTATGTTTAGTGTAGTCTCAAAGATAAGGGAAACATTAGCAGCCAAAGGTATGTAGGAGGTTGTACGGAGGTAGTTTGGCATGAAGTTTGAAGTATGGAGTGGACTAGTGGAGGACAGGGGTGGGAAGACGGTTTATGAGGAACACATCAGTTGTGATGGCATCTGCCCAGTAGCAATAAAGGAGGCCATTAGTGAGCAGAAGTGTACGACTTACTTTAAAGATGTGTTTGTGCTTTCTTTCGGTCAGGCCATTCTATCGAGGGGTATGTGGGAAAAATGGTTTTGGACACACTCCTTGCCACAATCACTGTGAAACGTTTTGATGGTGGTGGAGAAGTGGTTCTAGACATAGGAAAAAAAGCCGAAAAGTTGGTTAAAACTTTAGATTTTAGGCGTAGGCAGAAGTCCCAAGTGTAACGAGTGAAGTCATCCATGAACAAAACATAGTATTTAAAACCAGAAACTGAAGAAACAGGTTACATCCAAACAACTAATTGTATTAAGTCAAACGATTGCTTAGATGTGTGTACAATAGAAGAAAAATATTGTCTAGTACATTTGGATTGAGCACATTGATTACAGAATGGAAGAAAATTAAAAATAACAGCAGAACAAAGGTTGTTATGAGTAGACAGTTTGTGGATGACTTCTTGGGAATGGTGCCCTAACCGCAGTGGTTTGTCGTGTGCGGTGAGGAGGGATAGGATACAATGCATCCCTACATGGGCTTTGAAAAAGAACAGCTCTAGTAGTTAGGTCTTGAATGACAAAATGGGTGGGAAAAAGGATAACACTGACATTATTATCGTGGATGAGTTTAGCAACAGATAGGAGATTTTTGCGGATGGAAGGAACATGAAAGACATCTATGAGATGAAAGACATATGGACCAAAGGGAAAGGTTATATTACCATGTGGGTGATTGGGACATTGTTTCCATTGCCAACCATGACTTGGTCTTGGGCAGAAGAGGTAGATAAGTTGGGAGCAGCAGGGGCCATAGTGACATGGTGGGTAACTCCACTGTCTGGGTACTAGTTTGGGTCTAAATTTGTGGCCAGATGGAGACCAGCAAAAGACTGACAGATCTCATGGTCTGCAGACAGGGAGAGTTAAGGGCAGTGGGCTACTACATGACCTGTTACATTCCAACATTGAGGTCCTTGGAAGCGTGGAGATGGATGACGATAGGAACCTAGGATCCTATGGGATGGATGAGATGCTGGAAACAAACCAGAACCACGATGATTGAAGGGCCGTGATTCACGACCAGGACAGTATCCTAGCTGACCCTGTGGGTGGCCATGGGCGGCGTAAAAGCCGTGGGCAAGACCAAAAGGTGCAGGACTTGCAGTGGCTACATAGAGAGCAGTGAGGTTAGCAAGATTGTCATATGTGGGAGAGGAAGTTTGTTGGACTTCAAAAGAGAGGAGGCGTGCTTTTAGTTCAGAGAATGGAGGAAGATGTGGGAAGTTAAGCATGTCAGTGACTAGCATGGTGTATTCAGGGCCAAGGCCACGTAGAACTGTAGTGACTAGATCACTTGATGAAAATGGTTCATTTGTAACGACCCGTCTCAAATTCCTAGATTAGATTAGTGACTAATCACGATTAGTGACTAATCACGATTAGTGAGGTTAATCGGTGATTAGTTGGGCGAAATCGGACGAACGATGCGAAATGACCGTTTTGCCCCTAGTCGTGGCAAAACATTGTCTTTTCATTCGGGCCGTCAAATGGACTTTGACCGATGACCGTGACGTAGTTCGTGACGTCACGAGTTCGTAGACAGGTGGCACGTTCAATTCCGACGTTCATAGAAGAAGTTATGACGTTCGGAAGTTTAGGGGCATTTTGGTAATTTTGGATAAAAGGGGTCAAATGTTGACTTTTTGACCGGAAGGTCCGATGGCCGAGGGCCGAAGACCGTTACGTAGATAAGGACGATACGAATCCGTAGACAGGCGGCACGTCGAATACGGACGTTCGACGACGAAGTTACGGTTCACGGAAGTTCTAGGTTACTATTCACGACGACACGTTTTACGAGACAAAAAGTGCAGTTTGTCTCTAGTGGGCCCAGATATTTAATGGAGGCCCAAGGGATGAGTGACAAGTGTCACCCATCCAATGGACATCATTTTTCCTTCATGCATCTCACCTACCTCTTCATCGATCATTTTTCTTTCTTCCTTTTCAAACCCAAAACCGATCCATTCTTCCTTCCCAAATCCAAACCTGAACCCAGTTGATCATGCCCGTGAAGCCCAGAGACTAAGAGG
Source organism: Prinsepia uniflora (assembly GCA_032719365.1). NCBI lineage: Eukaryota > Viridiplantae > Streptophyta > Magnoliopsida > Rosales > Rosaceae > Prinsepia > Prinsepia uniflora. Next base: position 46,446,090 of record CM064868.1, on the reverse strand, counting down.
AAGGAGGGTGGATGATGGTGGCCGGCTGGAAGCCGCGCCGCCGTGGACGGCGGCCATGAAACCCGAGAGGTACTCAGTTTGCCCAAATTCCATTTTTAATTCGTGTTATCCATTATGGTTGCTTGTGGGTGTTTAGGAAGTGTTCAATAAGTTGCTAGGGAGGTTTGAAGACGGTCTGGGGGGTGGTTCACGGCGGAGGAGGGCTGGGAAGTGTTTTGGAAAAACAGGACCGTGAGGTCCATTTTCGAACCAAGGGGTTTCGGGTGGTTTTTCTTAGTTTTAGGGATTGGGTTAGATAGGAAATGAAGAAATATGAATTTAGGGATTGAAATGGGACCAAACGGACCCCGAATCAGTCCATAAACGGAAGAAAAACCCGAGATGAATAGTGTTTTGCTACAGTACTGGGTCAGTTCTGAGGTTGATGCCGATGAACAGTATTTTTGACCTTCTAGGGGCTCGTGAGGACGCGTGTTCCATAATTTGGGAAAGTGTTAAACACAAGAAATCTTCTATTCGATGTAAAGAAGATTTTGGGACTGGTCTCATGTCAATCGGACATCGTCTCGATATGTTTCGAGGTGTCGGAAGGTTTAGGGTCGATTTAAAAATAGTTAAAAGTTCGGGAAAATTACAGGGCTTTGATAGGAGGTTAATTAAGTAGTTAGTAACCTTCTATTAAAATTTTGACAGGTTTGGGAGTCCCGGTGATAGCGATCGGCTCGGGAGAGCCTATGGCACGTAAATCGAGGCGGCAACTCGGATGGTCTGTGAGTGGACCTTGTTTTCTAAATTGGTGCATGCATAAATGTTTATTATATGTTTTAAATACTTGTTTGTGATGCCATGAGTGCATTTGGATGTGTGGTTAAGTATAGGCACGTATTTCGAGGTTTCTGCCCTATACGGTGCCTATACGGGTCCGTGCGTCTTTATTGGTCTGAATGAAATGGTTTTGGATTTCCAAAAGGATAATGAATGTGATTTGATGAGTTTGATTTGGATATTTGTAGATTATATGGTTTCACGTAATTCGAGGCAATTTACGTGCTTGCACGTAAATCGAGGTTTTCTGGTTTTACACTGATTTTCCATTATTGTGGTTTTGGATATGATTTCATGAAATGATTTTGGATTTGAAAAGGTAATTCTCGGACTTGAGGTCCATTTGATTTAAGGAATCGGGCTGGAGGCCCAGTTGGTTTACGATTCGGACCGGAGGTCTAGTTTCTATGTGGATTCGGGCCTAGCGCCCAATTATGTGTTACCAATGGTTTTTATGGTTCATGACGGTTTATGGGAACCGGCATGAATCCTTAAAATGGATTTACGGGTTATGACGGTTTATGAGAACCGGCATGAACCCATAAAAGGATTTTATGGTTCATGACGGCTTATGGGGGTCGGGCAGGAATTCTTGAAAGATTTAAAAAATAATTTAAAAAGGTTTTTCATATGCCATCCTATATATATGATTGTCTCCTTCGGGGAGGGTCGTTGGCCTGGGTGGACCCCGGTGTAGTCACGGAGCACTGACTGAGTAGAGTCGGCCCCCAGTTGGGTTCCTTACTCTCAGGATGGGCATGGTTCGTTACCTCCAGGGAGGGTCATTGATCTACGGACATTGACCTAGGTGGACCTTGGAGAGACTTGGGTTTGAGACCCCGGTTAGCACACATGTAGCTTTATTTTACCGTGACAGGTTCTGGATATGAATATAAGGGATAAACATGATTTAAATTGGTTTGACAAATTATGTTTTATGATGATAAATGGTTTTGGGCTGAGATCCCACATATGTTTACTATGTTATGGTTTTCTGTAAATGGTTTTGGGCAAGAGCCCGTAGAACTTGTATTTACAGAATTTTGGGGATGAGACCCTAATTGTGGATGTTTTAACTTATGTGTTTGGATAAATGGTTTTACTATGCATGCATGTTTTTTAGTGGAGGGTATAAAGGTCTTTGATGAAATGTTTTTATAAATTCTTTATTTTTGTCCACTCACAGTCTTTCTGTTTTTATTACCCTTCAGGTTGGTTACGGTGTGGACTGTAGCAGAGATCGAGATATCACATACCTCCTCCGGATCCTGGCGTACTCTGATAGCCCGGGAGGGCAAAGGTCGGAAGTATCCCTTGTCTGACTATCCGTGTCAGACGGGAGCAGGGTCATCCCGCGTTAATCCCGGGGGGATTGGGATGGGTCCTGTCAGCGTGGTATCAGAGCATGGTTGCTCGTGTTACTCTGAATTCCATAGCGTATTTTGTGCAGTACTCCTTACGCATGTCGAGGATGTGATATCTCAATGGGCTACAGTTCGTGATCAACCTGATAGTTAGGGTGCCGGTACGATAGTTAGTAGGATTGGAATGTTTTGGTTCGGCACTAGATGCCGGGGTTGCCATCGTTCTGTCAGGATTGACAGTGTGGGACCCTATGTAAGGATGAAAGTATTATTACGTTAGCGTTCTGGATCGTGAGACGATTAGTTGGGATCGCTTTCACGATGTCGTAGGATAGGTTCCGACGACTGGTTGGATGTGGTAACTATCCGATTATCGGATTTGGTGGAGTTTGATGGATTTACTGCAGTTGGCAGTTAGTAGACGGATTCGGGGGATCATAGTTGGATTGACGGTAGGATTGGATTGACGTCTTTACGATGTCGGACCGCGGGGTCGGTCAGATTGTTAATTTTACTGCTTTTCGCAGTTGGGTTCAGAGTGACCCTAGAGTGTGATTGTGGAACCCTACCTTGGGTGTATGGTTCAGAAATGTGAGTTGACGAGTGGTGTGACCTTGACGACTATTCGGATTTGGGTTCGTTAGTCGGTCTAGTCATGTCAGCTTGTGTTGGGACTGCACTTCGCAGTCGGGGCTGTACTTTCCGATTAAACCTAGTTGGTTGTCGTGCTACTCAGTTGTGGTTTGGCGCAACTAAGGTCATGGGCGACCTAGTAGATGACATTGGTTTAGTTGAGTTGCGACTGGTTAGTGTTTGGTTGGGCAAGTTATCAGGGTTGGTACTTGTCGATGGAATCCCTGAGTGGGATACAGAGTGGTTAATACGGGCGGTTGATTCCGTTGGATGTGAACCTCGATTGTGATGTCTGGTAGTTGGGTCTGCACGAGTCTGTGGCAGGAACTACTACCGAGAGTAGTTGTAGTTATGGTTGTTGGGAATCAGGGACCTTCAGGGGACGTTTCCTTTTTCCATAACGAGTTATCGGGGTGACTGTACCCGGAGTTGTTGGGTACGAGGGAGGCAGATTTTCTCCTATTCGAGTAGAGGTACGGGATCGTCGTTCAGTATGAGCGGAGATCTAGGGTTGTCAGTTTTGCACATGGTGTGCCGATGCTGATATTGATACTAGTGTATATGATAGTGCATTGGCGCTGGTACTAGCGCTGGTGCTGGTGCCGGTGATTGTGATGACGTTGAGTCACATCCGTCGTGATGGGCTTATGTTTGGTATCTGTGGTCCCAGAGTGGATCTCAGATAGAGTTAAATTGGTTAGGGGACACGTGGTTGATGTCCAGGTATGTTGTTTCCAATCTTGTTGGAACTTCGGAATCGCGAGAAGTTGCGATTGAGGTGATGAGAGGAATGTGGGTTTTCCGCATTGGTATTGAGTATATCGAAGTCGGGTGACTGAGATTCTCATCTTCTGCATGGTGGCAGACGATGTTGAATTACGTGGCGTGGTGAGTGCAGCGAGTTTTGTTTGCATTCACGTAGGATGAGTATTGATGTCATTGTTTGGTATCATCCTTGGTTTTTCCTAGGTGGAATGACAAGGATCGATACGAGGTAATCAGTGAGAACCCACAGTCTCGGCGTGTCTCGTCGTTGACTGATCGGTTTAGATGTGGGACTGGGTTGAGGACTTTAGGTGTCATGACGATTCTCGATCGTACCGTTTATGGTTAGGTGACGTAGTGTTGAATCTGGATTGTGATCTTCAGGATCCAGATAGGTGGAGAGTTTATTACATGGATGTTTGAGTGGAGCATGTTGGGACTGAACTTCTTTTCGAAGTGAATCCCGTGTGGTATATTACTCAGGTGAGTAGTTTTCCGACGTGGTGGGATATGGTCAGTCTTAGAGATGTGTCGATATTGGGATTGGCTTCCCTATGAAGTCAATCGATGTTAATGTGGTAATCGGTGGAGCAGGTATCCGATAGGTTCGGATATGGTGCGTCTCGGTAGACGAGAACGAGATTTCAGGTTTTGGAATCAGATTTCAGGTTCGTCTCGGGACGTATGACTACGGTCATTCGACGTGGTCGAGTGTAGTCGATGCGATGCGAGTGTTAGTGGTACGTCTGGTTGCAGACGAGTTTTGTTCTGGTTAGCTGGTGTATGAGTGTACGCGTGTTGCAAGGTAGATTGTACTTTCCACGAGGTGGATGTGGAATTAGGATAGTTGGAGTTTCGAGAATGAAACTAATTAAGGAGGGAAGAACGGTTGGATTAGGTCGGTTGGAATTTCGAGGACGAAATTAATTAAGGAGGGAAGGTTGTAACGACCCGTCCAAAATTCCTAGATTATATTAGTGACTAATCACGATTAGTGAGGTTAATCGGTGATTAGTTGGGCGAAATCGGACGAACGATGCAAATGACCGTTTTGCCCCTAGTCGTGGCAAAACATTGACTTTTCATTCGGGAGGTCAAATGGACTTTGACCGATGACCGTGACGTAGTTCGTGACATCACGAGTTCGTAGACAGGTGGCACGTTCAATTCCGACTTTCGTAGAAGAAGTTATGACGTTCAGAAGTTTAGGGGCATTTTGGTAATTTTGGATAAAAGGGGTCAAATGTTGACTTTTTGACCGGGAGTCCGATGGCTGAGGGCCGAAGACCGTTATGTAGATAAGGACGATACGAATCCGTAGACGGGCGGTACGTCGAATTCGGACGTTCGACGGCGAAGTTACGGTTCACGGAAGTTCTAGGTTACTATTCACGATGACACGTTTTACGAGACAAAAAGTGCAATTTGTCTCTAGTGGGCCCAGATATTTAATGGAGTCCCAATGGATGAGTGACAAGTGTCACCCATCCAATGGACATCATTTTTCCTTCATGCATCTCACCTGCCTCTTCATCGATCATTTTTCTTTCTTCCTTTTCAAACCCAAAACCGATCCATTCTTCCTTTCCAAATCCAAACCTGAACCCAGTTGATCATGCCCGTGAAGCCCAGAGACTAAGAGGAAGGAGGGTGGATGATGGTGGCCGGCTGGAAGCCACGCCGCCGTGGACGGCGGCCATGAAACCCGAGAGGTACTCGGTTTGCCCAAATTCCATTTTTAATTCGTGTTTTCCATTATGGTTGATTGTGGGTGTTTAGGAAGTGTTCAATAAGTTGCTAGGGAGGGTTGAAGACGGTCTGGGGGGTGGTTCACGGCGGAGGAGGGCTGGGAAGTGTTTTGGAAAAACAGGACCGTGAGGTCCATTTTCGAACCAAGGGGTTTCAGGTGGTTTTTCTTAGTTTTTGGGATTGAAATGGGACCAAACGGACCCCGAATCAGTCCATAAACGGAAGAAAAACCCGAGATGAATAGTGTTTTGCTACAGTATTGGGTCAGTTCTGAGGTTGATGCCGATGAACAGTGTCTTTGACCTTCTAGGGGCTCGTGAGGACGCGTGTTCCATAATTTGGGAAAGTGTTAAACAAGGGAAATCTTCTATTCGATGTAACGAAGATTTTGGGACTGGTCTCGTGTCAATCGGACATTGTCTCGATAGGTTTCGAGGCGTCGGAAGTTTTAGGGTCGGTTTAAAAATAGTTAAAAGTTCGGGAAATTTACGGGGCTTTGATAGGAGGTTAATTAAGTAGTTAGTAACCTTCTATTAAAATTTGGACAGGTTTGGGAGTCCCGATGATAGCGATCGGCTCGGGAGAGCCTATGTCACGCAAATCGAGGCGGCAGCTCGGACGCTCTGTGAGTAGACCTTGTTTTCTAAATTGGTGCATGCATAAATGTTTATTATATGTTTTAAATACTTGTTTGTGATGCCATGAGTGCATTTGGATGTGTGGTTAAGTATAGGCACGTATTTCGAGGTTTCGGCCCTATACGGTGCATATACGGGTCAGTATGTCTTTATTGGTCTGAATGAAATGGTTTTGGATTTCCAAAAGGATAATGAATGTGATTTGATGAGTTTGATTTGGATATTTGTAAATTATATGGTTTCACATATTTCCAGGCGATTTACGTGCTTGCACGTAAATCGAGGTTTTCTGGTTTTACACTGATTTTCCGTTCTTGTGGTTTTGGATATGATTTCATGAAATGATTTTGGATTTGAAAATGTAATTCTCGGACTTGAGGTCCATTTGATTTACGGAATCGGGCCGGAGGCCCAGTTGGTTTACGATTCGGACCGGAGGTCTAATTTCTATGTGGATTCGGGCCTAGCGCCCAATTATGTGTTACCAATGGTTTTTATGGTTCATGACGGTTTATGGGAATCGGCATGAATCCTTAAAATGGATTTACGGGTCATGACGGTTTATGAGAACCGGCATGAACCCATAAAAGGATTTTATGGTTCATGACGGCTTATGGTGGTCGGGCAGGAATTCTTGAAAGATTTAAATAATGATTTCAAAAGGTTTTTCATATGCCATCCTATATATATGATTGTCTCCTCCGGGGAGGGTCGTTGGCCTGGGTGGACCCCGGAGTAGCCACGGAGCACTGACTGAGTGGAGTCGCCCCCCAGTTGGGTTCCTTACTCTCAGGATGGGCATGGTTCGTTACCTCCAGGGAGGGTCATTGATCCACGGACATTGACCTGGGTGGACCCTAGAGAGACTTGGGTTTGAGACCCCGGTTAGCACACATGTAGCTTTATTTTACCGTGACAGGTTCTGGATATGAATATAAGGGATAAACATGATTTAAATTGGTTTGGGAAATTATGTTTTATGATGATAAATGGTTTTGGGCTGAGATCCCTCATATGTTTACTATGTTATGGTTTTTTGTAAATGGTTTTGGGCAGGAGCCCGTAGAACTTGTATTTACAGAATTTTGGGGCTGAGACCCTAATTGTGGATGTTATAACATATGTGTTTGGATAAATGGTTTTACTATGCATGCATGTTTTTTAGTGGAGGGTATAAAGGTCTTTGATGAAATGTTTTTATAGTCTTTATTTTTGTCCACTCACAGTCTTTCTGTTTTTATTACCCTTCAGGTTGGTTACGGTGTGGACTGTAGCAGAGATCGAGATATCACATACCTCCTCCGGATCCTGGCGTACTCTGATAGCCCTGGAGGGCAAAGGTCGGAAGTATCCCTTGTTTGACACTCCGTGTCAGACGGGAGCAGGGTCATCCCACGTTAATCCCGGGGGGATTGAGATGGGTCCTGTCATCATTTATGGCAACAAGAGAATCAGTAAGGGTTTTGGCATGGGATGGGTATTCGGAGATTTGTCTTTCATCCTTTGGTGAGGGACACAATTGGAAACAAAGGTTTGTGGCATTGGCGAGAGATTTCTTGGAGAAATTATGGCGCAACTACTTCTAGAGCCAGATGTCTTTGGAAGTGTTAAAACCAACGACTTGAGATAAGATGGGTTCAGTTAGGGTGGCTCTTCACATGTTGATCAGAGTTCGTTCAATTTGGAACCATTGATGATAGATTGGGTTTGTAGTAGGACTAGAAGCAGAAATTAGGGCAGATTCAGAGGTTTCGGGTTGAGGAGAAGAGATAGCAGGTGTGGAGGTTGGCAAGGTAGAAGAAGGAGAAGGGTATGTTCCATCAATAAAGCGCCAGTAATTGTGTCCAATCAGAAAAGTTTTAATCTGACTTTCTCATAAAAAATAATTAGTTTCAATCAGTTTGTCATAAACTAGGGTAGAAACATGAGTGAGAAAGATTAAAGGTGAGGAGCAAGAATCAGATGCCATGATAGGAAAAAGCAGAGGACAGAAACATCTATGGTGGTCAGAGGACAAAAAGGGCTTGAAGAAGAGGACATGATCGACCATGGTGGTTAGACTTAATGCTTTGATACCATGAAAAAGTTCATTAACCGTGTATATCATTTACAGGCCTTATAGGCATATTTATACGTGTGTCTAAGGAGACAAGACAAAATAGTTATCTCCTTAACTGTATTTTTGTCTTTATCTAAAATAGGATAGGTGTCCTATTGTTAATTTAACATAGGGGCATATCAGTAACTTACTAACTGCTAGTTAACTTAACCAAGGGCAGGTGTACACGGTTCTATCTTAGGGACATGTGTACAATATTCTACATCCCCATTATTTTTTATTTTGTTGGAACTAGTGTCAAGGTACATTTCGTTGAAATATTTTGCTCTCTACAAGAGGCATACCAAGTGGTTGGGGTCGTAGCCGTGGCAGAGGACGAGCAAGGGTTAGAGGTAGTCATTAATGTGATTTATTACGGTTTTCTACTTGGAACGTGCCGTTTTTTCTATATTTTCCTATAGAGGTTCTCTAAGCATTATAATCGTTGCTTTTCTAATTTCACATATAATATACTTTAATTGGAGCAATTATGATTTAGGAAAAATTGTTGCAACGAATGACTAAACATGCAAGTACAGTCCTTCTGTTAAATTTCTTAACAATTTATGTTAAGAATAAAGATAAAGTAATCTTATCATCTATGTTTTTTTAAAACACAAGTCATTGAGAAATTTAACGGAAGGGTTGTTGTTGTATCTTTCAATATAATTTATGGACGTCTGTTATTCATAAAGTTTACAGACGATAGGTGAAATTAGTGAAAAGTTCATGGAGGCTGGTAACCATTTTCCGTTATGATTTGATTTGAGATGATGTGATTTTTGCAAGTTCTTCTTCTATCCCGGCTCACACCCCCCCCCCCCCCCCCTATGTTCCTACTTGTGGCTTCACCCGCATGGAAACCAATCCAAGTATCCTACGACTTGAGAAGTCCATGTCGTGCCCAACCTTACCACTCTGCGTCAAAATGTCTGGCGGTTTGCTACCAAACTCCAGAAGAACCCTTCAACTATCACTGGCCCCTTCATTAAGGAGGTTCCGTCATCTCCACCCTTTCACATGTCATGCCCCGTGGGTATCACCACATGTGTAAGCCCAATAGAACACACTTTAGCCTTACCCCTTTCCTTGGCCTCCCAGCCTTATGACGAATACTAGTCTCTAGACCATCGATTCCCAACTCAAGAACCCCTCAACTGAACCCTTCATTTACAGCTCTTTCTCCACTCCCCTACCACTAATCTCTAGAATTGTACCATCCTTACGACCTTCCATCATGTCCGAACCACCAATATCCAAGCTCTAGTTATCGAGAGCATCAAACCATGTCCCTAACTTTACGCCCATGACCTAGGGCTTGCTGCCCCTTGTGTTGTACACTAAGGGTCGCTCCCTAACAACATGTGTTTTCTTACTCCCCCTTAAGAGAATAAGGTTCCAAACACCGAACTTACTCCTCTCGTCCCTATTGTACCTTCGAATCCTTGTCCAAGGGCTGGGTCTCGGGCACTTGTGACACATGTGCTAGACCACCAGTTTAGGCATTTTTAGTGTTCAAGTGTTCTCGTTAAAATACACTTCATTATAGCTTTTTTACGGGCTTATGCATTTTTAGTGTCGTTAAACTAGCAACGTCTAGTAATGTTCTTAAAGTCCCAGTTTAGGCGCTAGGAATCCTTTGCCGCCCCAATTTCAAAAAAACTTCGTAGCTGTTTCTGGGCACCATATAGGGAGCCGATTGTAAGTTCGAAGGTGTGGACGGTTAAGTGAAAATGTTTTTTTTTTTCATTTTATTTATGTTCTCTGCTTTTACTTGTTAGGTAAAATTAGAATTTTTAGGTTAATTGATACCGTTTTGCAAAATAATTTTTTTTCTTCTTTTTTTGGATACAAAAACAGTTGTAAAACCTATTTGGTAATCAAATTTTCGAGAATGAAATTAGAAAATAAAAATATAAGATATAATAATTTTCCTACATTTATAAAATAACAAATGATTATTTGTTGAACCGTGGGATACAATTCAAAAGATAAAGAAACAAAATACATAAATTATTAAATAAAATGTCACCACAATATCACCATAGTTATTATCATCATCAACATTACCCATCACCGGACACGACTCATCCCAATCCTCTCTAGATTAATGTGAGATGTGCCATGCTTCCATCTGACACCCTGTGCCAGACCAGGGATACACCTAACCCTCTCGGAGCTTCTAGAGTACGCCATGATTCGTGGAGGCATGTGATGTCTCCGTCTCTGCTACAGCTCGCATCCACGCTCAACCTAAATGGTATTAAAATAGTAAAAGCTGTGAGTAGACGAAAATAAACAGTTTATAAAACTATTTCCGAAAAAGGAACACTTCACTAAAAAATATGCATGCATTAGAAAACAAGTTATAACAACCACTTTCTTTAAATCAAATCATATGACTTTTCAATTTAAAACCCAGTGAAAACATTCACTAATAAAAGCCATTTACTTAGTAGGGTCTCAGCCCAAAATCAAAACACGTGGGCTCTCTGCCCAAATCAGTTAAAAACAGTATACCAAATCCTTAACATCCTAGATGTCTGATCAATAATGTCACGGTTCTAAGGCTACGTGTGCCACTCGGGGTCTCAAGTCCGAGTACTCCCCAGGATCCACCAGTGTCCGGGTGATATCACTGAAAACTATCCTAGGGAATATCCATATCTAGCAATCATGATCTTGAGCCTCTCCGTAGAGCAGCCCCTTTCAGGCAATGCTCGCACTCTTGGTCCTGAGCCTTTCTTCTGAGCGGCCCCTCCCAAACAATGCACCGTGACTACTCCAGGATACTACGAGACATCTGGAGGAGACAATCCACGCATAAGGATGGTATATAAAATCGAAATCAAATCCAGTGGAAAATCATTATAATCCATTCATACCTTAAATTCATTCTAAAACATTTCAACAGGATCTTAGCCCGAGATATAGCTTTCACAAACCATTTATAAAAAATCTGGATTCCCTAAATCCGATTCAATCCAAATCTCATAAGGACTCAGCCCAAATCATCTTAATAGGGTCTCAAACCCGAAATCTCATTTCATAAACCAGAACTGGGACTCAAGCCGGATATTATAAACTAACTTGGCCTCAAGCCCGATATCATAAACCCAATGGGCCTCAAGCCCAATATCATAAACCAATCGGGCTTCAAGACCGATATCTCATTTCCAAATCCGAAATCATTTCATTGTTCAAATCATTTGAAACACAAGCACGTATGAAAACCTAGCCTAAGCCCAACGTACAACATAAAGCATAAATCTCGAAATACGTGCAACACCACATTTGTACGAAATACCAAAATATCAAAATCAATTGTATATACAAACAATATGGACTCAAGACATCTCAAATCATATTCATAAAACATCTAAAACAGTTATGCAAGCATCATATATATAAATCAAGTGTCCACTCACAGACCGTCTGTGCTACGCTCCTACATGCTGCGACGTAAGCCACTTGGGGCTATACTGAACTCTCCAGGTCATCCGGACCTGTCCAAAATATACTTAAAGGTCACTACCAGCCTGGACAAGTCTTAATCATGAACTCTCAAAACTCCCGGAAAAGTCAACGTGTCCCAAACACGCATCCCTAGTCTAAAAACCACAATTTGACCAACCTAACGATCTTTGATCGACCTCAAACCATCACCATTGGATTCAAATCGTCGAAACTATTCAGATTGAACCAGTCTCACCTCCAAATTCATACCCACGTGCCTCCACGTGTTGGTCGAACCTCCCAGTCAACTCTGGTCAAAAGTCAACGCTGATGTCAGCAAAGTCAACATTGACGTCACGGTCAACGGTCAAAGTTAATGGATGATGTCATCATGGCATCATACTGACGTCAGCCTGACAGGTCTGACACCTGTCATGTTTGAAAATGCCATGTGTCAGCCCCTGATTGGTCCACGTGTTCGAAACGTGTCAGTGTTGACTGAACCTACCAACTGTCACGTGGCATAACACCTCTGACAAATGATGACGTCACCCGCTGATGTGATCATCGTCTACCTCTCGACAGGTCGACCCGTTTCCAGCAACCGGACCTGCGACTTAACCTAGCTGTATCTCTGCCGTCCAGCCACCATTTCACACCATTTTTGTTTAAAAGTGATCCAAAAAAGGTCTCGAAATAACCTTCCCAACGATGAACAGTGACGACCAAACTACAATCATGCTTTCTCGTCGATCCCAGCGTCCTCAGACCTTCCTTTTGTCTTAGTGAGATCGTACAGTCCCTAGGAATACGATTTGAGCATTAGAAACATCCTAAAAAACCCACTAAACTCAATTTGAAAATTTGAACCTTAAAACGGTTTCGGGTTAACCTGTTTTGCTGGCTCCTCCGCCATCCACGATGGCTCTACCACGTCCTGCATTGTCTTCCCGTCTCTCACACGCTCTAAGTCTCCCTTATCTCTGTTCTTAACTGAAGAGGATGAAAATGGATGTTTTGGGATGGGTTTGTAAGGGTTTCGGGTGTTAAGGAACAAAGAATATAAAAATATTAGATCCCAAAATATTTGGGGTAATGGGCCAATCAGATGGGAGACACTTGTCACTCATCAAGTGAAACATCCAAAAAACCCATTAAACCCACTTCGAAAATTTGAACCTTAAAACGGTTTCAGTTAACCTGTTTTGCTGGCTCCTCTGCCATCCACGGCGGCTCTGCCACGTCCTGCATCGTCTCCCTGTCTCTCACTCCCTCTAAGTCTCCCTTCTCTATGGTCTTAACTGAAAAGGATGAAAATGGATGTTTTGGGGTGGGTTTGTAAGGGTTTCGGGTGTTAAGGAACAAAGAATATAAAAATATTAGATCTCAAAATATTTGGGGTAATGGGCCAATCAGATGGGTGACACTTGTCACTCATCAAGTGGCCTGTGCAGATATTTTACGCAATACAAATCAGCCAATTGTACAATTTCTCGGTGTGCATAAATAGTGTTATTTTTCTTTCGTGACACGTAACTTTCCTGTACAATGTCTGATTTCGACGTGCTGCTTGTCTACAGACTTGTGTAATGACCCGTCCCGGAAGTCAAGATGGCCGAGTGGTCTAAGGCGCCAGACTCAAGTTCTGGTCTTCGAGAGAGGGCGTGGGTTCAAATCCCACTTCTAACAGTTTCCATTTTGGAACTTGAAAGTGGATTTCGGGTTTGGGCTGGGAACAGAAACATGGAATTTTTATGGGTTTAAGTTCGAGTTTGGGAGGTGAGAGTTACGCTGTAATGTCGTAATTTTAGGGGTGGAATAGGTTGCTAGGAAGAGGATGAAGCTTTTGGGATTGAAAGGAACGAAAATGGACGGAAAACGGCGAAGAACCGCCCTCGCCGGTTCAGACCAGTCAAACGGCTAAGGAAGACGATGAACATTGGTTACTGTTCAGGCGCATGAAGCCCATGCGCAGCCCCTTTGGGAGGCGCGTGAGGGCGCGTGGGACAGTTTCTGGGGAAATGTCCAACATGGTTTTTAGTCTAATTCGGAAAATGCCATCTATTGGAATTGGCAGGTACAGGGCATCAGGTAGAAAACCCAGGGGAAAGACCAAGTAGATGTCGGGAGTACGAGAGTTAGAACTTCAGGGACGAAATTCTTTAAGGGAGGTAGATTGTAACAACCCGTCCCGGAAGTCAGGATGGCCGAGTGGTCTAAGGCGCCAGACTCAAGTTCTGGTCTTCGAGAGAGGGCGTGGGTTCAAATCCCACTTCTGACAGTTTCCATTTTGGAACTTGAAAGTGGATTCCGGGTTTGGGTTCGGAATGGTTATTCCGGATGCCGGCTTACGGGATGATGGTTTCAGACTCGGATCTGGAAATGAGATGGATATGAGTTCTGGGTTTGGATCTGGGATCCTGATGAGATTGCGGATTCAGATTCGGATATGAAAAATGGTTTTGGATTGGATTTGCTGGATCTGGTTATTGGGTTTAAAGACCCGGATTATGATATGACGGGGGCAGGCCCGGATTGGGTTTAAAGACCCGGATTGAGTTTAAAGACTCGGGAGCTTAAAGACTCGGATATTTTTATTTTCCCCCGTAGGCCTGTTGAGTTTAAAGACTCGGGAGTTTAAAGACTCGGATTATATTGAGGCCTGGATTGAGTTTAAAGACTCGGGAGTTTAAAGACTCAGATAGATCCAGCAGGTTCGATGGATGGACAATGTGGTTTCAAATATGTTTTAGGTTTTCAATGAGATTTGATGATGACGGTTTTCGATTATGGTGTTTCAATGGTTTTGGGCGGAAGCCCGGGATATGAGAAAAGGGAAATGAATTCAGTTTTCTTAATGGTTTAAATGACTTGAGTATAAATGGTTTTATGAAATAAATTGATATGCATGCATTGGTTTTTAATTGGAGGGTATAAATGTACTTGTTCTATGAACTATTTTTAAACTTATACTTTATTTTTGTCCACTCACAGTCTCTTCTTGTTTTCAATACCCTCCAGGTTGTTGCGGAGCGGGCTGTTGGTCGAGAGGGACGGAGACATCACACCCGCGATCCACAGTAGATTCAGCACACTCTGGGAAGTCTGGACACTTCTAGGACGGTCGGATCAAGAATCCCTTGTCCGACTTACGTGTCACACGAAGGTTAAACGTCGGTTTAGCCTACGTGTCATGCGTAAGTTAGACGGGAACAGGACTTGGCCCTTAAGCCCGGCGGATTGGGGGTGGGTCCTATCACTTGTATCATCTCGATCTACGTATTAGTCCTCGATCTTCGTGCATTTGATGTCCCGAGTCAAAAGTCAACATTTTGCCCATTATAGAAGCAAAATCGTCAATTTATGTTGCTCGTCTGAAAAATCCTCAATTAGTCCTTATTACTCCGTAGATTCGGGACGGGTTGTTACAATTTTCCCTCAAAGAATTTCGTCCTTTGAATTGAAATTGATCCAAATCCACATCCAAACTATGGAAATCCAATTTTTCCTCCAACTCAAGGTGCTGTCGTGTAAACACACACGTCTAACAACCAGCTGCAGTACTCGTCTGTACCTAAACTTCACTCGATGTTAACCACAATCCACAGTCAATGCTGAAACTCAGCTCAACCTCTGTGACCATAACCAACAAACACGTGACCGCCTGTCACTGAGAGCTTCCAAAGCTCCAAAACTCAACTCTGACAAACCAAGTCTTAATTTCCCAAATGTCGACTCTCCTGTCTCGAAAACCAAGTCTCGATTTCCAAATCTCGAGAATCCAAACATCAGATCCAAGTATCACTCAAGACGTCAACACGCATCAATCTCACCTATCACCTACTCATGTGCACTCGGAATCAAAACTGACAAGTTAACTTACCGTCCTGCTCAGTTGACAAGTCGTGCCGACAATCCAACTAAACCAAGCTAGCACCTTTCAGCTTTCACCCTAACGACCTTTCCTAGCTCTACTGTCACTGCTCCACTGTCACTACTCGAGTCATTAAAAAAAACCTCGACTCACTCTAGAGTCCTACCAAGGTACCTCGTACCAAACCTCGTCTCACTCAGCGTCCAACGCTATGATCCTGACCCCTTTCGAGCCCCAAACTGTCATCTAATAATAAACTAACATCTCACTCACCTGACTGGATCTGGATCCCATCGAAAAAATACCCTAGCAGAAATAACACAACTCAAACCCTAGGATTCCTCTAGCCCACCACTGCTCTGAGCTCTAAGCTCATACCATCACTGAACCCTTTCAAGATCACTCTGCTTTAGTACACAGTATTCGATGTCCAGTCCACGTTCTCGATGAACCAACAATATCGGACCCAATTCGATTACCAACACATCCAAAACTACTGTCCAACGTGCCCTACTCACAGGTGTACACCACACACAACCACAGGGCACTACTCAGGCCTGCCTAAGAACTATACTCATGAACAACGCAGTACGAACAAACAACCGCAACTAGTCCACGTACCACAACAACCCCGAATCTAGTCCGTCCACTGCATAGTTACTAGCCAAACACGCTTCAATTCTAGAGTGAGTCTGTTTGATTATGTTCTATACATATCATACTCTTTAACTTAGTGTTCATTCTGCGTTTCCTGGTCACCTGACCAACACTTGAGACGTGTCCACACATTCTCGTCTAGAACATCGAAACCAACCAACTCATGTCCACCAAGATGTACAAATCCAAACCTCGACACTAAGAGTGGTCAAATTCTGAAGTCGTGCTCTTAACCTCTAATCCAGTAACACTCTCAACTCAAACGACTTGACTCATCCCTAAGTCAATCGTGTTAACGAGCTGCAAACACGGGGATAAACCTCCACTCGATAGTCAAAACACTCATCCTGTTAGAGTGAGTCTAAAGTCTATCGTCTTGATTGCAGTGGCCTGTCCCAAATTCTCTCATTCCACCACTAACTCGATCACCCATCACAAGATCCTCAATCCTCTCTATCGTCGTGATCCAAGCTCGTAAGCAATAGAACTTGTCATCGCTCACTCTTTGGATTTCGGATTTCCTGTACTTAGCCCATGATCATTTCCTAAAATGGGATACTGTCAGGACCCACCCCTAATCCCCCGGGATTAAGGGCTAAATCCCGATCCCGTCTAACTTACGCATGACACGAAGACTAAACCGACGTCCAACCTTCATGCGACATGTACGTCGGACAAGGGATTCTCGATCCAATCATCCGAAAAGTAACCGGTCTTCACAGAGTATACCGAACTACTGTGGATCGCAGGTGTGATGTCTTCGTCTTTCTCGATCAACAGCCCGTGCCGCAACAACTTGGAGGGTATCGAAAACACGAAAAGACTGTGAGTGGACAAAAATAAAGAATAAGTTTAAAAACAGTTCAATAAAACAATTACAGTTATACCCTCCATTTCAAACCAATGCATGCATATCAAATTTATGTCATAAAAACCATTCAATATTTCGGTTAAGCAAACCATGTAAGAAAAACCGAACACAGGTTCTTTTTTCCAAATCCCGGGCCTCAGCCCAAAACCATCGAAAACCATTTCATCCGGGCATAGCCCAAAACCTCGGAAAACCTTTATTGAAAACCATGCCACATTTCCATTCATCGAACCTGCTGGATCTATCCGAGTCTTTAAACTCCCGAGTCTCTAAACTCAATCCAGGCCTCAATATAATCCGAGTCTTTAAACTCCTGAGTCTTTAAACTCAACAGGCCTACGGGGGAAATAGCATAATATCCGAGTCTTTAAACTCCCGAGTCTTTAAACTCAATCCGGATCTTTAAACCCAATCCGGGCCTGCCCCCGTCATAATCATATCCGAGTCTTTAAACCAAATAACCAGATCCAGCAAATCCAATCCGTAAACCATTTGAAAACCTTTTTCCGTTTCCGAATCCGAATCCGTAATCTCATCACGATCCCAAATCCGCAATCTCATCACGATCCCAAATCCAAACCCAGAACTCATATCCATCTCCTTTCCAAATTCGGGTTCACAACCATCATTCCGTAAGCTAGCATCTAGAATAACCATTCCAAACCCAAACCAGGAATCCACTTTCAAGTCCCAAATCGAATCCCGAATCGTCATCTGGAAATCCGATTCAAAAAACCGAAATCACGTTTCTTAAAACCGTTTTTTTTTTAACTGGGCTTCAAGCCCGAAAACCCTTTTCTGAAATCCACTTTAAATTATTGATATTAAATCATATTTCAAATTCCGACATTAAAGCATTAAAACCAGGTTCAAATCACAACATCCATCAAATCTCGTAAATCGTGAAATTGCATAAATTCCTTGAAAACCGTGTAAAATCGTAAACTATCAAGATCATAAATAAAATCATAGAATCACGTATAGAAAACATATAAAACATATAAAACATATATGCATGCATCAAGAGTTAGAAAACAAAGTCCACTCACAGACCATTCCGACGTCGCCTCGATACGGGCGCATTTACGCCGTTCTCGGCCATTCCGCTATTCTCGGCTTTCCCGAACCTATCCAAATCTCATACCAAGGTCACTAACTACTTCACAAAGGTCATACTAAAGCCCCATAATTTTCCCGTATTTTTAACTATTTTTAACCGAGCCCTATACTAATGTCCGATTGACTCGAAACCAGTGCCAAAATGTTTGTTACATCAAATACTTTAAAAGTCTTGTTGGAAGATTTCACAAACTACCCCTCACGCGCCCCCACGCGTGTCTGGAAGTTTCTGCGCGTGAAACCCACACGCGTGAATAGTGTCACCATCAACCTTGCTTCGACCCGGTCTAGGCCCGGTTCAGACCGACTACTGTAACTCGACCGGCGTGGCCGGTTTTCAGCCATTTCTGACCAGTTTCAACTTCTGTTTCATCCCTTAGCTTCGTCCTATCCTATAGACTCGATCTATGCCTTTAAAACATGAAATAAAGCACTAAATCATACCTTCCAAGTTCGAATTCAAAAACCAGAAAAATTCCTGTTTTTGTTTCCGGCCACCAGCAGCCCTCTCAGGCACGACTTCGACTCCTTGGCCCAGTAGCAACCTCCTACAACTGTAAGGAGCATTAGAACGACTCAACAGCTCCCTAAAACCAACAACTTCCAAACTGAACCAAAACTGGGAAAAACAGGGGAAACCGATAACTTACCGTTTTCTGACCGCCGCCGTGACCTCCACTGTGATTCCTAAGGTCCAAGCAGCAATCCTTAACTCCCTAACCACTACCACAGATCAACTAAACCTCATTTGATCGATTGAGGTTCCACACCCGTCCACAATTCCTTCTCTGTTTTCACTGAGTTCCTCACTTCTCTCACACACAGTTAGCCTTCCAACCTCACCAAACCACGATCAAACACTCACTCAACCGCCCTTGATCACTCACTCAAAGCCAACACACTCACACTGAACACTAATCGGATTTTACCTCACGGCCTCACAGTCCCTGTTTTTTTTTCTCAGCTGAACGGTAACAAACCCAAACGATTTTAAACAAACCCGTGAAAGTGGCTAGAACCCACTAGACATAAGCCAGGTGTCAAAACCCTGTGGTCCACACTCCAAAATATCCAATTAATTCAGCACATGTGTCCTTATCTGATTGGGCACACTTCCCCAGATGTCGAAAGACTAAAATACCCCTGCAAGTCCAAATTACCATTTACCCCTCACCTTTCTAGACCCATATCTTAACCGTTCGAAGTCCGATAAAGGCGTACCGCCTATCGTTGTACTCAGGACATCGAGACCTATCTAACGGTCCTTGGTTTACGTAAAAACTAGTGGTCAAACAAAAAGTCAACAAATTCCCCTATTTTTAACCAAATTACGATAATGCCCTCGACCTTCCGAACACCATAACTTTCTCTCCGATTGTCCGAATCGGACATGCCACCTGTCTACGAACTCGTGATGTCCCGAACTATGTCATGGTCATCGGTCAATGCCCAATTGACCACCTGAACTAAAAGTCAACATTTTACCCATTCTAGGGGCAAAATCGTCATTCTACGCCACCTGTCCAAACGTATTCAACTAATCACCGATTATCTTTGTTAATTCGTCATTAACTACTAAGCTAATCCCGACTTCTGGGTCGGGTCGTTACAAATACTCAAAGATGATAACATCAAAAGTCATCATACGGGAGTGTAAATACCAA
Organism: Prinsepia uniflora; assembly: GCA_032719365.1. Classification (NCBI taxonomy): domain Eukaryota; kingdom Viridiplantae; phylum Streptophyta; class Magnoliopsida; order Rosales; family Rosaceae; genus Prinsepia; species Prinsepia uniflora. The sequence goes on along the minus strand of CM064868.1, from coordinate 46,426,377 downwards.
TCCAACTACACTCACCAACGTCAGGTAACACTCAACAACATCTGATTCTCAACTCATTCAAATTGATCGATTACCCATCCTGACATCCATGCACCAAGAGGAATTGCAACTATGCCATTATCATAGAAGCAGAAAACGAGAAGTCTCATTCACCAACCAATAGTATATGTTGATAACTACTATAGTGATTCTTCCATGACCTAGTCATTCCTCAATTATGCTTCATCCTGACAAACTTATACTCCCAAGGGTGATGAGCAATTCACTAGGAACTTTCACGAAAAGGAAGTATCTTTATTAGCAGTCTAGTTAGAATCAACCCCCGAAGTTTCGCTCTTTTCGATGGAACTCGGGACATCACTACACGTCTATTTTCCATTATACCGTTTATGCACATCCAATTGGTAGCGATGAAATCACCTGATTTTCGCATCCCAACTCTTATGGAATCAACTCCCGCACCCGATACTCGTGCACACTTACCAAGGCAAGTCAAAACTCCTGTCTCACAACCACTAGTGAACTTATCACCAAACCAGGTATCCAGAACTTCCAGTAAACCAAGGAAACTCCAATTCACTGCATCATTCGGGATCCTCACTATCCCGCTCAACGATTACTGTCCTCGTCCAACTGCCTCGTAAGTCTCGAAGCTAACGGTAACTCTCGTTTTAGCTCCCTAAGTCCACGAATCTCCATGACGCCTCTATGTCAACCAAGGCACTCGGTCACCATTGGGGTTCCATCCAACTCACCTCAATCATCTCCAATCACGCCAGAGGGGATGATGTGGCATCTCGATACAATTCCTATTTACCAAGCTCATTCGCACTTTCCAAAGCTCGACTAGACGATGAGCTCATCCATTCGTACACTACGACAAATCGCAAACCTCTGCTCGTCACTCAACAACACTGAGAAAATCCACATAAGAAACGTTCCTCGAACGTCGCCCAACTCTCAATAGTCTCAACCACAACCCTCGATAGCCATGTCTGCCACAACCACGTGCAGACTAACCCAAGAAACACTCCACTATCGAGACTCTGAGTACGAATTCTGTACTAACCAGTCCCTGTCCGACCCATAAGTACCACTCTCCTAGTATCAGGACTCGTCCCAAATCCCTTGGGATTAACGTGGGACACGCCTGATCCCGTCTGACACGAAGTGTCAAACTAGGGAAAATTCCGTCTCTAGCCTTCACCGAGGCTTCCAGAGTACGCCAGGATCGTAGGAGGAGGAGTGTGATGTCTCGTTTCTGCTACAGCCCGCATCCGTGATCAACCTGAAGGGCATTAAAACCACGAAAACTGTGAGTGGACAAAATAATATTTTAATAAAAACATTCCATAAAAGACCTTCATGCCCTTCACTAAAAGCATATGCATGCATTCAAAAACCATTTATCAAACATTCATAAAACCCTTTGAAAACATTCTAAAAACCTTTCAAGGGTTCATGCTCGGTCCCCATAAACCGTCATGAACTATAAAAACCTTTCAAGGGTTCATGCTGGTCCCCATGAACTGTCATGAACCATAAATCCATTTATGGGTCCCGACCTGAAATCACAAAAACTCGTAAATACAAACAGGTGGGAACTCAGCCCAAATCATTCTCAGTGAAATACCAAAACATACAATACAGGGTCTCCGCCCCAAACCATTTTCAAAACATCGAATACGGGGTCTCCGTCCCAAATCACATTCCAAAACATGGAACACGGGGTCTCCGCCCCCAAATTACTTTCTGTAAACCACATACGTATCGACATACGTATAACCCATCTGTGGCACTTCCGAGAAGATGCCAACTCGGGGCACACAGCCCCTAGGGAACACATCCCCGATACGTGTCACGATTCATCCCTATACTAGTGTTCAAACTACTCGGGGTCTCACTCCGAGTCTTCCACCAGGAATTTTCCATCTGGGAGGCTCTATCTCTGGATCTAGTTTGAGCTCTATCTCCGGATCTAGTCCGAACATCTCTCCGAAATCTGGTCCGAGACCACATCATAACTTCCACCCATGGAACTGGATCCTTATGGGGATACCTATTCTGGTCTGTGGATCGTGACTCTCCAGGTCGACGTTTGGAGGAGACCAAATCAAATCATATGAAGGGTTTATTCATTTTCAAATACTTTCTTTCTTAAAGCATATTTCAACTGGGTCTCATACCCGATTCATCTTAATAGGATTCCTCGAATCCGATTCAAACTCACTTTCATAGGCCTCGGCCTAAATCCACAGTTTAATAAGGTCTCATGCCCGAGTTCTCATTTCACAAACCGAACTGGGACTCAAGCCCGATTTCACAATCAACAAGGCCTCAAGCCTGATACCACAGCTAACTGGGCCCTAAGCCCGAAACCACAAACCAACGGGGCCTCAAGCCCGATTTCACAACCAATAGGGCCTTAAGCCCGATACTACAGTCATCAGGGCCTGAAGCCCGATATTACAACCAAATGGGCCTCAAGCCCGGATTTATAAACCAACGGGGCCCTCGGCCCGGTCGTGTACTCAAATGGACCCTCAGTTCGATTCCTCGTCAAATCAAAGGGACTCTAGTCGAAGAGTTCGTAAATCAAATGGGTCTCGTGCCCGATTTCATATTTCTAAATCCAAAATCCATTCATTAAATCATCATTGAAAACACAGTACGCAAAGGTACGACATAAAGCCAAAAATCTCGAAAAACGTGCAAATATGTCGATCCTAAGCTACCACAAAAAAATGCACTCATGGCATCACAAAACATGTTCTAAAACAAATATAAAACATTTATGCATGCATAGATTTCGAAAGAAAGGTCCACTCACAGATCGTCCGAAGTCGCGCCTAGATACGCGGGCCATAAGCCTCTCCCGGGCCAATCGTCGCCTCTAGGGTTCCTGAACCTGTCCAAATTATTTTAGAGGGTTAGTAAATACTTAAATAACCCCTCACTAATTTCCCGTGATTTTTTGGGATTTCTAACTATTTTTCAACGCGAACCTAAACCTTCGGACAACCCGAACTATATCGAGACGATTTTCGATCGACTCGAAACTAGTCCCAAAATATTCGTTACATCGAATAGATGATTTGACATGTTGGAACCTTCCCCATTGGACCGTTCACACGCCCTCACGTGCCGCCCAAAGGGGCTGCGCGTGGGTCTACGCGATAGAACACCGTGGATCGTCCCTGTCCTGCAGCGGCCGGTCCGAACCGGCTGGTCCTGTGCAGCCGGTCCAGCCGAACTGGCGTGGCCGGTTCAGCCATTTTCCTCCCTCATTTTTCGTCCAATCTTTTCCTTTTCAATTCTAAACTTCCTACCTAATCCTTAGAAGTCTAAAGGGATGAAGAACACTAAGAAAAACATGGAAACTCAACCCGTTTTGATTTGAACCCCATGGTTCAAAGTTTCCAATTTTTTCCCTGGGCTTCCTCAGCCGTGAACCACCATCAAAATCATCTTAAAACCTTCCTAGCAATCTAATAATCATCTCCTAATCATCCAAAACTATCCATAACGTGAAAATCGAAATAAATGGGAATTTGGGTCTAACCGATACCTTGCTCGGGTTCTATCTACACCGTCCAAAGTGGCGTCGTCCTGGCTAGCCACCACCCTTCTTCCTGCTCTCTCTTCCTTCCCTTGGTCTCAATCATGGGCATAAGGGAGATTGGGTTTGGATGGGGATGAAGGTTTGATCGAGTTTGTGGAAAGATCGAATGATGGAAGGGAATGGGAAGCAGATGCATGTATGTGACCATACTGGGCAATGGATGAGTGACACTTGTCACTCATCTATTGGGACTAAGAAAATATTTGTCGCGCACTTAAGACAAAAGTCAATCCATCTCGAACTTCGTGCAATAGTTCCCTCGAACTTTCGTGAACCGTAATTTCTTCGTCGAACTTCCGAATTCGACGTGCTACCTATCTACGGATTCGTATCATCCCGATCTATGTAACGGTCCTTGGCCCTCAACCATTGAACCTCTGGGGTTAAAAGTCAACTATTTGCTCCTATTCAACCAAATTACCAAAGTACCCCCGAACTTCCAAAAATCATAACTTCTTCCTCGAACGTCGGAATCGGGCAAGCCACCTGTCTATGGAATCGTGACGTCCCTAAATACGTCACAGTCATCGGTCAAAGTCCATTTGACCACCTGAACGAAAAGTCAACAATTCGCCCATTCTAGGGGCAAAATTATCATTTTGCCCTTCTCGTCCGCTCATCCTCGTCTAAGCCCCGATTAGTCTTGCTAATCCGTCATTAATTCTTAATTAATCTCGATAATTCGGGACGGGTCGTTACACCTAGTTACTTTTCCAATTAGTCTCAACTAGGGTCGTCCACGACCTCAGTGCTAGGGAGCACACCCAACCAAACTATCCAAAGAACTCGACTCTAGAAGTCATCACATCTAGTCCTCCTTGGGTCTAATCTCACTAAACCACGAAATACCGTGCCAAATGAAACTTACCCGTAGACCTGTCCAAATCATACTTAAAGGTCACTACTAGCCAAGATAATTCCTAATCAAGAACCCTGAAAACTCCCTAAAAACTCAACGTGTCCTCGACACGCATCCTTAGGCTAAAATCCTCAATTTAACCAACCTAATGATCTTCGATCGACCTGAAACCAGCACCATTAGATTCAAATCGTTGAAACCTTTTGAATGGGACCAGTCTCACTTTGAAATTCGTACCTACGCGCCCCCACGTGCTGGTCGAACCTCCCAGTCAACTCTAGTCAAAAGCCAACGCTGACGTCACGGTCAACGATCAAATTCAATGGATGATGTCATCATGACATCATGTAGATGTCATCTTGACAAGTCTGACACGTGTTAGGTTTGACAGTGCCACATGTCAGCCCCAGATTTGTGAACGTGTCTGACACTTCTCAGTGTTGACTGGACCTGACAACTTCTATGTGGCAGCCCCTAATTGACCACGTGGCCTGACACCTCTGACTAATGATGATGTCACCCGCTGACGCCATCATTGTCTACCTCTCGAAGGGTCGACTCATTTCCATCAACCCGATTAAATGGACCCACGACCTGACCCAACCGTATCTCGACCGTCTGGCCACCATTCCACACCATTTTTACTTCTACGTTATCGTCTTGATCTCTAGAAGTGATCAATCAACCCAGAATTTTCCAAAAGGTCTCGAAATTACCTTCCCAATGATGAATAGTGTTGACCAAACTTCAATCATGCTTTCCTGTCGATCCAGCCACCTTAGACCTTCCTTTTGTCTTAGTGAGATCGTACAGTCGCTTGGAACAGGATTTGAGCATTAGAAACATCGAAAAAAAACCCTTAAGCCCACTTTGAAAATGTGAACCTTTAAATGGTTTCAGGTTAAAACTATTTCACGGGCTCCTCCACTGTCCACGATGGCTTTGCCACGTCCTGCATCATCGCCTCGTCTCTCACACCCTCCCAGTCTCTCTTCTCTCTAGTCTTAACTGAAGAGGGTGAAAATGGATGTTTTAGGGTGGGTTTGTATGGGTTTCGGGTGTGAAGGAACAAAGAAGATGAAAATATCCCAAAATATTTGGGGTAATGGGCCAATCATATGAGTGACACGTGGTCCAACCAGATATTTTACATAATACAAATCAGCCAATTGTACAATTCTTCGGTGTGCATGATTAGTGCCAATTTGCTTTTTCCACCTATAATTTTTCTGTACGATATTTGATTTCGACGTGCTACCTATCTACAGACTAGTTCATCTTGATCCTTGTAATGGTCCTCGGGCCTCGTGCATTTGACCACCCGAGTCAAAAGTCAACATTTTACCCATTTTTGGGGCAAAATTGACATTTTATGCTAACCGTCAGAAAAACCGTTGACTAATTCTCGCTTAGTCTCAATAATCCTCAATTAGTCCTTAATTAATCCGTAGATTTGGGACAGGTTGTTACATCACCGACCAGCACAGCCCACCTCTACCTCCGCCACCACTACCATTACCATCACCACGACCACGCCACCACCACCACTAGAACCATCTCACTTCCATTACCGTCACAAACACTGTTGCCATCATCTCTCTCTCATCATCGCAATCACCATCACAACACCACCCCATAAAAAAAATCACTACCACCATCACCATCACTGCATTCCACCCTACTATCACCCTATCATCGCCACCATCATCTTTACCACCATAATCATGATCCCTGCTAGCCCAGCCAACACTCATTCAGAGTCTCAATCCGGTGTCTCGACTCATCAAAAGTCTTAATATAGCACCTCGATCAAGAACGCAATATCTCGGCTTCCCTAGAATTCTCGAGCCCTAAATCGATCTAACAACACTTCTGACTCTTTGATAGAAGTTTTATGAATCAAGAGATTATGAATGATAAATCCTAATATAATACTTTGAAAATGCACAAAATCATATAATGATTATAGTAGGTTTGTAAAGATGGATCCCTCGCGGAATGTTTCAACGTGATTCCACTTAGTTTAGAACGAAACAACTTGGTTATGCAGTAAAAAATGATTTGGGTTTTTGTATGATGATTAGCACAAAATTAAGATGAAAAATTCCAATGTAAAGTGATGAAAATGAGATTGACTGTTGGTCGATTGATTAAGAAGAATTACGGCTTATTATCCACCTTTACCAATTATAATTCTCCTTAGATTTCCTTGATATAATTACTATGCATCTTTCTTAATTAAGTACCAGTGTAGGGGCCTGGCTAAGGCTCACCGCACACCTATTATCTTCTCTTAGATTGCATGTTTAAAGCGTGATGCCCACTATTAAATGTCTATTATCGATGGTGTGTGATAAGGCACAAAACACGAAAAAGATTTAATGACACTACACTATCCTTAGAAAAGTGATGTGCAAGTCTAGTAGGTCCTGAGTATAGATTACAAATAAGATTCCCGCTCCTAAATGTGATGCTACAAATTGCAAGATGATATCATGGCCCGTCAAGCAATTACATCCACAATTATACACAAACAAGGTGATCAGGCTTATAGGTGTAAATTTGAGTTCATAAAGTGTAGTAATCCAACAAATTCAGTCATGCATAACAATCATAATCAAGAGTCGGAAATCTAAGTATGAACTAACATGGCTAGGGTTTTAAACAACCTCAATCCTTAAAGAAACAAGTCACACATACTTAGATTAACAAACAACATAATTGAATTCATGAAACGTAAAGAGAGCAAATGATTGAGAAACAAAAATAATAAAGAATGATGAGGTGCGAGAGGATTGGCACAAAAACTTCTTCTTCTCCCAAGCTTCACATCACAACCTTGGTGCAAGACTTGAATCCAAAAGCTTGAACAACTATGAAAATTGCGGCTAACTATTATAAACTTTAAGTATGAATTTCAACAGAGTATTGGCACCTCGAGAGGTAAATTGAACATCCAAATAATAAGGAAATTACATCTATATATAGAACTCACACCAGCCCTAGCTTAGCTCTAATTAGAAAAGGAAAAACAAACCTAAACTAGGAAGGAATCCACCTTAGACATGAAAAACAACCCTAGCCGCATTTTGAGTCCTTATTGAGTATGGAATCCCTTTTTTTTCTTTTTCTCCACTTATCACTTCAACTTTGAATAGGAATTCATTTAATCTTCTTGCCAAATCAGATCACATCAGTCCTAGAAGAAAGAGGGACTGTAAAATGCGGCTAAGGAGTTCCACATTGGATAAAGAGATTCATTAAACCCTTAATCGCATTTTATGGACATTAGGGCTAGCAGTGGGCTTTAGGAAGCCTTAAGTGGATTGTTGCTATATAAATGAGAGTTGAGCTCGCGCTTTGTGCGTTCTTGATGAGTTCTCAAAGAATTAGCCTTGGAATGATCACTTTTTATTGCAAAAACATGATTTAAAGCTCAACTTAAAAATCTACACGAACTTCACAAAATAGATCACTTTCTCCTATTGATTGAAAAAATTATAATCAAAAGATAAGTAGAAGGGATAAGAAATAACATTGAAAAAATACATAATTCGTGACTTATCACTCTTCCTGAGCAATAATGACAAGACCTACTCCAAAACGCTTTGATAAACATGCCTGATTTGCTCCCGTCTGACAACTAATCCCAAGTTCTAGAATTACTCTTGGAACTTGACAACCAAAGAACGTCTCAGACAAGGGATATACATCGACCATGTTAAAGATATTGCCTCAAAAAAAGAACCAAATATAATACATCCTTCTAGGGTCACCGCCAACTCCAACCTACTAACCACCGATAAATTACATGGCTTGCTATTTCCAGTCTATTCGGTTCTTAATCCCCAGCTCTTTCTGCTCCTTGTGAGACGTGAATGATATTTTGACTCTTCTCGAGTCCTATCTTGAGATAAATATGTTCTAAATAATTTCTACGCAAACCTCCGGGAGGTCTACTCGTATTTCAACTCTCAACACCGTCATTCGATCCACAATTTTAAATTAAGAAACTTTCATGTTGGCTGGGACCAGAGGACTGCCGCCATACGCTGGTAGATAGTTGAGCAGCTACCTTCCACGTGCCTGTTGCTATAGTCATAGCTACAGTCGCAGTCTTCCTTAAGATGGGCCGACCTACGTCCTTGAAAACAGGTCCTGACCCACCTAACCTAATCCCCTTCCAAAGCCACTTTTTTGGTCCATTTTTGATGATTTAAAAGTCAAAATCCATCCAATGAAACCCAAAAACACATCTATACAATTAGAATTTTTATATCTTACCTCATTTGATTAGGAACCAAGCTTGAAGTTTGGGTTTCTTATTCTTATCACCCCACCGTCCATAGTGCGGTTCTCACCTCTGGTAACCATCTATCTCCTCCAAAAAGATGCAAAAAAGCTTATTTCCACCTTCCAACTAGGTTGATCTCAGCTTAAGTCTAGTTGGGGATCGAATTGCTTTTTTTGGAGCTCCACCGCAGAAAATGGATTTTCCTCGAGTAGTGCATCCTTGTGTTTATATTAGCATCTTCAGAGGGCACCAAGTCCATCCGAACAGTTGCCTCATCCACAGGCTTCCATAGGCTACACAGAGAAGTTCTTAGGTGATATACCATGTCCTGCCCATTTTCTTCTTGTTTTTCCCCTTTTTGTCATCCTCTCCAAATTTTCATACACAAGCCTTCACAACTTCTCTGTGAAGAGCTACCTCCAGGCTCTTATTACCAGCCTTGACAAAGAGAGGAACCCAGGAGGACTGATCCTCCTTCACCAACCATGTCTCCTTTTTTTTCTTTCTTCCCCTCAATTCTTGTTAACAAATACTACACAAAGCGATAGACTCCACTTCTAGCTATCCTAAGGTAACCCTTGTCACCTCCTAGATCCTCCAACCAATTCAAAGTGACTCACCCATAGCGGCTTAGGTAAAATTACGTAAATGCTCTTAGTTTCTCAAATTACCAAAATGGCCTTGAACATTTAGACTTGAATCTCCAATATCCGATCTCTGTTTTCCACATGCTACTTGTCTATAAGTTCGTGAGTTTCAGACGAACGTATCAACATAATCAAAACATCTAGAAAGTTTCCAAAATTCCACTTGAATTTTCGGTTGGTAATGAACATAGGGGTAGCATCGCCCTCCTCCATTTTATTCTTCGAGAATACCTTACATTGTTGGGATGGGTTTTTACAATCTCCGTCTTATAGAAATTTCGACAGGTATCGAAATTTACACATGCAGGTCGAGGGTCGATTTTCTACAAGTCCCTATGTTCGAGAAGAGCATATAATCTCATCTCTAGAATAATATCAAGCCTCCCAAGACTCGAGTCTCTAAACTCACCCCCAGGTAGCCTCATGATGTTGCCGAATACTCAGTCATTTAACCACGGGATTCTGCAACTTACCTGCAACATCAAAGTAGCTTCAGAATTCTACAACTTACCAGTAATGTCTAAAGAGCCTTGGGATCTTGTAGTGTACTAGCGACATCATGTGTCTTCTAGAACTCATCAACAAGCCGGATTATAAATCCAGTGCATCTTGCACATTACTTTATCCGTAATTCAAAAATAGTTGGAATGAGAGAGAAAACATTTTAAAATGGAAACTCGAGATTTTGTGGTTAATGGTCGAATTGGTTAAGCTTTTGAAGGATGTAAGGAGTCGACTGCGACAAGAACCGGAGCTGGAGGTGGCCGGGATCGTGAGAACACGACGGTGGAAGGACGACCGGTTTATCATCGACCGAGAAGGTGAGTTTTACATTTGTTTTTCATGTTTTGATCACGTAGATCTAGTCTAGAGGTTGGGACGAAGTTGTACGATGAAATAGGGTTGAAAACGGAGGAGAAATGGGTGAAAACCAGGAACACCAGTTCGGGTTGGACTGGGCTTGACTGAGGTTGAAGATGATGAATAGTGCTGTGTGTGGCTCCCACGCGCAGTGCCTTGGGCGGCACGTGAGGGTACGTGGGCCCTTCTTTCGAGGCACGATCAATGATAAGTCACAAATTAAGCATCATTTCATTGTTATTTCTTATCCCTTTTACTTATATTTTGATTTATAATCATTCAAACAATAGGAGAAAATGATCTCTTTTGTGAAGTTTGTGCAGATTGCTTAGTTGAGGTTTAAATCATGTTTTACAATGAAATGTGATCTTTCTGAGGCTAAATCATTAAGGACGCATCAAGGACTCATAAAGGACCTCATCATCTCCCATTTACATGACCAAGATCCACCAAGACCCTAAAAGTCACGGCCTAGCCCTTAGAAGCCCACAAAATGCGGTTAAAGGTGTTTTAGGGGGGTTTACTTGTGCATCAAGTAACTTTGGACGAATTTTCCTACCTTTCTCAATGAGGAATGACATGGATTGACTTGGATAAGAAGACTTAATTATATTCCTAATCAGATCTTGAAGTTAAAGAGGCAAGAAATAAGGAAAAGGAAGTTTCTTGGAAATTAAGAAACCATCTTGTACATGGCTAGGGTTAATTAACTTCCCTAGCCGCAAATTATCATGTTTCCTTTATTTTAGGGAAATGTAATCTGATTTAGGATAGCATTAAATGAATTCCTAGTCAAAGATAAAGTCAAGAAGCGGAAAGAAGGAAGGAAAGGGACTCCTTGTACAAGAAGGATACAAAAAACGGCCAACTATGGTTTTTCACAAAAACAAGGAGTTTTCCTCCTTGTTTTGGGGCTGTTTTCCCATTTCTTTGAGGGACATGTTAGGGCAGGTGTTTGGGGTTATAAATAAATGTTCTCTTATTGTTTTTGGGGGCCGAATTTACCTCTTGAAGGTCCCCAAAACTCTGTCAAAATTCGTACTTCAATCCATGTTCTTAGTTTAGAGTTTTGTAATTTAATTCAAACACTCTTTATAATTCAAGCATCTTCAAATTCAGAATGTCTACCTTGAGGGAGTTTTCTTTCATCTCTTTTATTCATTGTCCTTTTATTATTTCTTCCTTTATTTATATTTGTGCACCTTTTAATTATGTGCTTGTTTTATTCATTAATGTTTGAGTAGTGTAATTAGGGCTAGGGGTACTTGAAGCCCTAGCCATGTTAGTTTGTGTTTGATTTCTGGCTCTTGATTATGATTGTTATGTCGATGGAATTTCTTGACGGATCACCTTGATGTTTGTGTTCACCCTGCAATTTATGGCATCACGTTTAAGAGGGGGAATCTTATTCGTAATCTAAACTCATGACTTCCTAGGTCTGCACATCACTTTTCTAGGGACAGTGTAGTGTCATTAAATCTTCTTCATGTTTCATGCATTATCACACACCATCGGTAATAGTTGTTTAAGGGTGGGCACATCACGCTTAAACATGCAAGCTAAGAGGAGATAATATGTGTGGGGTGAACCTTAGCCGGACCCCTGCACGAGCACTTAATTCAGATACATGCATAGCAATCTAATCAAGGAAATCTAACGGAACTTTAATTGGTAAAGGTGGATAGAAACCCTAGCTCGACTTAGTTAGTTATTATTAGTTAATTTACTTCATTCATAAAACATAACCAACCACTCCCCCCCCCCCCCCCCCCCCTCCTCCTCCCTTGCATTTTAATTACTCCACTTAAGTCAATTGAGTTAAACGGAATTGGAAATCATTGAGAAAGTCTTCGTGGGATCAACCTTTGCTTGTATCTATACTATCTACATGTCTTGTACGCTTGCAAAGTTTATTACACGTAGAGGTTTTTCCTAGTACATCTTTTGTGCTTGGTAAAATCTCTATCAAGTTTTTGGCACCGTTGCCGGGGACTTGTTCCTCAACGGTGTCCATTTTATTTGATTCATTTGACTTAGTGGTTTTTCTTTTTGTTTTGTTTATAACCTTTTTCGTTTTTTTAATTACATGTTAGGGACACAGAATCATGGAATAGGTATTATTCTTCTCAAGGTTGGGCCTATGAGCCCTATGCAAATGTTCCTTCGGTTCCAAGTCATCAAGGGTGATGGGCATACCCCTAAGATTGCATGTACATGCCTGAGGCTTACAATCAGCCCTATATGGAGTCATACCACCACAGATGGAGTGAACCAGCACCATACACTTGGAATCCTCCTCTTTTGTTCCTAGCCCTGCCCGACCTCAAAAAACACTTTGGGATGCACTAAACGAGGCCCGATCTCAAAGAACACTACGGGAAGCCCTCTTAGAGGACAAGGAACTAGCGCACCTTCGACTTAAACTACTTTGGGAACCCGATTGGGATGATGAGGATAATGATGTGTATGTCCCCTTGCCACCCACGGACAGCACCAATGAATTCACCTCGGGTCATGCTCTTGATGTTTATGAAATAGAACCAAACCCGCAAGCATTGCACCAAGTTTTGGCCGAGGTCCCTGAAATTCTAACACCTATCCTTGAGGTCCCTGAAATTCCAGCACCTATCCTTGCTGCCTCAAGTCCTCAAACACCTCTTATCCTATCTTTTCCAGGGCCTTCCTTATCCTTATCTTCACCATTTAAGTTCCTTACTCAATTTAGTTGTTTTGGTGAGAAATTTGATGTTATGCCTAATGGTTTGTGCAGGTTTGATGATACTTGTAGGAGGCAAGATAAAGGAAGTATCAAGATGGTGGTATGCACCTTTGAGACATTCAGCTCCACCTAAGGCTCAAGGCCACGACCCAAGCCGCCCAAATCTCCTCCATGGCCCCCACACTTCGATCATTATCCTTACTTGTCTATTGGGATCAAGTAGTTTTTACTTACATTCAAATCTTTATTGTACTTGTTCCCTGAAATGTTAAAGTCTAGGAAGTGGATTTCTACTTGTAGAACTAATCAATTCATTTATGTTACAGGCAAGATACCACTAAAGGAGGGCCCGGTTTGGAGCCCCTCAAGTGCCTCTTGGACCACAAGCATTCTAAGTGCTCAACTTTTCCCTGGTTTGTTCCCTCTTTCATATGGACGTTTTTACCTTATAACTCATGATTTTGTCTTCCTTTTTTGCTCAAAACATTGAGGACAATGTTTCATTTAGGTTTGGGGGTATTGGACTTAAGTTTACGGGTACACAACGCAGTTTTTGTTTTGAAATGCTTGCTGTTTTTTTTTTTTGCTCTTATTTCCTTGCTGTTTTTTGTTTTTTGTTTTGAATTCTTTGCTGTTTTTTGTTTTGTGATGCTAGTTTTTATGCCTAAACATGTTAATATGAATGTATAGAACATGAGAATTGCTTGTACTTACTAAGAATCATTGCCATTTCCATTGAACTCACACGTGCACTTCACGATACCATAATCAAGTGATTAAGCAACCAAAACAATTGAATTTGAGCATACTTAGAAAATTAGTGGAGACTACCATTGTGAGATTTTTGAGCTTGATTTCCTTTATTTCTGAGTGATCTACATGTTTCTACTCTCAAACACTCATCACTTTGTTCATAATTGCATGATCTCTTTCTATTTGCTTTGATGTTTAAGAAACCATATCTATTGGATGCTCTTGATTTGATGTATGATTGTTTATGAGATATGATATAGGCTATGTGTGTTTTAGCTCCTGAAGGCCCTTCTTTTCCCCGTCCACATTGTATGCTCCCTAAGCCCCTTTGAAGACAAACACTTATCCGTTTTGTTCTTCACCTACAATATGACCTAACCATGTTTTGAACCGTTCATAATGGCTACACCCTATAATCTAAACTTGTGTCAAGGTTGCATCAAATGAGATTCATGGTGAGGAGGAAATATGTTGATGTTTTGTGCTACTTATACTCATGTGATGGAAGTATGTTTGAATGGAAAAGATCGTTCGTTTATTTGTAAAGTGAGGAAGTTATTGTATGATCTTGGCTCAGCTCATCTACAAAAAATGTATCAAGTTCATTAGTGAAAAGAAAAAAAAAAGAAAATTTGTGATTAGAAAAAAAAGTGAAAAAAAAAAGAAGCAATGAACTTAGAGTTGAGTCAGGTGAGCCATGTATCTCCATTAGAGCATTTTTGTGAGCTTAAGCACAATTTTATCTAGACTCAAGATCCAAGTCATGACTTCTCATGCCTTGATGCGGTTTAGGTTCTTTGAATTCCAACTTTTCTTTCTAAACCCACGAACCTAGCCCCATTACAACCCTTGAATGAAGACCTATTGATCTTGTGAATGGTTATGCAAAGGATTAAGGTACGTATCTCTGTTCTTAAACTTCAATTCCATCGTGAGATCATATTTTCAGATAAAGTGTTTTTCTTCATTGAAATTCATATGTGATTAACTTGATTTTCTTTACATAAACCCTTCACATATGCTTGTTGACTGAAAGCCTTAGGATTATTGAGCGTATTGAGTGATGCCTAGTGAGGATTAGAGTCGAGGAGAAATCTTTCTAGGGTGTTTCGATGACGTTCTTTTCTAGTTTGATCATTTGGGATATTGGTATAAACACTTGACACCTTGAGTTCACGGTTATGGCATGTTCTTTGGTTTGTGTGAGTTTGTTTTCTATTCTTGATTCCTATTAATTTGTTGATGCATGATTTCTAGCGTCTTCTGTGTTAAGAAAAATGTTTGTGGCTATCGTGCTGCTATAACCCTAAGGAGACAAAACTCCTCCTACTAGATGAACCTAGAGGTTTAAATGTTTATCTTAACTAGATCGAGTCTTTTATTTTGTTGTTTTGCTAAGGGACTAGCAAAAGATAGGTTTGGGGGTATTTGATAAGTCACAAATTAAGCATCATTTCAACGTTATTTCTTATCCCTATTAATTATCGTTTGATTATAATCATTCAAACAATAGGAGAAAATGATCTCTTTTGTGAAGTTTGTGCAGATTGCTTAGTTGAGGTTTAAATCATGTTTTACAATGAAATGTGATCTTTCCAAGGAAAAATCTTTAGGGACTTATCAAGGACTCATAAAGGGCCTCATCATCTTCCATTTACATGACCAAGATCCATCAAGACCCTAAAAGTCACGGCCTAGCCCCTAGAATCCCACAAAATGCGGTTAAAGGTGTTTTAGGGGGGGGGGGGGGGGGTTTACTTGTGCTTCAAGTAATTTTGGATGAATTTTCCTACCTTTCTCAATGAGGAATGACATTGATTGACTTGGATAAGAAAACATAATTATATTCCTAATCAGATCTTGAAGTTAAAGAGGCAAGAAACAAGGGAAATGAAGTTTCTTGGAAATAAAGAAACCATCTTGTACATGGCTAGGGTTAATTATCTTCCCTAGCCGCAATTTATCATGTTTCCTTTATTTTAGGGCAATATAATCGGATTTAGGATAGCATTAAATGAATTCCTAGTCAAAGATAAAGTCAAGAAGTGGAAAGATGGAAGGAAAGGGACTCCTTGTACAAGAAGGATACAAAAAACGGCCAACTATGGTTTTTTCACAAAAACAAGGAGTTTTCCTCCTTGTTTTGGGGCTGTTTTCCTTTTTCTTTGAGGGAGATGTTAGGGCAGGTGTTTGGGGTTATAAATAGATGTTTTCTCATTGTTTTTGGAGGCTGAATTTACCTCTTGAAGGTCCCCAAAACTTTGTCAAAATTCGTACTTAAATCCATGTTCATAGTTTAGAGTTTTACAATTTAATTCAAGCAGTCTTTATAATTCAAGGATCTTCAAATTCAGCACGTCTACCTTGAGGGAGTTTTCCTTCATCTCTTTTAATCATTGTCCTTTTATTATTTCTTGCTTTATTTATATTTGTGCACCATTTAATTATGTCCTTATTTTATTCAATAATGTTTGAGTAGTGTAATTAGGGCTAGGGGTACTTGAAGCCCTAGCCATGTTAGTTCGTGTTCGATTTCTGACTCTTGATTATGATTATTATTTATGCCTGGATTTGTTGGATTACTATGCTTCATGAACTCAATTTATGCTTATAAGCTTAGCTACCTTATTTTTGTATAATTGTCGATGTAATTGCTTGACTGATCACCTTGATGTTTGTGTTCACCCTGAAATTTATGGCATCACGTTTAATAGGGGGAATCTTATTCGTAATCTAAACTCATGACTTCCTAGGTCTGCACATCACTTTTCTAGGGATAGTGTAGTGTCATTAAATCTTCTTCATGTTTCATTCATTATCACGCACCATCGATAATAGTTGTTTAAGGGCAGGCACATCACGCTTAAACATGCAATCTAAGAGGAGATAATATGTGTGGGGTGAACATTAGCCGGATCCCTGCACGAGCACTTAATTCAGATACATGCATAGTAATCTAATCAAGAAAATCTAACGGAACTTTAATTGGTAAAGGTGGATAGAAACCCTAGCTCGACTTAGTTAGTTATTATTAGTTAATTTACTTCATTCATAAAACATAACAAACCCCCCATTGCATGTTAATTACTCCACTTAAGTTAATTTAGTTAAACGGATTTGTATATCATTGAGCAAGTCTTCGTGGGATCGACCTTTGCTTGCATCTATACTATCTACACATCTTGTGCGCTTGCAAAGTTTATTACACGTAGAGGTTTTTCCTAGTACATCTTTTGTGCTTGGTAAAATCTCTGTCAATCAACCCGAGTTTTTAAGTATTCGATTTAACAAACATCTTGGGACTGGTTTCGAGTCGATCGGACATCGTTTCGATATAGTTCGGGATGTCCGAAGGTTTAAGGGCTAGTTTAAAAATAGTTAAAAATTCAAGAAAATTATGGGGATTTAGTGGAATTATATTGAAGTGTTTAGTGACCTTAGAATGTGATATGAACCGGTTCGGGAAGTCTGGTGATGATAGATTAGGCGGGAAAGGCGTATTGCACGCGTATCAAGGCGACAACAAGGATGGTCTGTGAGTGGACTTCGTTTTCTAAATTATGATGCATGCATAAATGTTTTATATGTTTTTTATATATGATTCTATGCTTATGATTATGGTATTGATGGATGATTTTGGGTTTTGAATGTAAATTTGGGCGTGAGTCCCATTTCGATAAAATATGATTTCGGATTTCAGTTTTGTTGACACCATATCTGACCAGACCCACTTGGCCGAATACTTAAAGCCCAGACTCCGTTCAAGGCCCAAAACTTCCGAACTTACACAAGATCTAACCCCGGGCCCAATGCGGGATGCCACGTGGAGATCTATCCACCCTCGATCTACGTAATACGTGTTAGCATGTAAATCGAGGAACATTTGTCCCATATTGGAACTTTGGGAATTGAACATCCCACCTACCCATACATAAGGGGTATATATTTCCCAATAAAGGTAACTAAGATTTACTATTCACAATTACTCTACCAAACTTACTGTTTACTATTTCGTCTTACAAACAAAGTAACTGACTTGACCGTTGGAGAACCTTAAGCCGGCACCACACCGATGCTCGTACTAACGGAGAACCCACGTTCCTTTTAAGTTTACAGGTTACGAGGAAGGACACGCGTCATTCGGTGATTGGGCAACCAGTAATCGACGGTTGGAACATTTTACGCTTCAACAGTTTGGCGCCGTCTCTGGGAAACTGACTAAGTTTACCCACGCTCAATCAGACCAAGTTAAGACTCATCCACTTATTACGCCGAGAGAACACTCGTCACCACTGAACATGCAGGGAGAACACGATCTCGGCGAGATCACACCCGGGCAAGGCCCCAGAACAATGAGAGACCCCTCTCCTAACTTATTACAGATAATCGAGAGACTCCAGAGCGACATGTCCGAGGTCAAAACAAAGTGTACCAAGGCCGAGTTGATATTTCAGGCACTCGACGATCGGTACACGGAGGTGGCCGAACAGCTATGGGTCGCACAGGCAGAACTCGCTGCCCACCGACCTCGCGTCGGTAAGGCTGAGGCTGACAGGGTGGTGGCCGAGTGCGCAGAGCATACTGAAAGAAATCGCTGACTGGCAGGAAAGGAAAAATAGCACACGAACACGGAGCCACATAAGGGTATGCAAGCTGACACCGAGCCAAGCAAGAAACACACTCGGATGTTGATCATCCCCGGCAGCCAGCCTGGTGACACCAGGATTTACCGGGATTCCCGCGACGCCCTCAGTGAGGGAGGAGCACACAATCGGTCGGTAAATGACGACCAGTCACGCCGACCTGACCCTCGTCCCGAGGTCGAAAAAGGACATCACCACCGAGCACACGTCACCGTTTGGTGGTCCCGTCCAGGCGGAAGCCGCGGAACTTTTTCCACGAGAGACCCCATCCCCGTCACCTACTCATCCATGGAGGCCGAGAGCACAGCCAAATCGGCTCAGCAGCCGGGAAACAGGACCGACCGCTCGCACCAAGAGAGACAAACATTGAGGTGCTGTCGCGATGACACTGAGCGGTCAACCCGTCTCGGCCTGGCGCACCGTCCTCCTGAACCAACCAGCCGGCCGAGCACCGAGCGGTCAGGGCAGGGCGGCCGACAGAATGATAAACCTCAAGAACCACCCTGCCCGAGGGATACCGAGCGGTCAAGGCCAGTCGGTAATAGGGGAAGTGGATCCTGAAACTTGCCCAACCGGAGGGACACCGATTGATCAATGCAGGTCGGTCTAGGGGGAATTGGCTCCCAATGTCCGTCGAGCGGGAGAGACGTTGACATATCATAGCAAGTCGGCCACGATCGGACACCCAGGGATACTCGGCGGGCCGAACCAAAAAATCGAGGGGCCACACAGCAATCCAGAACCGATTCGCTCGTCCAGCACCTCATGGACCGAGTCTGGACACTCGGGGCCAGGACAGCTCGGGCAGCAAGACCAGCCTGGTCAAAAACCAGCTCGGGCCCTTTTACAGAAAGAATCAACCAGTTCAGGATCGACCACCAGATAAAGCCCTTAAAAATTCCCCTTTACACCGGGAAGGACAACCCGTGGAAACACATGAACAATTTCTACTCAGCCATCGCCCTTAAAAACCTCACTGATGAGGCACAGTGCCTCATCTTCAGTTCCACACTGACTGAAGAGGTGATCAATTGGTTCTACAAGTTGGAATCCGGGTCTATCGACTCTTTTGAACAGCTCACCTCCACCTGGAGGAACCAATTCATGATTCAGACCGACCGATTATCCTCGGTCGAAGACCTTTTTCAGCTTAAACAAGGTGAACACGAATCGCTGCAGCGGTACGCAGCAAGGTTAAGTCACGAATACTCCGGGTGCGCGGAGATGGACGACCGTGCAGCTTTTACGGCCTTCAAGGCTGGCCTCCGGGACTCCCCCTTCAGGTACGCAGCTCACACCCAAGGTTGGACAACTTATAATGAAATTATGAAACAGTCGGCGGTCCACGCCAAGGCTGAAGAACTGAGCCAAAAGTCCAACACCGCCAATGTCTATCAACCTCTCGGGCCGACTTGGTAAAAACATACATACCGAGCATCCCGAAACAGCAAGGCTCAGCGCAGCGCCCACAGGAGCATGGGCAACAGAGCTATGGGGGAAAACGGAAAGACTGCCCCCATAGCAACAACCTCTATAGCCCCGGAAAGAAGGGTAAGAACCCGAATCACCAAGAAAGACAGCAGGGGGAGCGGTCAAACAACGGGGAAAAACGAGTTCCTCGGTCCAAATACGAGACCTACACCATCCTCAATACTCCCTATAAGAACGTCCTCCTCAACATGGAGCATATGATCCCGAAGTCTACTTGGGCGCCAGCAAAGGACAAGCTTGGAAAAGACACATGAATTTACTGCTAATAGCACAAGTACAATGGCCATAGCATTGACCAATACGTTGCATTCCGGGATCTGGTGGAAGCTCTGGCCCGAGATGGGAAGATCAACCAATTTCTCCAGCACGCACCACCTCCACCTCGCAACCCACAGATCAACACGATCTCTGGAGGGCCATCCATTTCTTGCCCACTCGCTTCCAACTAGGCGAAGAAGAACTTTCTACGGGCCACTAAATAGAATCACCAGCTCTTCAGCATCGAAGAGGGAAGAGCCAAGAGAACAAACATACCCGGGTTGGAGCCCATCATGTTTTCAGAAGAGGACGAGCGCGGGATCGTCTATCCTCACGACGACTCCATTGTCGTTATGGCTGAGATATCCAACTTCGACGTACAACGGGTGATGGTTGACACTGGAAGCTCGGTCAACGTCCTCTTCATGCGAGCTTTCAAGCAATTGGGCATCCTAGAAGTGAGTCTGGACCGCTCACCTACGCCGCTCTTCTGTTTCACTGGGGACTCCATCGTCCCGCATGGAACGGTCACCCTCCCCCTCTCCCTCGGAACACATCCACGGAGGGCAACCGTGCTAGCACCCTTCTTAGTGGTGGACTGCCCCGCGGCCTACAACCCAATTCTCGGGCGAGGAATACTTAACCAAATAAAGGCAATCGTCTCCACCCACCTGCTTCTGGTAAAATTCCCAACCCCCATGGGGATTGGCCAAGTCAAAGGAGACCAAATGGCTGCAAGAGCGTGCAACTCTGTCACCCCAATCCAGCCATCGAAGGAAACCATGGCGGTAACAGAATCCGCGTTCGAGGCTGACCCCGTCAACCCTCAGGATGCACAGAGAATACAAGATGGGTCAATTGAAGATCCTCGGGACCACTCAGCAACACCACATCCGCAGCCTATTGAGGATGTTAAAGAGATAGTACTCTCCCACAAATTTGCAAACCGAAAGGTAAAGATTGGGACGACTCTTTCGCTGGACCTACGCTCACAGCTGATTCGTTTTTTAAGAGACAACTCTGAGGTCTTCGCCTGGTCCTACGCCGACATGCCCGGCATCTCCACTGACGTTATCTGTCACCGACTCAGTATCGATCCTGCCTACCAGCCTATCAAACAGAAATGTCGCCTCTACGATGCAGAGAGGACCGAGGCTTTGAAGGCAGAAATCGTCAAACTCAGCACTATTCACTTTGTCCGAAATGCCGTCTATTTTACCTGGGTAGCCAACGTTGTACTCGTCAAGAAACCCTCGGGGGCATTGCGAATGTGCATTGATTTCACTGACCTAAACAAGGCTTGCCCCAAGGAAAGTTTTCCTCTACCAAAGATAGACCAACTGGTCGATGCCACTGCAGGGCATGAACTCCTCAGCTTCATGGATGCATACTAATGCTACAACCAAATCTTTATGCATCCGGCAGTTCATATCCACACAACCTTCCGAATAGATCAGGGATTATATTGCTATAATGTCATGTCTTTCGGACTCATGTTCGCCTACTAGATTGGGAAAACAATAGAGGTTTACGTTGATGACATGGTCATTAAGAGTAAATCAACTGACTTGCATATCCCCAATCTCTCGCGGATGTTCGACTTCCTCAAACGATACCGGATGAGGTTCAACCCAGCCAAATGCGTCTTCGGAGTCGGCTCTGGGAAATTCCTAGGCTTCATGATTAGTTAGAGAGGTATTGAGTCCAATCCCGAAAAAATCAAGGCCCTAGTCGATATGGAGCCTCCGCGAACCCAGAAGAAAGTACAAAGCCTAACCGGCCGGGTCGCAGCCCTTACACGCTTCATCTCCAAAGCCACCGACAAGTGCGTGCCTTTCTTCAAAGCCCTAAAGACCAAGTCCAAAGACATTACCTGGACGGAGGAGTGCACTAAGGCTTTCACTGAACTCAAGGAATACATGGCCAGAGCACCGTTATTGGAGAGACCTGACACTGGGGAAACCCTGTACATGTACCTATCTGTCTCCGCGTCTGCCGTCAGTTCGGTACTAATTAAGCGCAAGGATGGCGCTCAGCACCCGGTGTACTACGTTAGCAAGGCGTTACAGGACGCCAAGACGAGATACTCTGACCTAGAGAAGCTCGCCTTCGCCCTCATCATGCACTATAGAAAGATCAGGCCATACTTCCAGGCTCATTCCATAACTGTGATGACCGACAGACCACTCCGGCAAGTAC
This sequence comes from Prinsepia uniflora, assembly GCA_032719365.1. Classification (NCBI taxonomy): domain Eukaryota; kingdom Viridiplantae; phylum Streptophyta; class Magnoliopsida; order Rosales; family Rosaceae; genus Prinsepia; species Prinsepia uniflora. Next base: position 46,404,031 of record CM064868.1, on the reverse strand, counting down.
TCTAGAAACCCGAAACATCGGGGCGATTACTCAAGTGGGCAATAGAACTCAGCGAGTTCGACATCACCTTCACTCCCCGCACCGCCGAGAAGGGGCAGGTCGTAGCAGACATCATTTCTGAATTTTCCTACATAACATATATTTTGGATGAGGAGAGCCCCCAGATCGACCCTGCTCAGCCAACTTGGCTCCTCTATGTCGACGGGTCGGCCTGCCACAATGGATCCGGAGCCGGACTTGTCCTCAACACACCAGACAAGATCCGAATGGAATACGCCCTTCGTTTTCAATTCAAGGCCTCCAACAATGCCGCAGAATATGAGGCCCTCCTTGCAGGACTGCGCCTCGCCAAGACCATGGAGGCAAAACATATCAAAATCTTCAACGATTCACTGCTTATCGTCAACCAGTCTCCGAAAATAGCCACGCTGATGCTCTAGCCCGGCTTGCATCCTCCCTCGATGAGAAATAGAGTCGAAATGTACTGGTCGAAGTTCTTGATCAACCCAGCACACAATGCCCGGTGGTCTGTGCAATCAATACTAACGACACGTGGATGACCCCGCTTCTGGGATTCCTTACAAACGACACTCTCCCTTCCAACAAGATCGAGCCCAAAAAGGTCCGGAGACAGGTAGCCCGGTATACACTCAACAACGGCCAACTCTACAAGCGGGGTTTTACTCTGCCTCTCCTAAAGTGTCTCGTCCCAGAGACAGGCAGAGCCATTCTGGAAGAAATACATGGCGATATTTGTGGAAATCACACTGGACCGCGGTCATTGGCCCATAAAGCCTTCACACAGGGTTTCTACTGGCCTACTATGCATGGAGATGCAGCAGACCTGACCAAACGGTACGATAAGTGTCAACGGTTCGCCCCTCTCCTTCACTTACCTCCCGAGAACCTCACACCCATGATCAGCCCCTGGCCCTTCCCACAGTGGGGACTTGACTTAATCAGGAAAATACTAGCGGGGAAGGGTAAGAGAGAGTATGCGGTGGTAGCAGTGGACTACTTAACCAAGTGGGTAGAGGCAAAAGCTTTGGCTTCCATCACCACAACCCAGATTGAAACGTTCGCCTTCCAGAACATTATTTGTCGTTTCACTATCCCGCACACAATTTTCACAGACAACGGCAAGCAATTCGACAACGCACGCTTCCGTGCCTTTTGTGACAGACACAATATCCGTCTCTGCTTCACTTCACCAGCTCACCCTTAATCCAATGGACAGGTAGAACCCATCAACAAAATCATCAAGCACACACTGAAAACACAGCTAGACGAGGCCAAGGGCAAGTGGTCCGAAATTCTCCCCAACGCGCTCTGGTCATATTGGACTTCCTACCGTACATCTACTAATGAAACCCCTTTCTGGCTGGCCTTTGGAATGGAAGCGGTCATCCCTGCTGAACTGAACGAAACTTCTTACCGAGTATCAACCTATGAACCTGAGCAAAATAACCATCAGCTTGCACTCAATCTCGATCTCATTGAAGAACACAGGGAACAGGCTAGCCTCAGAAACATTGCCTGCAAACAACGGCTCTGCAATTACCATAATACTAGAGTCAAACACCAGGATTTTCAGGAAGGAGACTGGGTCTTTCAGAAAGTTAGCCTCGCCACCAAGGACAGCTTAGCTGGAACTCTTGGCCCAAATTAGGAAGGTCCATATCGGGTTATAAGAATCTGCCGGCTCGACACTTATGAATTGGAAGACCCAAGTGGGCGAAAACTGGGCCACCCATGGAATGCCGACCACCTGAAGAAGTACATTTAAACATTTGTTTTTTGTTCATCTTATAACTTGCTCTAATTTGCCGATTACGGGGCCCGTTATTTATGAACTCTTCCATTTACCCAGCATTTGTAACCTAAAACATCACGACTCAAACACACGAGTCGGGGTTCGGTCTTACTCGGCCTACACCCCAACACTTGTTATTTTGACTCAAACTTTTGAGTCAGTGTACAACCTTACTCAGCTTACACCAACAATTAGACTCAAACATACGAGTCGGTGTTCGGTCTTACTCGGCCTACACCGCAACACTTGCTATTTAGACTCAAACTTTCGAGTCGGTGTACAGCCTTACTCGGCTTACACCAACACTTCGACTCAAACATCCGAGTCGGGGTTTGGTCTTACTCGGCCTACACCCCAACACTTGCTATTTAGACTCAAACTTTTGAGTTGGTGTACAGCCTTACTCCGTTTACACCAACACTTAGACTCAAACACACGAGTCGGGGTTCGGTTTTACTCAGCCTACACCCCAACACTTGCTATTTTGACTCAAACTTTTGAGTCAGTGTAAGCCTTACTCGCTTACACCAACACTTAGACTCAAACATACGAGTCGGGGTTCGGTCTTACTTGGCCTACACCCGAACACTTGCTATTTAGACTCAAACGTTCGAGTCGGTGTACAGCCTTACTCGGCTTACACCAACACTTAGACTCAAACATACGAGTCGGGGTTCGGTCTCGGCCTGCACCCCAACACTTGCTATTTAGACTCAAACGTCGAGTCGGTGTACAGCCTTACTCGGCTTACACCAACACTTAGACTCAAACACACGAGTCGGGGTTCGGTCTTACTCGGCCTACACCCCAACACTTGCTATTTTGAATCAAACTTTCGAGTCGGTGTACAGCCTTACTCAGCTTACACCAACACTTAGACTCAAACACACGAGTCAGGGTTTGGTCTTACTCGGCCTACACCCCAACATTTGTTGTTTTGACTCAAACATTGGAGTCAATGTACAGCCTTACTCGGCTTACAACAACACTTAAACTCAAACATACGAGTCGGGGTTCGGTCTTACTCGGCCTACACCCTGACACTTGCTATTTTGTCTCACACATAGGAGTCGGTGTACAGCCTTCCTCGGCTTACAACAATACCTAGACTCAAACATACGAGTCGTGGTTCGTTCTTACTCGGCCCACACCCCAACACTTGGTATTTTTAGACTCAAACATTAGAGTCGGTGTAAAGCCTTACTCGGTTTACACCAACACTCAGACAAAAGGCAAAGTCGCATAATTCCTCAGTCTACAACTCTTGTTCGATAGTTCAACTCAGATTTCATTAACTGGGAAGACCATTAAGCTCGGTCTGCAAGAGCATTACAAAATTGCAACAGATATAAACAATTACAAGGGTATCCTAAACTAACTCTTCCATCTGCTGCTCGGCTTGCGGTGCTACCTCCACTTCTAGCTCTGACTCCTTTGGAGGGTTTACTGGGTCGGCCTCTAGCTCGGGACCTGGCTGCACAACCTCATCTTCCTCCTCCCCCGACTCGTCCTTAAACATGTCGGTGGTAATATCCTGGCCGAGCCAGGGGGTTTTCACGGTCAAACCGGGGTCGTACAGAATGAGATTGCGGAAGAACTCCTGCTCGCAGTTGGCGGCGTACTCTTTCTTCAGCTGGCCGAACTCCTCGGAAGCTTTGAACTCAACCACCGTAGTCTTCCTCGCCTCTTCCAGGTCGGCCTCCCTAGCCGACTTCACCCGACACAGCTCCTTCCAGTGCTTCAGTCGGTCCTTCTCCTTAGCATCCAGGTCAGCTTTCACCTGATCCGTGGAGGCTAGGGCCTCCTGAGTCTTCCACCTCTCGGCTTCCAACTTTTGGGTGAGGTCGGCCGCCTCCTTCATCGCCCTCTCGGCCTCCTGAAGCTTAGGAGTGAGCTCCTCCTGCGTCTTCCTTAGCCGGTCCTTCTCCCGCCGAGCAGCATACACCCTCATCTGGGCATTCCCAAACTGGAGGTAGACTTTACTGAGAGCCTACACATGACAACCCTTAGTAAATCACTGGGCCTAACATACTACACTTGCAAATTAAAACAACAAGCACTTACAATGCTCAGTAGCAGCAGGGCCTTCTCCATCCTCTAGTTAGCCGACTGGCATTGAACCTCGGCCAGCTCGTGTAGGGGCGTCGAGGCCCCCTGACAGACCCCGTTAAGCAACGGCACCATCAGCCTGGGGCAGTAGAGGGTGGCCTCGACACTCGACCCCTCGCCGATCGCATCTCCGTCGGTGAACACGCCAAGGTTCACATCCCCCTCCTCTGGAGCATCTCCAGGATCCTCGCATCCAACCGAGGGGGGGACGACGGAGGGTTGAACTCTGGGGTCGGCATTGTCCTCTTGCCCCTATCTGTTACTGAGCCGACATGATTGTCTCGGCCTCCTTTCTACCCTTCGCCTGCCTGGGATTAGGGGACAGGACTCGGTCTCCCTCCACGATGCTCTGTTTTCTTTTGGGAGACCGAGCCGGAGGACTTGGTGGTCTCGGCTGTGAGCACTGCCCCTGCTTTGCATGGTCAGACCGCTCGAGCTGTCCTTTATTGGCTCGCTCTTTCTTCCTTTTGAGGTGCAGCTCCAAGCCATCGGCAGCCTTCGACAGGGATGCGGATTCTCCAGAGCCTTTGTCGGCCTTCATCCTCAAATGCTCACAATCTTTGTAAATCCGGCTACCAAGGTGATAAGGGAATGCAACACCGAGCAACGGGTCAGTACAAACAGATAAAAAAAAAACCAACCAACCAAGCACAAAAAACACTTACCCTCATCGGTGTCGATGATGCCAGCTTTATACTAGAACCCACACAAACAAAGGATCCGTCTGTTCCGATTCAGGTCGTCCAAGATCTCTCTCACTCGGTCAGCAATGGCTTTTTCTTCTGGAAAGATCTCTTCCTCGAGGAAAAAACCTGCACACCGAGAATCTGTCAGCCAACATAGTCATACTTAGAGTATACAGAATATCAACATTTACATCATATGGTCGGCCTATGCTACAGCTATCCACCTTGAGTTTGGAATTTGGATGGTATTGGGGGTCCCTCGGTGTTCGTTTCCCAGCTCCCACCGACTAGGCAAAACTTCATGTTGTATGATTCCTGAGAAGTTGGTATGTCCAAGATGAACTCCCCCCGTTTGCTCTTCTTGCGGTGACGGACGAAGACCCACCCGGTACTCTGCTGTTGGAACCCAAACTCATACAGGTACATCAGGAGGAGATGAGTATATCGAAGTTAGGTCACTGAGATTCCTCATTCTCTACTTGGTGGCAGACGATGTCAGGTTACCTGACGTGGTGAGTGCATCGAGTGTTGTTTACATTCACGTAGGATGGATTATTCGATCATTCTTGATTTTCCTCGGTGGAATGACAAGGATCGATACGAGGTAATCAGTGAGTACCCACAGTCTCGGCGTGTCTCGTCGTTGACTAATCTGTTTAGATGTGGGAATTGGTTTAGGACTTTGGGTATCGTTATGGATCTGGATCGTGGTCTTGATGATCCAGATACGTGGAGAGTTTATCGTTCATACTTGGATGTTTGAGTGGGGCATGTTGGGACTGAACTTCTTTTCGAGGTAAATCCCATATGGCTTACTACTCGCCTGAGTAGTTGTCCGATGAGTAGTTTTTCGACGTGGTCGGATTTTTGTCAGCCTAGATATGTCGATATTAGGATTGGCTTCCCTATGAAGTCAATCGATGGTAATGTGGTAATCGGTGGAGCAGGTATCCGATAGGTTCAAATATGGTGCATCTCGGTAGACGAGAACGAGATATTTCAGGTTTTGGAATCAGATTTCTGGATGACGATTCAGGATTTGATTTTAGAACTTGAAATAGGATTTCTAGATTTGGGTTTTGGAATCGGATTCTGGGCGACGATTCAGGATTTGATTCTGGAGCTTGACAGTGGATTTCCTTTTATGGATTTGGGTTCGGAATGGTTATTCCAAATGCCGGTTTATGGAATGATGATTTCGGATTCGAATTTGGACATGATTATAGATATGATTTCTGGGTTTGGATTCGGGATTTCTTACGAAATTGCGGATTCGAATTCGGATTTGGGAAATAGATGATGGGTTGGAGTTTCGATTTGTCTAATGCTGGATTGGACGAATGAACTCCATAATTGAAACGTGATTGGCTATGACCTAGGTGGTTGTAAGCTAATTGATGGGTAGGTGTACGTACCTGGTACATAATTCGAGGTACAATACTGGGCATACTTGTGGTGCCTAGTGACGGTATATAGGTTATACCGGTAGTACGTTGGTGAGCGTGTTGGTAGTCGAATTGGTTCCGATACCATTGGATTAGTTGAGGTCGTGGACTGGGTATTGGATACTGTGCATTGGGTCATGGTATTTCTGATGGGTCTAGTTACACACAGGTCGAGTGAAATGCTTGTGGTTAGTGTAACCACGAGTGTGTGTCATATCAGTTTGCGACTGACGACTGTCAAGTACTGATAGTTTGTCGGAGGTGTCAGCGTGGATCGTTGAGGGATTGGTAACTTCTAGTGGGAGCAGACGTCAGGATAGGTTAGAGATTGAGGAAGGAACCGTAGAGTTGTTTATGTCAGCGAAAGGGTAGAGTTGACAAGTGGGTTGATCATAGGATACTTGGGCTACTCTGATACTGACAGGTCGTGTCAATTCAGAACGTAAGACTTCTGTCATTCGACGTGGTCGAATGTAGTCGATACGAAGAGAGCGTTAGTGGCACGTCGGGCTGTAGACGAGTAAGTATTGTTCTGGTTAGTGGGTGTACTAGCGTACACGTGTTGTGTGGTAGATCGAATTATTTCCACGAGGTGGATGTGGAATCGGAATAGTTGGCGTTTCGAGAACGGAACAAATTAAGGAGGGAAGAACGGTTGGATTAGAGTCGGTTGGAATTTCGAGGACGAAATTAATTAAGGAGGGAAGGTTGTAACGACCCGTCCCGAATTTCATGATTAGATTAGTGACTAATCATGATTAGTGAGGCTAATCCGTGATTAGTAGAGCGAAATCGGACGAACAATGCGAAATGACCGTTTTGCCCCTAGTGGTGGCAAAATGTTGACTTTTTAATCGGGCAGTCAAATGGACTTTAACCGATGACCGTGACGTAGTTCGTGACGTCATGAGTTCATAGATAGGTGGCACGTTCAATTCCGACATTCGAGGAGGAAGTTATGACGTTCGGAAGTTTAGGGGCATTTTGGTAATTTTGGTTAAATGGGGTCAAATGTTGACTTTTTGACCGGGAGGTCCGATGGCCGAGGGCCGAAGACCGTTACGTAGATAAGAACGATAGGAATCCATAGGCAGGCGGCACACTAAAATCGGACTTCGAACGGGAGAGTTATGGGTCACGGAAGTTCGATTTCACTGTGCACGAACTTCGAGACGGGGACGTTTTGGCGAAATCTGATTGGGTGGATATTTTGGTGGGCCCCATGGATGAGTGACAAGTGTCACTCATCCCATTGACTTGATCCCCCAAAATGTGGATCTATATAATTAATTAATATTATTTAATTATTTTTATAAACCAAACCCACCCACCATTCAATCTTAACCATCCATTTCAATTCTATCTTTAAATCCTCACCCTCCATCTCTCATTCCCTCATCTGATCACATCAACTCCTTCTCTCTTCTCTTCCACGGTACCATCACCATTTTCATTTCATTTTCTTCCTTTTCCTTCACAAAAACCCGAAAACCCCCATTAACCCATATTCTCCATTTTCTTCAAAACACACAACACACATCCCCTCACCACCTGTGACTGAGACCAGAGTGATAGTGTGAGTGAGACGAGGAAGGACTGGACGGAGACGGCCAGAGCCACGGCGGCTCACGGCGGGAGGAAACCCGAAAAGGTAGGTTTGGGGTTTGAAATTCAAAATTTGGGTTTTATGGGTCTTGGATCGAAACTAATGATTTGGTTGGGTTTTTGGGGACTCGAGGAGGCTAATAGGATCAAAAGGAACGGCTGAGGACGGCGGTGCAGCCCAGACGGACGGCCGAAAGCTGGGCGACTGTTCTCGGCATCACAGGTAATTATCTCGACCTGTTTTCTAGTTTTTAAACCCATAGAACTCTAAGTTAGGTTGAGACGAGTAGAATGGGACAAACGGGAGGAGAAATGGTGGCTGGAGTAGGGAGAACCGGCCGGGTCAAGCCGCGGGTCACGGCGACCCGGTTACTGGTATTCGGGTCGACCCGCGGGAGGACAGAGATGACAGGTGACGTCATCTTGCTGACGTCATCATGTCAGGGATGACATCAGCATTGTCAGATCTGAAAATGTCAGCTAACATGTCAGAAAATGGGCCAATAGGAGTGCGACACGTGTCACATGTCAGTGCACAGTCAGCACTGACATGTTAGTGACGTGGCCCAATCAGAGGCTGACACGTGTCACTAATGTGGACCAGTGCTGTGATGACACATGGCACATGTCAGACTGCCACGTGGCACTGACAGTACAGTGATGTGGACCAATGGGAGCATGACACGTGGCACCTGTCAGAGTCTGACATGTTAGACCTGACAGCTGTCAGATGACGTCAGCAGGTACTGTAGCGGCGCGTGAAGCCCACACGCAGCCACTTCAGGCGGCGCGTGAGGGCGCGTGGCAGGGAATCTGGGGAAGGTTCCAACATACGAAATCATCTATTCGATGTAACGAACATTTTGGGACTGGTTTCGTGTCAATCGGACACCGTCTCGATATGTTTCGGGGCATCGGAGTGTTTAGGTTTGGTTTTAAAAATAGTTAAAAATACGGGAAAATTACGGGGCTTTATTGGGAGGTTAATTAAGTAGTTAGTAACCTTCTATTAAGATTTGGACAGGTTTGGGAGTCCCGGTGACGGTGATCAGCTCGGGGAGCCGTATGGCACGCAAATCGAGGCGGCAGCTCGGACGGTCTGTGAGTGGACCTTGTTTTCTAAATTGGTGCATGCATAAATGTTTATTGTATGTTTTATTACTTGTTTGATGATGCCATGGGTGCATTTGTGTGTGGTTACGTATAAGCACGTATTTCGAGGTTTAAGCCTTATACGGTGCTTATACGGGTCTGTATTTCTTTATTCGTTTTAATGAAATGGCTTTGGATTTATAAAAGGATAAACTCGGGTATGAGACCCATTTGGTTTTGTCTCGGGCATATGACCTTAGATTCCGGGCACGGTGCCCAGCTGATGTCCTATGTTCGGGCACGAGACCCAATCACTTTACGGTTTTGATTTCAGGTCAGGGAACCTTAAATGGATTCCCAGGTTCATGACGGTTTATGGGAACCGGCATGAACCCTTGTTGGTTATTACGGTACATGACGGTTTATGGGAACCGGCATGTTACCTCGGTTATGTTATTACGGTACATGATGGTTTATGGGAACCGGCAGGTTACCTGATTATGGATATTATGGATCATGACGGTTCAGGGGAACCAGTCATGAATGATTATGTTATGTATATATATGTTCATCTACCTTCCTTTACTTCTATTATCTCCTCCGGGGAGGGTCGTTGGCCTAGGTGGACCCCGGAGTAGTCACGGAGCACCGACTGAGTGGAGTCACCCCCCAGTTGGGTTCCTTACTCTCAGGAAGGCTATGGTTACTATTACCTCGGGTAGGGTCAGTGGTCTGCGGACATTGACCTTGACTTTGAGATGACTCGGATTGAGACCCGGGTAGCACGCGCGTAGCTTTGGATACCGTGACAGGATTGGTTGTATGACTTATATATATGATATATGATATATGATATGTGGTGTGCACAGGTGTGCACAGGATTTGAGCAGTGGCTCGTGTACTTGGTTTCTTTATGGTTTGAGGCCGAGTCCCGTATGGATTTGGGCAGTGGCCCGTATGGTCGTTTTCATTGTGGTCCTTTCGACCTTGGTTTATATCTGCTTTGGGCTTAGTCCCACATATGGTTTGTTTTGGATAAATGGTTTTCGAATGCATGCATGCTTTTTAGTGATGGGTACAAATGTCTTCCTTATGAAATGTTTTATAAACTCTTGTTTTGTCCACTCACAGCTTTTAATGTTTTGACTGCCCTTCAGGTTGACATCGGATGTGGACTGTAGCAGAGATCGAGATATCACATGCCTCCTACAGATCCTGGCGTACTCTAATAGCCCGGGAGGGCTAAGGTCGGAAATATCCCTTGTCTGACACTCCGTGTCAGACGGGAGCAGGGTCATCTCGCACTAATCCCGGGGGGATTAGGATGAGTCATGTTACTGTGAGTATCAGTGAGTTAGTAAATGCCTTTAGTAAGGAACCCTAGTGGCTATGTGGCCTAGAAAAGGATATTGTTGTGGGCTGGACAGCTGGCCAGGTTGGAGATTGTGCTGTTGGTTACAGCTGTGGTTATGGATGGCCTGACGGATGACTCTGGTCGAGTCTAGTGAGATTGTGGAGATTGGTTAGCTTGACACTATGTTATTTTATGGAATCCACGATCTGTTGACCCTAGGTCTTCCTAGATGAGACCGTTAATCATTGAGTTGCCCAGAGTTGTAGAAGTTGAGGAAGGTAATATTCCCCCGACCCAAGTGTGGATGTACGGTTTGGCACGGTACAAGCGGCGATTCAGGGTAGTGTGTTGTGAGCCCGAGATAGGAGATGATGTGCTATAAGCTAAGGTGTTTGTGTGTGGTATGGACCACTACTACGTTTGGGTATTCGATTGCTAAGGTTCGTGATTTTGGAGTGTGCTGGAATGTGTCGGCATCTGCGGAGTCTGAGGTTAGTCATTTAGGATCCCGAGAGTCAGTGACTGGTACATTAGTGGAACTAGGGAGTTGAACCTCGGAAGGGTTGACACGTGAGATAAGGTTACTTGTTGGATGCCATTTATGCATATTCCCCCCAGGTGAGGTGTATCCTTGAGTTGCATAAATTCCAAGAACGGTGGTAACCGACAGGTGAGTTGGTCAGTGAGTTGGATTGTTTATGGACACGAGAAGGTTGTCCGGGTGAGTGGCGGATCTCCTAAGTTTAGTAGAGGAGTTGGTGTTCGGTTGGCTAGACCAGTGAAGAATTAAGTCCCATGGTTGGAATCTCGGAATCAGGAGATGTTGTGATTGAGATGATGAAAAGTTGTGTTTGATTCTAAGCTGATGCTAGAGATTGAGTATTGGGTGATGGATACTCTGGAGTGGGTAATGGAGACCCATTGTGTTGTATGATGGAACTTCGAGAGTGGTGAACCCCCTGATCGTAAATAAAAGTCGTATGTGGTGACACCACATTTGGTATGTGTGGCGAGTATAGTGGAATTATGTTTAATTTGGACTGATGATGGATGAATTGTGATGAAATGGTTATGGATCATTTTGAGTTACGTGGTAGGATGATGGAAGGAAGATGATAAGTAAGAATGAGAAGGAGTGACTATAACTGATCGATAGGAGGTAATCGAAGAAAACCCATAGTTTAGACATGTATCTAGAAGTGTTGTATTCTTGAAGCGATCTGATTAGATGTGGTGGTCTGATCACTTATGGGAATTGAATGAGAAGTGATGTGATAGTATACGGGTTCAAAGAGGACGTCAGACCATATGGAGGATAAGCAGGATCCACACAGGAACGGGTGGATAAGGATTGGGATATGATTAGAAGAAATGTATCACTAATTATGCTAAGCTAGGAGCAGAGGAGAATCGTATTGTAAGACAGAACAAGACAGAGGTTGGATATGTGGGATATATGGATGATGACATTGCTCTATCTTGTAGGAGTGAGCATGGCTGGATATAAGAAGTGATATGATGTGGACATATGGATGGTTAGGTTGGATTTGTTGAATATTTTGAGATGTTGGATATTGTGATGGTGAGTGTGGTCTGTCTTGCATACGTATGTGTATATAGTTTTAGCTATGGCGGAAGCTCTGTCGGTGTTAGTCTTGACTTTTGGGTTTGCCTTGTATACGTAAGTGGATATGGTTAAACCTTTTGGATGTTGACCAGGAGAGTATTGGGCGGCCTAATGTTGGAGTGGACCGATGGACGTGTAGCTACGTTGGAATCAATGTCGGTATAATGATGTTGTGTGTGTTTGGACATATACTGTGATGGTTGGAGGATGTACTAGGATGTTGTTGGGATATATCATGGTGTTTGTGGGTGTATTAGTGATTGGCTAACATCGATGTGATTGGTAGACAGACCGTGGTATGTCGTTGGAAATGATTGATGATTAATGTACGCTGGATGTGATTGAGGTATTATAAAATATCACTGTTTGATTGATAATTTTGTAGAGTTCGTTGTTGGGTGTGATTGGTGCATGTACCTGAGATAAGTGATAGTGGTTGTACGAATGGTCAGAACCATGCTGATGTGATTGGACCGGATCAGTGTGATCCAGAGTGATTTTGTTGGATGTTGCAGGGTTCACTAATGATGTAGACGATCGTGACTCGGAATGTTTAATGATTGTGTTGAGCTCGATGCTCAGAGCCATGTGTGACTGGTGGGACCCTAACACTGAGGTGTGTAATGCTGTTATGCAATAAGGTCCAGTTGCATATAGGTAAAGTGGGACATGGATGGTGTTCCTATAGGTTGACTATGTTGGTGGCTACACTAATCATCACCGGTGCTTTGACTTGTCGAGTTGTTCGGTGTGAAAGATTATGTTGTAACTCTGATAAGGTCGACACGGATCGCTGAAGGAGTTAGTATGGCGCGTTGAACGGACGTTGATTGATAAGAGTATCGAGGCCAATAAATGCCTACGAGGTGAGATTCTGCCGTTAATCTTATGTTATACTAAGGGAATTGGTATGAGGTATGCTTGGTATGACTCGAAAGTGAGTCAAGGTTCCTGTAGTGATTTTCCTGGTGACGGCTGAGCCGTGAGTGTCAGCTGGTGCGGGAATGAGGTAGACATGATTGGGAAATGTGTTGCCAAATGGACCGAAAGTTTGTATGAGCTGGTCCGCTTGGCAGAGATGTGCTGACAGTGCTGGTGATGGTTTGAAGATTTCCAGGAGAATAACAGGATGGTAGGTGGTATACATTGGGTAGGAGGCCCAGGTGTGAGACAGTTGGATTCCCCCAGTGAGTTACGGACGTACGTTATTCGGAGTATCGGGGATAAGATTATTTTAAGGGCGGGAGAATATAATGACCTGTCCCAGATTTTGGAATTAGATTAGTGATTAATAAAGGATTAGTAAGATTAATCGGTGATTAGTTGACTGATTTCTAACGGATGGTGCAAAATGATCGTTTTGCCACTAGAATGGGCAAATTGTTGACTTTTGACTCAGGTGGTGAAGCGGACTCTGGCCAATGACTGTGACGTAGTTCGGGATGTCACGAGTCCGTAGACAGGTGGCACGTCCACTTCCGACATTCAAGGAAGAAGTTATGAGGCTCAGAAGGTGAAGGGCATTTTGGTAATTTGGCTTAAAGGGCAATTTGGTCAATTGGTTTCATTGGAATCTATGCTCAGTAGGATGAGGACACCTAATTGGCTTGGGATTTGTGCCCAATGGATGTGGGACACTTATCCCTTCTCTGGATGGTTGTGGATGCTAGGACACCGTCTCACACGTTTTATAAAATATGGTGAGGTTTTGCACGGTTTTGGTAAACAGAGAGAAATAGAGTGTACGTATGTGCTCGTGAAATCCCACCTCGATAAACCTTTGATCTTCATTCTTTGTCTGTAACTTGTGAAGGAAATTGAGAGAAGATGCTGAGATGCACGTGGTGGTGCTGCCGCGAGGACCGTCGTGGACAGTGACCTCAACCCGTGAGACAAAAAAGAGGGAATGGTGAACTTCAGTCCATACAATCCCTAAAACCTCCTCCTTGGCCTTTGATTTTCAAATCAAAGATGAATAGGGAACTGAAATGAGTTCAATGATGGCCACAACGGTGTACGACGGTGAGGTAAGAACGATTTCCCGTGAAATTCGATTTTACATTTATCAATGGCAACTCGAGATTTTGTGGTTAATGGTCGAATTGGTTAATTGGTTAAGCTTCTGACGGATGTAAGGAGTCGATTGGGACGAGAACCGAGGCTGGAGGTGGTTGGGATCGTGAGAACACGACGGTGGAAGGACGACCGGTTTATCGTCGATCAGGAAGGTGAGTTTTACATTTTTTTTTTCATTTTTGATCACGTAGATCAATTCTAGAGGTTGGGACGAAGGTGTAGGATGAAATAGGTTGAAAATGGAGGAGAAATGGGCAAAAACCGTGAACGCCAGTTCGGGTTGGATCAGGTTGCAGATAACCGGTATGGACTGGGCTTGACTGAGGTTGAAGATAATGAATAGTGTTGCGCATGGATCCCACGCGTAGTTCTTTGGGTGGCACGTGAGGGCTTGTGGGCCCTTCTTTCGAGGCACGGTCTACATGAGTTTTTAAGTATTTGATTTATCGAACATCTTGGGACTGGTTTCGAGTCAATCAGACATTGTTTCGATATAGTTCGGGATGTCCGAAGGTTTAAGGGCTAGTTTAAAAATAGTTAAAAATTTAAATAAATTATGGGGATTTAGTGGAAGCATATTGAAGCGGTTAGTGGCCTTAGATTGTGATATGGATAGGTTCGGGAAGTCCGGTGATGATGGATTAGCTGGGAAAGGGGTCTTGCACGTGTACCGAGGCGACATCAAGTATGGTCTGTGAGTGGACTTTGTTTTCTAAATTATGATGTATGCATAAATGTTTTATATGTTTTTTATATATGATTCTATGCTTATGATTATGGTATTGATGATTTACATGATTTCACGTATTTCGATGTGATTTATCGTATTTATACGTATTTTGAGATTATGGTTTATGCTATGCTTTGATGATGATTTTGATGGATTATTTTTTGTTTTGAAAGTAAACTCGGGTGTGAGTCCCATTTCGATAAAATATGATTTCGGATTTCGGGCTCAAGATGATTTTTGGATTTGGATTCGGATTTCAATCTGATGTTTTCGGATTCAAATTTGGAAATGGATTTATGGATTTGGATTGGAAGAAATGGTTTTGAATTGGATTTGCTGGATCAGGATTTGGGTTTAAAAACCCGGTGATTGATGTGACGGTGGAGGGCCCTATATGTGATTTGAGTTTAAAGACTCGGTTATTGTGTTTTCCCCCGAAGCCTATTATTGAGTTTAAAGACTCGGAGTTTAAAGACTCATTAATTATCTGGGTAGGCCTGTTGAGTTTAAAGACTCAGATTGATATTGATTTTAAAGACTCGTTGAGATCCAACAAGTTCGATTGATTAAAATGTGGATTGATATTTGTTCTAGATTTCTGTGATTTTTCAAATGGTTTTTCAGATGTTTTGGGCTGTGGCACGGTTAAAATGGATTTACAAATTTTTGGGCTGAGTTCCCATACTTTTGTTTTGATTTATGGTTTTGGACTGAGGCCCGAGATTTGAGAAAAGGAAATGATTTCTGGTTTTCATAAATGGTTTTTATTATCTTGGGCATGAAATGGTTTTCATAGGCATGCATTGGTTTTTCAATGGATGGCATAAATGTCTTTTTTGATAAAATGTATTTTATAAACTTATTTATTTTCGTCCACTAACAGTCTTTTCTATTTTCGATGCCCTTCAAGTTGAGGCGGATGCGGGCTGTTGTTGGTGAGACTGAAACATCACACACGATCCACGGTGGTTTCTGCGCACTCTAGGAAGCCGGAAGTTAATTTTGGCAGCTGACTTTGAATCCCTTGTCTGGCTTACGTGCAACATGGAGGTTAGACGGATGTTTAAACGGGAGCATGGCACACCCCTTAATCCAGGGGGATTAAGGATAGGTCGTGTCAACGAGCCCCCACGCGCTATAGTAGATTCCCTCTTGGAGGAATATTTTGTCAGGGAATATTTCATCAACTTGAAAATAATATTCCATCGTTGGAGGAATATTTAGTAGCCAGTGGAATATTTTGTCACATAAATTTTGATCGAAGAAGTTGCCCGATGCCACCAAGGACAACCATCATGTAACGACCCAGACATTCGGAAAAAGGAAAATTTAGAAAATTTGAAGAAAATGACGATTTTGCCCCTGGAATTGGGCGAACAGTTGAATTTTAGTTTGAGAAGTCAAACGGACTTTGACCGATGACTGTGACATAGTTCGGGACGTCATGACTTCATAGACAGGTGGCACGTCCAATTCGCACATTCGAGCAGAAAGTTATGATGTTCGAAAGTTTAAGGGTAATTCGGTAATTTGGTTAAAGGGGCACTTTGTTGACTTTTCAATCGACATGGACTTTTCACGTAATTCGAAGACCGTTGGAAGGTCTCCAGACGCTGAATCCATAGACAGGAGGCACGCGTCAATCGGAGTTCGGATGACCAAGTTATGGGCTTAGGAGTGTGAAGGGCATTTTGGTAAATTGTCAAATCACGGGAAAAATGGTAATTGGACAATTAAATAAGAAATGAGATGGATTGGGCTGATTCAGCCATGGTGATGCCACCAAATGACACATGTCACTTTTATGAAACAATTAGTGGCACTAATTAATAGATTAGTGGCAAGTGCACTGTGTGTGTGTGTGTGGTAGTGGAACAAATTCAAAGAGTTGAACCTTGGGTGCATTCGAAAAACAGAGACCAGAAAAGAGACCCACCTTGCGTGATTGATCTCCCTAACACCCAACTGAGGGAAAAGACGAACTGGAGTAGAATTAAGAGAGGAAGAACAGATAACTGAGATTGAGAGAGGAAGAAAAATGATGAAAATCGTGAAAGGAAAATCAAAAACCCGAAACCTGTTCTTGAACAATTGAAATTCAATTTTGAGTTGTAGACCAGCCCAAGTCAAATTGAGGTTAGATTATGCCTTCTGGGACTGTTGTTAGTCGATCCAAATCAAGAATTTCAAGGTTCGAAGCTCTTGGAACCATGAACAGACATGGCAAAATTCCAGAAATCGTGATCTTGTGTTCGTGTAATTGGGGGTAAGTTCTTGTGAAATTGGTTGCAAAATCATCTTTTAAAGTAAGTCTACGATGCTTCCTAACTAATTAATTGAAGAAATAGATGACTATTTGATGAACTGGGAAGATGAACATTCATTGGAACTTGAATTTAATTGAGTTGGTTTGAGGCAGTGACGAATGAAATGAATGTTACATACCCTTAATTGAGTTGATTGCGATACTACATGATGGATCAATTGAGGAATTTAAGTTGAAATTGGCAGAGATTGGACCGGGTCACTACGCGGGCTAACAGGTTGAAATTGCAGGAAATCGGGTTACAGGGACGAGCACTGTAGCAGCGTGTGAGCTTCACGCGCAGCCACTCATGGCGGCGCGTGGGGGCGTGTGGGACCAAATTTCGAGGTGAGTTCAACATGAAACTTGCTTCTTTTATTGTAACCAAAATTTTGACACTAGTTTCGAGGAAATCGGATATTGTTTCGATAGCGTTCAAGGTATCCGAAGTTTTTGTATACGTTTAAAATACGTATTTAAATCCTGGAAAAATTGGGAAAAATTATATGAAATATGTTGGAGTGTTAGTGACCCTCGATATTGATTTTGGACAGGAACTATGATTTCCAGAATTTACAAAAAAAACGTGCAGTTCGGAAACAAGCCGTTTGGATGGTGTGTGAGTGGAGTTTGTTTTCTAAATTTCAATGCATGCATAATCGTTTTCTATGCTTTATATTTATGATTTCTATGCTTACGCTTATGGTAATTACGATTTCCGTTTTACACGTATTTCGATATGCAATACGTAATTGCACGTATTTCGATATGCAATACGTAATTGCACGTATTTCGAGACTATGGTTTCCCCTATCCTTTGATGATGGTATGGTGGATAATTTTATGTGATTTGTGTGTATCATGTTTAAATAATGTTTTTATTATAATTGAGAGTATGATTTACTATGTTGGCATGTATTTCTAGATTATTACGGATTTACACGTTTTACGAGATTTCGAGTATGTTGTGATTTGACCATGGTTTTCATGATTTGAATTTGGGATTTGAAATATGATTTAATTTCAAAGATTTAAAAACGGATTTTGGAAAAAGGTGATTTCGGGCTTGATGCCCAGTTCATAAAAGTGGTTTTGATGAACGAGATTTCGGGTTTCGGAAACTTGAAAGTGGATTGCCGGATTTGGCTTCGGAATGATTATTCCGGATGCTAGCTTACGGAATAATGGTTCCGAATTCGGATTTGAAACTGAATGATGGATATGTTTTGGGATTTGAATGTGAAATTCGGACATGAGTTCCATTTCGATAAAATGTGATGTCGGATTTAGTTTTGGAATTTGGATTACGATGAATTCTGGATTTACTATGGATTACACATGTTTTGGGTTGAAAGACCCGGTACTATTGCTGGATCATGTTGATGACGGGGGAGGGCCCTTGATTGATAGGTTTTGAGTTTAAAGACTCGGTTATTGTGATATCCCCCGAGGCCTGTTGACTGTGTTTTGAATTTAAGGACTCGTTGATATCCCGGGAAGGCCTGATTATGCGCATGGTTTTGAGTTTAAATACTCGGGCGCACTTGAGATCCAGCAGATTGATTGACTTGTGATTTACTGTTGATTTCCGATGTTTTCGGATGTGTTGGGAAATGGCCCGGTTTATATGGCTTGATGGATTTTTGGGTTGTGTTCTGTATTTGGATTTTGATTCGTGATTTTGGGTTGAGGCCCCGTATTGATGGTTTCGGGCTAAGGCCCAAGGTTTAAGAAAAGGAATAAGATTTTGATTTTCATACACGGTTTTCTTATATTGGAAATGAATTGGATTGTGAACTGATTTTCGAATGCATGCATTGGTTTTTACGTGGAGGGTAGAAATGTCTTTTCGGTAACATGTTTTATAACTGATTTATTTTTGTCCACTCACACCTTTTGTGTTTTTATTGACCCTCCAAGTCGTGGCGCGATGATCGCAGCTATTCAGGAGGTGGAGGCATGAGTGAGCACAAGTATGAGTATCCCTTGTTTGACAAGTGCTTAGGACAATTTTTGGGAACTTCAGTTAACTTGTCAGACTGGAGCATGACCAAGCACGGTTATCAATGGTCCTCTGGGGACGGTCCTGTCAACTTGGTATCAGAGCACTAGGTTGCTGATTCTGTTGCCACGTCATGCCTCTGAAACATAAGCCTCGTGCGTGACCTGGTAGTGAGACAGGTAGACGAGGGTGCATAAGACCTCATGATAGATCTCAGATAAGATTGACCTTGGATTAAGGGTCCGAGGTTAATTAGTGTATACCGTGAACTACTCTCTGTTAGACATAGCATTGTGTGGGTCATAGGGACGAATGATCCCAGAGGCTAGAAAGGTTGCACAATTGGACAAGTTGTACTCGTGATGAGATTATTCTCAGTGAATTGATTAAGTGGAATGTGTGTTTAAAGAGTCTAGAATGTGATGGAATATTCCGTAGGCCTTATCCATCGTATAAGACGTGGTTGACCGTCGGTATTTGTTCGGTGGCTGGGTATGTCAATGTTGGCATGGCTGATTGGTATAAGATTGGACTAAAGAGGAGTCGAGATTTGGATATGGGACTCAAAATGAGTCAGGATATTGGTTAGGATTTGAGATAAGTTATAGTAATGTATCTGGGCTCGGGAGGAGCCGGAAAAGTTAAACATGACTATGGTTGTTAACACGGTTAAACCTTGATTGAGAAATGTTTGGTACCTAGGATGCCAAAGACTGTTATGGGTCAGATACTGATGAGTATGAAATTATGGATTGGTCTTGTTTACCTTTATTTATTGGACTTATGTGTCAGTTTCATTTAGTGACTGAGGTTCGGGCAGAGACCCGAGATAGACAGTGATTTGGCCTTAGGAGATAGTCCAGTTCAGTGGGACGCTATTTGGGTCCATTGGGAGGTAAAGTGATAATGGTAATTATACAGAAATAGTTATGATTGTGAGTCGTCTTGTCACATCATAAAAAAATGGTTATATAGATTGATTGAGATAGTGCGATGGCACTGTTAGGGTGTGATAGAGTGAGGATTGGCTCCTATATTGACTGTTGATATGACAGGCGAGGGAAGAGTTGGTGGGGCCCATGGTGGACTGTAGGGGCGTGGTCAGTTGGGACCACATGCCCGGGGATTTGCAATTCCTTCGTAGGAAGCCTGAGTAGCCACGGAATGATGACCTGGATACCTATTACTTGTGGTCATGACGTAAGTTTAACTAGAACGTATGTATTTGGTAGGTCCCGGGCTATCCACTCTTCCATGTCTTGAGATTGTATATTGGACGGATATGGTGTTGTTTGTGATTGGTTATGGTATGGAAGTCGTTGAATTGAATGTGACGTGGTGATTGTATATTGGACCTATTACTTCGGGCTTGATGGGCTTGATGCCCACTCGTGAATGATGGGATTGGCTTCCTTTCGAAGTCAATCAAATGTGACGTGGTGATCGTTGAGCGAGTATCTGATAGGTTCGAAGTTGTTACGCCTCAGTAGATGTGAGTAAGGTTAGATGCCCTTTTGGCATGACTGTATACGCCGTGGTGAGCGTGCTTGGATTGGTACCTTTTGGATGACGTGTTTGGGAGTAGATGTTGTGTTGCTGGTCGGGTGACCTTGGGACTCAGATCCTCCCCAGTATCAGATTGTTATTGATTGTGAACCTTGTAGTAGACTTGTTGGAGGATGGATGTACGTACCCTGTACGATGTACGGGAATCGGTACTGGATAGGCCGAGTGGTACCTGGTGACGGTACATGGGAGGTACCAGTGGTGTTAGTTGAACGTGTTGGTAATCGGCTTAGTTCCGACACCATTGGATTTGGTTGTGAGCGTGAACTGGGCATTGAGTACTATGCTCGGGGCAGGGAAATTTTGTTGGGTTCAGTGATCTTGGAGCAGGTACTCTTAGCCACGGATGGCTAGTGAAATCCTAGTGTGGAGATGTGTGATTACTTCTTGGCTAGTATTCCATGTTTTTCAGTTACACCACCTGATTGAGCAAGATGACGATATACGTATGCTCATGATGAGTGAGTTGGTGGTTGTGTAACTACGAGTAGCCTTGCGTGATGTTATCACACCGAGATATTTCCAGCGTCATGGTTCGCTGAGGGAGTTGACAGTTATTGTCAGGACCCACCCCGGTTTCACCCCGAAAACCGAGGTAAATCCTGCTCCTGTCTGACACCCCGACACGCACCAACGTAAACTCACTCTAAACCACCAAAGTACACAGTCAGACGCAGGAGAAGCTATACAAAACATCCCGAAGTTTAAGTGTTTACAGAGCATAGTACTAACTACAAAAGAAAGAAAACCGGTGACTAGATACACACACACGGAAAATTTAAAACACTTCGGGGTCGCTCTTGTAACTTCTATGCCTCTAACGCTGCCTCGACGACGAAACCCCGCTCTAGCTCCACGACCTGGAGGGCAATTAAAACCAGAAAGTGCGAGTGGACCATAAAGAATAAAAGTTTCAAAACCTTTTTATACGAAAACAGGGTTTGGCCCTCCGTTTTGAAATCACATGCATAACCTAGTTACCAAAATCAGTTATAGATCACATAAAGATCATCATAAAATCATTTTGCAGAATCATCAAATAAAACAGTTCTAAAAATCATGTCATAAGCATCATAAAACAGTATCACAAAACATAATACCAAGCCATCATTATCTGATCAAACCTGCTAGACCTATCCGAGTCTTTAAACTCCCAAGTCTTTAAACTCAATCCAGGCCTCAATAATATCCGAGTCTTTGAACTCCCGAGTCTTTAAAATCAACAGGCCTACGGGGGAAATATCAATATATCCGAGTCTTTAAACTCCCGAGTGTTCAAACTCAATCCGGGTCTTTAAACCCAATCCGGGCCCGTCCCCCGTCAATCACAATATCCGGGTCTTTAAACCCAATAACCAGATCCAGCAAATCCAATCAAAACCATTTGAAACCATTTCGAAATCCATATCCAAACCCGAAATCACCGGTCCGAAGCCCTTCCGGCATCCCGAACCGTCATTCCGAACCCAAATCCGGAACTTCACTTTTCAACTTTAAAACTAAATCTCAATTCTCGAAATCCGATTTTAAAACCGAAAACCTTGATTATCAAAATCACGTTCCAAAATCCCTTTATAAACATTTAAACCCAATTATCATTTAAAAGCCCAAAACCATAGCCTCATATTCCGAAATCACCATTTTCTCGTAAAACGTGCTGAAACCGAACTTCCTCGAAAAACGTGTAATTATGTAGAACCAACAAAACATTTTCGATAAACATAGAATCATGCTTAAAACCATAAAATAAGTAATTAAAAGCAGTTATGCATGCTCAGTTATAGAGAAGGGTTCCACTCACAGTACCGATCCCTCAATCGCGTCCCGAACGTCCAGTACGTTCCTCAGCTTCCTCGGGAAATCCCGTACATGTTAACCACCGCCAAAGTACGTTACTAACACATCTACCAAGACTCTGCTAATTTTCCCCAAAAATCCCCGGGTCCTAAACATAACGAACCGGAACCCTAAACCTTCACATTCGCAGAACTACATTGAATCGACGTCCGGTCAACCCGAAACCAATTCCAATGGATTCGTCTCAACACCTAGACCAAAAACCATGTTGACCATTTTCCCAACCGCCGCCTCACGCGCCCCCACGCGCCACCCAAAGTGGCTGCGCGTGGCCTCACGCGCCAGCTACAGTGTCACCAGCAACCTCTGGTCGACCCGGTTCGAACCAGTCTCTACAACTTGAACCGGCGTGGCCGGTTCTCCGCCGTCCCGCCACCAAAACTTCTCCTCTCTTCACCATCTTCATCGTTCATACCTAAGCTACCTCTTCCCCTACTCCAAACACCTCGACACAACCTATAGCCCGTCGACTCAAGGTCGAACAAAAACCCGAACACTTCCCCTGTCTCACGATCCAGCCAACCAGGTCACCCCCCGTCACGGTGGCTACCTTAAACCCTTCCTAGAACCTCACTGAGTCTTACCCAACTCACCAAAACCGTCGACTCAACCCCAGACTTTACGACTTTCGATTTGAAAATCGACGGCAAAACAGAGCATAGAGGAAAAGTTGAGGAATTACCTGCCCTCTGGTCGCCGTCGTGAGCTCAGCCGTGAGTAAGTATCTCCTCCCGTCCTCCTCCGTCTTCTGGACACCTCCACCGGCCTCGATTGATCAAACACGGCAGCACCACCACTCAAAAATCCTCACCTCTTCTCTGTTTCCCCCTGGTTTACCGTGGCTCACAACCGCACACACCCACGACCACTGCACCTCCTAACCTCCCCAACTCACTCACTAACTCTCATTCAATCTCTGCTCACTCTCACACACTAACAAAACTCACACCCTCACCGTGCTTGATCGATTTCTCCCCAATTCACAGTCTCTGTTTTCTCTCTGAGTCGAAGAACACACACACGGGCACCCCCAATTATTTGGACCCGTGAACAAAATCCTAGAACCCTCTAGTTCTCCTACACGTGTCACAATCCTCTCCTCTCCCTCACAAATGTCTCAATCTCAACCCTCCATTTTTCCCTCTCTGTTGCACAAATCCCAAAGTGCAAAAAGACCAAAATACCCTTCTTTTAAACCAAAATTACGATTTTACCCTTACCGTTTTAGACCCGTAACTCACACGTCCTAACTCCGATGAATACGTGCCGCCTGTCGTTGAATTCAGGACGACGAGATCTACCTAACAGTCCTAGGTAAACATGTAAAAACCCGATCGTCCAAAAAGTCAACTATTTAACCAGACCAGGGGCAAAATCGTAATTCTATCCTAACGACTCTAGTGTCACCAACTAATCACCGCTTAAGCTCACTAATCCTTCACTAATCAACATGTTAACCTTAATTTCTGGGACAGGTTGTTACAGTTATGGACTTTGAAATTGATATGTGTTGCAAGATTGGGCTTACCCTGCGAGATGAGGTCAGGTGCTTGATCCTACGCTACATTGAGTGTGTTGTAGCACGAGGTGATGATACCGATTGGCCGATGGTTGGAGCTTTACTAGGGTGGTAAAGCTTAGTGGCGAGAGTTTGACTAGTAGTGTCAGCATGGACTGACAAGTGGGATTGGTGACTCCCGGCGGGGGGGCGCGGGGGGGGGGGGGGGGGGGGGGGGGGGGGGGGGGGGGGTGGGTGTGACGCCCCAAAAATTCGAAACATGAAAATTTGGAAAAATTTGAAGAAAATGACGATTTTGCCCCTGGAATTGGGCGAAAAGTTGACTTTTGATTTGAGCGGTCAAACGGACTTTAACGATGACCGTGACGTAGTTCGGGACGTCACGAGTTCATAGACAGGTGGCACGCCCGATTTCGACATTCGAGGAGAAAGTTATGACGTGCGGAAGTTGGAAAAGGGGCTGAAAGTTGACTTTTTGATCGGGACATTGTTTGGACTTTCCGGGAGTACCGTTGGATAGGTCTCGAGACAATGAATCCGCAGACAGGCGGCATGCGTCAATCGGAGTCCGAACGAGAAAGTTATGGGTCTAGAATAATGAGGGGTATTTTGGTAATTTGCTATAACAAGGGTAAAATGGTAAATTATCACAGAAGGGATAATTGACAATTAAAAGGCTGAGTCAGTTAGTAAAGATAAGGGTTGATCCCTTGACGACACTTGTCACTATAATTGCAAGATTAGTGTAAAGCTTAGTTATTATTTCAATTAATATCAATATGAACTCACCCGTTTAGGTTTTGATCACATAGGTGAATTGATTCAAACAGAAAACAGGGAAATTGAAGGGGGACGTGAGAGAAGAAAATAAAGGGAATGAGACGATTAATTGGGCACTGGAATTCGACTGAAACCCAACTGAAAAACCCAGAAAACCCG
This sequence comes from Prinsepia uniflora, assembly GCA_032719365.1. Lineage (NCBI taxonomy): Eukaryota > Viridiplantae > Streptophyta > Magnoliopsida > Rosales > Rosaceae > Prinsepia > Prinsepia uniflora. The sequence continues at coordinate 46,379,306 of CM064868.1, read as the reverse complement.
AAAATACCTATAAGTAAGCTAGGATCGATTTCGATGTTGTGCGTGTTTTTAAATGAAATTGATGTTGTAGTTGGCCTTCTGGGAGTGAGACGAGTCGAATGAGATTAAAATTGAAGGAAATTGAGGGTGTTATCGACCACAACCGAGAGGGGGGAAAACGATGAATAATCGAGCTTGAGTCGTGGATTTGAGGCCATGGAACCGTGAAATTGATCATGGAAATACGTTTATTGGAACTCCACGATGCTTCTTGATGCATCAATTGAAGGAAACAAGTGAGAATTTGGGACGATTGGATGATGAACAGTGCGTTGTGTTCTTCGCAAAATCGAGTTTGATCGAAGGGATTGAGGTAAGTTTACACCTAATCGATTGTACAGAACTTCAATTGGGTCTATAACGATGCTAATGAATGATTGAATTGAAGGAAATGATGTCGAATTCATGGAAATGGAACCGGGTCACCTCGCGGGTCGCATGACCCGTTTACCAGTCATTCGGGTCGAGAAGACAACAGTGATGGGTACTGTAGCAAGCGCGTGGCACCCACGCGCAGCCACTCACGGCGGCGCGTGGGGGCGCGTGAGGGGGAATCCCGAGGTGAGTGGGGGAATCCCGAGGTGAGTTCAACATGAAACTTGTCCTATTTAATGTAACGAACATATTTGGTTTTGGTTGCGAGTCGATCGGACGCCGTCTCGATAAGGTTTCGAGGGTCCGAAGGTTTATGTTACGTATTAAATTAATATTAAATTCCCGGAAAATTATGATAAATTAATATGATGATAATAAGGTCCCTAGTGACCCTGAGTGATGATTTTGGACAAGATTCGGGATTCCTGGCACGTGTCGGAAATTACGGAAACGCGTGCAGCGCGGGAAACGAGCAATTGGACGGTGGGTGAGTGGACTTTTGTTTTCTACCTTGAATGCATGCATATATGTTTTAAATGCCTTATAATATGATTTGAAATGATTTGGTATGATTGATGTTCTGATATGGTGAATTTCGGATTTTGGGGAATATTATATTATTTTAATCGATATTTTGGCACGTTTTCGAGGAAATGTGAAAATGATATTTTGGGCTAGGCCCGAAGTCAAAATGATTTCAAAATGGATATTTTGATGAATTAATGAGTTAAGAATGATTTCTGGATTATTATAATGTTTTCTATATGATTTTACGATTTTACGGATTTACGTGTAAAGGATATGTGGGCTTGAGTCCCGGTTGGTAATTATTTGACTTGGATTGGGTCATGGACTTGACTGACATGTTTTGGGATAAGATCCCGGATGGTTTTCATTGTGATTATGATTGTGACTATGGATACCCAGACGGTCGAAGCTAGGGGTGTTCCCAGACGACCAGAGCTCGGGGATATGATATGATTGTGATTGTTCCCAGGCAGCCGAAGCTCGAGGTGTTCCCAGACGGCTGGTACTCGGCGTGATATGTATTCCCAGGTAGCCGAAGCTCGGGGTGTTCCCAGACGGCTAACACTCGGGGTGATGCGTGCCGGGACAGTCGGAGCTCGGGGTGACTTCCCAAACGACTGAGGCATGGGTTATGGCCTACGCGTAGTGCCGGTGTGACAGTGTAATGGTTTGTGCACTTGAGAACAGTGCGGATTGATTGATTGAGTAATTGATTGTTGACCTTGTGCATGGTACTGGTTAATGTTGATTGTAATTACGTACTGGTATTGAGTACGAGTTCTGGTCTGTATGGCCAGCTGATTGTGTATTCGTATGTTTTCAGGGTTGTCCTCAGAGCCAGGATTTTGACTTATTATATGGTTTGGCTGGAAGGCCAGTGTTGGTGTTTCATATGTTTTCCCCTATGCATACAGGTTTGATAAACTGGAGGGTAAACAATGTATTTTGATAAATGTGTTTTAACGAATATATTTTTGTCCACTCACACTTTTCTGTTTTGATGACCCTCCAGGCCGTGGCACAACGTTTGGGGCTGATCTCGAGGCGGAGGCATGAGCGGCAGTTATCCCTTGTCTGATAGGTGTTGAAGGCTAGTTTCGGGACTTCAGTTGACTTGTCAGACGGGAGCAGGACCGGGCACGGTTATCGAGGTCCAGTTGGGACGGGTCCTGTCAAATTGGTATCAGAGCATTTGGTTACGGATTTGCCATGCCTCCGAGATGCGAGCCCTGTGCGCGGCCTGGTGATTAGATGTGATATGAGGGTGTCGGAAATTCCTGACGCGATTTGGGCCCTGGATTGGGGGTCGAGTATTGTCTCACGTTTTGTGATTGTGTCGGACTTGTATTGGTTCGGCTAGTTGGTTACGATAACGATATGGTCTATGGTGGGCATGTTAGGCCCAGGATAACCTCGACCCGAGGATAGCGGGTAATGGGACTCAACAGGAGTCAAGAGTTGGTCTAGGACTCAGCATGAGTCATGATGTACTATGAGGGCTCCGGATGAGCCAAGAAAGCATAACGAGTGAGGGTTCAGGTAGGAACCCAAGATATTAAACTGGATGTGATTTGAGTCTCCATGGTTGTTGTTGGAGAGGTTGTTTGAATTTCGGGGACGAAATTCCCTAAGGGGGAAAGGTTGTGACGCCCCGGAAATTCGAAACATGAAAATTTGGAAAAATTTGAAGAAAATGACGATTTTTCCCCTGGAATTAGGTGAAACGTTGACTTTTGATTTGAGCGGTCAAACGGACTTTGACCGATGACCGTGACATAGTTCGGGACGTCACGAGTTCATAGACAGGTGGCACGCCCGATTTCGACATTCGAGGAGAAAGTTATGACGTACGGAAGTTGGAAAAAGGGGCCAAAAGTTGACTTTTTGATCGGGACATTGTTTGGACTTTCCGGGAGTACCGTTGGATAGGTCTCGAGACACTGAATCCGTAGACAGGCGGTATGCGTCAATCGGAGTCCGAACGAGAAAGTTATGGGTCTAGAATAATCAGGGGTATTTTGGTAATTTGCTATAACAAGGGTAAAATGGTAAATTGTCACAGAAGGGATAATTGACAATTAAATGGCTGAGTCAGTTAGTAAAGATAAGGGTTGATCCCTTGACGACACTTGTCACTATAATTGCAAGATTAGTGTAAAGCATAGTTATTATTTCAATTAATATCAATATGAACTCACCCGTTTGGGTTTTGATCACATAGGTGAATTGATTCAAACAGAAAACAGGGAAATTGAAGGGGGACGTGAGAGAAGAAAATAAAGGGAATGAGACGATTAATTGGGCACTGGAATTCGACTGAAACCCAACTGAAAAACCCAGAAAACCCGAAAATACCTATAAGGAAGCTAGGATCGATTTCGATGTTGTGCGTGTTTTTAAATGAAATTGATGTTGTAGTTGGCCTTCTGGGAGTGAGACGAGTCGAATGAGATTAAAATTGAAGGAAATTGAGGGTGTTATCGACCAGAACCGAGAGGGGGAAAACGATGAATAATCGAGCTTGAGTCGTGCATTTGAGGCCATGGAACCGTGAAATTGATCATGGAAATACGTTTATTGGAACTCCACGATGCTTCTTGATGCATCAATTGAAGGAAACAAATGAGAATTTGGGACGATTGGATGATGAACGGTGCGTTGTGTTCTTCGCAAAATCGAGTTTGATCGAAGGGATTGAGGTAAGTTTACACCCAATCGATTGTACAGAACATCAATTGGGTCTATAACGATGCTAATGAATGATTGAATTGAAGGAAATGATGTCGAATTCATGGAAATGGAACCGGGTCACCTCGCGGGTCGCAGGACCCGTTTACCAGTCATTCGGGTCGAGAAGACAACAGTGATGGGTACTGTAGCAGGCGCGTGGCACCCACGCGCAGCCACTCACGGCGGCGCGTGGGGGCGCGTGAGGGGGAATCCCGAGGTGAGTTCAACATGAAACTTGTCCTATTTATTGTAACGAACATATTTGGTTTTGGTTGCGAGTCGATCGGACGCCGTCTCGATAAGGTTTCGAGGGTCCGAAGGTTTATGTTACGTATTAAATTAATATTAAATTCCCGGAAAATTATGATAAATTAATATGATGATAATTATGTCCCTAGTGACCCTGAGTGATGATTTTGGACAGGATTCGGGATTCTTGGCACGTATCGGAAATTACGGAAACGCGTGCAGCGCGGGAAACGAGCAATTGGACGGTGGGTGAGTGGACTTTTGTTTTCTACCTTGAATGCATGCATATATGTTTTAAATGCCTTATAATATGATTTGAAATGATTTGGTATGATTGATGTTCTGATATGGTGAATTTCGGATTTTGGGGAATATTATATTATTTTAATCGGTATTTTGGCACGTTTTTCGAGGAAATGTGAAAATGATATTTTGGGCTAGGCCCGGAGTCAAAATGATTTCAAAATGGATATTTTGATGAATTAATGAGTTAAGAATGATTTCTGGATTATTATAATGTTTTCTATATGATTTTACGATTTTACGGATTTACGTGTAAAGGATATGTGGGCTTGAGTCCCGGTTGGTAATGATTTGACTTGGATTGGGTCATGGACTTGACTGACATGTTTTCGGATAAGATCCCGGATGGTTTTCATTGTGATTATGATTGTGACTATGGATACCCAGACGGTCGAAGCTAGGGGTGTTCCCAGACGACCGGAGCTCGGGGATATGATATGATTGTGATTGTTCCCACGCAGCCGAAGCTCGGGGTGTTCCCAGACGGCTGGTACTCGGGGTGATATGTATTCGCAGGTAGCCGAAGCACGGGGTGTTCCCAGACGGCTAACACTCGGGGTGATGCGTGCCAGGACAGTCGGAGCTCGGGGTGACTTCCCAGACGACTAAGGCACGGGTTATGGCCTACGCGTAGTGCCGGTGTGACAGTGTAATGGTTTGTGCACTTGAGAACAGTGCGGATTGATTGATTGAGTAATTGATTGTTGACCTTGTGCATGGTACTGGTTAATGTTGATTTTGATTACGTACTGGTATTGAGTATGAGTTCTGGTCTGTATGGCCAGGTGATTGTGTATTCGTATGTTTTCAGGGTTGGCCTGAGAGCCAGGATTTTGACTTATTATATGGTTTGGCTGGAAGGCCAGTGTTGGTGTTTCATATGTTTTTCCCTATGCATGCAGGTTTGATAAACTGGAGGGTAAACAATGTGTTTTGATAAATATGTTTTAACGAATATATTTTTGTCCACTCACACTTTTCTGTTTTGATGACCCTCCAGGCCGTGGCACAACGTTCGGGGCTGATCTCGAGGCGGAGGCATGAGCGACAGTTATCCCTTGTCTGATAGGTGCTGAAGGCTAGTTTCGGGACTTCAGTTGACTTGTCAGACGGGTGCAGGAATGGGCACGGTTATCGAGGTCCAGTTGGGACGGGTCTTGTCAGGGGGGGGGGGGGGGCAGACGTCAATTATATTAATGATTAAAAAAAACCGCTGAGCTGAAGGAGTCAGCTAAATGGTGAAATTGACAAGCGATATTCACACGGATCAGGTGATCAATTTCACTCGCGGTGGTCGAGTGCGGTTGGTACGACGTGAGACGGTAATGGGACGTCTGAGTACATATGAGTTAGTTGGTGTACGGGTGTACACGTGTTGCGAGGTTGAATTGTTTTCCACGAGGTGGATATGGAATAAGGGTAATTGGAAATTTCGAGGACGAAATTATTTAAGGGGGGAAGGTTGTAACGACCCGTCTCGGAATTCGGGATTAGATAACTAACTAATCATGATTAGCAGGGTTAATCAGTGATTAGTTTGACTAATGATCGTGACGTAGTTTGGGATGTCACGAGTTCATAGATAGGTGGTACGTTCGATTCCGACGTTCGTGGTGAAATTTATGACGTTCGGAAGTCCAAGGGTATTTTTGTAATTTGGTCAAAAAAGGGGAAAATGTTGACTTTTTGATCGGGAGGTCCGATGGCCGAGGGCCAAGGACCGTTAGGAAGGTCTCAATGGCCTGTGTTCGTAGACAGGCGGCACGCGTCGATCGGAGTCCGAAGGACCAAGTTTCGGGTCTAGTTGCGTGAGGTGTAACGCCCCAAAAATTTAAAGAATGTAAAATATTAAAATAATATGTAAAATGATGTTTTTACCCTTGGAGGGATGTGGCTAAAAGTTGACTTTCTGTATATTTGCTGAGGACCATTGTGTAGGTCTCGGGACGCTGAATCCGTAGACAGGTTGCACGTCGAAAAAGGAGCTCGAATGAAAAAGTTACGGGTCTGGGAAGTTCAGGGGAAAAATGGTAAATTGTGACATGAAGGGTAAAATAGTAATTGTAGGTAGTGAAATTAATGAACGGTGTAAATGGCTGATTCAACCCATTAGATGACTCATGTAGCTCAGCAAGTGACACCTGCCATTTGAATTAAGAAAATTAGTGGCACCGTTTGCCGCTAAACATATCAAATGGGTATTAATCAAAACAAAAACCTCCTGCTCAACCTTGATCGATCTATCATCCCAGAGACTGAGAAAGATTGAACAGAGAACAAAAAGGGGAGAAATTGAGTGAACAATTGAGCGAAAACTAAGAGGAATTAGACCTGGAACCATCTGAGAACAAAACCGAAAAACTGTCCAAAACAATAAATATAAAATTTGATTTCTTAGATGGTTTCGATTGAAATTCACATGATCTTTAGCCTCCTAGGAGCTAAACGAATCGAACCAAATCGATTGGGAAGGAAATTGGTGGTGAATTGATGAAGAACAGCTCCTGCGACATTGTTGGATTTTGGAGATTGAGTTCGACTACTTGGAGGTAAGAAACCTTGAAATTGATTTCACATTTGTGTTTAGAATGGACGTGAGATGCTTCATGTTGATTAATTGAATGAAACTGGTTGAATTTGGCTAGAACCCGATTTAGGACCCGTCGGGTGTCCACCTAGAGTCGAGGGATTCTAGGGTTCAATTCATGAAATTGAAGTCACAGATCACTAATAAACATGGAGTGGATGGAAATGAGTGAGAGAAAAAGAGATATTGGGTTCGAATTTATGGAGAACGGACCGGGTTGCATCGCGGGTTGTAGACCCGTATAACAGAGAAATCGGGGTGACAGGGGGTGACACTGTTCACGGCGCGTGAGGGCGCGTGGTTGGGAATTTGGCTTTGGGTCCAACATACTTTTTGATGTTCTCAATGAAACAGAACTATTGACGTTGGTTTCAGGTTAATCGGATATGAATTTAGAGTAGTTTTGAGTACCCGAAGCGTGTAGGTTTCGTTTAAATAATATTATTTTATTCCGACGATTAGGGAATTCGTACATGGGGTCATGTGATAACCTAGTAACCTGCTATTACTTTGTTTGACAGGCCAGAATATTTCCAGGACGTCGGAATCTGGACGGTGTGTGAGTGGACTTTTGTTTTCTACCCTGAATGCATGCATATATGTTTTAAATGCTTTATGATATGATTTGAAATTATTTGGTATGATTGATGTTTCGATATGATGATTTCCGGATTTTGGGAATATTATATTATTTTATATGCTTTTGGGCACGATTTTCGAGAAACCCTTGATATTGTTGTTTTGGGGGAAGGCCCGGGATTTGAGCTTGATTTTGACTCGGATTATGAGTCTGGAAATGGATTATTGTATTATGACTGAGATTGCGATTGCACGGATTTGCGTGAAACTGGTTTACGGATTTTAAAAAATGGTTTTGATATTAAATGCAACTATTTTTCACTGATTTTCATGATGATGATATATTGTGGATATTAGGGCTTTCGGTGTGGAATATGTTTCCCACAAAGTGCACCCTTGAGATAACGCTCACCTCCGGGATGGAATTGTTTACCCCGGAGAGGTCACATAGCATGGTCTGTTGTCGTGCAGCCGTGAGAGGCTCGACTCAGATCTGATGTGCTGGCTGATATGGAGGTTGGTCGGTGATATGTTCACGACGACCTGGATTGCTGGTTGGTGATGTGTTCACAGCGGCGGATGCTCGGATTTTGAGCGGTCCTTGGACCTGGATCCTGTGATTTTATTGATGTTTGCGATTTATGCTTATGCTTTGATTATTTGACTTATGATTTATGATATGCATGCATGTTTGTGAAACTAGAGGGTAAGACTGTATTTTGATAAATGTATTTCTAAACGTTTCTTTTTATCCACTCACACCTTTGATTTTTTATGTACCCTCCAGGCCAGTGTACAGGTACTGAGGCTACTATCGAGGCAGAGGAATAAGCAGACCGTTGCGCACTCAGACACCTTACAGAGTAGGATTTTGATCCTTACTTGTAATATTACCTATGCTATGTAAACCTGTTGACTAGTCAAACTTGTGAAGTCAACGGTCCTCGACCACTGAACTATCCCTTGTCTAACAATGTTTATCGTTTGTCGTGTTCTATGTCTATATATGTAAGGTTATTTTTGGTACTTTAAAATGATTGTCAGACGGGAGCAGGATCTTTCATGATTATCGAGGGATAATCGGGATCGGTCTTGTCATGAGGGGCATTTTGGTAATTGGTCATAAGGAGGGTAAAATGGTAATTTTGGGCTGCTGCGTTGAACAGCCGTGTATGGGGAGCATGATAAGTGCACGGGGGTGGATTGTTTATGTGGTGAATTGATGGGTTGAGGAGTTTAATGGATAATGGAATGTTTATGCCTTGTGTGGGAAGCAGAAGAGTATGGGTGAGTGCACTGCTGCTTTTCTCTACCGTTGGTGTCTCTGAAACGGGAAGAAAACAGAGTGCTTCCCCACGCGTGATCAGCCTTTCCAAGTCCAAACTGAGTGCAATTGTGAACAGGAAGGAGATTAAGGGACTGAGAAAGGTGCTCTGAGATGGAGAGATGGAAAAATGAGAGGAAAATGGTGAGGGAAAGTTCAAAAACCCGAAACTGGTTTTTGATAAATTCAAATTCGAATTTCGGTTTTAGGCCAGCCCAAGCCTAATTGAGGTCCGAATAAGCTTCCTGGAACCTTAATGAGTCGATCCAAATCAAGTGTGGCCATTTTCGAAGCTCCTGGAGCCATGGACGGACGTGGTGGATGGCCGGAAAATTCGAGCTTGGGGTCGTGGTGATTGAGGTGAGTTCTTGTGAAATTAATTGTGAAATCATCCTTAGAGTGAGTATACGAAGCTTCCCAACTAATTAATTGAAAGAAACTGTGACTGTGTGATGAATTGGAACATTGAACCCGTTTAGGACCCGTGTTCGATTGAGCTGGTTTCAGGCCATGTTGACTTGAATGAGTAAAACAGAACCTTAATTAAGTCCATTATAATGCTATCTGAGAGTTTAATTGAAGGAATTAAGTGGTTATTCGCAGGGATTGAATCAGGTCAAGACACGGGTTGCAGACCCGTTTACCAGGGAAACGGGCGAGGAAGGAGATGAACAGTGCTTGGCACTGTAGCAGGCGCGTGGGTGTCACGCGCAGCCACTCTCGGCGGTGCGTGACGACGTGTGGGCACGAACTCCAAGGTGAGGTCAACATGACTTTTATCCTATACAATGTAACAAACATTTTAGCGTTGGTTTCGAAGTTATTGGACACCGTTTCGACGTTGTTTCGAGGGTCCGAAGGTTTATGTTACGATTTTAATTAACGTTTAAATCCCGGAAAATTATGGGAAATTAGTATGTGGTTATTTGAGTCCTTAGTGGCACTAAAGTATGTTTTCGGATAGGATTTGAGATGTCCAGAAATTTTCGGAAATTACGGGAATGCGTGCAGCGCGAAAACGGACGTTATGGACGGTGTATGAGTGGACGTTGCTTTCAAAATTTAATGCATGCATAATTATTTCTATGATTTCTATGATTATGATTATGACTTGTGATGATTTCGATTTCCGTATTTATACGTATTTTGGATATGCACACGAAATTTCAAGTATTTCGAGACTAAGGGTTCTTTTATGATTGATGATGGTTTGATGAATGATTTTATGTGATTTGTTCGTATTATGTTTTTAAGATGTTGGATTGCGATTGTGAGTATGGTTTAACGTTTTGACACGGATTTCGAGATTTTTCACGGATTTACACGTTTTACGAGATTTCAAGTATGTTGTGGTCTGACCGTGATTTCTGGTGCTTGATTGTGGTTTTGATGTTTTGGACCTTGCGATTTGAAAAATGATGTGATTTCAATGAATTAAACCGGATTTTGAAAAAGGTGATTTCGGTTTGATGCTCGGGGCACAAAAGTAATTTTGAACAACGAGATTTCGATTTTCGGAAGTTTGAAAATGAATTTATGGTTTGGGTTCGGAATGACGGTTCTAGATGCCGGCTTACGGAATCATTATTGCGAATTCGAATTCAAGAATGGAAGAGGATTTGATAAAGTGATTTGGTATGATCATACATGCCCCGTGTTTAATGATGATTTGATTATGTTGTGTGAAGTGAGATTTGGGGATTTGAATGTGGAAATTCGGACATGAGTCCTGTTATGACAAAATGTGATTTCGGGATGGATCCTGAGTTATTGTTATTGACAAATGTTTTGGGTTTAAAGACCCGTTGAAAACTGTTTTGGTTTTAAAGACCTGGTGCTATTGCTGGAGCACGTTTTGAGTTTAAAGACTCGGTTAATTGATAACGGGGGAGGGCCCTTAATGAGTTTAAAGACTCGTGAGTTTAAAGACTCGGTTATTGTGATACCTCCGAGGCCTATTGATTATGTTTTGAGTTTAAAGACTCGTTGAAATCCCGGGAAGGCCTAATTATGCGCATAGTTTGAGTTTAAAGACTCGGGCGCACTTGATATCGAGCAAACTGATTGACTTGTGATTTATTGTTAATTTCTGATGTTTCGGATGTGTTGGGCAGTGACCCGGTTTATATGGTTGATGGATTTGGATTATGTTGCGTACTTGGACTTGATTCATGGTTTTGGGCTGAGGCCCCGTGTTATGATTGCGGGCTAAGACCCGAAGGTTAAAAAAAATGAAAATGATTTTGATTTTCATGCACGGTTTTCTTATGTTGAAAATGTAACGCATTGCGAAATGATTTTCGAATGCATACATTAAATTTGAAAATGAATTGGGATGAATTGGGTATGAGACCCAGTTGAGAAATGTTTTGAGAAAGAAAGAAAGAAAGTATTTGAAAATGATTATGAACCCTAGAATGATTTTGAGAATATGTTTGATAAATGAAATGGTTTTATGAACGTTTTGATAAACTATCTTTGAATGCATGCATATGTTTTATTGAAGGGCATCAATGTCTTTATGTGAAAATGTTTTTAAATGAAATGATTGTTTTTGTCCACTCACAGTTTTCGTGTTTTAATGCCCTTCAGGTTGATCGCGGATGCGGGCTGTAGCAGAGACGAGACATCACACTCCTCCTCCTACGATCCTGGCGTGCTCTGGAAGCCTCGGTGAGGGCTAGAGACGGACTTTTCCCTGGTCTGACACTTCGGGTCACACGGGGTCAGGCACGTCCCACTTTAATCCGGGGGGATTTGGTACGGGTCCTGACACCTCCCCTCTGATCAGATCAAATCAAACCCCTTTGAATCCTTGACCATCAGACCTTAAGACCTTCATGTTCATCTAAGGCCCAAAATCCATTTGGTTCTTGCAAATCAGCCCACCCAATCAAAGTTTATAACTCATACCCCCAATCACACCCTTGTTTTTTGGGGCATCAGTCACTAGCTTGCCCTTTATGTTTTCGGGCATCAGTCGCTGTCCACTTTATTTTCTTCTTCTTCTCGACAAGGTCGTCATAGGCAGAGCCAAGCTCCACCATGATAGTTGTGACTGAAACTAGCAGAATTCGCCCAAGCCACTCCACTTCTCCATTTGAGCCTCTCATGTCTCATGCCTAGTCAAAACGCCAAGTTGATTTTAGTGGATATCGGTCGAGATATCGGTAATATCGGACAATTTTGCCGATAATCTCCAATATCGGCCAAAATTTACGATTTTGGGGGAGGATTTTCCTTCACCCCCTGCTTAGGTGCCGGTGGTCTGAAATGGCGACATATCGACCGATATATAGACGATATGTCCGATTTTTTCATCCATGCTAACACGATACTGTTTATCCATGTAACGATAAAAATATTGAAATTTTCCCATTTAAATAACACTAAATGCATTAATGACACTAGTATCATATACAAGAACAACAGTTTACCTTTGGAGCCCTCTATGTACCCAACTGCCTACTCATTTGGTAAGGAGGTGCTTACATTATTGTTTATAGAATTACAAAAAACCAAGTGGATTCATACCACCAATCATTTTAAACTAGCCTGCATTTTTTTATAAGTTAAAATTGAATTAAGAAGAGACATGCTCAAACAGCCAAACAGAAAATCTTGGCAGTAAAGACAGATGCTAAGAGTCAAACTGAGACAAAATCCAGAAGCCAAGCAAACAGGAATAAGAAAATCTTCCCAAAGTAACAACTAACTATGCTGGATTTTTTTCCTGATAATTAATTATCCTATTGAACTCAAATGCAATTCACTGAAAATTTCAAACCTCATTATAAGCTTTCCCTCCCAGACACAACCAATTATTTCCATTATTTTCAAGAGTTATTCTAAAATTAGCATTGAATCCTTGAGATCCCTGACAATTATCAAACACTTGAAGGTCAACACTCTAATCATAAGTACAAAGATAAACAAATGCATCAAATAATTTCCATTGAAATCACCAACATATGTAGCACCATATCTACTCAAATTGGCTATCTAAACAACTTAAATTAGCAACCCCATCATGTAGATCAATATGAGCAGGTACTACACGTGTAATAGATATAGATATAGGATATGGGAAGGTACTATCGTATGGGAAGACATCAAGGAACATATTCCCAAATAGACTAGTATGTTTGTTTCCCATAACGGGGTTCAAAATACAAAACCAAAGCTGATACTAGAAGGAGGCCCGTGAGATGCCGCGGTTAAAAACGATTCTCAAAATATTATAATATAAATTTCCCTAATAGATATATTGAACTTTGAGCATCCAATTGACAAAAACCAATTACTTATTTTGAACTCTGCTTAGCCAACCATCAAACCAAAACAGGGAACATAAATCAATAATCAGAATTCAGATAAAAAAAATTAATAATCTAAAATTAAATTATGGTGTGATGAGCAAAAAACTAAACAATTTAAAATCAATAATCCAAAAAGACTATATAATTTACAGATAAAGCAGTAAAATGTGGATGACAAAAATATATCAAAATTAATAACTATCCTTAGAGCATAAGCTAACCATAATTGTCAGCTCTTTGTATTTGTCGGTTCATCTCTTTCCAACATATGGTTTAACAATCTATAGAAATTAAGTACCCAAAGGCACCAAGTACCTTAGAATAACAAATTACTTGAAATCATGAGATTTTGAGGATACAGACACAATACTGCTCAAGATTTTGAGTAAAGTGTAGTTTCCTTGGCACATATTGGAGAAGAACAACAAATTTCAACAATTTCTATGGATCCAAAGATCTTGAACCCATCAATTTTGAAATGAAAATCAATACCACCCAGAATTATTTCCTATTATTAGATGTCCATAGTAAGATCAAATATCTATGAACATTGTAATCCAAGCAAGAAATCGAATACAATTAAGCACATTTTGTCACGACCCGTCCCAATCCCTCCTAGATTAACGTGGGATGTGCCATGCTTCCGTCAGACACGAAGTGTCCAACAAGGGATAATTCAAAACCTTCAGCCCGACCGGCTTCTAAAGCGCGCTAGGATCCAGTAGAGGAGTGTGATCTCTCGGTCTCTGCTACAGCTTGCATCCGTGATCAACCTGAAGGGTATTAAAACACCAAAAGCTGTGAGTGGACGAAAATAAATAATTTAATCAAAACTCATTCCATAAAAAGACATTTATGCCCTTCACTAAAAAACATGCATGCATACGAAAACCATTTATCAAACCATATATTCAAATAACCATTATTAGGGTCTTAGCCCCAAATTCCGTAAATCCAAATCATATGGGCCCCTGCCCAAATCCATTTACACAAATTCATAACATATCAACCATGTGACGACCCGTCCCGAATTAGCGGGATTAATTAAGAGATAATAACGAATTAGCAAGACTAATCGGAGATTAGACGAGGATTAGCAGGCGTTCAGGCGAAATAACGATTTTGCCCCTAGTTTGGGTAAATCGTTGACTTTTCGTTTAGGTGGTCAAATGGTCTTTGGCCAATGATCGTGATGTAATTCGTGACGTCACGAGTTCATAGACAGGTGGCACGCTCGATTCCGACATTCGAGGAGGAAGTTATGATGTTCGGAAGTTCGAGGGCATTTTGGTAATTTGGGCAAAAAGTTGACTTTTGACCCGAGAGGTACGATGGCCGAGGGCCAAAGACCGTTACGTAGATCGGGACGATACGAATCCGTAGAGAGATGGTACATTGAATTCGGACGTTCGACGGAAAAGTTACGGTTCACGGAAGTACGAAGGTACTATTGCACGAAGTTCGAGGCAGCTTGGGTTTTGTCCTAAGTAGGGCCCACTTATTTGTCATTGGACCAATGGATGAGTGACAGGTGCCACCCATCCACTGGCCATCCCTTATACGTTCATGCATCGATCCATTTCTCCCATTTTCCCCACCAAACCCGATCAACACTTTCATCCCCAAATCCAAACCCATGACCCTAGGACCATGACTGAGAGGCAGAGAGTGAGAAGAGGACCAGATGGAGGTGGTGGCCGGCCAAGGGAGCACTGCCGTGGACGGCGGAGGACACCTCGAACCCAAGGTATTGGTTTAACCGATTTTAATCCATTTTCAATTTTAGTGATTATGGGACGTTTTGGATGGTTTTAATGAATTAAATAGATTGTTAGGAAGTTATTAAGATGGTTTTGAGAGAGATTAGACGTTAAGGAAGCCGTGGGGAGGTTTTAGAAAACTTGAACCATGGAGGGGTTTTTGGGTTCATGGGTTCTCGGCAGTTTTAGGTAGTTTGGGTAATTGGAAATGATAGGAAACATTAAAAGAGGAATTTTGGGATTGAAATGGGACAAAACGGATGGAAATTGGTGGAGGAAACGGTATGGACCGGTCACATCGGTCCAGTTGCAGAGGTTGGACGGAACCGGCTGGCCTGGACCGGTTCACCTGCTGACGAAGATGAACAGTGTCCCAGTGCGTGAGGCACACGTACATGGTAGTCTTCCAGAGCGTGACGGCGCGTGGCAAGGAGTTTGGGGAAGGTTCCATGTATAAATGTTTATAAATGCTTTTAATATGTATTTTGTGTTTCCATGAGTGCACTTGTTTGTGGTAGCTTAGGATCGACATAATTGCACGCATTTCGAGGTTTTCGGCTCTTTGCGTACCATGTTTTTAACGAGGGTTTTATAAAGGGATTTTTGATTTGGAAATATGAACTCAGGCATGAGGCCCATTTGATTTACAAACTCTCGGATTTGGCATCCATTCGATTTGACGAGGAATTAGACCGAGGGTCTATATGAGTTATATGCGCCAGGGGTCCAGTTGGTTTACGATTCGGGTTTGAGGCCCAGTTAGTGGTACTATCGGGTTTGATGCCCCGTTGATTTATGATATCGGGTCTGAGACCCATTTTGTCGAGATATCGGGCTTAAGGCCCTGTTGGTTGTGAAATCGGACGTGAGGTCCTGTTGAGTCATGGTTTCGGGCCTAGGGCCTAGTTGATTGTAACATCGGGCTTGAGTCCCAGTTCGATTTGTGAAATGAGTATTCGGGCATGAGACCCTGTTGAACTGTGGATTTAGGCCGAGGCCTGTGAAAGTGATTTGAATCGGATTCGAGGAATCCTATTGAGATGAATCGGGTATGAGACCCAGTTGAAATACGTTTTGAGAAAGAAAGAAAGAAAGTATTTTGAAAAAGAATGATACCCTCCATATGATTTATATGGTCTCCTCCAACGTCGACCTGGAGAGTCACGATCAACAGACCAGAGTGGGTATCCCCATAGGGATCCCCGTTCCAGGAGTGGAGGTTACTTGATATGGTCCCGGACCAGATTCCGGAGAGATGTGTGGACTAGATCCAGAGAGAGAGAGAGCTCGGACTAGATCCAACGATTGAGCCTCCCAGATGGAGATTCCTAGGAGAAGACTCGGAGTGAGACCCCGAGTAGTGTGCACACTAGTTTATATATTCGATATCGTGACTATATCGGGGATGTGATCCCTAGGGGCTGTGTGCCCCGAGTTGGCATCTTCTCGGATGTGCCTCGGATGGGTTATACGTATGAGTACGTATGAGATTTACAGAAAGTGATTTGGGGCGGAGACCCCGTATTCGATGTTTTAGAAATGATTTGGGGGCGGTGACCCAATACTTGATGTTTTGGTATTTCACTGAGAACGGATTTGGGCTGAGTTCACACATGATTTGATGCATGGTTTTGAATTGTGATTTCAGGTCAGGGACCCAAATGGATTTATGGGTCATGAAAGTTTATGGGGCCAGGCATGAACCCTTGAAAGGTTCTGTAATTCTTTGACAAAGGTTTTTATGAACGTTTGATAAATGGTTTGAATGCATGCGTATGTATTTATGAAGGGCATAAATGTCTTTATGCCAAAAATGTTTTTATTGGAATTATTATTTTGTCCACTCACCGGTTTCGTGTTTTAATGCCCTTCAGGTTGATAGAGGATGCATGCTGTAGCAGAGACGAGACATCACTCCGCTCCTTCTACGATCCTGACGCACTCTGATAGCCCTGGCGAGGGCTAGAGATGGAATTTCCCCTGGGCTGACAGTTCCTGTCAGACGGGATCAGGCGGGTCCCACGTTAATCCCGGGGGATTTGGGACAAGTCCTGACAAACCATATGTGGGAACTCAGCCCAAAATCAAAATTCCGAGTATGTGGATCATTGCCCAAATCCATAAAACAAAGAAATACCATTTATGAAATCCAATTACCAATTCATAAATCCAACAAACCATGTTTACCAAATATCATATAACCAATTCTGTCACGGTTTGCAAAGCTACCGGCGTGCTACCCAAGGTCTCAACTCCGAAGTCTCCCCAGGGTCCACCCATGTCAATGTCCGCAAAATCAATGACCTTCCATGGGGGTTATAATAAATATAGGCCTTCCTGAGAATAAGGTACCCCACGGAGGCGACTCCACTCATGTAATCATGTAAATCACCAATCCATAATCATCATGATAGAAATAATATATATAAACATATAAAACATTTATGCATGCATCACAGTTTAGAATTTAAGGTCTACTCACAAACCGTCCGAGCTGCCGCCTCGATATCTTGCCATACGCCTTCTCGGGCTAATCACCGTCACCGGGACTCCCAAACCTGTCCAAATCATACTAGAGGTTTGCTAACTACCTCATTAACTATTTTTAAACTCGATCATAAACCTTCGGACACCCCGAATTATATTGAAACGATGTCTGATCGACACGAAACCAGTCCCAAAATGTTTGTTACATGAAATAGATGAAATTACATGTTGGACACTTCCCCAACAACGGCCCACGCGCCCTCACGAACCGTCCAAAGGGGCTGTACATGGGCTCCACGCGCTTGGGCACTTCGTCCCTATCCTCGCGCAGACCGGCCAGTTCGATCCATCTCCAAATCTGGTCCGGCTGGACCGGCATGACCGGTCCAACCTCATAACTCCTCCATTTTGATCCGTTTTCATCCATTCCAGTTCCTAAACCTTCCTCTAATCAATTCCAACCTATCTATGTGATTAAACCAAAGAAAACTAGCCTAAAACCTATTGGTTCAATAATCCATTTTAAACTCAAAATTCCATTCCAAATTCTAGGCATAACTAAGGGCCAAACCTTCATTCTAAGGGTTCCATTAAGTTCCTAGGGTGCATAAAAACATGTTTGGGAATTCGATTTGAGCATACCTGGTTGGAAGCCAAATTCGGTGGCCAGCTACCGAAAGTCCTCTCGGGCGTCAAATACGTAAATTACCTCAAAATACGTGTAATCATGTAAATCACCAATCCATAATCTTCATGATAGAAATAATATATATAAACATATAAAACATTTATGCATGCATCACAGTTTAGAAATTAAGGTTCACTCACAGACCGTCCGAACTGCCGCCTCGATATGCTTGCCATACGCCTTCCCGGGCTAATCATCGTCACCGGGACTCCCAAACGTTTCCAAATCATACTAGAGGGTTACTAACTACTTCATTAATCGCTCATTGAAGCACCATAATTTTTTAGAATTTTTATCGATTTTTAAACTCAATCCTAAACCTTCGGACGCCCCAAATTATATCGAAACAATATTTGATCGAAACGAAACCAGTCCCAAAATGTTCGTTACATCGAATAGATGAAATTATATGTTGGAGACTTCTCCAAACAACAGCCCATGCGCCCTCACGCGCTTAGGCACTTCATCCATGTCCTTGCGCAGATCGGCTGGTTTAGTCCATCTACAAATCCGGTCCAGCTAGACCGGCGTGACCGGTCAAAGCTCATAACTCCTCCATTTTGATCCGTTTTCATCCATTCCAGTTCCTAAACCTTCCTCTAATCAATTCCAACCTATCTATGTGATTAAACCAAAGAAAACTAGCCTAAAACCTATTGGTTCAATAATCCATTTTAAACTCAAAATTCCATTCCAAGTTCAGGGCATAAACAAGGGCCAAACCTTCATTCTAAGGGTTCCATTAAGTTCCTAGGTCGCATAATAACATGTTTGGTGGTTCGATTTGAGCATACCTAGTCGGAAACCAAATTTGGTGGCCTGCTACCGAAAATCCTCTCGGCCTTCAGTCCGGGCCGCTCAGCCATCCTCAGCCATCCTCAGCCACCGTTCCTGGTCCCACATGACTCATACAAACCCCACGACCATCATCCAATCTTTAGAACCCATTCAAAACGTCCAAATCCCAAAGTCCAAAATTTGAAACATCAAAGGCTACAGGTGACCTTGGTCGTGAACGCCACTGTCGCCTACAGTGGTCCTGCAGCCTTCCACCATCTCTCTCAGTCCATCCATCATCCTCAACTCCTCTCCTAGTCTCTCACAAAATCCAAAAGGGAAGGGTAATGGTTTTGGGGTTCATCAGGTTTGGTTGGATGAAACAGATGAAAAGCAAAGAAAGGGAAGGGATATGCATGTATCTGTCAATGGGAACAATGGATGAGTGACAAGTGTCACTCATCCATTGGGTATGGGGAAAATATCTGGCCCACTGAATGACAAATGACATCTGTCTCGTAAAATGTGCAATAGTGCCTCAAACCTTTCGTGAATCATAACTTTCTAGTCGAACGTCTGATTTTGATGTGACGACTGTCTACAGACTCGTGACGTCCCGATCTACGTCAAGGTCATCGATCCTTGTACGTTTGACTCCACGAGTCAAAGGTCAACATTTTGCCCAATCTTGGGGGAAAACGACCATTTTGCGTCCTCCGTCCGATTTCGCTCAACTAATGATCGATTAATCTCATTAATCCTCCATTAATCACTAATCTAATCCCATAATTTGGGACGGGATGTTACAAAACTTAAAGTAGCATAGATGAGATACGCAACTCATGATATAAGGCATAAAAAAATTGACTATGTGACTATGAGGTTAGCCTTACACGTGGGAGTGGAAAGACTGCAAGAATGTGAATAAGTACGATGATAGATATCTCTTACCAATAGCCCAAGCATCTTCAACTAAAGAGGAAGAAACCACAACTAATTAACTAACAGGACCCATCCCAATCCCTTTGGATTAACACAGGATGTGCCCTCCTCCCTTCTGACACCACGTGCCAAACCAGGGATAAAATCGTAACCTGCTTGGGGTTACTGATAGAGATTTTACCGAACACAAAAGATGTACTAGGAAAAACCACTACGTGTAATAAAATTTGCAAGCGCACAAGACGTGTAGATAGTATAGATGCAAGCAAAGGTCGATCCCACGAAGACTTGCTCAATGATATCCAATTTTGTTTAACTCAATTAACTTAAGTGGAGTAATTAAAATGCAATAAGGGGTTTGTTACATTTTATGAATGAAGTAAATTAACTAATAGTAACTAAATAAGTCGAGCTAGGGTTTCTATCCACCTTTACCAATTATAGCTACGTTAGATTTCCTTGATTAGATTACTATGCATATATCTGAATTACGTTCCCATGCAGGGGTCCGGCTAAGGTTCACTCCACACATATTATCTTCTCTTAGATTGCATGTTTAAGAGTAGAAACAAGTAGATCACTCATAAAGAAATGAAATCAAGCCCAAAGATCTCACAATTGTAGTCTCCACTTATTTTTTAACTATGCTCAAATTCAATTGTTTTGGTTGCTTAATCACTTGATTATGGTATCATGAAGTGAAAATGTGAATTCAATGGCAATGGCAATGGCAATGGCAATGATTCTTAGTAAGTACAAGCAATTCTCATGTTCTATACATTCATATTAACTTGTGTAGGCATAAAAACTAGCATCACAAAACAAAAAACAGCAAAGAAAACAGAACATAAAATAAAAAACAGCAAGCTAATAAAAGCAGAAACTGAAAAGAAAAAAAAAACAGCAAGCATTTCGAAACAGAAACTAAGTTGTGTACCTCTAAACTTAAGTCCAATACCCCAAAACCTAAATGAAACATTGTCCTCAATGTTTTGAGCATAAAAGGAAGACAAAATCATGAGTTAGAAGGTAAAAAAACATTCATATGAAAGAGGGAACAAACAAGGGCCAGGTTGAGCACCTAGGATGCTTGCGATCCAAGAGGCACTTGAGGGGCTCCAAACCTGGCCCTCCTTTAGTGGTATCTTTCCTGCAACATAAATGAATTGATTAGTTCTAAAAGTAGAAATCCACTTCGTAGACTTCAACATTTCAGGGAACAAGTACAATAAAGATTTGAATGTAAGTAAAAACTGCTTGATCCCAATAGACAAGTAAGCATAATGATCGAAATGGGGAGGCCATGGAGGGTCCTTGGGTTGCTTGGGTCGTGTCCTTGAGCCTTGGGTGGAGCTGAATGTCTCAAAGGTGCATACCACCATCTTGATACTTCCATCGTCTTGCCTCCTACAAGTATCATTAAACCTGCACAAATCATTAGGCACAACATCAAATTTCTCACCAAACACCTAAGTTGAGTAAGGAACTGAAATGGTGAAGATAAGGATAAGGAAGGCCCTGGAAAAGTAAGGATAAGAGGTGCTTGAGGAGTTGAGGCAGCAAGGATAAGTGCTGGAATTTCAGCGACCTCAAGGATAGGTGCTGGAATTTCAGGAACCTCAAGGATAGGAGCTGGAATTTCAGGGACCTCGGCCAAAACTTTGTGCAATACCTACGGGTTTGGTTCTATTTCATGAACATCAAGAGCATGACCCGAGGTGCATTCATTGGTGCTGTCCGTGGGTGTCAAGGGGACATACACATCATTATACTAATCATCCCAATCGGGTTCCCAAAGAAGTTTAAGTCGAATGTGCTCCAGGTCCTTGTCCTCTGCTTCCCGTAGTGTTCTTTGAGATCGGGCCTCGTTTAGTGCATCCCGAAGTGTTTTTTGAGGTCGGGCAGGCCGAGGATCCAAAGGAGGAGGAGTCCAAGGGTAGGGTGACGGTTCACTACATCCGTGGTGGTATGGTTCCATATAGGGCAGATTGTAAGGCTCAGGCATGTACATACAATCTTAGGGGTATGCCCATCCCCCTTGATTACTTAGAACCGAAGGAATATTTGCATAAGGCTTGTAGGTCCAACCTTGAGAAGAATAATAGCTATTCCACGATTCCATGGTACCTATACACGTCACAAGAAAGAAAATCAAAAAATTATATACAAAACAAAAAGAAAAACCACTAAGTCAAAGGAATCAAATAAAATGGACACCGTTGAGGAACAAGTCCCCGGAAACGGCGCCAAAAACTTGATAGAGATTTACCAAGCATAAAAGATGTACTAGGAAAAACATCTACGTGTAATAAACTTTGCAAGCGCACAAGACGTGTAGATAGTACAGATGCACGAAAAGGTCGATCCCACGAAGACTTGCTCAATGATATCCAATTCCGTTTAACTCAATTGATTTAAGTGGAGTAATTAAAATGAAATAGGGGGTTTGTTAAGTTTTATGAATGTAGTAAATTAACTAATAATAACTAACTAAGTCAAGCTAGGGTTTCTATCCACCTTTACCAATTATAGTTCCGTTAGATTTCTTTGATTAGATTACTATGCATATATCTGAATTAAGTGCCCATGCATGGGTCCGGCTAAGGTTCACTCCACACATATTATCTTCTCTTTGATTGCATGTTTAAGCGTGATGTGCCCGCCCTTAAACAACTATTACCGACGGTGCGTGATAATGCATGAAACATGAAGAAGATTTAATGACACTACACTATCCCTAGAAAAGTGATGTGCAGACCTAGGAAGTCATTAGTTTAGATTACGAATAAGATTCCCCCTCTTAAACGTGATGCTACAAATTGTAGGGGGAACACAAACATCGAGGTGATCCGTCAAGCAATTACATCAACAATTATACACAAATAAAGTAGCTAAGCTTATAAGCATAAATTGAGTTCATGAAGCGCAGTAATCCAACAAATCTAGGCATACACAACAATCATAATCAGGAGCTAGAAATAAAACACGAACTAACATGGCTAGGGCTTCAAGTAACCCTAGCCCTAATTACACTACTCAAACATTATTGAATTAACGAATAACATAATTAAATTCATAAGAAACATAAAACGATAAAAGAATAAATAAACAAAAATACTAAAGAATAGCAAGGAGTAGAAAAAGGGGCTCAAACACTCTTCTTCTCTCAAGCCTCACATCCTCCTTAGCACAAGCTTGAATGCAAAAGCATAAAACAATTATAAAATACAGTTAGACTATGTATATAAATTGAGTATGAATTTTTGACAGAGTTTTGGGGACCTTCAAGAGGTAAATTCGGCCCCCCTACAATAAACCATAATGCCCCTATTTATAAGAGAATAAGTAATCCTCTTAAAAATAGGAGTTTTTAATTAAATTCTATAAGGAAAAGGCTTCCTAATTAATTAAGAAATCTAATTAAAACCTTTCCTACAAGTAAAGGAATTAAAAAAAAAATACAAAAGGAAATAGGACTAAATTCCCAATACAATATGGAGAATAAATGTGAAATAAACTTGAAATTAACGTAAAAAAGGTGGAAAATCCGGAATTAAAGCTGCAGAGCCTTCCTATGCAATCTTCTTTCCTTCATAACTTCTTCGTTTCAACTCCGATTTAGGTGATTCTTACAATCAAATTCTCATAATTCCAAGCTCTATTTGATCTACACATTTCTCACAAAATATATTATTTTCTCCAATTTCATAGAACAAAATATTAACAAAAAAAAACGTAAAATGGTATGAAATCATATATCAAACATGCATAAATTATGACCTATCAGTTACCAGAGTGCGAAGTGATTTTCAGAGAACACAGTGGCATGCGATGTTAGAAGGGAGAATGGCACCACCCGTGTTAATCTAGGGGGATTGGATGGGTTTTGTTAGTTTGGTATTAGAGCTGGACCCCAACTGGAAGTGTGATAACGAGGATGCTGGGCCCCAAGAAGGGTGTATTGTGAGGACCCATGCCTTGGGGGCATTGTTAGTAATCCCACATCGCTCGGGGGATCTGTGGGATGTGCCTTATTTGTGTGGGCGCGTATCTATCCAATAGGAGGCCTTTTGGGAGCTCACTGGCTTTGAGTTTGGTTGGAACTCCAAAGTTAAGCGAGTAAGGGCAAGTGTAATCCCAGGATGGGTGACCCACTTGGAAGTTGCACGTGAGCTCCCGAGAACAAAACGGTGAGGGTTGGGGCTAAAGTGAACAATATCCTGTTGGAGAAGGTCGGGTCGTGACATTCACAATAACAAAAATTTCCTTTGAAATGCAAGAGAGAAAGAAAGGCCCCTGGGATTAACAAATTACACTAAAAAATTACCTCTGACTACAATGCTTCACTAAAACAATCAAAGAATATGCAGCTTGACATGACATTCATTTATGATGAAAATAATCTAACCACCAATTGCTTATGTAAATGAAAGAAGTTGTTTAGGAGAAAAATAAGAAGCTAAATTCAATGAAAACACAGGAAATCGATGGAACTTTTTATAGCTGGTATTGCAGAGCAACAATTCCAAAAAATTCAAGCTTCACACTCCAAATCTACATACAAATCCAACATTAGAAGATGCTAAAATAACCAAGTTGACTAAAATTTGAAGTTTTCTAATAATCTAATTGGCAGGTAACCAATGAGGCAATGCATGCTTTTCGAAATAGAACTTCACTCTCCTTCACTTAGAATAGGAACTATGAGTGGTTTCATTTGTGCAATAAGAAATTCAGGCAACAGTGAAATATTCTATATGAATTGAGTGTTTACATGATGAACATCAATAACATGTAAGAATGTCTAAAATGCTTGAACCCATTCATGATGATTCCTTATATGTGGAATGTCAACTTGAATAACTTGATAATGTTGCAAGAAGATAAAAAATAAGAGATGCCAAAACCTCAAACCGTACAAATCCACATTATGGAAGGAAAGAATAGAAAACCAGCAGCTGTAAAACTAAAATGTGGTAAGATAGGTCAAGCAAATAGCGTTTATATCAAATATATTCATCATCAATTCTCTTATGTAAGATCAGAATATAAAGAGTGTAAAATCCACGATCACTTTCCAATTAAATTCCACGATGCAATCTGTTTAATAAATGTACTAAGATTGAATAAAGAGGTGTTCATGGGCATGGACATATGCAGAGTACCAATATAGAAAAATATGTCTTCGAAAACATAAATTTTACCTGAAACTTCCTTCAAATGTACACAACTACTTCTTCAATGTGTCCAAAAAACCTACCAACAAAATGAATATCCAAAACTAATGTCAACAATAAAGTCATGAAAGTTGAAACAAATTGAAAATGATGAACTCGAAAAAAAAGCAAGAAAATAAAAGAAACCAAAGAACAGATCGATGACTCAATGTCCTGTTAATTTGGTAACAAAAATTCACCTGTGTCTGCAAATCAATGACTTTACAATTCACCCGTGTTTGCAGAACAATGTCATATTTTTATGTCTATTATGTCTATATCTTATTCCATTCTAACAATTTCAGATCTACTAAAATAACTCAATTAAAGCTTCAAATCAGAGGTACCACTCAAATTGTAGAATTTATTATCTTACATTACGTAGAACCCAAAAATCCTTGAATCTCCACTCAAACAAAGCCTAGCATTCATAGTAACGATCACAATCCAACATTTATCAAGCACACACAAAAATTGAAGAAAATGAGAAACACCCAGATCATAAAGATGCACAAAAAGCAAGAAAGAAATCCAATTTTCTTGGCTAGCAGTGTCCCAAATCTGGGCCTTGACGACCTTGCCATCCACATCCAAGCTCCGAGTGGTGAACTTGACCCCGATGGTGGACTTGGACTCGAGGGTGAACTTGTTCCTGGTGAACATGGAAAGCAAGTTGGACTTTCCCACACCGGAGTCGCCGATCAGCCCCACCTTGTTACCAAGTGCTGCTAAAGGCTCGTTCCTCTGGGTTGCAATAGGGAGCAAAGAGGAATGATGATCTCACTCTTTCGCGTTTAGATCTTGTTCTTCAACTCTATACCCAGTCATTGTTACCAAGCCCCTTCTTTCCCCACAAAAAATAATCTAGACAAGAAGAACCGCAAAGAATGAGATCGAGTTAATACCCAAACCCGGCCCCTTTGCATCTCAATCGAATTGATGGAAACAAAGCCACTCCTAAAACACACCCCACAAGCTAAATGATGAAAATCAATCACCACAAATGATGATGCCGATGGAAACAAACCCAGCCCTCTTGCACTCTTCGACCTAGCCAAACAAAGTGTATTTGACCCCTTCGACCCAACCAAACCCAATCAATCGAATATTTTGCACCCCACAAGCCAAACCCATCCTCTTCGATCCCCTTTGACCATAAAAACCATAGCAGAGATGTCGACCCCGTTCGAGTCTTTTACCCCCTTCGACCCATTTTGAAATTTAGGTGCTGCTTTCAAGCTTTGGAAATTTTGTTTTTAAAAGCTACAGTAATTCGCTACAGTACATCTCGTGTTTCTTATTTTGCCTTTGCCGCTTTCATATTAAAAGGAAAATCTTCATTCTCACATCATATATTTTCATAATAGACGACAGTTTAAAAAAAAAAAACTGTTTTCTCTCTATTATCATAGATGACATTTTTAACTTAATCTGTCATCTTTTAAAATAAGATGACAGTTTTATCATAAATTGTCATCTATTTCGTGTCATCTATGCACATACATTGCATAGTGGGCGAGTGTGCACCTAAGGATGCCCACCGATGCATTATTCGGTTGAAGAGGATCTTTATGGTGATGCAGCGTCCTCCAGAGGACCGAGTCAGGTTGAGCACTTTCTTACTGGATGGCGAGGACCATGAGTGGTGATACACCTTAGAGATGTACAGTTGGGATGTCCAGACGAATACTTGGGAGGTTTTTAGAGAGCGGTTCTTGGAGTAGTACTACCCATGTTCTTTCCTGGATGCCAGAGAGACAGAGGTCTTACAACTCCAACCGAGGAGCATGATAGTGGCAGAGTATGAGCGGAGTTTCCAGAGACTGTCCTGGTTTTCTTCTTCCTTTGTGAGTACTACAGCTAACAAGTGTCTTCGTTTCAAGTTGGATCTGAGATGAGAGATACATATGCTACATTGAGGGATCAGATTGACGCAGCTGTGGAAGTAGAGGACGGATGGTCGGCTCAACAACAGTCTTCTGAAGATGGACGACGATGAGAGTGCTCATATGCTGGACCTTCGAGCCAGAGGGCTCCAAAGGGAGGACGATTTAGTGGAGCCTCTCATCCTCATCTAGTAATGGTGGACAGTTTGGCAGGTACAATGGAACACAGAGATTTGGCTATAGAGCACTGCAGCATCCAAGGACGAGTGGTACTTCTATGGGATCTACAGGCAGACCGAGGCGATTGACCTACTTTATATGTGGAGACCCTGGTCACTTCAGGAGAGAGTGCCCATAGCTGATAGGTGGCAGTGGTGTTAGTTGGAGTAGAGCAGTACAGGATCCGAGTACAGATGTGATCGGTGGTCAAGGATATAGAGGAGCGCAAGGTGGTTACAGTGGATCATGAGGATGTGGTCAACCGTTGGGACCAGAGGCTTGGGTGTTTGCAGTCACACAACATGAGGCCAGAGCAGCCCCATGAGTATTGATAGGTATGATAACTAGTCTTGAGTATGATGTATGCATATTGATAGACCCTGGAGCTACACATTCTTTCATAGCTCGGAGTCATACATTGTTAGTGGATAGAGAGGTGTCCGCACTCGATTATGATATAGGAGTGGGTAGTATATATTGTGAATCAGGTATTGAGGGATTGTCTAGTGAAGATAGGAGAGGTTGATTTGGTAGCATACTTGATACTTATGGATCTGTATGATTTTGATATCATCCTTGGGATGGATTGGCTGACCAATAATCATGCATCGATTGAATGCTATGATAAGAGAGTGACATTCCGATGTCCTAGACTACCCAAGACTTTTTTTCTTGGAGATCAGAGGGTGTTACCCTCCAGAGTTATATCAGCGTTGGTGGTAGAAAATTTATTGAGGAAAGGCTGTCAATGCTACTTGGCTCACATGATGGATAATCGGGCTACACCCGAGAGAGCTGAGGACATACTTGTGGTGTGGGAATTTCCAGATGCGTACCCAGAGGATTTCCCGGGACTACCACCACACTAAGAGATAGAGTTCACTATCAAGCTTCTCCTAGGTACAAGACCTATATCCCAGACATCGTATCGTATGGCACCAACCGAGTTGAGAGAACTAAAAGTTCAGTTATAAGAGTTGGTGGATATGGTATTTATTCGACCTAGCGCTTCGCCTTGGGGAGCTCCGGTGTTGTTTCTGAGGAAGAAGAATGGTAGTCTACAACTATTCATCAATTACCAAAAACTCAACAAGGGGACCGTGAGGAACAAGTATCCCTTGCCCATGATAAATGACATGTTTGATCAGTTGATAGGGCTAATTACTTTTTGATGATTCATCTTCAATCGAGATTTCACCAGTTGAGGATTTCCGAGGAGGGTGTTCTGAAGAATTCTTTCCAGACGAGATATGGCCACTATGAGTTTCTAGTGATGCCAATTGGATTGACTAAAGCACTAGCGACATTTATGGATTTTTTGAACCAAGTGTTTCGATCGTACGTGGATCGGTTTGTGATTCTATTAATTGAAGATATCTTGGTATGTGATTTTGGACAAGCTGAGCACGTGTGAATTCAAGTTGAACAGTATAGGCTTCTTAGGCCATGTGATTTCGGCTGAGGGGATTATTGTGGACCCCCAGAAGATAGAGGCCATTACTAAGTGGGAGCAAACGAAAATTGTTACTGAGGTTCGCAGTTTTGTGGGGTTGGCTGGATAATACAGACGTTTCGTAGAGGGTTTCTCTACCATAACAGCTCCATTGACCCCGATTGACAAGGAAAAGGGTAAAGTTCGTTTGGAACAAACATTAAGAATAGAGTTTCCAGGAATTGAAGAGACGGTTGACTTCTACGCCAGTGTTAGCTCTTCCAGATGACAGTGGAGAGTTTGAGGTATATAGTGATGTCTCATTGCAGGGATTAGGATGTGTGCTAATGCAACACGGGAGAGTCATCACCTATGCCTCTAAACAGTTCAAGCCACATGAGTTGAACTACCCTACCCATGATCTAGAGCTGGCGGTAGTCATACATGCTTTGAAGATTTGGAGACGCTATTTGTACGAGGAGACGTGCAAGATTTTCACGGATCATAAGAGCCTGAAGCATCTGTTCACCTAGAAGGAACTAAACTTAAGACAGAGACAGTAGTTGGAGTTGATCAAGGATTACGATTGCACCATCGAGTATCATAATGGAAAGGCTAATGTGGTGGCAGACACCTTGAGCAGGATGTATGCCAGTTCATTAGCGCATCTGATGATGATGTACTTGCCCATATTGGTGGAACTCCGAAGGGCTGGAGTTGTTCTGGGATTGGATGGCGGTGGAGCTTTGTTGGCTAGCTTCCATTTAACACCTATTTTGATAGACCAGATTGTCGATGCTCAACTTCAAGATCCTACCCTGTGTATTTTGAGGATGGAAGTTGAAGCAGGTGATCGGCATGGTTTTTCTATCAATGACAATCGAGCCTTGTTGAAAAAAGATCGACTATGTGTGCTAGCAGACGTAGAGTTAAGGATAGTGATTCTCAAGGAAGCCCAAAGTTTAGCATATACGATGCATTCGGGAGGAACCAAGATGTATCGTATACTCCGAGAGTATTATTTGTGGGCTGGTATGAAATGAGAAATCGCTCAGTATGTTAGCCGATGCTTGATATGCCAACAGGTCAAAGCTGAGCGACAGAGACCTTATGAAGCGATGCAGCCACTTCGGATCCCTAAGTTGAAATGAAATCATGTCACCATGGACTTCGTTTAAGTTACCTAAGACATGAAGTGGATTCGATGGAGTCTGGGTGATTGTTGATAGACTTACGAAGTCAGGTCATTTCTTACAATGCGAGAAACTTTCAAGCCGAATCGGTTAGCTCAGTTGTTTGTTGATGAGATTATCAGACTATATGGGACGCCAGAATCGATTGTGTTAGATCGAGATCAGCAGTTTACATCGAGATGTTGGCAGAGTCTGCAGAGAGCCCTTAGTATGAGGTTGCATTTTAGCACTACTTTTCATCCTCACTCAGATGGACAGTCTTAGAGGACCATTCAGACTTTAGAGGATATGATGAAAGCCTGTGTGCTACAGTTCCAAGATACTTGGGAGACACTCCTACCATTGATAGAATTTGCATACAACAACAGTTATCGAACGAGTATCGGGATGACATTGTTTGAAAAACTGTATGGACGACAGTTTAGGATGCCGATATATTGGACCGAGGTTAGTGAGAGAGCTGTATTGACACCAGATCTCATAGACATGATCCAAGAAAAGGCCAAAATCATCAAGGAAAGGTTGAAGGTAGCACAAGATCGCTAGAAACCTTATGCTGATCGTCGGATTATAGCCTTAGAATTTGCAGTGGGAGACTGGGTTTTCTTGAAGTTATCCCCATGGAAAGGCATCGTAAGATTTGGCAGACGTGGGAAGCTGAGTCCACGATATATTGGTTCATACGAGATTACGGAAGGGCTTGGAGCTGTGGCATATAGATTGGCCTTAACCCTAGAGCTTGTAAGAGTGCACGATGTATTCCATGTTTTGATGCTTCGCAAGTACGTGTGTGAGGAATCGCATATTCTGGAAGAACAACCATTGGAACAGAGGATTGATTTGAGTTTCGAGGAGAAACCAGTGCAAATACTAGATTGGAAGCAGAAGGTCTTGCGGAACAAGAACATTACCTTGGTGAAAGTTTTGTGAAGGAACCATAATGTGGAAGAGGCCACTTGCGAACCCGAACCGCTGATACGAGAACAGTACCCATATTTATTTGAGTGAATTTCGTGGAAGAAATTTTTGTAAGCCGGGTAGATTGTAACGCCCTGTACTTTTAAATGCGAAAATTAATGTAAAATGACTATTTAGCCCCTGGTTACAGAAAAATGTTGACTTTTGACTCGGGATACTTTTTGGATTTTGACCGAGGTCCGTTACGTAGATCTAAACGTCACGAGTCTGCAGATAGGTGACACGTCACAAGTGTCACTCATCTAATTGGCCCAGGACCCCAAAATGATAGGTTCATTGTATCATCATCCTCCCTTCGTTCTCATTCACTCAAAACCCACAAACACCAAAACCCACCCAAACATCCTCCAAACTTCATCCTTTGTTGCTTGCGTGAACAAGAAAGTGAGAGGGTGAGACCAGATGACTAGGACAGTGGTAACAGTTTGGACAACCGTGCACGGTGGCTGGAAAACCGCGGGTAAGCCATTTTAGGTTCCAAATTTGAATTCAATTTCTAGGTATTGTTAGGGATTTCTAATCATCTAAAATGAATCCTGGGAGCTGTACGATCACACAGAGACCAAAAGGAAGGGTTGTGGTGGCTGGAATCGACGGGAAAATGAGTTTGAAAATCAACCATCATTATTCAAGCTTGGAAGGTAAAATCTAGACCCTTTTAGGGTTCATAGATCCCTTCTTGGGAACAATATGATTATGTGGGAGCAATATGATCATGTAGGAATAAAAATGGTAAAAAAATAAGTTAGAATTGAGTGAGAAAGGACCGGGTCGGGTCGCGGGTCAAGTCGACCCGTTTACAGAGAAATGGGTCAACCCGTCTAAAAGTTGACGATGATGACGTGGTCATCCACGTCATCATCTGTTAGAATCTATCAGTCCACATGGCAAATCAGGTGATGCCACGTGGCATGCTGTCAAGTTCAATTAGTAAGTCAGACACGTGGACCATTATGAGGCTGACATGTGGCACGTATCAGACCTGTCAGGCTAACGTCAGCGTTGACCGTTGACCAGCGTTGACCTGAAGTTTAACTAAGACGTGGGGGTGCGTGGGCATGAATTTCGAGGTCAAATTAGTCTTGTTTGAAAATTTTCGTCGTTCTGAATCCAATCGTGGTGGTTCCAGGTCAATCAGAGATCGTTAGGTTAGTTATCTAGAGGTTTTTAGCCTCGGGAAGCTTGTTAGGGATGCATTTGTAGTATAAGGCTTTGTGAGTGTTTAGTGTATGAACATGTATAACGTAGTAGGGACCTTTAGACATGATTTGGACAGGCCCGGAGACATTGGACTAGCTAGGTGTTAGATAGAACACTGAGGTTTAGCACACAGTGTGGACCGAGTGTGAATGGACTGTTTGTTTTAGAACGGAAATGC
Organism: Prinsepia uniflora; assembly: GCA_032719365.1. Classification (NCBI taxonomy): domain Eukaryota; kingdom Viridiplantae; phylum Streptophyta; class Magnoliopsida; order Rosales; family Rosaceae; genus Prinsepia; species Prinsepia uniflora. The sequence continues at coordinate 46,347,317 of CM064868.1, read as the reverse complement.
ATGCATAATTGTCTAAATGCATTATAACATGATTTGAGTTGAAATGTTTTTATATTGCTATTGATGATTATGTGGATTGAAATCATCAGTTTTTGATATGTTTTACAAACTTTCGCGAAAACAAGGCTTTGTGCTTGAGACCCGGGGAAATGATGATTTGATTAGATTTATAGTCAACAGAAAATGGAAAAGAAAGAATACATGTAACGACCTGTCCCAAATTCCTAGATTAGATTAGTGACTAATCACGATTAGTGAGGTTAATCGGTGATTAGTAGGGCGAAATCGGAAGAACGATGCAAAATGACCGTTTTGCCCCTAGCCCTGGCAAAATGTTGACTTTTCATTCGAGGGGTCAAATGGACTTTGACCGATGACCGTGACGTAGTTTGTGACGTCACGAGTTCATAGACAGGTGGCACGTTCAATTCCGACGTTCGAGGAGGAAGTTATGACGTTCGGAAGTTTAGGGGCATTTTGGTAATTTTAGTTAAATGGGGCAAATAGTTGACTCTTGACCTAGGATGTCCAATGGCCGAGGACCAAGGACCGTTACGTAGATCGTGACGATATGAATCCATAGACAAGCGGCACGTCGAATTTGGACGTTCGACGACGAAGTTACAGTTCACGGAAGTTCAAGTGCACTATTGCACGAATTACGAAACGAGTTAACTTTTGGACTTTAGTGGGGCCCAGATATTTAATTCCTGGCCTATGGATGAGTGACAAGTGACCCATCCACAGGCTATCCCATTTCCTTCATGCACCATGCATTTCTTCTCCATTTCAAACACACACCCAACACAACCCGATCTCACGCTTTTCCTCCCATCCGTGCAAACCAAAACCCATCCAACTTTCACCCATGACCAGGCAGAGGACCAGGGAGACAGGAGGGTGTGGTGGCCGGCCCAGGAAGGCGCCGCCGTGGGCGGTGGAGCCACGAACCCGTGAGGTTCATGGTAAGCCCGTTTTGACCCATTTTTCATTTTTGATGCTTTGGGTCAGTTTTAATGGTTTTAATGAATCAAATAGGTTGTTAGGAAGTTATTAAGAAGGTTTCTATGGTGGTCGGACGGCTGTGAAGCCGTGGGTGATTTTTGGAAACTTTGAACCATTTGGTTCAAAATCAAACCATAGGATTTAGGTGTTTTTAGGTTGTTTTAAGGATCAGAATAGATAGGAAACATGAAAATAGGAATTATAGGATTAATTAGAGTTGAAATCGGACCAAAACGAAGAGGGGAAAGCACTGAACCGGTCACGCCGGTTCAGCACAGTACCTGGCCGGTTCAGACCGATTTTCTGAGGTTGATGACGATGAATAGTGATTTGGCCCTTCTAGGAGCGCGTGAGGGCGCGTGGGCCATAATTTGGGGAAGTGTTCAACACAGGAAATCTTATATTCGATGTAACGAACATTTTGGGACTAGTTTCGTGTTGATCGGACATTGTCTCGATATGTTTCGGGGCATCGGAAGGTTTAGGGTCGGTTTAAAAATAGTTAAAAGTTCGGGAAACTTACGGGGCTTTAATGGGAGGTTAATTAAGTAGTTAGTAACCTTCTATTAAAATTTGGTCAGGTTTGGGTGTCCTGGTGATAGTAATTGGCTCGGGAGAGCCTATGGCACGCAAATCGAGGCGGCAGCTCGGACGGTCTGTGAGTGGACCTTGTTTTCTAAATTGGTGCATGCATAAATATTTATTATATGTTTTCATACATGTTTGATGATGCCATGAGTGCATTTTGATGTGTGGTTACGTATAGGCATGTATTTCGAGGTTTCGGCCTTATACGGTGTCTATACGGGTTTGTATGTCTTTACTGGTCTAAATGAAATGGTTTTGGATTTCTAAAAGAATAAACTCGGGTATGAGACCCATTTGGTTTGGTCTCAGGCATTTGACTCTAGGTACGACCTTCGGGTCTAAATCGTGGTCGCGACGGGTGCTATGTGCACTGCGATCAACGATACGATGTTCGCCTCCGGCTCGGGATGTGTTCCTTCCGGAGAGGTCACAATGCATGATTCGTGGTCGGGCAGCCTGGGGAGGCTCGACTTCGGAGTGCTGACGGTTCAGGATATCGATCGGTGATGAGTGCACCATGATCTTGTGGTGGTCACGTCGGTTGATACGTTCAAGGTGACATACCAGGATTGAGGGCGGTCCTGGATGGATGGTTGCACGCATCACTATGATCGGAGTCGTGATTGACCCTTAGATATCGAGCACGGTGCCCAATTGAGTCATATGTTCGGGCACGAGACCCAGTTGTTTTACACTGATGATTTCGGGTCAGGGACCCTAGATGGATATCCAAGTTCATGACGGTTTATGGGAACCGGCATGAACTCTAGAAAGGTCATTATGGTTCATGACGGTTTATGGGAACCGGCATGAACCCTGGTTAATGGATGTTATGGATCATGACGGTTCAGGGGAACCGGGCATGAATGTTTATGTTATGTATATATATTTTCATATACCTTCCTTTACTTGTTCTTCTATCTCCTCCGGGGAGGGTCGTTGGCCTGGGTGGACCCCGGAGTAGTCACGGAGCACTGACTGAGTGGAGTCACCCCCCAGTTGGGCCCCTTACTCTCAGGAAGGCTATGATTACTATTACCTCGGGTAGGGTCAGTGGTCTGCGAACATTGATCTTGACTTTGAGAAGACTCGGATTGAGACCTAGGTAGCACGCGCGTAGCTTTGGAAACTGTGACAGGATTAGTTGTGTGAATTATATGTATATATGATGTATGCTATATGATATGATATATTACGTGTGTTTACACAGGTTTTGGGCAGTGGCCCGTATGGTTGGTTTCTTATGTTTTGGGCCGAGTCCCTTATGGATTTGGGCAATGGCCCGTATGGTCATTTTCATTATGGTTCTTTAAACCTTGGTTTTGGGCTTAGTTCCCACATATGGTTTATTTCGGATAAATGGTTTTCGAAGGCATTCATGCTTTTTAGTGAAGGGTACAAAGGTCTTCTTTCGATAAACTATTTTTATAAACTCTTGTTTTGTCCACTCACAGTTTTTAATGTTTTGACTGCCCTTCAGGTTGACATCGGATGTGGACTGTAGCAGAGACCGAGATATCACATACCTCCTCCGGATCCTGGCATACTCTAATAGCCCGGGAGGGCAAAGGTTGGAAATATCCCTTGTCTGACACTTCGTGTCAGATGGGAGCAGGGTCATCCCGCACTAATCCCAGGGGGGATTGGGATAGGTCCTGTCAATAAATTTCAATTGGATTTAAATAACGTTAAGTTAACTTTATAAACAAATTCTGGACCCGATTTTTATGAGGATTTTGTGGGACAGATTTATGAGATTTATGTCTCGAGCAGAGGCCCATTTGAAAAGTATTTACTCGGGTTTAAGTAATAAATGATTTTAATATAAATTTTCACCGAATTTGGTTATGGTTCCACATATACCATCCTGGATGAGTTGATTAGTCTCCTCCAGACGTCCAGGATTCTAGAGTAGTCACGGTACACTATCTGAGATGAGTGACTCCGAGGAGAGGCTTAGAATCAGGAGTTATTGATTATGATATTGTCCCAGACAAGTTGATTTGGGGCAGGCACCCCATGTTGATATCACTTCGGGCGTCGTTCCTAGGGAAATACTCAGAGATGAGACCCCGAGTTGCATGCATATGATTTGAAATCATGTCTGAGGATGAGTTATATTGTGTTTCACTGATGTATGTGTCCAAATGTATGTATATGTATGTTTGATTTGACTATTTTATACGAATTATCTTAAATGCTATGCATGTCTGTAAAACGGAGGGTTAAACTATTTATTTTGCAAAATGAGTTTATAACTTATTGATTTTTGGTTCACTCACATTTTAACTATTTTATTGACCCTCCAGGCCATTATACAGAGACAGGGCCAGATATCGAGGCTAAGGTTTAGACATTACTGCTGCGTAGCTGACACCCTACGGGGTAGGTTTTAGTACTTGTATTGTGCTGTCATATATATATATATATATGCTCGATCATGTATAGTAGATAGGTATCCCTTGTTTGACAATGTGGTAGTGTACTCTGTAGGTTTATATTTGAACCTATAAAGGGTATTTTTGGTATTTTGAGTACGATTGTCAGACGGGAGGAGGGCACGTCACACTACATATGCATATATACATACGTAAGTCGATGGTAATAAAAGGGATGGAAGGTGTTGGATTGTTCTAGACACAACAAGATTTTCCCCAAATAAAAACACCAAAATGCCCTTCTAAGCAAATTTTCTGAAATACCCCTAGCTATCTTTGATCCATAACCAACCTATCCGAACTCCGATTTTGGCTTGCCGCTTGTACATGCACTTAGTGGAAATTTACTTAAATCGAAACTGAACCAAACTTATCCTCGGAACTCAATATAATTTACTTAAATCACGTATCAAGTGTATCGAGCAACACATACTTACATCATATCTTAATACCACAATCAAGTCCACAATCCAAATTATACACAACCCATCCTCGATGCACAATATCAATCGTCACAACATTTCCCAAATCATGAATACCGACTATTCACATATCCATATCACAACTCAAACCACAATCAGAATCTCAGGTCTAAACCCAAACCACAACATAATCACATTCTTGTGAAGTGTGCCATTAATGTTTATCCGAAAACTATCCAAAATCATATGAAATTTACTAAGACTCAAATATCATAATTATCTCAAACCATACATAATATTCAATTCGAACTCTCAATCGAAACGATATTCAAAAATCGAGCTAAAAAATAAATATACTTCATACCAAAACCTCTATTAAGACTCAGGTAATACCAGGATCCCGTATAACCTCAACTTATGTTCCACCAAACTCAACCAATTACGAACCACTCCACATAACAGTACGAAACGTAGACCATATATCAAATGCATCATCTGAGACACATCCGAAAACAAGACCAACCACATCATCGAGACAATCCCCCTGGGATATCAATAATACCAGTAGCCATTTAGGAAATGGAGCCCTACCCGACTGTTAGGTCATATTTTATGCAGGTTTTATCCATGATGTAATACCCTTCTCCTTATGTTTTTTTAATATTTTGTTCTATGCAATTCGAGAAAATAATATATTTTGTGAGAAATGTGCAGCATCAGATATGGCTTGGAATTAAGAGAATTTGAGCAAAAGAATCACCTAAATCGAAGTTATAACGAAGAATTTGAGCAAAAGAATCACTTAGTGTTTTTATCTTTGTGATTACCTCTGGTGAGGCAAGTATTCAATGGGGTCCAGATACACCCGAGATGGGTGAGATGTCGAATGTGTTTCGACGGGATATGTGAGATGAGTCAAGATTTCAGTAGAGGTCACTAAGTGACATGAGGTACGATGTGGGGACTCCAAAGTGAGTCGAGATCAGAGTGGCGCAGCAGAAGCGCATTGGAGCCGGGAGTTGCTAGCTAGTCACGATAGTTGTTGTGGACTTGAAGGCTTTTAGAAGAAAGTTGTATCTCTATGGACATTGAGAGTTAGCATGAGTATGGAAAGCGAGAGAGTTGACTGATATGAGTACCTAGGCCGATAAATGTCGCAGATTTGAGTATGGCCTGCAAGGTGAGATTCGTGCCATTGTGACGGCAAGATATAGCTGATGATTATCTAGTCAGACGCTGAGAAGAATGTTAGCTTGAATGTGATAGCCCTCAGTGGGAGTACGCCTTTCAGCCTGACGAACAAAAGTTGGAAAGTGTTAGTGTAACGACCTGCCCCGAATTTCAGGATTATATTAGTGACTAATGGAGGATTAGTAAGATTAATCGGTGATTAGTTGAGCGAAATTAGACTAGGGGACATTAATTGTTGATTAGTGACTAATCACCGTTTTGCCCTTGGTATTGGGCAAAATGTTGACTTTTGACTCGGGGAGTCAAACGTACGAGGACCGATGACCGTAACGTAAATTGGGACGTCACGATTCCGTAGACAGGTGGCACGTCGAAATCAGACATCGAATGGAGAAGTTATGGTCATGGGATCGAAATTGGGGATTTACGTCTCGGGATCTGAATAAAATATTAAATAAATCTATTTGGAGGATTAGTTAATTATGGGGACCTTGGATGAGTGACAAGTGTCACTCATCCCATTGGTGGCTTTCCCCAAATACTGGATCCAATGAAATAAAATACTATTTTAATTATGTTTTATTATTTTAATTATTTCTTTCTCATTTCACTCTTTTCTCCCCCGCGACTCAGCCTTCATCTGTTCTTTATTTTTTCTTCAAACCGTGAAACAAACACACATATCACCCCACTACCCTACCCTTCTCTGTGTTCTTGTGAGAGACTAATGCAATGAGTGTGAGTGGGAGGGTGTTGGACGGCCTAAGATATGGCGGGGATCACGGTGGCACGGCGAAGGAAACTGGAACCCGTAACCCGTGAACAACCAAACCCATTCCTACATGAACACCCTCCAAACTTCATCTTTTGCTTGTGAACCTTGAATGGAAGTTGGAGAGGGAGATGAGACGACCACAACGGTGGCCACAGTAGCGCTCGTGACGGCAAGGTGAAATACCTTCTTTTGTTTTGCTGATATCTGATATAATTTGCCAAATTGTTTCTAGCAGGGGCCAGAAAAGAATTTTCTTTTAAGATTAAAAGAAAAGTATTCTATCACAGTAACTATTTTCGGGTCAAAAATGGTAGTTCAGGTTTTGTTGTGTATTGATCGATTTGGTCGATCCTATTGTGTTCTAGGGATTGAGACGAGTTCGCAGGGCTTGGACTCGAGGAAAATGGTGGCCGAAAACGAGAGTTAACGACGGAGGTATTTCAGGCGTGCTGTTCCTACGATCACATGTAACGACCCGGACTTTCAGAAAAGGAAAATTTGAAAAATTTGAAGAAAAAGACGATTTTGCCCTGGAAATTGGGCGAACGGTTGACTTTTTGCTCGAACGGTCAAACGGACTTTGACCGATGACTGTGACGTAGTTCGGGACGTCACAAGTTCATAGACAGGTGGCATGTCCGATTCCGACATTCGAAGAGAAAGTTATGATGTTCAGAAGTTCAAGGGTAATTTGGTAATTTGGTTAAAAGGGGAATTTGTTGACTTTTCAAAAGACATGGACTTTGCACGTAAGCCGAGGACCGTTGGGTAGGTCTCAAGATGCTGAATCTGTGGACTGGTGGCACGCGTCAATCGAAATTCGGATGGCCAAGTTACGGGTCTAGAAGCGTGAAGGGCGTTTTGGTAAATTGCAAAGTAAGGGCAAAATGGTAATTTGACTGTTGAAATTTGAAACAGCCGTGGTGGTTAGTTTAACTGGTTAAGTGACAATTGTCACTAAAAAGGGATGGATTAGTGGCACAAGGGAGTGTGTTGAATTGGAATTTGAAGCCACGGGTGAATTGTTTTTGCCTTGAGTGGGTTGAGCAGAGCACGGGTGGTGTGTACGGGAAACAGGTGCTGTACTGATGCTTGAAATTGAAAAACAGAGTTTTGGGCATGAATTTGTGCATGGTTCATTTGTTTATGCATTTGAGTGAGGGAACAGAGACAGAGGTGGAAGTGCACGGTGTGTGTTAGTGTGTTTGGGACAGGTGCACGGTCAGGGAATTGGAAATTGAAGCTTGTGAGAAATTGTCATGAGAAACAAGCTTATATGAACCCTATGAAGCTTCTGAGTGAACCAATTTCAAGAAAACAATCTAAATTGGTCGATATTGATGAATTAACAGTGTTCATCTGCTTCGACTTCGAATCGTCTGGATTAAGGTGAGTTCTTACGTAGTTGAGGTCACAGAACCCTAATTAGACACATGGCGATCCTAGTGGCTAACTGAATTGACGAATTGAGTTGGAATTAACAGGAACTCAGCCGGGTCAAGTCGCAGGCCAACTGGACCCGTTTGTAGGCTAGTCGGGTGAGGAAGACGACTATAGCTTCTACTGTAGCAGGCACGTGGACTCACGCGCAGCCGCTTGCGGCGGTGCGTGAGGGCACGTGGTCCTGATTCCCGAAGTTATTTGAGACCTTAGTGACCTCTGAAGAATGATTTCGGACAGGATTCGAGATTCCTGGAAAATGTCAAAATTACGGAAACGCGTGCAGCGCGAAAACGAGCAATATGGACGGTGTGTGAGTGGACTTTGCTTTCTAAAATTAAATGCATACATAAATGTTTCTATGATTGCTATGATTATGACTATGACTTGTGATAATTACAATTTTCATATTTATACATATTTTGATATGTAATACGTAACTACATGTATTTCGAGACTATGGTTTCTCTTATGCTTTGATGATAGTTTGATGCAGGATTTTACATGATTTGTGCGTATCATGATTTGAGGATTTTTTTTATTATGATTGTGAGTATGACTTACGGTTTATGACAACGATTTTGAGATTATTACGAATTTGCGCATTTACGAGATTTCGAGTATTTTGTAATTTGATCATGGTTTTGATGCCTTGACTTTGAGATTTGAAATACGATTTGATTTCAAAGATTTAAAACGGATTTTGGAAAAGGTGATTTCGGGCTTGATGCTCAGGGCATAAAAGTAATTTGATGAACGAGATTTCGAGTTTTGGAAACGTGAAAGTGGATTTTCGAATTTGGGTTCAAAATGGTTATTCCGGATGCTAGCTTACGGAATCATTATTGAGAATTCGAATTCGGGAATGGATGACGGATGTGATTGGCGATTTGAATGTGAAATTCGGACATAAGTCCTATTATGACAAAATGTGATTTCAGATTGGTTTTGGAATTTGGATCACGATGGATCCTGGATTGTTGTGATTTACAAATGGTTTTGGGTTTAAATGACAGGAACCATCCCAATCCCCCCGGGATTAACGTGGGATGACCCTGCTCCCGTTTGACACGGAGTGTCAGACAAGGGATACATCTGACCTTTGCCGTCTCGGGCTATCAGAGTACGCCAGGATCCGGAGGAGGTATGTGATGTCTCAGTCTTTACTACAGTCCATATCCGATGTCAACCTGAAGGGCAGTCAAAATATTAAAAGATGTGAGTGGACAAAACAACTAATTTATAAAAACATTTTATCGAAAGACATTTGCACCCTTCACTAAAAAGCATGCATGCATTCGAAAACCATTTAACCAAATGGAACAATATGTGGTGACTAAGCCCAAAACCATAATAAAAGAATCCTAAAGTTCAACCATACGGGCCACTGCCAAAAACCATGTGGGACTCAGCCCAAACCATAATAAAACCATGTGGGACTCAGCCCAAACCATAATAGAACCATGTACACGGGCTACCTGCCCAAATCCGTAAGGGTCTCATCCCAAGACCATCATGAAACCAAGTACACGAGCCACCGCTCAAATTCTGTGTAACCACACATCACATATCATATATACATATAATTCACACAACCAATCCTGTCACGGTTTCCAAAGCTACGCGCGTGCTACCCCGGTCTCAATCCGAGTCTTCTCAAAGTCAAGGTCAATGTCCGCAGACCACTGACCCTACCCGAGGTTATAGTAACCTTAGCCTTCCTGAGAGTAAGGAACCCAACTGAGGCGACTCCCACTCAGTCAGTGCGCCGTGACTACTTCGGGGTCCACCCAGGCCAACGACCCTCCCCGGAGGAGATAATAGAACTAAAGGAAGGTATATGAACATTATGATCCATAATAGCCATTATATTCATATACATATAGACAACATCCTCCACGCCCGGTTTCCATAAACCGTCATGTACCACAATAACATAACAAGGGTTCATGCCGGTTCCCATAAACCGTCATGAACCTGGAAATCCATGTAGGGTCCCTGGCCTAAAATCATCAATGTAAAACAACTGGGTCTCGTGCCCGAACATATGACTCAACTGGGCACCGTGCCAGATATCTAAGGGTCAGTAACGACTCCGATCGTAGTGATGTGACAGGTGAGATCGACAAGTGTCGCTATCTCGAGTGAGACTTGCGAGCGACGTGTGGTTGTGTCCGACGTGTACGTTTAGACGAGAGTCCCCTGAGTTGGAGGCAGAACTGGATTTCCACCGTTTGGTTGTGGACAAGGGTCAGTTTGAATTACAAGGAAAAAATTCTTTAAGTAGGGAGGATTGTAATGACTCGTCCCAAATTTTTGGGATTAATTAAGATTTAATCAAGGATTAGCGAGGCTAATCGGGGATTTGTCGAGGATTATCGGACGTTTAGGGTAAAATTACGAGGCTAAAAAGTTGACTTTTAACCGGAGGTCTAATGCACAAGTACCAAGGATGGTTATGTAGATCGGGTCGATACGTATCCGTAGACAGGCTGCACGTCGAAATCGGACATTCGACAGGAAAATTACAGGTCACGGAAGTTTTGAGTCACTATTGCACATTTTACGAGATGAGTGCCTTTTTTTCTATTGTCGCGCCCATATATTTTGTTTCATGCCCAATGGATGTGTGACAAGTGTCACTCATCCATTGCTTCCCCAACATACATACATGCATACCATCTTCTTCATTTATTCATTCTAAATCGAAACCAACAAACCTATCCCCTCCCCATTTCCTTCGATTGAAACTAGCAGCTAGGTTGCTTGAGAGAGTGACAGAGGATGGCTGAGGGATTGGGGGAAGGCGAGGAATTGGCAGGACCACCGTGGATGACGGAGGAAAGGTAAATGACACGACCCATCCCAATTCCCCCAGCATTAACGTTGGATGTGCAATACTCCCATCTAACCCACGTGCGACATGAGGTAACACGAAGGCCAAGCAAGGGATTACCTGAAATGCTGTCCCCAATAGGCCTCTAGAGTGCGCCAGGCTCAGCAGAGGAATGTGAGGTATCAATCTCTGGCACAGCCCGCATCCGCTATCAACTTGAAGGGCATTAAAACCATTAAAAGTTGTGAGTGGACAAAAATAAATAATTTAATAAACTCATTTCACAAAAGCCATGTATGCCCTTCACGTAAAACTATGCATGCATACAAAACCAGTTAATTCAAACATAATAAAAACAGTTTAGAACCACAAAGACATTTATGCCCTTCACGTAAAACTATGCATGCATACAAAACTCATTTCACAAAAGACATTTATGCCCTTCATTAGGGCCTTATCCCAAAACCATAAATCAAAACCAAGTGTGGGAACTCAGCCCAAAACCGTAAAACACTGAAATCCGTAAATCCAAATCCAAGTGGGCCACTGCCTAAATCCATAAACACAAATCCATAAATAGGTAAATACCATTTCATAAATCCAATAATTTATGTTTACCAAATACCCATCCTCGGCATCCCAGATGCCTAGAGTCCTAGACGCTTGACGTCCCAGACGTCATATCTCACAGTCTAAGCAACGCGTGCTGCTCGGAGGTCTCTCCGGGTCAATCTTTACATCCCAGATGTTGACGTCCTAGATGTCTAATCATAGCAATCCTGCTCCTGAGTCACTATACAGTTTGGTCGCTCCGTGCAATGACCCTTCTCAGACAATGATCCATGACTTCCCTAGTGTCCTAGACATCTGGAGGAGACCATCATCATATCCACATCTCAAGATGGTTAAAATCATTTCCAAACATCTCAAAGGGGCCATGCCCGAAATTTCCATAAAACCATCAAAATCCAAAAAATCATATTACTGAAATCAAAATCCATTTAGGGTTTCTGAATTCGAAATCACATTTATAAACCACAAATGGGACTCATGCCCGATATCATAATCAACTTGTAACGACCCATCCCAAATCCTATGGGATTAATTATGATTAATTGAGATTAAATGAGGATTAGTGAGACTAATCGGGGATTAGTCGAGGATTATCAGACATTTAGGGTGAATTTACGATTTTGCTCCTGAACAAGGGTAAAAAGTTGACTTTTGACCCGGGAGGTTTGATGCACGGGAACCAAGGAATGTTACGTACATCGTGTTGATACTAGTCTGTAGACAAGCGGCCCATCAAAATCGGACTTTCGATGGGAAAGTTATGAGTCATGGAAGGTCTGAAGTATTATTGCACGTTTTACGAGGCAAGTACCAATTGTTATTATGTGGGCCTAGATATTTCTAGCAGGGCCAATGGATGAGTGACAAGTGTCACCCATCCATTTCCCCTTTCCCTTCGCTCATGCATATCAATCCCATTCCCCTCAGTTGTGCATCCAACTCGTACCCACTCCCAAAACCCCTCCAATCTTCTTATTGATGGACTTGGGGGTGAGAGACAAAGTGAAAGAGAGGCTGAGTGGAGGCCAAGGACGGCAGGAGCACCGTAGGCGGCCGAGTAGTTCACGGTAAAGGTAAACTTGAAGCCCCTTTTACATTTCAAATTTCGAATTTTGGGTTGTAGACGTTTAGGATGTTGTCTGATGATTGGGGGAAGTTTGTTGGATTAGTATGAACGTTTAGGGATGGTTTTGGACGGTGAAGAGTGGCTAAGTAACCTACGGGAAGGGCTGGAAAATAGGGTCGTGAAGGGTGAATCGAACTAGGGGGTTCTAGGCGGTTTTTATAGGTTTTGATCACATAGATAGGTTGCAAATGATGGGACAAAGAAGTAGGAATGGGAGCGGACTGAAAAGAAGAGAAAATGGCTTGAGTCCCTATTGAGATATGGTGTAATGACCCATCCCGAATTAGTGGGATTAATTAAGAATTAATGACGGATTAGCGAGACTAATCGGGGATTATACGAGGATTAGTGGACGTTCGGGCAAAATGACGATTTTGCCCATAGAACGGGCAATCTTTGACTTTTTGTTTAGGCGGTCAAATGGACTTTGTTCGATGACTGTGACGTAGTTCGGGACGTCACGAGTTCATAGATAGGTTGCACGCCCAATTCCGACATTCGAGGAAGAAGTTATGATTTTCGGAAGTTCGGGGGTATTTTGGTAAATTTGGTGAATAGGAGCAAATAGTTGACTTTTAATCTGGGAGGTCCGATGGCTGAGGGCCAAGGACTGTTACGCAGATCGAGATGATACAAATCCGTAGAAAAGTGGCATGTCGAATTCGGAAGTTAGACGGAGAAGTTACGGTTCACGGAAGTTCCGTGGGACTATTGCACGAAGTTCGAGACAAATTGACTTTTGCCATTATGTGGGCCAGATATTTTCCCCAGAAACCAATGGATGAGTGACAAGTGTCACTCATCCACTGGCCACCATTCCACATACATGCATATTTCCCCCCCCCCCCCCCCCCCCCCCCCCCCCCCCCCCTCATTCACACAGTTTTCCCGATCTCACCAAACCCGATTACCCCTCACCACACACCACCCCAACCCTCATCTGTCTTCATTGCTTCTTGAGTCAGGAACTGAGTGAGAGAGTGACTGGGAGGCAGCAGCAGGATGCACAACCGCCTTGGACAACGGAGGACCCCTGTGCACGGTAAGCCTGGTTATTGCCCATTTTCTTTTATTTCGAATTCAAACGTTAGGGACAGTTTTTGGTTGATTAGAATGGGTGTATTATGATGTTAGGAAAGTTTTAAGACGAATTTGGGTGGTGGTTAGTGGCTGAGCGGCCCTGGGTGCAATCGGCCAAGCTTGAACCGTGAGGAAGAAAATGAACCGTAGGCTTTTTAGGGGTTTTAGGTAGATTTGAATGCACAAACTAGTTCCTAGATTGAATTAGGAAGTGTAGGATTGAAAAGGAAGGAATTAGACGAAAAAATATGGAAAATATAGGCCTGGACCGGTCACGCCGGTCCAGTTACAGGCCCTAAACCGAACCGGCCGGTCTGAAGGTTGAAGATGAAGACTGTAGCCCGGCGCGTGAGGCCGACGCGCAGGCCAATCCTTGCATGCTTGATGGCGAGTAGCAGGGATTTTGGGGAAGTGTCCAACATGTCAAATCATCTATTCGATGTAACAAACATTTTGGGACTGGTTTCATGTCAATCGGACATCGTTCCAATATAGTTTGGTCTATCTGAAGGTTTAGGTTCACGTTTAAAAATAGTTAGAAATTCCGGAAAATTATGGCACTTTAGTGAGAGGTTATTTAAGTAATTATTAACCCTCTAAATTAATTTGGACAGGTTCAGGAATCCCAGAGGCGACGATTGGACCAGGAAAGGCTTATGGCGCGTGTATAGAGGCGCGGCTTCGGACCGCCTGTGAGCGGACTTTTTTTATGAATTAGATGCATTCATAAATGTTTTATAATTGTTTTAATACATGTTTTGTGATGCCATGAGTGCATTTGGTTGTGATAGCCTAGGATTTACGTATTTGCACGTATTTCGAGATTTCTAGTTTTATACGACGCTTATACGTGCTAGGTTTTCATTGAGGGTTTAATGAATTGGTTTTGGATTTGGAAATATGAAATCGGGCACGAGACCATTTGATTTATGAACTCTCGGACTTAGAGTCCATTTGATTTGACGAGTAATCAGACCGAGGGTCCATTTGATTTATACGATTGGACCGAGGGTCCCGTTGGTTTAAGAGTTCGGGCTTGAGGCGCAGTTGGCTGTAATATCAGGCTTGAGGCCCATTGGACTGTAGTATCGGGTTTGAGGCCCTATTGGTTGTGTAATCGAGCTTGAGGCTTTATTGAGTTATGGTTTCGGGCTTAGGGCCCAGTTATGCGTGATATTGGGCGAGAGGCCCCGTTGATTGTAACATTGGGCTTGAGTCCCAGTTCGATTTATGAAATGAGAATTCGGGCATGAGACCCTATTGAACTGTGGATTTAGGCTGAGGCCTGTGAAATGGATTTGAATCGGATTCGAGGAATCATGTTGAGATGAATCGATTATGAGACCGAGTTGAAATGTGTTTTGAGAAAGAAAGAAAGAGATTTGAAAATTAATATGAACCCTCCATATGATTTATATGGGTCTCCTCTAGATGTCGACTTGGAGAGTCACGATCCACAGACCAGAGTGGGTATCCCCATAGGGATCCCGTTCCAGGAGTGGGAGTTATGATTTATGTTGTGGTCCCGGACCAGATTCTTGAGAGATGTTCGGACTAGACCCGTAGATAAAGCTCGAACTAGATCCAGAGATTGAACCTCCTACATGGAGAATTCCTGGCAAAAGACTCGGAGTGAGACCTCGAGTGGTGTGCACACTAGTATAGAGATGACATCGTGACATATACCGGGGATGTGTTCCTTAGGGGTTGTATGCCCCGATTGGCATCTTTTGGGAAGTGCCGTGGATGGGTTATACGTATGTTGATATGTATGAGGTTTTATGAAAGTGATTTGGTGCGGAGACCATGTGTTCCATGTTTTAGAAGTGATTTGGGGTAGAGACCCCGTATTTGATATTTTGGAAATGGTTTGGGGCAGATACCCCGTATTGTATGTTTTGGTATTTCTCTGAGAATGGTGTTAGGCTGAGACACACGTATGTTGATTTGGGCTGAGTTCCCACATGTATGGATTTACGGGTTTTTGTGATTTCGGGTCGGGGACCCATAAATGGATTTATGGTTCATCACTGTTTATGGGGACCAGCATGCACCTTTTAAAGGTTTTTATGGTCATGACGGTTTATGGGGACCGGGCATGAACCCTTGAAAGGTTTTGAGAATACGTTTAACAAATTATTTTATGAATGTTTTGATAAACGGTTTTTGAATGCATGCATATGCTTTTAGTGAAGGGCATAAATGTCTTTATGTGAAAATGGTTTTAATGAAATGATTATTTTGTCCACTCACGACTTTTGATGTTTTAATGCCCTTCAGTTCATAGCGGATGCAGGCTGTAGCAGAGACGAGACATCACACACCTCCTCCAACGATCCTGGCTTACTCTGGATGTCAAGACCTGACCCTCCTCGGTCAGGACCCGACTCATCTAGCACCATATTGTCCATTTTGGGCCTCGCCCTCACGGTTTTGTTTTCGGTAGCTCATAGTGCAACTTCCCAGCGGGTCACCCATCATGGAATTGCACCAGTCTCAACTCGCTTAACTTTGGGGTTCCAATCCCCCCCCCCCCCCCCCCCACTCTCCCAAAGCCACTTGAGCTCCCAAAGGCCTAGTGCTAGATAGGTGTGTGCCTACACCTTTAAGGCACACCACCATCCTCTCCCAGACCATTCCCCCTCACAGGAATGTGGGATTGTTCACCATTCCCTCCAGGACACGGGTTTTACACTGGACGCCCCGGTGAGGGCTACAGATAGAATTTTCTCTGGTTTGAAACTTTGTGTCAGATAGGATCAGGCGCATCCCACGTTAATCCCGGGGGATTTGGGACGGGTCCTGACATATGGATTTGGCCTGAGATGAATGTCAGGACCCGTCCCGTATGAGACCTAGTTGAACTATGATATGAAAGAGATGAATGTTTTCACACTTACATATGTATACCCTCCCGTATGCGTTGTCTCTTCCAGACGTCGATGATCCTGGAGTGTCACGATCCACTGCCTTGGGATGATTGACTCCGAGAAGGACCACATGCCCAGGAGTGAGCGATATGATATAGTCTCGGACAGGGTCCGGAGACAGGTCCTCCCAGACGTCGTAGATCCTGGGGGTAGACTCGGAGATGAGACTTGAGTTGTATGTATATTGTAGATAGATCGTGACAGGTTCTTGATTTGGCATATGAGATGCCAAGGATGGGTTATATATATGTACATGTATATGATGTTTCACCGAGATTGGTTTGGGGCTGAGACCCCTTGTTCTATGATTGAAATTGAGACTTCGTGCTGGTTTCTTTGATTTGATTTTGGGCTCAGACCCTACTAAGTAAATGACTTTAATTGAGAAGCAGTTTTCACTATGTTTGATTTGAAAAACATTATGTCTTACTTTCAAAAAGTATTTGAAATGAACTAGTTTTATGATGCTTGCATGCTTTTACATGAAGGGCATAAATGACTTTCGACACAAATGATTTTATAAAACTGTTGTTTTGTCCACTCACAACTTTCATGTTTTTAATACCCTTTAGGTTGATTGCAGATGTGGGCTGTAGCGGAGATCGAGACATCACATGCCATCACCGATCCTAGTGTACTCTGATGGACCCCGAGTGGGTGACAAGTTATTCCTGGTCTGACACGTGGTGTTAGACGAGAGGCAGGCACGTCCCACGATAATCCAGGGGGATTGGGATGGGTCCTGTCAAACTGGACCTCTAGCCCAATCATGCAAACCAAACGGGTCTCAGCCCGATAACTCATTAAATCAACTGGACTCCAAGTTCGACAGTGTCCAAACCAAATAGGTCTCATGCCCGAGTTCATCTTTCCAAAACCAAAACCATTTCATCAAACCATGACCGAAACTACAAGCACATATACACAAAATAATAAACCATAAACCTTGATATACGTGCAAATACGTAAATCATAAATACCAAAATCATAATCAAATAAATCACATATATAAAACGTATAAAATAGATATTCGTGCATCATACTTAGAAAACAAAAGTCCATTCATAGACCGTCCTAGTTGTCGCCTTGATATGCGCGCCATATGACTTCCCGAGGCTAATCACCATCACCGGAACTTCCGGATATATTCAAATCACACTCGAGGGTCACTAACTACTTCAATTAGGATAACGTTGAATCCCCCAATTTTCTAGGATTTTTAAATGTATTTAAATTAGACCCTAAAGCTTCGGACCTAGAAAACTACCCCGAAACAGTGTCCAATTGACTCGAAATCTATCCCCAAATGTTCGTTACATCGAAAGGATAAAATCACACGTTGACTACATCTCTCAAATCTGCACCACGCGCCCCCACTCGAGGGTCACCCTTGTCCTCGCATCGAACCCGGTTCAGACCGGTTCTTTGGTTTCTTATTCGACCAGATAGGCGAGACTAGCTCTCCCTTATTTCCTAGCCATTTTCAGTCTCGTTTGTCCCAATCTCTTCGTCCTCTCATTTCCTATCGATCTATCAGTACAGAAGCTAAAGAAAAACACGAGTGATTACCTTTCCAATCGACGAACAAACTCCCAATTTTCCCCCGTCGAGTTCCCGCGATCCTGGCCACCATTGGTCGTGATTCCAAGTCCCACGAGCTCGTCTCGACCTCATGAATGTCACACAATCCACCAAAACAGTCAACAACCAACCAAACTTGATTTTCCATTTTCGAACTTAAAAACAAGCTTTTTGGTTTCTTACCTCTAAACTAGGCCATTGTGCACGACGGTCGACGCCGTTAGCACCAACATCATCATCTCACTTCGCTCTCTCTTTTTCATTCACACACTAATAACAACTGATGAGGATTGAAGGGGCTAGTATAGGAGGGGTTTCACGGGTATGGGTTTTTCCATGGGTTTGGGAAGAAGGCTCGAGAGGATAATCGATCGAAGGGGATAAGGACAGCCCCAATTAATTGGGTCATAGGCTTATCAGATGGGTGACACTTGTCACTCATCTGGTGGGTCCTTCCAAAACCTTCCCCGCCTAAATCTTGCCACGTGAAGCGATGTCTCAGTTGCATAAATAGTGCCGTAAAAATTTCCTAGACCCGTAACTTTCCCAGCGAACATCCGATTTCGACGTGTCACCTCTCTATAGACTTGTAATGTCCCGATCTACGTCACGGTCATCGGTCAAAGTACATTTGACCACTCAATTTAAAAGTCAACTTTTCGCCCATTCCCAGAGGTAAAATTGTCATTTCACACCGTTCGTCCGCGATTCTTCGAGTAATCCCCAATTAGTGGGATAATCCAAGATTACTCACTAATCTAATCCCAAAAATTAGGACAGGTTGTTATAGTAAACCCAAAATCTAGTTTTAAATTCAGATTTGAAAATATTTTACAGAAATCGTGGGCTGAGGATGGCAGAGCAGCCCAGATAGGGAGCCGAAAATCCCAGCCACTGTTCATCGTTTTAATTATATAGATGATGACGGCCAAAAATCCCAGCCTAAAATTGTTTACAGGTTAATTTTAGGCTGTTTTTCATCGTTTTAATTGTATAGATCTCTTATTGGGATTGAGACGAAGGGATAGGAAGAAACAACATCGATTTTGGTGATCGGAGTTGGAAGAACGAACCAGGTCAGGGTCCGGGTCTGCGCGACCCGTTTCAAGGAAATGGGTCGACCCAGAAAGAGGACAGGGATGATGTCGTCTTCAGATGATGTCATCATGTGAGGTCTGACATGTCAGACTGACACGTCTCAGATGTCAATGATGACATCACTGCTGACGTCCACGTTGACTTTGACCGTTAACCGCTAATGACGTCTTCAGATGATGACGTCGACCCAGACATAGGACAGGGATGATGAGATCTTCAGAAGACGTCATCGTGTCAAGTCTGAAATGTCAGACTAACAGGTGTCAGTAATGACATCACTATTGATGTCAGCGTTGATTTTAACCATTGATTGGTGACGTTAGCGTAGACTTTTTGGTCAACATTGACCAACCATTTTGACCCGCACGAGGGGGTGCGTGGGCATATAATTTGAACTGGGAATAGGACCAATTTTGACGATACGAATCCAATGGTGGTGGTTTCAAATCGATCGAAGATCGTTAGGTTGGTGAAATTAAGATTTAAAGCCTAGGGAAGCGTGTCTGGGACACGTTCACTTTTCCGGGAATGTTGAGGGTCCTTGATTAGGACTTGTCGAGGTTGATAGCAACCTTTGATTATGTTTTGGATAGGTTCGGATGACCCGAAGTGGTCGAATTAGCCGGAGAGGCTTATGGCACGCGTATCGAGGCGCAGCTTCGACGGTTTGTGAGTGGACTTTTTTCTATGAATATGATGCATGCATAAATGTTTTATATTTTTTCATGAACATGATTTTACATGCCATGAGTTCATGTGATTTTAATATGGATTGTTTGGCATTTTCAGAGGAAAATGTGTTATTGTACGTAGTTCGAGATTTCTATTTATATGATGTTTGGGCTTCAGCCGAGTGTACTACGTGCTTGTATTTTATGTGATTCCGAGGGTTTCTCAGGGAGGCATGAAACCGAGGAACTGATCTTCGATTTTGGAGGACTTCATGGAGATGCGTGAAATCGAGATTCGGGCATGAGTTCCTAGTTGAAAGATGATTTGAAAATGTTTTAGAAATGAGAACTGGTTTTCAGCTTTGGAAATATTTTTCGGGCATATGACCTAGTAGATTTGTGGTTTGACTTAGAGTATAGTCAAATGTCAGATAAGTCGGGCTGTGACTCAATTATGTGATTATGAAAAATATTTCGGGCATGAGACCCAGTTGTGGATTTTATAGGATTCTAGGAATCCTGGGATATGATGTGTCATTTGACACTGGTTTTCGGGTAGTGACCCATTTGGTGATGCTCCATGTTTGAGGCCCTATGGATGATGGTATTCGGGTGGGTCCCAGATGATGTGACGCTGGCCTCCGAACTACATATGTGTTCCTTCCGGAAAGGTGACGATGCACTGCCTGTTGTCGAGTAGCCGCGGGAAGCAATGACCGTGGGAGGCTCAACTTAGGAGTGCTAATGTTATACTCTGAGATCGATCGGCGATGTGTTCGCGATGATCTAGACATGGTCGCAGCGAGTGATGTGTTCACAGCAACATGATAGGATTATAAGTGGTCGTGAGCTATTTGCACATATGCTAGGATTAGAATCGTGACTGACATTGGGATGAGTTCCCTTAAGATGTGTTCCCACATGTTCTATTGTTTGGGACAAGGTTCTACTTGTGTTTTCTGTTTGGGCTGAGACCCTACTTAGGTACTGGCTACAATTGAGAAACATTTTTCACTGTGTTTTGATTTGGGAACCAATACGTCTTGCTTCTGAGAAAGTATTTGAAATAACTATTTTATGATGCATACATGCTTTTACGTGAAGGGTATAAATGTATTTTCGTTATAAATGAGGTTTATAAACTGTTGTTTTGTCCACTCACAGCTTTTACGGTTTTAATACCCTTCAGGTTGATTGCGGATCCGGGTTATAGTAGAGGTCGAGACATCACATGCCACCACCGATCCTGGCATACACTGATGGACCCCCGAGCGGGTGACGAGTTTATCCCTGGTATGACACGCGGTGTCAGACGAGAGCAGGCAGGTCCCACAATAATCCAAGGGGATTAGGACGGGTCCTGTCAAGTTGGTGGCGCGCGGGTGCTGCGTGTGATGTCTCTGCAATGGTAACAACCCGTCATCAACCTGATAGTTAGGTGAGAGTATGAGAATTCAGTGTAATCGAACCCTTGTTAGGTTATGTTTGGCACGTAGTGCGATGGTTTTGGGTTCGATTGGCATAGGATGCCGTGTTTTAGTGGGGTATGATCCCGAGTAGGATCGATGTTCGTGTGAATCCAATGGCTTAGAGACGTAGTGTTACTATCGAATGAGACCTAGTCGACCGGTTGTCCTAGTGTAATAACTGTGAGAGTCGGGACCGTTGAGCAGTCATGGAGTTACGAGTGGTTGTATAGTGTTAGACACCGAGTAACGCCAAGTTTTTGTGGGCCCAACGACTAGAAGTTGTTGAGTTACGAGGGGACGAGGTCCTCAGATTGTGGTTACTGGTTGGATGGATACCAGTATCGGAGTATGATGACTTTTAAGAGTTGTGAGCAATGGATCGGTCAGGATGGACGTACAACAATGTACAGTCGGGTTCGTGATAACCCTAGTTTGAGATTGATTGGACAAGTTACCAGGAGTGTGGTACTTGTGACTGTTTCGATCGATGGATATTGCATGTTGAGCGGTTGGTGCCTGCAGTGAGTTGACCGCATGGGTATGAAGTCGCGATAGAAGAGTGTTTCTGGGATTGGTCTGCAGGAGGGTTATGACAGATGCCGTTATCGATAAACGTGGAAGAGCTTTATCGAGTTAGATAAGCTCAGGTTACCGTGACGACTGGGACAAAGGAGATTCACCAGTAGGGACTATGTTACAAAGATGTGAGTGTCTCTCAGTGCGAGCAGAGACTTTTGGATTGAGTCGGTTACGACTGAGTGCGATCATAGAAGGAGATGTTGAGCTTTGGGTGTTAGCGAGTGTGCCGAACTACCTCAATGGAGGTGACTGATATGAGTAGGAGATGTCAAAGATGTGTTCGATGAAATCCAACAGTGATCGGATGATTCTGATTGACACTATGTGTGTCTAAGGGATGTAATGCCAAGAGAGCTTGGATTGTGATCGAGATAGTAGATGTGCCTGGAGTGGCAAACATGTGAGTTCGGTGGGCATTGAGTGGGACAAAGAGGATCCCGAGTGGATCAGTGCGAGGCATGGGGTATACCTGAATTGGTGACAGGTACCCTAGCTCAGTGGGGACGGATGACAAGAGTGTTTGGTACTGGAAATTGATCCCATAAGGGTCGAGACGTGCGAACTAGTATGCCAACAAGATGGTGATTGAAGATGACGAAGAGAATCAATGGAATTGTTTAGTTTGCAGAAAAGGATTAAGTATTACAGTAATTATCAGAGAATACTCTGAGTCAGATGAGGTAACTTCTCTTTTTCCATTTTGTCGGTCAGAGCTTCGAGCTTGGTTGTCGATATGATTGTGAGACCTAAGATTCCACAACGGGATCTCGGATAAGGTGGATTGGATGGAATCCAGTAGTGGTTGAGATGTGTTGGGACTCTCCCCAACAGTATTTCAGAGGATAGATGTGATAGAGATAATCAAGTGGTGATTGGACGGTTTACGGGACACTGACAACGCTCAAACTACGCATCAAATTAAATACGTAATTTGAGTGATATGCAATTTAAACCCTTTTTGTGTAGATGTAGTATTGGTAAATAGGGATCGTTCTTAACCAGGGAAATTAGGGAACATTAATAATATGTTAGTGAGAAGAATAATGAATAAAAGAATAACGAATAAATTAATGAATTAAAGAATAAAATAATCAAAGAATTAATTAATTAAAGAAAAAGGGATAAAAGAATAAAGAATATAGAATTAAAGAATAAATAATAAAATAAGAGTATAAAAGAATAAGAAAAATAAAGAATTAAAAGAATTAAAGAATTAAAGAATAAAAAATAAAGAATTAAAAATGGGGGTTTTGAAAAAATTTGTAATCTAAACTAAAGAAAACACTAAATAAGAATTAAAATGCAAATGCTCATGATAATTAGAACTTACAAACCATAGAGTAGTTTCATAGACAAAACCCACACTTTTATGTAAGTAATTTCGAATTAACAATCACACTAATTAAACTACTCCTAAAAATAGATTTCCTTCAAGTACAAATTTTGCCAACACTCTAACATTTTGCTCATAATAAACCAATCACGAAATCCTAACTTCATCATCTCAAATACTTACATATATCTTTCAATATTATAAATGCATCAACTATTACTGTGCGTCAAACATCAATATGCTTCAAACATTTACAACATGATTCACCTTAAGTTTATAATTAAATGCGCCGACAACGATCAACATTTAATCTCTTCAATTCTACTCTAAGTGCACCGACAGTGGATAAAACACTTAACATCGAATTGAAGTTTAAGTACTAAAACATATGAAGTAAAAGAAATTCAAAAGGTAAAACACATGGAGATTGCATTCTTACTTACAAATGTTGGAAAGAAAATACCAACACATATATTGAATTATAATTCAAACCAAAACAATAACTAGAATTTAAGTAAAGGGAATAAAGTTACAATTTCGGAACCGAATAACAGCTTGTGATTCCGAAAGTGGATGGAAACAATGAAATGTTATTCATAAGTAACACCTTACAGCGGTTAGAACCTTATGAAGATGGAGGATAAAACATAAGAATGCAGACTTAAATTTTAGAATTATTTCGCAAATACTTGGCCTAGGTATTTCATAAGGAAAGAATAAAAATGTGTTTAAGAGATCTCAAAGAAAAATCACAAGAACAAAGTAAAGAAGAAATGAAAATAACATAAAAATAACATAAATTAAGAATAAAAATTAAAATGAAACTAATTAATAAGAAAATCTAGAAGAAGTTAAAATGGTCCCCAAAAATAAAGAACAAAATAAAGAAGATGAACTAAAAGATGAGAAGAACTAGAGAGAAAATATAAAAACCTAAACTAAAAGGAGAAAAATGGGAAAAATGAGGACTAAGGGAGACTAATGGGGACCCCAAATACATGAAATGGCCTCCCTATTTATAGAGGGAGTGCCACAATTGTCTAAATAAAAGTACAAAATTTAAATATAATAATTACAATAAAAATATTCCAAAGTGAAATGATGAGGTTGGCTGATTTTGGGGAAAATATTGGCTGATTTTGGGGAAAATATTGGCTGATTTTGGGGAAAAGATGCTGATTTTGGGGAAAAGATGTTTGAAAAATCAGCCAAAATGGTTGAGAATGAGGAAATAGGGCTGCTGGTTTTTGGCTTGTGCTTCTGGATTTCAGCAACTTCCCACCAAATTTCCTTGCGATTTTCAGTGGCTTCTCATATTTCGTCCATAATTTCTTCGTTATAATTCTGATCGGGACGATTCTTTCACCAAAATACTCCAAATTCCAAGCTTTATTTATTTCTACAAAAATATCACAAAATAAATTAATTTGTCTAATTGTTTATTATTTTAATATTAAAAGTCAAGTATAAAGGGTTTAAAATAATATAAAATAATGCTTATTTAACGACCTATCAAATACCCCCACACTTAAACTTTGCTAGTCCCTAAAAAATACTAAAATTAAACTACAAAATCCAAAACAAGCAAACCCTTAACCATTTGTCTCAAATTTCATTGTTATAATCATGTCATAAAAGATTTTCACTTAAGACATTTAAGTATATGGAATTCGAGAGTTAATACATGGTAACAAAATGTTTCAATAAGTAAGATAATGAGTAAATATGGTGAAATGAATATCTACATGAATAAGACAAGTATGAATTAACTCACAAGGATATGCACTCATAAATTCACTCAATTTGTGAGGGTTTGTGTTTGCACTCAAAGTATGTGAGACATACTCACATAATCGATATAAAGTAGTTTTGTAAAATTTCAAACAAACACCTCAAGATAACAATTTAACATACTTGCACAAATGAACCAAAACCATAAGCTTACTCAAGTGATTAACTCAACTAATCAAAATTTACCATCTTAAGGATCATAGGGTCTTTATAAAGGTTGTAATGGGGCTAAGTTTAGAGGCAAGGAAAATATAGGACAAGTGGTGCTCAATTCGTTCCAAGACTCAATAGACTCCCAAAATGTATCATAACTTCCCAACCTTAGTGCAATGATGTCAGTAATCCATCCCTTCGAACATAGGCCTAATTCCATCATGTTAGGCCTCACAATCATTCTTTGTGTCGGATTTACAAATGTAAGGGACTTAACTCAAACATTACATAACCAAACCTTATTACCTTAATAGAGACTCAACTTTTTTTTTTCTGGGTTTTTTTTTTTTTTTATATCAAGGTAATAACATGTGACAACAATAAAACAAAGCTTGAGTAGGTAAATCCAAATAATTCACATAAAAGTCTTTTCAACATCATCATTTTCGCCTTACACAATCTTTATATCTTCAACCAAGTCCTTGGAACAAGGGTAAATGATGTCTATACTATGCTCAAGTGTTTAGATAGTCATGGTGATGAAAGAAAGGCTTAATGTAGGCTCAAAAGGGGTTAAAACTAAGGGGGTCGCAACTTGTGCGCACAGGATAGGGAACATGGATGTTTGAATTTATGGTGTTAACCCTAATGCCTTAATCATATCCAAAATTAGAGAGTTTATTATCTTAAAAGCTTTGAAAATCACATAGAATAAGTTTTAGTACTCTAGAGTTCATTAAAAGTTATGGCAAGTAGTTATGAGGCATATGTATATCAATTTAAACAAAGAACTTATGAATAACTCATCAAAGACGTATATAAAGTTCTAAAGCTCACATAAGGTTCAAATGATTCATGCTTATCTTAACATGCTCGTTTATTGACCAATTTGCATGCATTATCTACAAGTTATAACACTTAATCACAAAATATTAACAAACAAATTCAAGTTGTAGTGATCATCTTTATAGCCATAACATATTCATTTCCGTTCATTTATATCATTGACAAGTTAAATGGCAACTTAAGACTCGTAAAAACACTAAGTTAAAACAAAAAGATTCAAGAAAGCAATAAACAATTTTTTTGATTTTGTTTTTTGAATTTTTTCACACATTTATTTTTATTTTTTTTAAATAATTTTTTTTTGGTAAATTTAAATTGTAAACCATTCCCCCGCACTTAAATTCTACATTGTCCTCAATATAGGAAAATACGAAGTAATTAAACATAGAATCAAAGTAAGAAAGATGATTTATGAAAATAATAGGAAAACATTAAATAAACAAAATAAAAGAGAGTGAAGGGTAGAAAGACAGCAAATCTGTATTGATGACTCCTTCACATCCCGAGAACACATTGGATTGCCTCCCAACAAGCACTTGAAGTTTAACGTCCATCCAGCCTAGACAAAAATGCAAGTTATTTAGTTAGAAATGCACGTTTGTCAAGAATGCAAGTTAAATATACAAATTCAAGTTAGGGATGCAATTTGATTTAAAGATGCAAGTTAGATTAAAGGTGCAATGTAATTAAACTAAAGATGCAAGTTAAGTTAAAAATGCAAGTTAAAGATGCAATGCAAGTTAGAATGAAAGATTCAAATTAAAGTTGTCATGACAAGTAATGTAAAGAGAAAGACAAATTTAATGAAAAACTAATTTTTTTTTTAAAAAAAAATTTGATGAAGAAAAAGGCAAAATTAAATAAATACATGAACACAAAAATAAAATAAAAGTAAACAAGTAATAAACAAATTATGAACTAGTATAAACAAATAAGTATGATATTTATGTACAAATAAGAACAAATATAAAAAAAAAATTATGAACAAGTATGAATGTACACTATGAAATATAAAAGTTATGAACACTTATTGAACAAGTATGAAGGGTAACAAGTAATATATATACAACATTTATTTACAAGTATGAATTAACACTAACACAAAGCTAAGATAAGGTTTTTTTTTTTTTTTTCTAATTTCGAATTTTTTTTAATTTAAAAAAAATAAATAAATAAATAAGAATAAAATAAAATAATTTCGAATTTTTTTTTAATTTTTTAATTTAAAATTTTTTTCTTTTAAAAAAGTTAAAGTTATCAAGACATAACCAAACAAATAAATAAATAAGAATAAAATAAAATAATTGTGAACATAAAGTTAATGGAATAAAGTTAATGAAAAAAATTTAAAGTTAATGGAATAAAGTTAATGGAAAAAAGAAGGTACTGTAATAAATTTAAAGTGTGAACATAAAGTTAATGGAATAAAGTTAAACAAGTATAATGGAATAAAGTGTTAAAATAAAAACTTAACACATTTACAATATGTAAACATTATTCACAAGTATGAACATTTTATATATAAACAATTGAATACATACTAACACATTAAGAATGATTTTTAATTTCCCCGGCAACGGCGCCAAAAATTGACAACGCTCAAACTACGCATCTAATTAAACACGTAATTTGAGTGTTATGTAATTTAAACCCTTTTTGTGTAGATGTAGTATTGGTAAATAGGGATCGTTCTTAACCAGAGAAATTAGGGAACATTAATAATATGTTAGTGAGAAGAATAATGAATAAAAGAATAACGAATAAATTAATGAATTAAAGAATAAAATAATCAAAGAATTAATTAATTAAAGAATAAAGGGATAAAAGAATAAAGAATAAAGAATTAAAGAATAAAGAATAAAATAAAAGAATAAACGAATAAAAAAATTAAAGAATTAAAAGAATTAAAAGAATTAAAGAATTAAAGAATAAAGAATAAAGAATTAAAAAGGGGGGTTTGGAAAAAATTTGTAATCTGAACTAAAGAAAACACTAACTAAGAATTAAAATGCAAATGCTCATGATAATTAGAACTTACAAACCATAGAGTAGTTTCATAGACAAAACCCACACTTTTACGTAAGTAATTTCGAATTAACAATCACATTAATTAAACTGCTTCTAAAAATAGACTTCTTTCAAGTACAAATTTTGCCAACATTCTAACATTTTGCTCATAATAAACCAATCACGAAATCCTACCTTCATCATCTCAAATACTTACATATATCTTTCAATATTATAAATGCATCAACCATTAATGTGCGTCAAACATCAATATGCTTCAAACATTTACAACATGATTCACCTTAAGTTTATAATTAAATGCGCCGACAGCAATCAACATTTAATCTCTTCAATTCTACTCTAAGTGCACCAACAGCGGATAAAACACTTAACATCGAATTGAAGTTTAAGCACTACAACATATGAAGTAAAAGAAATTCAAAAGGTAAAACACATGAAGATTGCATTCTTACTTACAAATGTTAGAAAGAAAATACCAACACATATATTGAATTATAAGTAAAACCAAAACAATAACAAGAATTTAAGTAAAGGGAATAAAGTTAGACTTTCGGAACCGAATAACAGCTTGTGATTCCGAAAGTGGATGGAAACAATGAAATGTTATTCATAAGTAACACCTTACAGCGGTTAGAACCTTATGAAGATGGAGTATAAAACATAAGAATGCAGACTTAAATTTTAGAATTATTTCGCAAATACTTGGCCTAGGTATTTCATAAGGAAAGAATAAAAATGTGTTTAAGAGATCTCAAAGAAAAATCACAAGAACAAAGTAAAGAAGAAATGAAAATAACATAAAAATAACATAAATTAAGAATAAAAATTAAAATGAAACTAATTAATAAGAAAATCTAGAAGAAGTTAAAATGGTCCCCAAAAATAAAGAACAAAATAAAGAAGATGAACTAAAAGATGAGAAGAACTAGAGAGAAAATATAAAAACCTAAACTAAAAGGAGAAAAATGGGGAAAATGAGGACTAAGGGAGACTAATGGGGACCCCAAATACATGAAATGGCCTCCCTATTTATAGAGGGAGTGCCACAATTGTCTAAATAAAAGTACAAAATTTAAATATAATAATTACAATAAAAATATTCCAAAGTGAAATGATGAGGTTGGCTGATTTTGGGGAAAATATTGGCTGATTTTGGGGAAAAGATGCTGATTTTGGGGAAAAGATGTTTGAAAAATCAGCCAAAATGGTTGAGAATGAGGAAATAGGGCTGCTGGTTTTTGGCTTGTGCTTCTGGATTTCAGCAACTTCCCACCAAATTTCCTTGCGATTTTCAGTGGCTTCTCATATTTCGTCCATAATTTCTTCGTTATAATTCTGATCGGGACGATTCTTTCACCAAAATACTCCAAATTCCAAGCTTTATTTATTTCTACAAAAATATCACAAAATAAATTAATTTGTCTAATTGTTTATTATTTTAATATTAAAAGTCAAGTATAAATGGTTTAAAATAATATAAAATAATGCTTATTTAACGACCTATCAAATACCCCCACACTTAAACTTTGCTAGTCCCTAAAAAATACTAAAATTAAACTACAAAATCCAAAACAAGCAAACCCTTAACCATTTGTCTCAAATTTCATTGTTATAATCATGTCATAAAAGATTTTCACTTAAGACATTTAAGTATATGGAATTCGAGAGTTAATACATGGTAACAAAATGTTTCAATAAGTAAGATAATGAGTAAATATGGTGAAATGAATATCTACATGAATAAGACAAGTATGAATTAACTCACAAGGATATGCACTCATAAATTCACTCAATTTGTGAGGGTTTGTGTTTGCACTCAAAGTATGTGAGACATACTCACATAATCGATATAAAGTAGTTTTGTAAAATTTCAAACAAACACCTCAAGATAACAATTTAACATACTTGCACAAATGAACCAAAACCATAAGCTTACTCAAGTGATTAACTCAACTAATCAAAATTTACCATCTTAAGGATCATAGGGTCTTTATAAAGGTTGTAATGGGGCTAAGTTTAGAGGCAAGGAAAATATAGGACAAGTGGTGCTCAATTCGTTCCAAGACTCAATAGACTCCCAAAATGTATCATAACTTCCCAACCTTAGTGCAATGATGTCAGTAATCCATCCCTTCGAACATAGGCCTAATTCCATCATGTTAGGCCTCACAATCATTCTTTGTGTCGGATTTACAAATGTAAGGGACTTAACTCAAACATTACATAACCAAACCTTATTACCTTAATAGAGACTCAACTTTTTTTTTCTGGGTTTCTTTTTTTTTTTATATCAAGGTAATAACATGTGACAACAATAAAACAAAGCTTGAGTAGGTAAATCCAAATAATTCACATAAAAGTCTTTTCAACATCATCATTTTCGCCTTACACAATCTTTATATCTTCAACCAAGTCCTTGGAACAAGGGTAAATGATGTCTATACTATGCTCAAGTGTTTAGATAGTCATGGTGATGAAAGAAAGGCTTAATGTAGGCTCAAAAGGGGTTAAAACTAAGGGGGTCGCAACTTGTGCGCACAGGATAGGGAACATGGATGTTTGAATTTATGGTGTTAACCCTAATGCCTTAATCATATCCAAAATTAGAGAGTTTATTATCTTAAAAGCTTTGAAAATCACATAGAATAAGTTTTAGTACTCTAGAGTTCATTAAAAGTTATGGCAAGTAGTTATGAGGCATATGTATATCAATTTAAACAAAGAACTTATGAATAACTCATCAAAGACGTATATAAAGTTCTAAAGCTCACATAAGGTTCAAATGATTCATGCTTATCTTAACATGCTCGTTTATTGACCAATTTGCATGCATTATCTACAAGTTATAACACTTAATCACAAAATATTAACAAACAAATTCAAGTTGTAGTGATCATCTTTATAGCCATAACATATTCATTTCCGTTCATTTATATCATTGACAAGTTAAATGGCAACTTAAGACTCGTAAAAACACTAAGTTAAAACAAAAAGATTCAAGAAAGCAATAAACAATTTTTTTGATTTTGTTTTTTGAATTTTTTCACACATTTATTTTTATTTTTTTTAAATAATTTTTTTTTGGTAAATTTAAATTGTAAACCATTCCCCCGCACTTAAATTCTACATTGTCCTCAATATAGGAAAATACGAAGTAATTAAACATAGAATCAAAGTAAGAAAGATGATTTATGAAAATAATAGGAAAACATTAAATAAACAAAATAAAAGAGAGTGAAGGGTAGAAAGACAGCAAATCTGTATTGATGACTCCTTCACATCCCGAGAACACATTGGATTGCCTCCCAACAAGCACTTGAAGTTTAACGTCCATCCAGCCTAGACAAAAATGCAAGTTATTTAGTTAGAAATGCACGTTTGTCAAGAATGCAAGTTAAATATACAAATTCAAGTTAGGGATGCAATTTGATTTAAAGATGCAAGTTAGATTAAAGGTGCAATGTAATTAAACTAAAGATGCAAGTTAAGTTAAAAATGCAAGTTAAAGATGCAATGCAAGTTAGAATGAAAGATTCAAATTAAAGTTGTCATGACAAGTAATGTAAAGAGAAAGACAAATTTAATGAAAAACTAATTTTTTTTAAAAAAAAAATTTGATGAAGAAAAAGGCAAAATTAAATAAATACATGAACACAAAAATAAAATAAAAGTAAACAAGTAATAAACAAATTATGAACTAGTATAAACAAATAAGTATGATATTTATGTACAAATAAGAACAAATATAAAAAAAAATTATGAACAAGTATGAATGTACACTATGAAATATAAAAGTTATGAACACTTATTGAACAAGTATGAAGGGTAACAAGTAATATATATACAACATTTATTTACAAGTATGAATTAACACTAACACAAAGCTAAGATAAGGTTTTTTTTTTTTTTTTCTAATTTCGAATTTTTTTTTAATTTAAAAAATAAATAAATAAATAAGAATAAAATAAAATAATTTCGAATTTTTTTTTAATTTTTTAATTTAAAATTTTTTTCTTTTAAAAAAGTTAAAGTTATCAAGACATAACCAAACAAATAAATAAATAAGAATAAAATAAAATAATTGTGAACATAAAGTTAATGGAATAAAGTTAATGAAAAAAATTTAAAGTTAATGGAATAAAGTTAATGGAAAAAAGAAGGTACTGTAATAAATTTAAAGTGTGAACATAAAGTTAATGGAATAAAGTTAAACAAGTATAATGGAATAAAGTGTTAAAATAAAAACTTAACACATTTACAATATGTAAACATTATTCACAAGTATGAACATTTTATATATAAACAATTGAATACATACTAACACATTAAGAATGATTTTTAATTTCCCCGGCAACGGCGCCAAAAATTGACAACGCTCAAACTACGCATCTAATTAAACACGTAATTTGAGTGTTATGCAATTTAAACCCTTTTTGTGTAGATGTAGTATTGGTAAATAGGGATCGTTCTTAACCAGAGAAATTAGGGAACATTAATAATATGTTAGTGAGAAGAATAATGAATAAAAGAATAACGAATAAATTAATGAATTAAAGAATAAAATAATCAAAGAATTAATTAATTAAAGAATAAAGGGATAAAAGAATAAAGAATAAAGAATTAAAGAATAAAGAATAAAATAAAAGAATAAACGAATAAAAAAATTAAAGAATTAAAAGAATTAAAAGAATTAAAGAATTAAAGAATAAAGAATAAAGAATTAAAAAGGGGGGTTTGGAAAAAATTTGTAATCTGAACTAAAGAAAACACTAACTAAGAATTAAAATGCAAATGCTCATGATAATTAGAACTTACAAACCATAGAGTAGTTTCATAGACAAAACCCACACTTTTACGTAAGTAATTTCGAATTAACAATCACATTAATTAAACTGCTTCTAAAAATAGACTTCTTTCAAGTACAAATTTTGCCAACATTCTAACATTTTGCTCATAATAAACCAATCACGAAATCCTACCTTCATCATCTCAAATACTTACATATATCTTTCAATATTATAAATGCATCAACCATTAATGTGCGTCAAACATCAATATGCTTCAAACATTTACAACATGATTCACCTTAAGTTTATAATTAAATGCGCCGACAGCAATCAACATTTAATCTCTTCAATTCTACTCTAAGTGCACCAACAGCGGATAAAACACTTAACATCGAATTGAAGTTTAAGCACTACAACATATGAAGTAAAAGAAATTCAAAAGGTAAAACACATGAAGATTGCATTCTTACTTACAAATGTTAGAAAGAAAATACCAACACATATATTGAATTATAAGTAAAACCAAAACAATAACAAGAATTTAAGTAAAGGGAATAAAGTTAGACTTTCGGAACCGAAGAACAGCTTGTGATTCCGAAAGTGGATGGAAACAATGGAATGTAATTCATAAGGAACACCGACAGCGGTTAGAACCTTATGAAGATGGAGGATAAAACATAAGAATGCAGACTTAAATTTTAGAATTATTTCGGAAATACTTGGCCTAGGTATTTCTTAAGGAAAGCATAAAAATGTGTTTAAGAGATCTCAAAGAAAAATCACAAGAACAAAGTAAAGAAAAAATGAAAATAACATAAAAATAACATAAATTAAGAATAAGAATTAAAAGGAAACTAATTAATAAGAAAATATACAAGAAGTTAAAATGGTCCCCACAAATAAAGAACAAAATAAAGAAGATGAACTAAAAGAAGGGAAGAACTAGAGAGAAAATATAAGAACCTAAACTAAAAGGAGAAAAATGGAAAAAATGAGGACTAAGGGAGACTAATGGGGACCCCAAATACATGAAATGACCTCTCTATTTATAGATGGAATGCCACAATTGTTTAAATAAAAGTACAAAATTAAAATATAATAATTACAATAAAAATATTCCAAAGTGAAATGATGAGGTTGGTTGATTTTGGGGAAAATATTGGCTGATTTTGGGGCAAATATGTTGATTTTGGGGAAAAGATGCTGATTTTGGGGAAAAGATGTTTATTTTGGGGAAAAGATGTTTGAAAAATGAGCCAAAATGGTTGAAAATGAGGAAATAGGGCTTCTGGTTTTTGGCTTGGGCTTCTGGATTTCAGCAGCTTCCCACCGAATTTCCTTGCGATTTACGGTGGCTTCTCATATTTTGTCCATAATTTATTCATTATAATTCCGATCGGGACGATTCTTTCACCAAAATACTTCAAATTCCAAGCTTTATTTATTTTGACAAAAATATCACAGAATAAATTAATTTGTCTAATTGTTTATTATTTTAATATTAAAAGTCAAGTATAAAGGGTATAAAATAATATAAAATAATGCTTATTTAACAACCTATCAGACACATAGGTGGATGTTGTCCGAGTGAGTTGGGGACTGGAAAGCCCAATGGTTGGAAAAGATGGATATGCTTCCAACATGGTTGAAACTTCTCTTGATTTCGAGCTCGATGAAGGAGAATGTCATTTTCTGCTATGTATCAGATGATGTTGGGTGGCACCAGTACGGTGATAATGTATTGATTTGTGGACCCATTATTGGCTTTGGGTTAGTGGACAAGAGAAGTTGTGATCAGATAAAGAGAAGAGTGCTTGATTCAGCATTAGAAATGGGTATTCTGAAGTCGATGAGGGAGACTTTTCATTTTCTACTCTTTAGTCGATGGTGCTTGGTGCTGCAGGATGACATAGGATGAATTTTGATGTTATCGTTATGGATCCTCTTTGGTTCTTCCATATGTGGGATGACGACGAGTGATATGACGGTTAAAGGGTTCAAAGAGGGTGTAAGAACTGAACACCTAGGTTGTGAGTCAAGTTTGAGTGACCAAAAGATCAGATGGTATTGAGCATCACCGGATGTGACGAGTGAGTGTATGAGGTAGTGGACCCAAGTTGGGATTGTTGGTCATGTTACATTGGCTGAGAGAGCTAGTCTAGATCCACCTAGGATCGAGTGGTTCGAGTCGTGTGGTGACGATCTAGATGATCGAGATGATTGAGATAATTGTGGTGACCGTGAGTCGAGTAAACCGAAGTCTAGTTGTTATTAGGGAGAATCGTATTGCTGATTATGCTAAGATAGGAACATAGGAGAATCGTATTGTAACAACCCCGAGGTAAGATGAAATTAGTATCCAGCCTCTATCTTGGATTGGTGGATGAGTATGTATGGATATGTGAATAAGTGAGATGAGGACGATACGGAGGTATCAATTGGGTAAAGATAAATAGATGATGTCTCGAGTAAGATGTTAGCAGGATCGTTACCACTCCAGATGGAGAGATTTGATGGATTGTTGTAGGGCAGTGACAGATAACCAATAGGTTCGAGTCTGGTACGTCTTAGTGACGTGAGTCAGTTGACCTTTGGAACGAACCAAGGAATGTGATTTGTTAGTGAACTGGCGGGATTGTCTCTGGAGTTGGTCAGGTAACCATGATAACTACGAGAGGGCGTTGAGTATAGTGAGGTTTGGCTGGAACATATGATTGGAACGCGGATGGAAATATGTGATTAGACGTTTCCTGAGTGCAGTCCTTGAGCAGGCCAGGTAGTGCCTTGACAATTGACATGGCGTGGGTGAACCTGTGAGTAGTGCATGTTAGACGATGGGATTAACCATAGTTAACCGGTATGTTGGGTCGAGAGTAACCAGAGAGGATGAGTGTTTTGTCTAGTGGATAAAATCCTAGATGGACATAAGATGATGATCAGGTTGGATCCGAAGGTGACAGTTTGACGAGGATTATGATCGGATGTGTTCTGACATATTGAGATGATGACTAGACGTCCAATATTGTGTGCTCAAGTAGAGGAGACTAAGAG
Organism: Prinsepia uniflora; assembly: GCA_032719365.1. Lineage (NCBI taxonomy): Eukaryota > Viridiplantae > Streptophyta > Magnoliopsida > Rosales > Rosaceae > Prinsepia > Prinsepia uniflora. The sequence continues at coordinate 46,311,526 of CM064868.1, read as the reverse complement.
GGTTCAATGATTATGTGAACCGAGATCTTAGGGCCATGTGGGCTAGAGGAACCCTAGTGTTTTTATCTGTGTGATTACCTCTGCTGAGGCAAGTATTCGATGGGGTCCAGATACACCCAAGATGGGTGAGACGTCGAATGTGTTTCGACAGGATACGCGAGATGATAGTTTGGGACTCGAGATGAGTCAAGATTTTAATGTAGGTCGTTGAGTGACACGAGGTACGATGTGGGGACTCCAAAGTGAGTCAAGATGAGACACAGCAGAAGCACAATGGAGCCGGGAGTTGCCAACTAGTCACGATAGTTGTTGTGGACGTGGAGGCTTTTAGAAGAAAGTTGTATCTCTATGGATAGTGAGAGTCGACATGAGTATGAAAAGTGAGAGAGTTGACTGATATGAGTACCAGATCGATAAATGTCGCAGATTTGAGTATGGCCTGCGAGGTGAGATTCGTGCCATTGTGACGGCAGGATCTAGCAGATGATTATCTGGTCAGACACTGAGTAAAACGTCATCTTGAATGTTATAGCTCTCACTGGGAGTACGCCTTTCAGCCTGACGGCCAAAAGTTGGAAAGTGTTAAAGTGGTAGGCGAAAAGCCGAGTCGATGTCAGCTTAATTTAGCATACTTGTCGGAGTGAGTGAAAGCCGAGATCGACGAGTGTCAGTGTCTCGAGTGAGACTTGTAAGCCGACGTGTGGTTGTGTTGGATGTGTATGTTTACACGAGAGTGCCCCGAGTTGGAGACAGGACTGGATTTCAACCTTTTGGTTGTGGACATAGGTCAGTTTGAATTCCGAGGACGAAATTCTTTAAGGATGGAGAATTGTAACGACCCGTTCCAAATTTTTGGAATTAATTACGATTTAATCGAGGATTAGAGAGACTAATCGAGGATTAGTTGAGGATTATCAAATGTTCAGGGAAAATTACGATTTTACCCCTAGACGAAGGCAAAAAGTTTCCTTTTGACCTGGGAGGTCTAATGCATGAGGACCGAGGATTACTATGTAGATCAGATCGATACGAATCTGTAGACAGGCGGTACGTCGAAATCGGACATTCGACGGGAAAGTTACGGGTCATAGAAGTTTCGAGGCACTATTGCACATTTTACGAGATGAGAGCCTTTTGTCCTATTATGGGGCCCATATATATTTTTTTCAGTCCCAATAGATGATTGACAAGTGTCACTCATCCATTGCTTCCCCAACATACATACATGCATACCATCTTCTTTATTCCTTCATTCAAACCCGAAACCCACAAAGATATCCCCTCCCCATTTCCTGTGATTGAAACCAGCAGTTGGGCTGCCTGAGAGAGTGATAGAGGATGGCTGAGGGATCAGAGGTCGACAAGGAAGTGCCTAGACCGTCGTGGAAGGTGGAGGAAAGGTAAACCCGAAACCTGGTTTTAAATTGAAATTCGTAAATTTTGGTTTGGACGTTGGGGGTTGTTTCTAATGTTTGGGTTGTTCTTGTGAGGGTTGTACGAGCCTTGTGGGATTGAAATCGTGGGCTGGGGATGGCAGAGCAGCCCAGATAGGGAGCTGGAAATCCCATCCACTGTTCATCAATTGAAACAGGTAATTTTAGGGTGTTTTACATCGTTTTAATTGCATAGATCCCTTCCTAGGATTTTGTTGAAGGGATAGGAAGAAACGACATTGATTTTGGTGGCCAGAGTTGGAAGAACGAATCGAGTCAAGGTCGCGGGTTTGCGCAACCCGGTTTATGGAAATGGGTCGACCTAGATAGAGGGCAGGGATGATGATGTCTTCAGATGACATCCTCATGTCAGGTCTGACATGTCAGACTGACAGGTGTCAGTGATGACGTCACTGCTGACGTCAGTGTTAACTTTCAATGTTGACTATTTACGTCAGCGTAGACTTTTTGGTCAACATTGACCAGCCACTTTAACTCGCACGTGGGGGCACGTAGGCATTTATTTTGAGGTGGGACCATAACCATTTTAAAGTTGTCAACGATACGAATCCAATGGTGGTGGTTTCGAGTCGATCGGAGATCGTTAAGTTGGTCAAATTGAGGTTTAAAGCGTAGGGAAATGTGTTCAAGACAAGTTGACTTTTTCGGGAATGTTGAGGGTTCTTGATTTGGATTTTTGTAGGTTGATAGTAACCTTTGATTATGTTTTGTATATGTCCAGATGATCCGGAGAGGTGGGATTAGCCAAAAAGGCTTATGACACGCGTATCGAGGTGCAACTTGGACGGTCTGTGAGTGGACTTTTTTTTTATTAATATGATTAATGTATAAATGTTTTATATGTGTTTATGAACATAATTTTAGATTCCATGAGCGCATGTGATTTTAATATGAATTTTTTTGTCTTTTTCGAAGGAAATGCCTTATTGAACGTAGTTCGAGATTTCTATTTTATATGATGTTTGGGCTTCGGCCGAGTGTACTACGTGCTTGTATTTTGTATGATTCTGAGGGTTTCCCAGAATGGCGTGAAACCGAGGAACTGATCTATGGTTTTGGAGGATTTCTCGGAGATGCGTGAAATTGAGATTGGAGCATGAGTTCCCAGTTGAAAGATGATTTGAAAATGTTTTAGAAATGAGAACTTGTTTTCAGCTATGGAAATATCTTTCGGGCATATGACCCAGTTGGTTTGAGGTTTGACTTAGAGTATAATCAAACGTGACATCCAGTTGTGGATTTTATAAGATTTGAGGAATCGTGGGATATGATGTAACGACCCGTCCTGAATTTCTAGATTAGATTAGTGACTAATCACAATTAGTGAGGTTAATGGGTGATTAGTTAGGCGAAATCGGACGAACGATGCAAAATGACCGTTTTGCCTCTAGCAGTGGAAAAATGTTGATTTTTTCGTTCGGACGGTCAAATGGACTTTGACCGATGATGGTGACGTAGTTCGTGACGTCACGAGTTCATAGACAGGTTGACAGGACCGCCCCCGAAAGGGGCATCGATAACCGTGCCCGGTCCTGCTCCCGTCTGGCAAGATGACTGAAAACCCCAAGTTATCCTCAGTACTTGCCAAACCAGGGATAGCCACCGTTAACCCCCTTTAATCATGGTTAGTTACCAATCTAATCCCGAATTCCGGGATGGGTCGTTACAATCTTCCCCCCTTAAAGAATTTCATCCCCGAAATTCCAACCGACCAAAACTCAACCGTTCCACCCTCCTAAAACCAGTTTCGTTCTTGAAATTTCCAATCATCCGCATTTCACATCCACCTGGTGGAAAACATTTCGTCCTCGCGACACGTGTACACAAGTACACCAGCTACTCATCTGTACTCAAACGTCCCATTACCGTCTCATGTCGTACCGACCTCACTTGACGTCTGCTCCCACTGGGAGTCACAAACTCTCTCACTCGTCAGTCCGTGTTGACGCTACCAACCAAACGGTCACCACTAAACCTCACCAGTAAAGCAGAAATCAACAGCCAATTGGTGTCACATAAAGTTGCGTAAGATCAATAACACGATCTCCTCTCGCAGGGCAAGCCCAACCCTGCGACATATATCAAGCTCAAATTCCAGTTCACAACAACACCAAGTGTGTCAGAGGTAAGCCGAATGCCAACACGTACAACTACACCACTGGTACCTCCAACGTACCGTCACTAGATACCACTCGGCCTGTCCGGTACCAATCCTCGTACACCGTACAGGGTACGCACATCCATCTCCACAAGTCCACTATAAGGTTCACAGTCACTCACAACCTGACACTCGGGTTTCTTGTCCAATCTCATACTAGACAAATTGATCATTCCAACTCATCATCCATGCTAGATCCCATGGTCACCCGACCAGTAACACAACATCAACTCCCAACACGTCATCCAAGCACGCTCACCAAGGCGTATACAATCATGCCGAATGGGCATCTAATCTTACTGACAATTACCGAGGCGCACCAACCCCGAATCTATACTCGCTCGACGGTTACCACGTCACATCCGATTGACTTCGAAAAGAAGCCAATCCCCATCGCCCATCTCTATGACTGACCAACTAGACCCTGTTGGATATCCGCTCATCCACATGCTAGGCCTCGAGTCCAAAACATAAACGTTCCCACTCGCTCGAGTACGAATTAACTTCGAGAAGAAGTTCGGTCCAACCATTCCCATATCCAAACATTTATGACAGAGCGATAAGCTCTTCACCTAGCCTGATCAAGGCAATCACAGTCCAAATTCATTACCACGTCACCCGACTGGTAACACCATGATCCTAGGTCGCCGCCACGTCCAAGAACCACAACCTCATCAACCAGATCCACCTAGGATCCACACATGCTCACGCTGGGAATCCACCTGGAACCCGATAATAGGGTCTTACACCCACTAGATTTCTTGTCAACCACCCAACATTCCTTAACTATTTTCTCCCCCAATCAATCACTCAACAACATAACACATCCACTCTGTGGATCCCCTCCATTTACCTCATATCGATCCCTGCCACTCCACCTAGGAGAGACCAAGGATGATCCAATACGATGTCATCGACATCCATCCTCTGTCAGTGCAACATAACTCACTGCACCCTCCGTACCGAATATCCAACATCGTCTGCCACCAAGCAGAAAATGGGAATCCCGTTACCCCAACCTCGTGAAATGCAACTCCACCCGATGACCCCAAAACACACATGGGTCCACCACCCAATACACGCTCATCGTACTGGTATCCGTGATCAACATCTACCAGGGCAGAAAATAAGAAGTCATCCCCTAATGACTTCGGAATACCTAATACCAATGCGGAAACGAGCACTCCTCTCGTCCCACAGTCACAACTCTCCCTGGGAACTAAGATTCCACCCACGTTGAATACAGGCACACTCCCCATGAGATGTCAAGTCCAACAGCCGGACTCCCTACATCCGCAACTCACTTGGACAACCACGCGTCCCCAATCAGCCCAATACTCAGCCCTCACGTCAATTAATGACTAATTATGCACATACACCTATTCCGACTGGGAATTACTCAACTCTTGTCACCTCGTCACTGTTGGGACTTACTCCAATACCTCAGAATCTCCGCTGGATCCTATCCAGTCCACGAGTCAACCACTACTGAATCTCAAATACCAACGCGCTCTCATCATGACAGAGTCACACCCCAACTCGTGGCTCACCACAATCTCACTCACTGACACTAGCACCAGCACTAGTATCAGCACCAACGTACAATCATCCACACTAGCACACCGTGTGCAAAGTGGGTAGCCCTGGATCCCCGCTCATACCGAGCGACGATCCCGCACCACTACTCGTACCCCGCAACCATGGGTACCACCATCCCGACAACCCACATCAGGATAGACGAACGTCCCCTGAACGCCCCATGATCCTCAACTACTATCACTACACCAAGTACCCACGACAATTAGCAATTTCCATTAGACCTAGCCCGAATTTCCTAACTTATTCAAAACCTGAACATAAACTGGTCCTCATTCAGCCTTTCTGGCTCATCTCGAGTCTTGGTACCTTACCATGACTCAACTCACGTTCCTAACCCAAAATCCTGACTCCTCGTGAGTCCAACCCGACGCCAAACGAACCATGTCATCACTGACGTATTGTAAGACCCGTGTCCTGGAGGGAACAGTGAACAATCCCACATTCCTGCGAGGGGAAATGGTCTGGGAAGGGAATGGTGGTGTGCCTTAAAGGTGTAGGCACCCACCTATCTAGCATGAGGCCTTTTGGGAGCTTAGTGGCTTTGGGGGGGATTGGAACCCCAAAGTTAAGCGAGTTGAGGCTGGTGCAATTCCATGATGGGTGACCCCCTGGGAAGTTGCACTGTGAGCTCCCGAAAACAAAACCGTGAGGGCAAGGGCAAGGAGGCCCAAAGCGGACAATATCGTGCTAGATGAATCGGGACCTGACAGAAGAGGGTCGGGTCCTGACAATTTGGTATCAGAGCCAGACCCCGACCGGGAAGTGTGCCAGCGAGGACGCTGGGCCCTAAGGGGGGTGGATTGTAAGACCCGTGTCCTGGAGGGAACGGTGAACAATCCCACATTCCTGCGAGGGTAAATGGTCTGGGAAGGGAATGGTGGTGTGCCTTAAAGGTGTAGGCACCCACCTATCTAGCATGAGGCCTTTTGGGAGCTCAGTGGCTTTGGGGGGGATTGGAACCCCAAAGTTAAGCGAGTTGAGGCTGGTGCAATTCCATGATGGGTGACCCCCTGGGAAGTTGCACTGTGAGCTCCCGAAAACAAAACTGTGAGGGCAATGGCAAGGAGGCCCAAAGCGGACAATATCGTGCTAGATGAATCGGGACCTGACAGAAGAGGGTCGGGTCCTGGCACGTATCCCGTCCCCGAGCAATTCCCAATGCTCAACCACATTCTATACTACCAATAGGGCCTAAGAGATAGTACAAGTTGCCCAATCACGCAGCCTCCCAGCCACCGGTCTCGTCCGTCCCTGCGACCCACACAATTCTATGTCTAGCAAGTCGCACAAATCACAGCTCACGGTGTACCCTACCCGACATCTGACCCTCAAACCAGGGTCAAACTCATCCGGGATTCGACACGAGGTCACAAACACCCTCACCTACTCGTCACACTACCAGGTCGTGCACGAGGCTTACGCTCCGGAGGCATGATGTGGCAACAGAATCAGCAACCTAGCGCTCTGATACCAAATTGACAGGACCGCCCCCGAAAGGAGCATCGATAACCGTGCCCGGTCCTGCTCCCGTCTGGCAAGATGACTGAAAACCCCAAGTTATCCTCAGTACTTGCCAAACCAGGGATAGCCACACGTACTTACTCATGCCTCCGCCCCTCGTATAGCCTCGAATAACGTGCCAAGACCTGGAGGGTCAATAAAAAACCAAAAGGTGTGAGTGGACGAAAAGAATTCAGTTCATAAAACAGTTACGGAAAGGCGTTCTTACCCTCCAAGTAAAAACCAATGCATGCATACAAAAATCATTTCGCAATCGGTTAACATTTCAACATAAGAAATCAGTATATGAAAATCAAAATCATTTTCCTTTTTCTAAATCTTCGGGTCACAGCTCGCAGTCATAAACACAGGGCCACAGCCCAAAACCACAAAATCCAAATCCAAGTATACGACATCAACCAATCCATCAACCATATAAACCGGGCCACTGCCCAACACATCCAATCATCCGAGAATATCAATGAATCATAACCAATCAGTTTGCTGGATATCAAGAGCGCCCGAGTCTTTAAACTCAAAACCATGCGCATCATCAGGCCTTCCCGGGATTTCAACGAGTCTTTAAACTCAAAACAGAATCAATAGGCCTCGGGGGTATCACAATAACCGAGTCTTTAAACTCAATAAGGGCCCTCCCCCGTCATCAATTAACCGATCTTTAAACTCAAAACGTGCTCCAGCAATAGCACCGGGTCTTTAAACCCAAAACAGTTTTCAACGGGTCTTTAAACCCAAAACATTTTTCAATCACCACAACGCGAAATTCATCCCGAAATCACGTTTTGTCATAACAGGACCCCTGGTCCGAATTTCCACATTCACGTCCCCAAATCACACTTCACAAACATGATCAAATTATCATTTGACACGGGGCATGCAAAATCAGACCAAATCATTTTGTTAAATCCTTTTTCATTCCCGAATCCGAATTCGCAATAATGATTCCGTAAGCCGGCATCCGGAAGCATCATCCCGAACCCAAACCAAGAATCCGCTTCAAATTTACGAAAACTGAAAACTCGTTAATCCAAGTTACCCTTATGCCCCAAGCACCAAACTAGAAATCATCTCTTTCGAAATCCATTTTAATTCCTTGAAATCACTTCATTTCTCAAATCACATTATCCGGGCATCAAAACCACGACCATAATCACTAAAATCCCGATCTAGTCAAGCATACTCAAAATCAAATTTAAAATCCTCGAAATCGCAAACCTCAAGTCACATTCCAAATTCAAACAACAAACAGTGATCAAATCACAATAAACTCAAATCTCGTAAAACGTGTAAAACCGCAAAACCTCGAAAACCGTGTAAACACCGTGAATCGCATTCACAATCATAAACAACATTCTTAAATCGTCATACGCCCATTTCATATAAACTCTTTCATTAAACCATTTTTAAGCACAAAAGTAACCATAGTCTCGAAATACGTATAATTTCACATATATAGTAAAAATACGTATAAATACGGGAATCGAATACGTATAAATACGGGAATCAAAATCAATCACAACTTATAATCATAATCATAAAATCATAGAAATAATTTATGCATGCATTAAATTTTGAAAGCAACGTCCACTCACACCAATTTTTAAGGCTCGATTTCGCGCCGCACGCATGCCCGTAATTTCCGATATTTTCCAGAAATTCCAAATCCTGTCCGAAAACATACTTTAGTGTCACTAAGGGCTTAGATAATAACATACTAATTTTCCATAATTTTCCGGGAATTAATCGTTAATTACAAACGTAATAGAAATCTTCGGACCCTCGAAACAACATCGAAACGGTGTCCGATAAATCTGAAACCAACGTTAAAATGTTCGTTACATTGTATAGGACAGAAGTCGTTTAGAAGTCGTTTTGAACTTACCTTGAAAATCGGTCCCAAGCGCCGTCACGCTCCGCCGCAAGCAGCTGCGCGTGACACTCACGCGCCAGCTACAGTACCCCAACGGTCACCATCCTCACCTGATTCCCTGGTAAACGGGTCGTCGACCCGCGTGTGTGACCCGGTCCCAAACCTGCCAACAACATCTTGTTTCCTTCAATTGAACCCTCAAATAACATCGTGAAGGACTTAATCAAAGGTCTGCGACATCCATTACGATCGTCACGGCCTAAAGCTAGACCGACTGACCTCCTGTTCCAGCCACGGTCCAACGTTCCTGTTCAGTAAACCAACGTTGCCATCCTTCAATTAACTGGTCAGGGAGCATCGAGGACTTACTCTGAGGATGATTTTGAGATCAATTTTGCCAGAACTTACCTTCAAGTCCACAACTCAATGCTCGATTTTCCTCCCGGTCGCCAGGTCCGATAAGACACCGTACCGCATCAAGTCACCTCCCAATTGCTCTGGATCAACTCGACTTGATCCCAGGAGGCTAACTGAGGCCTTAACTTGCCATGGGTCGGCCTACATTCCAAATTCAAGTTTGAATTTGGCCAAACACGAGCTTCGGGTTTCTGGGTGCCGTATCACTCGTTCATTCCACTTCAGTCTCCCATACCCAACACAACTCGACCCTAGTCACACGCTCACCCTGCCTCAACTCGCCTCAGACTTTTTCTAATGGGAGAGTAACCCACCCGCTCTCATACTCTGTTTTTCCCTCAGAGACACCCACACAGTTTTGACTTCACCAGCCCGCAATTGTGCACCTTCAGACCTGAATACCAGCATCCCCCACATACTCTGATGATCGCACACGACCCCAACACCCGTGGGAAGACATTTTGATCTCACTGCACAAACGGTTCCCGCACAGCCCGAAAACGCCATAGTTTAACCTTCCCGTGCTCTGCAAACTGTCCCAGCCACAGCAGGATGTCTCCACTACCTTCATTGCCCCAAGGCCACTCACGATTACAAACTCAGTGCTCCAACCCGTGCACAGATCGTGCTTGCACCGATAGGGTGGGAAATTCGAATTGGTGGAGAATAAGGAAATGGACGGCCCAGATTTGTCTAGGTTGAGGGATTTGATTAGATGAAGGGTCCAGATTCACTCTTGGGATTAAGTGGAAATTTTAAATTAATCAAACCCAATTATTTTAATCCACATTCACCAGATCAAAGCACAATTCCATATTTAATGTTATTGGTCCCTGGGCCCCACATAGGACATCTGGCCCAATCAGGATAAGCCACGTGTCCTTGCCTCGAAATGCGTGCATAATGAAATCGAACTTCCGTGACCCATAACTTTCCCATTCGAAGTCCGATTTCGACGTGCCGCCTGTCGTCGTACTCAGGGCATCGAGACCTTCCTAACGGTCCTTGGCCCTCGGCCATCGGACCCCCCGATCAAAAGGTCAACATTTTTCCTTATTTCATCCAAATTACGAAAATGCTCCTGGACTTCCGAACGTCATAACTCTCACCTCGAACGTCAGAATCGAACGTTCCACCTGTCTATGAATTCGTGACGTCCCAAAATACGTCACTGTCATTGGTCAAAGTACATTTGACCACCCGAATAAAAGTCAACGTTTCACCCACGACTAGGGGCAAAACGGTCATTTCGCCACGTTCGTCCGATTCCACCCAACTAATCACTGATTAACCCCCGTTAATCATGGTTAGTTACCAATCTAATCTCGAATTCCGGGATGGGTCGTTACACAGGTGGCACGTTCAATTCCGACGTTCGAAGTGGAAGTTATGACGTTAGGAAGTTAAGGCGTATTTTGGTAATTTTGGTTAAAAATGGGCAAATGTTGACTTTTTGACCAGGAGGTCCGATCGCCGAGGCCGAGGACTATTACATAGATAAGGACGATCCTAATTCATAGACAGGAGGCACGTCGAATTCGGACGTTCGACGACGAAGTTACGGTTCACGGAAGTTCAAGTGCACTATTGCACGAATTACGAAACAGGTTAACTTTTGGACTCTAGTGGGCCCAGATATTTAGTTCCTGTCCAATGGATGAGTGAAGTGTCACCCATCCACTGGCCCTTAATTCCCATTCATGCATATCATCCCTTCATCGATCATTCTCCATTTCAAACCCAAACCCACCCGATCTCACCATTTCTCTCCCCTATGCAACCCAACCCTTCCCATTCGACCATGGCTGAGACCAGAGACTGAGAGAGAGACTGAGGGAACTGAGGAGGGCTGCTGGATGGCCAGAACCGCCGTGAACGGCGGTGGAGGCCAAGAGAAAACACGAGAGCTCGGTAAGGCCCATTTTCCACTTTAATTTGATTTTGACATCATGGACCGTATTGAATGATTAGGATGAGTTTATTGATGTTGTAGGAAGGTGTAGAGGGCAGTTTAGACGGCAGTGAAGGGCTGAGCAGCCTTAGGTGCAATCGGGAAAATTGAATCATTTGAACCAAAATCAAACCGTGAGTTTTAGTTAGTTTCTTCTAAGTTTATTAATTGGAATGGATATGAAACATTAAATTAGGAATTTTAGGATTGATTGGGACTGAAGCGAACGAAAAATGGGGGAGGAACCAGGCCGGACCGGTCACACCGATCTAGGAAACCAGCGAACCGGCCAACCCGGTTCAATCGAAGGTTAGGGGTGATGCTACAGTGGCGCGTGAACCCACGCGCAGGGCCCTTTGGACGGCGCGTGGCAGCACGTAGTGGGGTTTCTGGGGATGTGTTCAACACACAAAATCTTCTATTCGATGTAACGAAGATTTTGGGACTGGTTTCGAGTCGATCGGACATCATTTCGATAGGTTTCGGGCTGTCCGAAGGTTTAGGATCGACTTTAAAAATAGTTAAAAAATTGGGAAAATTATGGGACTTCAATGAGAGGTTAAAGAGGCTATTAGTAACCCTCTAAATGAATTTGGATAGGTTTGGGGGTCCCAGTGACAGTGATCGGCTCGGGAGAGCCTATGGCACGCAAATCGAGGCGGCAGCTCGGACGGTTTGTGAGTGGACCTTGGTTTTCTAAATTGGTGCATGCATAAATGTTTATTATATGTTTTAATACATGTTTGATAACGCCATGGGTGCATTTGTATGTGGTTACGTATAAGCACGTATTTCGAGGTTTCGGCCTTATACGGTGCTTATACTGGTCGGTATTTCCTTATTGGTTTTAATGAATTGGATTTGGATTTCAAAGGGATAAACTCGGGTATGAGACCCATTTGGTTTTGTCTCGGGCATATGACCTCAGATATCGGGCACAGTGCCTAGTTGATGTCCTATGTTCGGGCACGAGACCTAGGTTACTTTACGGTTTTGATTTCAGGTCAGGGAACCTTAAATGGATTTCCCGGTTCATGACGGTTTATGGGAACCGGCGTGAACCCTTGTGATGGTATCGTGGTTCATGACGGATTATAGGGATCGGCATGAACCCTAGTTATGTTATTACGGTACATGACGGTTTATGGAAACCGGTATGTTACCTCGGTTATGTTATTATGGTACATGACGGTTTATGGGAACCGGCATGTTACCCTAGTTATGTTATTACGGTACATGAAGGTTTATGGGAACCGGCATGTTACCTTGCTTATGGATATTATGGATCATGACGGTTCAGGGAACCGGGAATGGATATTGTGTTATGTATATATATGCTCATATACCTTCCTTTACTTCTATTATCTCCTCCGGGGAGGGTCGTTGGCCTGGGTGGACCCCGGAGTAGTCACGGAGCACCGACTGAGTGGAGTCACCCCCCAGTTGGGTTCCTTACTCTTAGGAAGACTATGGTTACTATTACCTCGAGTAGGATCAGTGGTCTGCGGACATTGACCTCGACTTTGAGAAGACTCGGATTGAGACCCGGGTAGCACGCGCGTAGCTTTGGATACCGTGACAGGATTGGTTGTGTGACTTATATGTATATATGATATATGATATGATATATGGATTTGATATGTGGTGTGCACAGGTGTGCAGAGGATTTGAGCAGTGGCTCGTGTACTTGGTTTTAGTATGGTTATGGTTTTGTGTTGAGTCCCTTGTTGGTTTTCTTATGGATTTGGGCGGTGGCTCGTATGGTCGATTTCATTGTGGTCCTTTCAACCTTGGTTGATTTCTGATTTGGGCTTAGTTGCCATATGTGGTCCATTTGGTTAAATGGTTTTCGAATGCATGCATGCTTTTTAGTGAAGGGTACAAATGTCTTTATGGAAATGTTTTTATAAACTTTTGTTTTGTCCACTCACAGTTTTTAATGTTTTGACTGCCCTTCAGGTTGACATCGGATGTGGACTGTAGCAGAGACCGAGATATCATATACCTCCTCCGGATCCTGGCGTACTCTGATAGCCCGAGAGGGCAAAGGTCAGAAATATCCCTTGTCTCGTGTCAGACGGGAGAAGGGTCATCCCGCACTAATCCCGGGGGGATTGGGATGGGTCCTGTCATATGATGTGTCGTTAGATACTGGTTTATGGGCTGTGACCCATTTGGTGATGTTCCATGTTTGAGGCCCTATGGATGATGGTATTCGGGTGAGTCCCGGATGATATGACGCTCACCTCCAGACTGCAGATGTGTTCCTTCCAGAAAGGTCATGATGCACTGCCTGTTGTCGAGCAACCGCGGGAAGCAATGGCCGAGGGAGGCTCGACTTAGGAGTGTTGATGTTATACTCTGAGATTGATCGACGATGTGTTCGCGATGATCTAGAGACGGTCACAGCGAGTGATGTGTTCACGGTGACATGCTAGGATTGTGAGCGGTCCTGAGCTATTTGCATATGTGCTAGGATTAGAATCGTGACAAACATTGGGATGAGTTCTATGGGATTTGTTCTCATGTGTTCTATGGTTTGGGCCGAGGTTCTGCTTGTGTTTTCTGTTTGGACTAAGACCCTACTGAGCTACTAGCTTTGATTGAGAAGCATTTTTATTGTATTTTGATTTGGGAAGCAATACGTCTTGCTTCCAAGAAAGTATTTGAAATAACTGTTTTATGACGCATGCATGCTTTTACGTGAAGGGTATAAATGTCTTTTTAGTATAAATGAGTTTTATGAACTATTGTTTTATCCACTCACAGCTTTTATGGTTTTAATACCCTTCAGGTTGATCATTGATGCGGGCTGTAGCAGAGGTCGAGAAATCACATGTCACCACTAATCTTGGCGTACTCTGATGGACCCCGTGACAGGACCCACCCCGATTATCGCCTCGATAATCGGGATGCATCCTGCTCCCGTCTGACAATCGAATCCAAAAGACCGGAAAACTAATCAATATTACAACACACCCATTGTCAGACCAGGGAGATTAAACGATTACAACCGACTAGACGTTAAGTCCACAGTTTCACAGAGCATAATATTACAAAACAAGTTAAAGAAACAAATCCTACTCTGGGAACTAACTACTCCGCAACGGAAAAACTTTATGCCTCCGCCTCTGGCTCGGCGCTTGCCCCCGCACTTGTACCACGACCTGGAGGGAATTTAAAACAACAAAGTGTGAGTGGACCGAAACATAAGTTTTAAAGGAAAGACAGTTTTTCCGAAATCGGGTTCGCCCTCCAGTTTTGTAACACGCATGCATAACCAAATATTCAAATTTTGCATATTAACTTTTGAAGACTCTTTTTCCGAAACACGTGAAAAACGTTACAAAGGATCGCCATAATTCATGTAAAAACCATTTAATAATTCCAGGTTTCAGAAACCGTCATTTTGAACGTTAATTGCACAAATCAAGTAAAACGTGAATCAATAACCACAATTATGCCGTTGGATCCATCCGAGTCTTTAAACTCAAAATTAGGCCTTCCTGGGATATCAACGAGTCTTTAAACTCAAAACATGATTAATAGGCCTCAGGGGTATCATAATAATCGAGTCTTTAAACTCACGAGTCTTTAAACTCAATTCGGGTCTTTAAACCCAATTTTCGGGCCCGCCCCCGTCATTAAATAACCGGGTCTTTAAACCCAAAACCGGATCCAACAATCAACCGGGTCTTTAAACCCAAAACCGTTTTTAAACACAACAAACCAGGATTCATCACAAACCGTTTTCCAACATCATTCCGAAAACATATCACATCATAACAGGACTTATGTCCGAATTCACATGCAAATTCCAACACATGCAATTTCCGAAAATTTACTTCACAATATGGTCAAACATCATAAATCCGAAACATGCATATTCATATCCAGGTACTTCATCAAAATTATCACGCATGCATAAGCGAAAACTGTAACCTCGAAATGCGTGAAATACGGTAAATATCTCGAAAAACGTGAAAACACGTAAAACCGATGTATTATAATCACCATTATAAAACCATATGTAAAACCATGAGATAAATAAGCAAAATAGTCATGCATGCCCAATTTAGAAGTCAAAAGGTCCACTCACGGTTTTAGGACGCGTCAATCGCGTCCCGCGCGCTCCTCCGTAGCTTCGGAAGTGTACGGGCCTGTAAAAATGTACAAGAAGGGTTACAAACATCCTCAAATAGCTCGTAGGATTTTTCCTAATTTTCCCGGATTTTACGGCGAAATAAACCTTAAGGTCCTAAACTTCCAAGCTCCCGAAATTATCCCGAAAGACTCCCGAACAATTCGAACTCTAAAGGTAAAATGTTAATTACACTGAAAGGATCAATTTCCATGTTGACCGTAATCGGAGATGACATCGCAAGCGCCGTCACGCGACTCCCAAAGTGGCTGCGCGTGAAGGCCAAGCGCCAAGCTACAGTGTCATCGTTCCTACCCGGATAGCCTGATAAACGGGTCTGTCACCCGCGACACAACCCGACCAGTTCAAGTTCAATTCTCAAGCAATTCCTCCCGTTTTCAATCCTAACACCTTCTATACTCTATTAATTTTATGTATGTACTAATTACTAACCTCGACTGTCCCTAAACCGTTTCAACCCAGACTTGAAAAGCCGAACGGGTCGTCACCCAGAACTCACCCTAACTAACTCCATTCTCAAATTAATTTCACCAGTAGATTAAGGGAACTTAGACGAACACAATGGCACTAAGAATTTAGCTCGCCGTTACCTGGAAGTCGTCGTCCTCAGCACTGGTTTTCCCCTGAAACTGAGACTCAGGTCCCGGCCAAACTGTCCTCCTCCTCCTTCAATTCTTGCACGGTTGTGCACGAAGTGACCCCAGAAGTCTAACACGGCCTTTGGTTTCGATCAACAGGCTCCAGAAATTGAATGGGATTTTTCCCTCCAACTGGTTCCTCCCTGAGCAGTGACTTGGGTTCTAGGGCCAACAGTGGTCGTCCTCACCCAAAACTTGCACCAACATGATCCTTTCACTCCCAGAAGTCCTTCAATGTGTTTAGGTTTGTCTCTCAACCCGTAGGAGTCGAATTCAGAGCTTTCCCCCCAAAAAACCGAAAATGGTTTTTCACGGTTTCACTCACGGTTTCCTCTCAACTCAGCTCCGAAACTGAACCAAATGACCCAACTAAGTCCTCTCCTCACTCCTTTACTCTGTCGATCGATTCAAACGGCCAGCAACCCGTGGGAGACCAACTGAGATTTTCTGAAAATGTCTCCCACGCACACAGAAGCCATAGCCATTATTTAACCCAGCCCGTGCACTCAGCCTCTGCCCAGACACACAGGGATGCTTCCCACAATCTCAAAATTCATAAACTAACCCTACTCACCAGTCCACTTAGCCATAAACAATTGCACGCACAAAGCTCCACGGCCGCACTCTGTTTTTCACGGTGGTGCTACAGTAACCGCCGTGAAAATGACCGAAATGCCCCTCTGTGCAATAATTACCAAATTGCCCTCCAGCTTCCGTGACCCATAACTCGGTCATCCGATGTCCGTTTCAAGCGTGCCGCCTACCGTTGTACTCAGGGCGTCGAGACGAACATAACGGTCTTCGAGTCAAATGCATATCAATTGTCAAACAAAAAGTCAACTTTTCCCCATAACAACGCCCAATTACGGTAATGCCCCTGAACTTCCGAACATCATAACTTTCACCCTGATCGTCTGAATCGAACGTACCACCTGTCTATGAACTCGTGACGTCCCGAACTACGTCACGGTCATCACTCCACATCCGTTCGACCTCCCAATCAAAAGATCAACAAATTGGCCACACAAATCACAGGGGTAAAAACTTCATTTTATTCAATATTTTACAATATTACATTTTCAGAATGTCCGGGGCGTTACAATCTTCCCCCCCCCCCCCCCCCTTAAGAAATTTCGTCCCGAAATTTCAAGGAAACAAGTAGGGAAACTGTTCTCGCATTTGTGCCTCGGGTTCCCATGTGGCTTCCTCCACATTCTGGTTCCTCCAGAGTACCTTTACCAGAGGAACGGTCTTCCGACGAAGTACTTTATCCTTTCGATCCAAAATCTGTACCGGCTGTTCCTCGAAGCTCAAGTCATCTCGAAGTTCAATGGGCTGCTCCTCCAGTACATGAGATGCGTCAAACACATATTTCCACAACATCGACACATGAAAAACATCGTGGACCCTCGACAGCTCTGGCGGTAGTGCCAACCTGTAGGCCACCGGGCCAATCCTCTCGGTAATCTCATAAGGTCCGATATAACGAGGGCTCAACTTTCCTCGCCTGCCAAATCTCACCACACCCCTCCAAGGGGATAATTTCAGGAATACCCGATCTCCGACCGCAAACTCAAGATCTCGAGTCCGATGGTCCACATAGCTCTTTTGTCTGTCTTGGGCTGCCTTGAGCCGATCCCTGATGAGTTTGACCTTCTCGGTCGTCAGTTCCACCAATTCGGATTTAGTCAGCTTCCTTTCACCCACGTCCGTCCAACACAACGGAGTTCTGCACTGCCGTCCGTACAAGGCTTCGTACGGAGCCATCCCAATGCTCGCCTGATAGCTGTTGTTGTAGGCTAATTCCATCAAGGCTAGATGTGACTCCCAAGTGTCCTGAAATTGCAAAACGCAAGCTCGCATCATATCCTCCAAAGTCTGGATGGTCCGCTCAGACTGGCCGTCAGTCTGAGGATGAAATGCAGTACTGAAACGAAGTTTCATCCCAAATGCTTCCTGCAGACTCTGCCAAAATCGAGAAGTAAACCTCGGGTCTCGGTCAGAAACTATTGATTCCGGAGTACCGTGCAAACAGATGATCTCGTCAATAAACAACTGTGCCAACTGTGTCATCCTGAAGTTCTCTCGCACCGGCAAGAAATGAGCTAATTTCGTAAGCCTGTCCATAATCACCCAAACTCCATCGTGACCTCTGGGTGTCCTAGGAAGTCCAAACACGAAATCCATCGTTAAGTGGTCCCATTTCCATTCCGGAATAGGTAGTGGTTGCAAGGCTCCATAAGGTCGTTGTCTCTCAGCCTTCACTTGCTGGCAAATCAGACACCTGCTGACAAACTCGGCAATCTCCCGTTTCATTCCCGGCCACCAGTAGGGCTCTCGCAAGGTACGATACATCTTGGTCCCACCAGGATGCATCGCGTAGGCCGAACTATGAGATTCGTCCAAGATCTCCTTCTTCAGTGCCTCAACGTCGGGCACACACAACCGTCCTTCTTTTAGCAAAGCTCCATCCTCCCTGACTGTAAAATCCAGCCGTTCACCGGCTTCCACTTCAATCCGAAGTACACATGAGACAGGATCTTGAGATTGAACCTCAATGATCCGATCGACCAGAAGTGGTCTCACATGAAAATTACCCAGCAAGACACCTTGCCCATCCAAACGCAAATCAATGCTATTCTTACGGAGTTCAACCAAAAGTGGTAAATGAACCGTCCGTAGATGTGCTACAGAATGCGTTGACTTCCGGCTTAGAGCATCAGCCACCACATTGGCTTTTCCCGGGTGGTACTCAATCGTGCAATCATAGTCCTTAATTAGCTCTAGCCACCGTCGCTGCCTCACATTTAACTCCTTCTGAGTGAACAAGTACTTCAGGCTTTTGTGATCCGTGAACATTCTGCAAGTCGCACCATACAGGTGATGTCTCCAAATTTTTAACGCATGCACAACAGCAGCTAACTCTAAGTCGTGCATCGGGTAATTACGCTCATACGGTTTTAACTGGCGCGAAGCATAGGCGATCACTTTTCCATGCTGCATTAGCACACATCCCAAACCCTGTAAGGATGCATCACTATACACCTCAAATTCCCCACTATCGTCTGGAAGGGTCAGTATGGGAGCAGATGTCAACTTTTCCTTTAGCTCCTGAAAACTACGCTCGTAATCGTCATCCCACTCAAACTTGACTCCCTTCCGTGTCAGTCGCGTCAACGGGGCAGCAATGGTAGAGAAACCCTCTACGAACCTCCTGTAGTAACCAGCCAAACCCAAGAAACTTCGGACTTCAGTGACGGTCCTCGGTTGCTCCCACTTCGCCACTGCCTCAATTTTCTGAGTATCCACACTGATCCCGTCAGTTGAGATCACATGCCCCAAGAAACTCACGCTCGTCAACCAAAACTGACATTTGCTGAGCTTCGCGTACAACTGGTTTTCCCTCAAGGTACCTAGCACCATCCTTAAGTGCTCCTCGTGCGCTTCCGCACTCCTCGAGTAGACTAGGATATCGTCAATGAACACGATGACAAAATGATCCAAGTATGGCTGCAACACTCGGTTCATCAAGTCCATAAATGCTGCGGGTGCGTTGGTCAAACCAAACGGCATCACAAGGAACTCATAATGTCCATAACGGGTCCTAAAAGCTGTCTTGGGTACATCCTCATCCTTAACCCGCAATTGATGATACCCAGAACGTAGATCAATTTTGGAGAAGTACTGCGCTCCCTGCAGTTGATCGAACAAATCATCGATCCGAGGCAACGGGTATTTGTTCCTGACTGTTACTTTATTCAGTTGCCTGTAATCGATGTAGAGTCTCAAACTCCCATCCTTTTTCTTCACAAACAACACCGGGGCTCCCCAGGGGGATACACTCGGTCGAATAAACCCCATCTCAAGTAATTCTTGTAACTGCGCCTTCAGTTCTTTCAACTCGGCTGGCGCCATACGATACGGAGTCTGAGAGATAGGTTGCGTACCTGGAACCAGATCAACAGTGAACTCGACATCTCGATGCGGTGGCAATCCCGGTAGATCCTCCGGAAAGACATCCAGAAACTCCCGTACTATCGGTATATCCTCTACCCTCAATGGTGCAGCTCGTGAATCCATCACCTGAGCTAAGTATCCCTGGCACCCTTTCCTCAACAACTTACTTGCCTTCAGGGCTGATATCACTCCGACAGGAGTGGCTCGCTGAATCCCCTGAAAAATGGTTTCCGGTAACCCCGGGCTCCGAAAGGTAACCTTCTTATCGACGCATTCGATAGAAGCATGATGGAGCGTCAACCAGTCCATTCCCAAAATGACATCAAAGTCGTGCAAATCCAAGAGTATCAAAACTGCCATCAGAGCTACATCACCTACCATTACGGGACACTCCCGCAACACTTGATTTACCACAAATACATCTCCCGTGGGTGTACTCACACCCAAGTCACAGTCCAAGGCGGACACCTCTCTACCCGCCAACAACTCACAGTCCCGTGAAATAAATGAATGAGTAGCTCCAGGATCAATTAAAGCAAAAACATCATGCCCAAAGATCGTGAGTGTACCTGTCACAACATCAGGCGCTGCCCTGGCCTCCTGCTGCGTAACAGCAAAAACTCGGGCCTGTGGTCCAGCTGCTCGCCCACGGCCCCGGCCCCTCTGTCCATTAGCCGCTCCAGTACCACCTCCTCGAGTACTCCCAGTCCCAGAAACTGCAGCTGTGCTCCGTCCCTGCTCTGCTCCACCCCGACCTGCGCCACCACCCTGTGGCAAGGATGGACACTCCCTCCGATAGTGGCCCCGCTCGCCACAGAAGAAACAAATAACACTGGAGGCATCATGAGCAAAACCACCACCCTGCCGTCCCGTGGAAGCAACAGAAGTCGCGCTCGCCTGCGGAGCAGTCTGCGCCCTAGGCACTCAGAATCCGGAACGCTGATGGTTACCCGGCCTGCCATAACGATCATTGCCTCCGGATGAGGCTCCATTATAACGTCCCTTCTTCGGGGCTCTCTGACCATATGATCCAGGATATGAACGCTCGCGACGTTGTCCACCGCCAGAATACTGTGGACGTGTCGGGAGACTAGCCTCAACCCGCACCGCGGCATCAGACAACTCCCTGAGAGTAGCAAAAGCTCCGGCCGTCACAATGGCCCGTATCTCACCCCGTAGGCCAAGCTCAAACCTACGACATTTCTCAGCCTCAGTAGATACAAAGGTAGGAGCAAAACGAGCTAGCATCTAAAATTTTTGTTCATACTCAGCTACGGACATGCTCCCCTGCTGGAGCTCCAGAAACTCGGTCTCCCTAGCATCACGGAATGAACGGGGATAATACTGATCCAGAAACCGTTCACGAAAGGTCTCCCAAGTCACTGTACGGGCGTCCCAGCCCGACAACTCCAGAGTATACCACCACTCATAAGCAGATCCATCAAGTAAAAATGTGGCCAACACCACAGGCTCCTCATGAGGACAGTGCATCACAGTGAAGATCCGCTCAATCCGAGAAATCCAGCGGTGAGCATCCTCGGGATCTGCTCCACCACTAAACACCGTAGCCCCAAGACGCTGGGCTCGCTCGATCGAAGCGCTCTCGGCATCGCCATCAGGTCGTGGAGGGGGTTCGCGTCGCGGAGGCATGGCTGGTCGTCCTTCTCTGAAAGAGGCATAAGTTAGTACAATAATCAAGGCACACCCTAGTGCCGGACACGAATCGTAAACCTAGGCTCTGATACCAATTGACAGGACCCACCCCGATTATCGCCTCGATAATCGGGAAGCATCCTGCTCCCGTCTGACAATCGAATCCAAAAGACCAGAAAACTAATCAATGTTACAACACACCCATTGTCAGACCAGGGAGATTAAACGATTACAACCGACTGGACGTCAAGTCCACAGTTTCATAGAGCATAATATTACAAAACAAGTTAAAGAAACAAATCCTACTCTGGGAACTAACTACTCCGCAACGGAAAAACTTTATACCTCCGCCTCTGCCTCGGCGCTTGCCCCCGCACTTGAACCACGACCTGGAGGGAATTTAAAACAACAAAGTGTGAGTGGACCGAAACATAAGTTTTAAAGGAAAGACAGTTTTTCCGAAATCGGGTTCGCCCTCCAGTTTTGTAACACGCATGCATAACCAAATATTCAACTTTTGCATATTAACTTTTGAAAACTCTTTTTCCGAAACACGTGAAAAACATTAAAAAGGATCGCCATAATTCATGTAAAAACCATTTAATAATTCCAGGTTTCAAAAACCGTCATTTTGAACGTTAATTGCACAAATCAAGTAAAACGTGAATCAATAACCACAATTATGCCGTTGGATCCATCCAAGTCTTTAAACTCAAAATTAGGCCTTCCCGGGATATCAACGAGTCTTTAAACTCAAAACATGATTAATAGGCCTCGGGGGTATCATAATAATCGAGTCTTTAAACTCACGAGTCTTTTAACTCAATTCGGGTCTTTAAACCCAATTTTCGGGCCCGCCCCCGTCATTAAATAACCGGGTCTTTAAACCCAAAACCGGATCCAACAATCAACCGGGTCTTTAAACCCAAAACCGTTTTTAAACACAACAAACCAGGATTCATCACAAACCATTTTCCAACATCATTCCGAAAACATATCACATCATAACAGGACTTATGTCCGAATTCACATGCAAATTCCAACACATGCAATTTCCGAAAATTTACTTCACAATATGGTCAAACATCATAAATCCGAAACATGCATATTCATATCCAGGTACTTCATCAAAATTATCACGCATGCATAAGCGAAAACCGTAACCTCGAAATGCGTGAAATACGGTAAATATCTCGAAAAACGTGAAAACACGTAAAACCGATGTATTATAATCACCATTATAAAACCATATGTAAAACCATGAGATAAATAAGCAAAATAGTCATGCATGCCCAATTTAGAAGTCAAAAGGTCCACTCACGGTTTTAGGACGCGTCAATCGCGTCCCGCGCGCTCCTCCGTAGCTTCGGAAGTGTCCGGGCCTGTAAAAATGTACAAGAAGGGTTACAAACATCCTCAAATAGCTCGTAGGATTTTTCCTAATTTTCCCGGATTTTTCGGCGAAATAAACCTTAAGGTCCTAAACTTCCAAGCTCCCGAAATTATCCCGAAAGACTCCCGAACAATTCGAACTCTAAAGGTAAAATGTTAATTACACTGAAAGGATCAATTTCCATGTTGACCGTAATCAGAGATGACATCGCACGCGCCGTCACGCGCCGCCCAAAGTGGCTGCGCGTGAAGGCCACGCGCCAAGCTACAGTGTCATCGTTCCTACCCGGATAGCCTGATAAACGGGTCTGTCACCCGCGACACAACCCGACCAGTTCAAGTTCAATTCTCAAGCAATTCCTCCCGTTTTCAATCCTAACACCTTCTATACCCTATTAATTTTATGTCTGTACTAATTATTAACCTCGACTGTCCCTAAACCGTTTCAACCCAGACTTGAACAGCCGAACGGGTCGTCACCCAGAACTCACCCAAACTAACTCCATTCTCAAATTAATTTCACCAGTAGATTAAGGGAACTTAGACGAACACAATGGCACTAACAATTTAGCTCGCCGTTACCTGGAAGTCGTCGTCCTCAGCACTGGTTTTCCCCTCAAACTGAGACTCAGGTTCCCGGCCAAACTGTCCTCCTCCTCCTTCAATTCTTGCACGGTTGTGCACAAAGTGACCCCAAAAGTCTAACATGGCCTTTGGTTTCGATCAACAGGCTCCAGAAATTGAATGGGATTTTTCCCTCCAACTGGTTCCTCCCTGAGCAGTGACTTGGGTTCTAGGGCCAACAGTGGTCGTCCTCACCCAAAACTTGCACCAACATGATCCTTTCACTCCCAGAAGTCCTTCAATGTGTTTAGGTTTGTCTCTCAACCCGTAGGAGTCGAATTCAGAGCTTTCCCCCCAAAAACCCAAAAATGGTTCTTCACGGTTTCACTCACGGTTTCCTCTCAACTCAGCTCCTAAACTGAACCAAATGACCCAACTGAGTCCTCTCCTCACTCCTTTACTCTGTCGATCGATTCAAACGGCCAGCAACCCGTGGGAGACCAACTGAGATTTTCTGAAAATGTCTCCCACGCACACAGAAGCCATAGCCATTATTTAACCCAGCCCGTGCACTCAGTCTCTGCCCAGACACGCAGGGATGCTTCCCACAATCTCAAAATTCATAAACTAACCCCACTCACCAGTCCACTTAGCCAAAAACAATTGCACGCACAAAGCTCCACGGCCGCACTCTGTTTTTCACGGTGGTGCTACAGTAACCGCCGTGAAAATGACCGAAATGCCCCTCTGTGCAATAATTACCAAACTGCCCTCCAACTTCCGTGACCCATAACTCGGTCATCCGATGTCCGTTTCAAGCGTGCCACCTACCGTTGTACTCAGGGCGTCGAGACGAACATAACGGTCTTCGAGTCAAATGCATATCAATTGTCAAACAAAAAGTCAACTTTTCCCCATTACGGTAATGCCCCTGAACTTCCGAACATCATAACTTTCACCCTGATCGTCCGAATCGAACGTGCCACCTGTCTATGAACTCGTGACGTCCCGAACTACGTCACGGTCATCACTCCACGTCTGTTCGACCTCCCAATCAAAAGGTCAACAAATTGGCCACACAAATCACAGGGGTAAAAACGTCATTTTATTCAATATTTTACAATATTACATTTTCAGAACGTCTGGGGCGTTACACCCCGAGCGGGTAATGAGTTTATCCATTGTCTAACACACGATGTCAGACGGGAGCAGGCACGTCCCACGATAATTCAGGTGGATTGGGACGGGTCCTGTCAAGATGATAGGTAGGTGTAGGGTGAGCCTTAGCCAGACCCTTGCACAGGCAATTAATTCAGAATATGCATAGTAATTAGGTCAAGAAAATCTGATTAGCAACAAGTTTTTGCCGTCGTTGCCAGGGTTTGAACCTAGGTCACCCGAGTGACAGGCGTGTATACTTACCACTATCTGATAAGTCTTGAATTAAGTATCATTCTATACCATTTATGCTTATCTTTTAATTTTTAAATACCAAACAATAGGAAAAAATAACATATTTTGTGAGAAATGTGCAAATTTGGATAGAGCATGGAAATAGAAGAATTTAGGCAAAAGAATCACCTCAATCGGAGTTATATTGAAGAAGTTATGATCGAATGAAGGGAAGCCACCAAAAATAGCAAGGACATTCAGTAGGAACCTACCAAACCCATTGAAAACAGTCAGAAATTTATTCGGAAGGCACTTATCAAATTCTGAATGCAAGTTTCGGCGCGCGTGTACCGAAAGAGGCATCCCAAGCGCGCTGGACGTCCACCGAACTACCTTCTTCCTCCTCAGCGGGAAGCTCTTCTCCCCAGTTCGGCTCGCGTTCACTGAAACGCCTTTTCAGCCTTCCTAGCGTCGTGGACTAGTCGTTGACCACCGAATTTTCCTCCATTTTTCAGCGCGCATCTACCGAAATAGCTTCCAAGTTCTAGTAGTATCTCTCCAATCCGTTTCCTTTTCAAATTCCAGTGTGTTTCCTTCCTTTTTGAGGAAAATTGTGCATTTCAAGCTTAGATTTGTTACTTTTTCATATTTTTATTATCTTTATCCTTTAGGACTTTAATTTAGTTAGTTTAATCATTTTCCTTTTAGGATTTAAATTGTGAACTCTTATTTATTTGAGTATTAATTTTCTACTATAAATATTGAGGCTTATATTTTTTTGTAAGGGTCGCCCATTTTTGTACCAAAGCTCTGCTTAACCAATTTTCCTCTTTTAATAAATTCAAGATTTCTTGTGCAAGGTTAATTATACCATACCTCATATTTTACACCTTCATCCGTGACTTAGTTGGGGGGTCCCCGCTTCTCTCACCAAAGAGTGCTCATTCACATTGTATCCACACAATGTCCCGAAGAGAAAAAGTGTAAAACAGCCTCTTTACCTTATAGTTATCTTTTGTGCATGAATTTCTTGGTTTATGAATTGATTTCTAATTTTATTCTTTGTTTTATGATTTGTATTGCTTCAATATTCTATGTGTTTTATGATTCTAGTTTTTGTTATGATTGTGTGTTTGTACTTAGTGCTTGATTAGATATGTTGGGTTATCCTCGAGTCTAATTCATTGAAAAGGTATGTCTGGCTGTCCTTGAGCACGTACTAAAGATAATTTGCAAATAACTAGTAAGGCTAGAATTAGAGGATTTCATAGGTTAAAGTTAATAGAATTCATGAATGAGTTAGGTTAAAGATGAGTTGACCATGTACATAATATATTATGTTAGTTTAGATTAGTTAATAACTTAGATAATAGAAATAATCAACTACCTCCCTAATTAACTAATCAAACGATAATCATGCGTAGGTACCCTCAATCCCCGGTTAAGAACGATCCCTACTTATTAATGCTTCAATCTACAAAAAAGGGTTTTAATTTGCATTTTTTTATTAAATGTTAAGTGTGACTTTGTGTTTACTTTAATGCTTAGTTTTAGCGTATCAATTTTTGGCGTCGTTGCCGGGGATTAGAATAATCTCTTGTATGTTTTGTTTATGTATATATGTTCATAATGTAAATATTATATTCGTACATAATTTTCATACTTTTTTATAAATTATAATGCTTGTGGATAAAAACGTTTTCTTTTTAAATTTCTTAAAAAAACGATAAAAAAAATTCAATAAAAAAAATGATTCCAAAATTAAAATTAAAATTAAAAGAAAATTTATTTTTCCAAAAAAAAAATTAAAAAACAAAAAAAAAACTATATTCTTATTAAATGTTTTATAGTTGCATGAATTCCAAAAAAAATTTCTTCAAAATCTTACTTTCGGGAACAGGTACCGCCCTTTTTATTTATTTTCTCCTTAACCCTTCGTGATGTGTCGATTTCATCACCACACATTGTAGACTCGAATCTATGGATATGAGGTGGGGCGGAGGTTGTAAACACTTAGGTTTGGTAAACCTCTATTTTGAAAACGTTCATTAGTTGGTTATGGTGTCTAAGAGGGTTATGACTGGTGACAAGTGGGGCACTAATAAAGAGGACGCCAATGGAGTACATACCCTAGCCAGGTTAGCCTCGGGGTGTTCTCGAAATTAGTCCTTCCTCCTTGCATTACATCTATCCCAACTGGTCATGATTAATGTTGAATGGTGGAGGGGATTGAAATATGTTTATCAGTACACGTAAATCGTAAGCCCAGGACAATACTATGAGAAGGGAATTGGGAAACTTATTCATGTCACTTTAAGACTTTATCTATTGCATTGATAGATTGCATACGCTCCCTGTGGTTTCATGTTGCTCGGATTTCATCACCGGGCCTTCTATGACTAAGTGAATCTAGGGAAGTGAGATCAAAGGTGCACGTCATTCTTTTCATGCAATGTCACGTAACTCTTATGTTTTATGCAGGTTCTAACGATTTCCCTTTAATGCATTCACACGATTCTTCATGTAGACTTTTATGTGTTGCATTGATTTGGACGTTATTGAAATTGTGTTTTTGCATATCATTGTCATGATCTACATTGCATATTCTTGGTTATACTCTTTAACGTCTTTAATTATTTGCGTATAACCTATTCTTTATCCATACAATGTTGTTTGCGTATTTTCTATTCTCTACATTTCATAGCTACCTATCTCGCTTACCCATTTCTCCTATCTATTGTCGCGATTAGAATATGACTCTCACATTGTATGTTTGTTGCATCTCAGGTTCATATGCATGATCAAGCCAAAGCTAGCGATTCCAACTCACGGATTTCCACACTTTGCTAGTTCCAATACACAGCCTAAAATAGAAAGTGAGTTAAGGGAAACAAAGTTTCATAATTCGACCTTAGAACCCATCTTGGAACCTACTTTTGAGGAAAGCTGCGAATTTGAGTCCTCTTCTGCCCCTAAACACCAACTTGAAAGTGAACCCAAAACTGAGATGGCCAACAACGAACGTAAGTCTCTTCGTCAACGTACTTTCTCAACTGAGTGGAGCATAGGTCCCTCCTGCATTTTTTTCCTTTACCCAAGGAAAACAAAACAGACATTGAGCTTAAGAGTGGTTTCCTTCATCGACTCCCAACCTATTATGGGTTACCCAATGAGGATCCCAATAAACACCTTAGAACTTTCCAATTTGTGTGCAATAGCACGAAACCAAGTGATGCTAATGATGAACTTCTGCATCTTAAGGCCTTTCCCTTCTCTTTGGCAGATAGAGCCCAATCTTGGCTCATGGACTTGCCCGCTATTCATATAACTACTTTGCAGCAACTTGAGGACTTGTTTTTGGCCAAGTACTTTCCTGCTTCTATGATCACTTCAAAAAGACTAGAGATCACATCCATTACACAAGCACCAGACGAAACCTTTGGTTCATACTACGATAGTTTCAAGGTCCTTTGTTCTACTTTTCCTTCACATGGTTTCTCAGAGACTAACGTAATGAATTACTTCTATGATGGTATTAAACCCATGGACCGAGACCTTCTCGATGCAGCTTCACATGGGGTATTTATGGACTTAGATGAGCCCGAAGCAAGACAGTTACTCGAGAGTAGAGCCACCAATGATGCTCACTATGGCCTGTCTCACAAGAAACGGGTAAGTGCACTTAATTCTAAAGGAACCTCAGATGAAAAGATTGAAAAGCTCCAATCTATGCTTGAAAAAGTTTTGGAATTAGAAGCCAAAAGAACTATGCAACCTAAGGGACCTATATGTGGCGTGTGCCAATTGAATAGACACCTAAGTGATTAATGCCTTCAAGTTACAAACCTTTATGATGGGATGGAACAAGCCAATGCCTTAGGATGATATCAAACGGGCCAACGGTTCAATAACTTTAAAAACTATGGACAAGGCAACGGTGATCATCCATGATTCAAGTGGAGCATCAATGAAGGATGTTTGAACCTTCCAGCTCAATACCAACAAGGGTACTCACAGCCACAATTCATGCTAAGACCACTAATGCCTCATCAACCTATGGGTATGCACCTCCAGTTCATCAATTCTCTAACCCGGATTATGATAAGATGTTTGCACAATTATCCACTTCAACTCAAGTCCATCTGGATAGCCAAAAGAAAACAAAGGAGACGTTGAACACTCATGGCCGTGACATTTCTGAAATGAAGAAGCAAATTGGTCAAATTGTGGATTTCATGGGACAAGTCAAAGTTACGGGGAGGTTGCCTTCAAATATCGATCCCAACCCAAAGAACAATGGTTTTGAGCATGCCAGTTATGTTACAACTCGAAGTGGGAAGGTTTTGCACGACCCTATGCCTAAGGAAGGACCAAAATTAAGTTCTATGGAGGCTAGGAAGAAAAGTGACGAATTGGTTCAGGATGAGTATGATAAGTTCACCATTCCGAAGAAGGAAGTGGCACCAATGCCAACACCATCTAGCCACAACAAAGGTAAAAAATCCTATCTATTCAAATTCTATTCCTACTAATAGCTTGTTGTCTCGTGCACCCTTTCCAAGCAGATTTGTAAAAATTAAGAAGGATGAGAAGTATGAAGAAATCCTTGACATATTCCGGAAGGTACAAGTGAACTTGCCATTGATTGAATGCATCAAACAGGTATCAGCTTATGCCAAGTTCCTCAAGGGGTTATGCACCCAAAGACAAAAAACAAGGTAGAAAGAAGTGGTTAAGGTGAATGAAACTGTTTCTCTAGTTATACAACGAAAAATTCCACCAAAATTGAAAGATCCCTAGAGCTTTTTAGTTCCTTGCATAATAGGTAACAAGTCCTTTGATAATGTCATGCTAGATTTAGGTGCATCAATCAATTTTATGCCATACCATATATGCATTAATGAATCAAGGTGAATTCAAGAAAGAAAATGTGATTATTCAATTAGCAGATCGTTCTCACGAATATCCAAGGGGATATGTAGAATATGTTCTTGTGCAGGTCAATCAGCTTATCTTTCCTGCTGACTTTTATATACTTGACATGAATGAGAGTCCTTTGGAAAACACAACATTTCTTTTGGGACGTCCATTCATGAGGACTACAAGAAAAAATATAGATGTCCACAATGGTCTTCTATCCATGGAATTTGATGGGGAGATGATCGAGTTCAACATCTTTAAAACTATGAGGTATCCTACTACTAATGTTAATGCTTGCTTTGCTATTGACTTTCTTGAATCTATGTCGCAGGAACACTTGAACCATATACATGATGATGAACTCAAAACAACCATTCAAGAAGGAGCAGGATTGACCTAATTCAGGGCTGAAGCCCTCTTCGATGCACTAATTGTGGTCCTTGAACCCAAAATCCTTGAATCCATCATGGCCCTAAATGAAATGCCGAGAAATGTATGCTATCCTCCTCAAATTCCAATTATTTTTGGTACCAATAAAATGCTTCTCTCGGTTGTCCAAGCTCCTAAACTAGAACTTAAAGTACTTCCGGAACATTTGAAGTACGCATTCCTTGAAGATAATGACACCTTACCTGTCATTATTTCTTCAACACTGAAACCTGATCAAGAGGCAAAACTTCTGACTGTACTTAAGAAGTACAAGACCACGATTGGATGGACATTTGCAGACATCAAAGGAATCAACCATGCCACTTGTGTTCATCTTATCCTTCTTGAAGATGATGCCAAACTCACTCGGGAAGCACAAAGAAGACTTCATCCACGTATGATGGAAATAGTTAAAAATGAGGTAATCAAAATTTATGATTGTGGTGTTATTTACCCTATTTTAGATAGTCTTTGGGTATCCCCTGTGAAGGTTGTTTCAAAGAAATCTGGAATTACTGTAGTAAAGAACACTGAGAATGAATTAGTGCCTCAACGAACAATCACCAGTCATCGAGTTAACATCGATTACCGGAAACTCAATGCCACCACAAGGAAATACCACTTTCCTTTTCCCTTCATTGGCCAAATGCTTGAGAGACTCGCAGGACACTCCCACTATTGCTTCCTTGATGGATACTCTAGATACAACCAAATAAGCATCGCTCAGGAAGATCAAGAGAAAACCACTTTCACATGCCCTTTTGGTACATTTGCTTACAGGAGGATGCCGTTTGGTTTGTACAATGCACCAGGTACTTTTCAATGTTGTATGCTTTCCATATTCTATGATTATGTAGAAAAGATTATTAAAGTATTCATGGATTTCTTTAGTCTATCCGGAGATAGTTTTGATGCATTGTTAGAAAACCTTGAACTTATATTGCAAAGATGTGTCGATTCTAGGCTAGTACTTAACCGGGAGATATGTCTCTCCACAAGTGATAATTTTAGAATAAATGGTGTTGGCTAAAGGCAGAGAGGTTGATAGAGCTAAAGTAGATCTTGTGCGGTACTTACCCTCTCCCACTTCGGTGAGAGAGATCCATTTCCTTGGACATGCAGGTTTCTACTGGTGATTTATCAAAGACTTCTCATCAATTTCTAGACCCCTATGTCGTTTACTCCATAAGGAAACCACCTTTGTGTTCAATGCCGAGTGCCAAGAGGCCTTTGACAAGCTAAAGGAGTTGCTCACTAGTGCCCCTATCTTATGTGCCCCAGATTGTTCTTTACCATTCGAGCTCATGTGTGATGCCTCCGACTATGCAGTAGGAGTTTTCTTAGGACAAAGAAAGGACAAGAAGGCCTATGTCATTTACTATGCCTCTAGGACAATAGATGAAGCTCAACAAAACTACACAACCACTGAAAAGGAACTACTTGCAGTAATCTTTGCTCTTTATAAGTTTCGTTCTTACTTAATTCAATCCAAAGTTATTGTGTATACAGATCATGCTGCTTTGAAGTACATTATGAACAAGATGGATGCCAAACCAAGACTTATTCGATGGATCCTCTTGCTCCAAGAATTCGACATTGAGGTAAGGGATAAGATGGGAGTAGAGAATGTTGTTGCCTACCACCCCTTGGTATGCTGATATTGTAAACTACTTAGTGACCCAACAATTCGCTAATGCCATTCCTCGATATCAATGTGATAAGCTTAAACATAATGTTAGAACTTACTTTTAGGATGAACCTTACTTGTGGAAACAATGTTCTGATTTAGTAATTAGGAGATGTGTCTCGGATGATGAACATAATTCTATATTCGCATTTTTTTCATACTGAAGTATGTGGGCGAAATTTTGGATCTAAGAAATCAGCCTTTAAGATGTTAGATTCAGATTTCTTTTGGCCTTGTTTATTTCATTATGCTCATTCATTTTGTGCTACTTGTGATAGATGTAAAAAATCTGCTAATCTAGGACCTAGAGATCAAATGCCCCAAGCTTATGTCCTTTAGGTTGAACTCTTTGATGTATGGGGCATAGACTTCATGGGCCCATTCCCTTCTTTTTTTGGTTTTCAGTATATACTTCTTGCTGTCGATTATTTCTCAAAATGGGTGGAAGCGAAAGCCACCCGTACTAATGATTCTAAAGTTGTTACAGCTTTCCTTTGTACTAACATATTCTCTAGGTTTTGCATGCCCTGAGTGCTAATCAGTGATGGGAGAAGCCAATCCATTTTTGCAAAAAAATGGTTGGAGCATTACTAAAGAAGTATGGAGTCACTTATAGGATGTCCACTTTATATCACCCTCAAAACAATGGTTTAGAAAAAGTTAGCAATAGGGAGATCAAGAAGATACTCGAAAGAACTATTGGTCCTTCACGGAATGTAAAGACCCGTCCCGAATTCTGGGATTAGATTAGTGACTAATCAAGGATTAGTGAGGTTAATCCGGGATTAGTTGGGCGGAATCGGACGAACGATGGAAAATGACCGTTTTGCCCTTGGTCATGGGCAAAATGTTGACTTTTTGACCGGAGGTCCGATGGCCGAGGACCGTTATGTAGATAGAGTCGACACAAATCCATAAACAAGCAGCACGCCAAAATCGGACGTCGAACGGAGAAGTTCTGGTTCAAGGAAGTTTCGGGTCACTATTTCACATTTTACAAAACGGGGAACTCTTGTACTCAAGTGGTCCAGATATTTTAGAAAGGCCCAATGGATGAGTGATAAGTGTCACTCATCCATTGCTCATTATGATTGCATACATGCATCCCCCTTCCCTTTGTTCGTGCATACCAAACCCAAACCAAAACCCGATCTCACATTTTGAACCAAATCCATATCACTTCCTTTTGATTCTATGAGAGGCCAGAAGATGGGGGAGGATGAGTTTGTGGTGGCTGGTGATGACAAGGGCCACCGTGGCCAGCGGAGGTGGCCAGAACCCCAAGTAACCCGATAAACACCTATTTCCATTTTAAATTTCAATTTCAAGTTTGGGAGGCTTAGGTTGTTATTTGAGGATTAGGGAGTGATTATTGGGTTGATAGTGTGGTGAGAGGATGAGTTTGGATGGTAGGAAGTGACTGAGCCACCCTAGTTCAAATCGGGAAAATTGGCTGTGAATGGTGGGTTCGAACCAAGGGGTTTCGAGCGGTGTTTCTCCTTTCTTTTTATATGGTTAGATTCCTAGGGATGTGAAGAAGAGAGTAGGATTGAAGAGGGATTCAATCAGACCAAAATAAGTCGAAAAATCGATTGGACCGGTCGCGCCGGTCCGGTCCGATTCAAACCAGGTGGATTGGCGGTTCACCTGAGGAAGAAGAAGCACGGTAGCAACGTGTCTCTACCACGCGCAGGGGCTTTGGTCGGCGCGTGTTGGCGCATGGCCCACTTTTGTTCAAAGTTCCAACATGTGAAATCATCTATTCGATGTAATAAACATTTTGGGACTGGTTTCGTGTCGATCGGACATCGTTTCGATAGGTTTCAAGGTGTCCGAAGGTTTAGGATCGGGTTTAAAAATAAATAAAAATTCTAGAAAATTACGGGGCTTTGGTGAGAGGTTAATAAGGTAGTTAGTAACCCTCTATAGTGATTTGGACAGGTTTGGGAGTCCCGGTGATGGTTATTGGCCCGGGAGAGCCGTATGACACGCGTATCGAGGCGGCAGCTCGAACGGTCTCTGTGTGGACCTTGTTTTCTAAATTAAAGCATGCATAAATATTTATTATATGTTTTAATACCTGTTTTGTGATGCCATGAGTGCATTTGTGTGTGGTTACGTATTGGAACGCATTTTGAGGTTTTGGCCTTATATAGTGACTATACGGGTTTGTATTTCTACGATGGTTTAAATGAAAATGGTTTTGGATTTTAAAAAGATAAAATCGGGCATGAGACCCATTTGGTTTAGTCTCTGGCATGTAGCCCTATTGATGACCTACGGGTCTGAGTCGTGGTCATGGCGGGTGCTTTGTGCAAAGTGACGGACGATACGACGCTCGGCTACAGATTAGGATGTGTTCCTTCCGGAGAGGTCACAATGTAAGAATCATTGTCAAGGAGCCACTAGAGGCTTGACTTCGGAGTGCTGACGGTTCAGGATATCGATCGGTGATGAGTGCACCATGATCTAGAGGTGGTCGCGTCAGTTGATATGTTCACAGCGACATACCGGGATTGAGAGCTGTCCTAGACGGATGGTTGCACACATCACTATGATCGGAATCGTGACTGACCCTGAGATATTGGGCACGATGCCCAGTTGAGTCATGTGTTCGGGCACGAGACCCAATTACTGTACGTGTATGATTTCGGGTCGAAGACCCTAAATGGATTTCTAGTTTCATGACGGTTTATGGGGACCGGGCATGAATGTTTTCATTATATATATTCATATACCTTCCTTATTTGGAATGTCTCCTCCGGGGATGGTCGTTGGCCTGGGTGGTCCCCGAAGTAGTCATGGAGCACTAACTGAGTGGAGTAGCCCTCGTTGGGTACCTTACTCTTAAGAGCGCTTGGATTATAACCTCAGTGAGGGTTATTGATCTACGGACATTGACCTGGGTGGACCCTGAGAGACTTGGGCTTTGAGACCCCGGGTAGCATGCGTGTAGCTTTAGAAACCGTGATAGGATTGGTTATGTGATTTATGTACATATGTTATATGATGTGTGATGTGTACAAGTTTTGGGCTGTGGCCAGTATCGTTGGTTTCTTTATGGTTTTGGGCTTAGTTCCCACATATGGTTCTTTTGGATAAATGGTTTTTAAATGCATGCAGGTTTTTAGTGAAGGGAACAAATGTCTTTCGATAAAATGTTTTTATTAAATGATTTGTTTTGTCCACTCATAGCTTTTAAATGTTTTGACTGCCCTTCAGGTTGACAGCGGATGCGGGCTTTAGCAGAGACCGAGACATCACATAACTTCTCCGGATCCTGGCGTACTCTGAAGGCCCGAACGGGCTAATGACAGAATTTTCCCTTGTCAGACACCCCATGTCAGATGGGATCAAGGTCGTCCCGTTTTAAACCCGGGGGGATTGGGACGGGTCCTAACAAGTTGTATCAGAGCACGGTTGGCTCATAGGATACTCACGATGCTCTGATACTGACTTGAGGTATTAGAGTTTAGGTTTGCTTGTAGGATGCCCAGGGAACTATGATAACAAATGGTGCTCTGATATTGACAAGTGGTATCAGAGCAGGTTTGCTCTTATGATGCGCGCAGGTCGAGGATGTGATGTCTCAATGGACTGCAGTTCGTTATCAACCTGATAGTTAGGATGCTGGTACGATAGTTAGTAGGATTGAATCGTAGATCGTCTTGGTTCGGTACTTGATGTTGGGGTTGCCATAGTTCTGTCGTGATTGGCAGTGTGGGACCCTACAGAGTAGTTAGTACGCGCGATTGATTCCATTGGATGCGGAGTCTCGATAGAGATGTCTGGTGGTTAGGTCTACACGAGTTTGTGGCAGGCACTACTACCGAGAATGGTTGTAGTTACGGTTGTTGGGAATCAGGAACATTCATGGGACATTTCCTTTTCTCATATGAGTTGTCAGGGTGACTGTACCCAGAGTTGTTGGGTACGAGGGAGGCAGAGTTTCTCCAATACGAGTAGAGGTACGGGGTCGTTGCTCGGTATGAGCGGAGATCCAAGGTTGTCTCATTTGCATAGTGTATGCTGGTTACTAGTGCTGGTGCCGGTGATTGTGATGACGATGAGTCACGAGTCGGGATGTGACTCCGTCAAGATGGGCATATGTTTGGTGTCTGTGGTCCGGGGTGGATCACGGATAGTGATGGGCTGGATTGGATCCAGCAGTAATTAAGACGTGAGGATCGAGTACTGTCGTGGGGATTAACGACCAATTGGTCAGATATGGTGGTATGCAGAGATTTGACTGCAAATCACAGCAGGAGTTTGTTGTGACTCTTCAGTCGAGCGGTACATCAGGTTAGGATGAATTGACATCCTTTTGGATGTGCATAAACTGTGTAAACCGATAGGCGAACATGGTAGTGAGTTAGACTGGTCATGGACACGTGGATGGTGTCCGGATGAGCTAAGGACTTTAGAGTCCATTTTGGTTTGGTTGTGGTTGAATGCGGTTGACCATACCTCCTGAGTTTCGGGTAGGCTTGTTTGGGGAGAAATTTGATTGTGAGAAATAGAATGGGTCATTACAATAGTTATCGACGGTCTTCGTTGGTCGAAAAGGTCAGAGAAAAAGAACTTCTAGCTCAGGGATAAACCCAGTGGGAAGCATGCTCATTTCCAACATGGTTGCAACTGCTTTCGACTTATAGGTAGGTAAAGGAGATTTCGCGTTTCTGCTCTTTAGCAGATGATGTTGGATGCAGGTGGATGACATTGAATGAACTTTTATTTAATCATCTTGGATTCTCCTTGATTCTTCCCTAGGTGTTATGACGAGGAGTGATATGACAACTAAGTGTTCAAAGAGGGTGTAAGAACCGAACACCTAGGCTGTGGGTCAAATTTGAGTGATTCGAAGAGCATGAAGTAACTGGCGTCACTGGATGTGACAGGTGAGTGACGTGACAAATGGGTGCCTGAGGTGAGTGAGTTTGAGTCATGTGGTAACGATCAGGGTGTTCGAGTTGTTTGAGGTGGTTGTGGCGACCTTGAAGTGAGTGACCGAGGTCTGGTAATTGGTAGGGAGAATCGCCTTAAGGATTATGCTAAGCTAGGAGCAGAGGAAATTAATTGACGCAGGGACGAAATTAATTAAGGGGGAAGGTCGGTTGGAATTTCGAGGATGAAATTAACTAAGGAGGGAAGGTTGTAACGACCCGTCCCGAATTCCGGGATTAGATTAGTGACTAATCAATGATTAGTGAGGTTAATCCGTGATTAGTTGGGTGAAATCGAACTAACGATGCAAAACAACCGTTTTGCCCCTAATCGTGGGCAAAATGTTGACTTTTTGACCGGGAGGTCCGATGGCCGCGGGCCGAGGACCGTTATGAAAATTGAGTCGATACGATTCCATAGACAATCGGCACATCGAACTAATCACCTATTTCCATTTTAAATTTCAATTTCAAGTTTGTGAGGCTTAGGTTGTTATCTGAGGATTTAGGAGTGGTTATTGGGTTGATAAGGTGGCTAGAGGATGATTTTGGATGGTAGGAAGTGGCTGAGCCACCCTAGTTCAAATCGGGAAAATTGGCCGTGAATGGTGGGTTTGAACCAAGGGGTTTCAGGGGGGTGTTTATCCTTTCTTTTTATATGGTTAGATTCCTAGGGACGTGAGGATGAGAGTAGAATTGAAGAGGGATTGAATCGGATTGAAATAAGGGGGGAAATCGATTGGACCGGTCGTGCCGATCCGATCCGGTTCTAACCAGGTGGACTGGCCAATTCACGTGAGGAAAAAGAAGCATTGTAGCGGCGCATTGCTCCCACGCGCAGCGGCTATGGTCGGTGCGTGTGGGAGCGTGGCCCAATTTCTGGGGAAGGTTCCAACATGTGAAATCATCTATTTTATGTAACAAACATTTTGGGACTGGTTTCGTGTCGATAGGACATCGTTTTGATAGGTTTCGGGGTGTCCGAAGGTTTAGGATTGGGTTTAAAAATAGTAAAAAATTCTTGAAAATTACGGGGCTTTGGTGAGAGGTTAATAAGGTAGTTAGTAACCCTCTATAGTGATTTGGACAGGTTTGGGAGTCCCGGTGACGGTGATTGGTCTGGGAGAGCCATATGGCACGCATATCGACGCGGCAGCTTAGACAGTTTGTGAGTGGACCTTGTTTTATAAATTGATGCATGCATAAATTTTTATTATATGTTTTAATACTTGTTTTGTGATGCCATGAGTGCATTTGTGTGTGGTTACGTATTGGCACATATTTCGAGGTTTCAGCTTTATACGGTGCCTATACAGGTTTGTATTTCTACGATGGTTCAAATGAAATAGTTTTGGATTTTAAAATGATAAACTCGGGCATGAGGCCCATTTGGTTTTGTCTCGGGCATATAGCCCTATTGATGACCTACGGGTCTGAGTCATGGTCGCGGTGGGTGCTTTGTGCACGGCGATAGACGATACGACGCTCGGCTCCGGATTGGGATGTGTTCCTTCTGGAGAGGTCACGATGCACGAATCGTTGTCAAGCAGCCACTGGAGACTCGACTTCGGAGTGCTGACGGTTCAGGATATCGATCGGTGATGAGTGTACCATGATCTAGAGGTGGTCGTATCAGTTGATATGTTCACGGCGACAAACCGGGATTGGGAGCGGTCCTGGACGGATGGTTGCACACATCACTACGATTGGAATCGTGACTGACCCTGAGATATCGGGCATGATGCCTAGTTGAGTCATGTGTTCGGGCATGAGACCCAGTTACTGTACGTTTATGATTTCGGGTCGAGGACCCTAAATCGATTTCTAGTTTCATGACGGTTTATGGGGACTGGGCATTAATGTTTTCGTTATATATATATATATATATTCATATACCTTCCTTATTTGGAATGTCTCCTCTGAGGAGGATCGCTGATTTGGGTGGACCCCGGAATAGTCACGGAGCACTAACCGAGTGGAGTCTCCCCCGTTGTGTACCGTACTCTCAGGAATGCTTGGATTATAACCTCAGGGAGGGTCATTGATATACATACATTGACCTGGGTGGACCCTAAGAGACTTAGGCTTTGAGACCCTAGTAGCACGCGCGTAGCTTTAGAAACCGTGATAGGATTTTTATGTGATTTATGTATATATGTTATATGATGTGTGATGTGTACAGGTTTTGGGTTGTGACCCGTATGGTTGGTTTCCTTATGGTTTTGGGCTTAGTTCCCATATATGGTTCTTTTGGATAAATGGTTTTTGAATGCATGCAGGTTTTTAGTGAAGGGTAAAAATGTCTTTCGATAAAATGTTTTTATTAAATGATTTGTTTTGACCACTCACAGCTTTTAAATGTTTTAACTGCCCTTCAGGTTGACAGCGGATGTGAGGTGTAGCAGAGACCGAGACATCATATACCTCCTCCGAATCCTGGCGTTATAACGACCCGTCCCGAATTCGGTGATTAGATTAGTGACTAATAAAGGATTAGTGAGGTTAATCGGTGATTAGTGAGGTTAATCGGTGATTAGTGGGGTACTTTCGGACGAACGATGCAAAATGATCGTTTTGCCCCTTGTCGTGGGTAAAATGTCGACTTTTCATTCTGGCCGTCAAATGGACTTTGGCCGATGACTGTGATGTAGTTTGGGACGTCACGAGTTCATAGACAGGTGGTCCGTTCGATTTCGACATTCGAGGAAGAATTATGACGTTCGGAAGTTATTGTGTATTTTGATAATTTGGTTAAATAGGGGTAAATAGTTGACTTTTGACCCGGGCGGTTTGATGGCCGAGAGACGAGGACCGTTCCGTAGATTGGGCTGATACGAATCCATAGACAGACACTTGGCATAATCTATTTGGTTGACTTTTAAGTGGGACCCATGGATGAGTGACAAGTGTCACTCATCCCATTGGTCATTAACCCTAAATTGTGGATCTCACATTGATTGGTGAGATTTGGATTAAAATAATATTAATTATATTATTTTATATTTCCCACCCATCTCATCTTTTAATCCTAGCCCTTCATCTGATCTAATCTCTCAATCCCAACCATCCATTTCCTTCTCTCTCTCATCTGATCATCATCGGATATTATCTTCATAACTTTTCCCTTAAACCAAACACCATTCTTCATTTTCTCCCAAAGCAACCCGAACACCCCCCTCCATGAACACCCTCCAAACCTCCTCATTACCGTCTGAGTTGTGAATGAAAAATGAAGAGTGGAATGAGACGACGAGAGTGGCACTGACGGCATGGTCCGTCGTGGACGGTGGCCGGAGAACCCGAGAAGGTGAGATTTTTGTTTTAAAATTCGAAGCTTGGTTTTTGATCGAACCTAACGATTGGGTTATGCTTCTGGGGGTCTGGTGAGGCAAATGAGATTAATTTTGAGGGCTAGGACGACTGGAATGGACGTCGGGTGGAGGTTGCAGTCGCCGTCGCCATTGTTTATCAACGAGGTATGGTTTTCTTCGGTTTTTCTGTGTTTTTTAATACCTAGGAAGATTAGGTATGATGTTAGGAAACTTTAGAAATCAAAATGGGAAAGAACGGATCGAAAATAGACGACATTGGGCCCTGGACCTAACCAGACCGGTCCGGTTCAAACCAACGAACCCGGTCGGCGAGAGGTTAGGGGTTACACTGTTCACTTGCGCGTGGCTTTCACGCGCAGCCCCTTTGGGTGGCGCATGAGGGCACATGGGGCATAGTTTGGGGAAGTGTTCAATATGTGAATTAATCTATTCGATGTAACGAACATTTTGGGACTGGTTTCGTGTCGATCGGACACCATCTCGATAATGTTCGGGGCATCCGAAGGTTTAGGATCGAGATTAAAAATAGTTAAAAATTCTAGAAAATTACGGGGCTTCAATGAGAGTTTAATCATGTATTTAGTAACCCTCTAGATTGTTTTGACAGGTTTGAGAGTCTCGGTGACGACGGTTAGCCCGGTGAGGCTTATGGTACGCAAATCGAGGCAGCAGCTTAGGACGGTCTGTGAGTGGACCTTGATTTCTAAATTGTGATGCATGCATAAATTTTTTATATGATTTATGAATATGATTCTATGATGTGGATTTGGATTGTTGTGATTTATATGATTTCACGTATTTCGAGGAGATTTACGTGCATGCAAGTAAATCCAGGTTTTCGGTTTGACACTGATTTTCTGGGCTTATAGTTTTGGAAATGATTTCATGAAATGGTTTTGGATTTGAAAAGGTAAACTCGGGTTCGAGACCCATTTTTTTTCGAAACCGTCGGACTCAAAGTCCCTTTTAGCTACGTTTTCGGGCCAGAGGCCCAATTGATTCTTGAATCGATTTCGTATTTGGAAATATGGACCGAGCACAAGACCCATTTGATTGACGAACTCTCGGACCTGAGGTCTATTTGATTTAACAAGGTATCGGGTCGAAGGACCAATTGATCTACGTATCGGGCTCGAGGCCAGTTGGGTTACGAATCAGGCTTGGAGCCAAGTTGACTTACGTATCGGGCACGAGGCCCATTTAATTTATGAAATCGGGCATGAGGCCCATTTAGTTTATGAAATCGGGCATGAGGCCCAGTTGGTTTATGATTCGGGCCGGAGGCCCAGTTTGTATGCGGATTTGGGCTTAGGGCCCATTTATGTTTTAAGGTTGTGATTTCGGGTCGGGGGCCCATAAATGGATTTATGGTTCAAGACGGTTTATGGGAAACGGCATGAACCCTTGAAAGGTTTTAAGAATGATTTCAAAAGTTTTCGTATACCACCCTTATATATATGGATTGTCTGCTCCGGGGAGGGTCGTTGGCCTAGGTGGACCCCGGAGTAGTCACGGAGCACTGACTGAGTGGAGTCGCCCCCGTTGGGTTCCTTACTCTTAGAAAGGCTATGGACTATAACCTCAGGGAGGGTCATTGATCTACGGACATTGACTTGGGTGGACACTGAGAGACTTGGGCTTGAGACCCCGGTAGCACACGCGTTGCTCTAGATACCATGACATGATTGGTTATATGAAATTGGATAAACATGATTTCAATTGGTTTGTGAAATTATATTTTATGGTTGATAAATGGATTTGGTCTGAGATCCCACATATGTTTATTATGTTCGAGTTTTCTGTAAATGGATTTGGGTAGGGGCCTGTATGATTATGGTTGTTTAAACATATGTGATTGGATAAATGGTTTTACTATGCATGCATGCTTTTTAGTGAAGGGCATAAAGGCCTTTTTATGAAATATGTTTTATAACTCTTTTAGTTTTGTCCACTCACAGTCTTTCTATTTTTTTTAATGCCCTTTAGGTTGATTATGATGCGGTCTGTGGTAGAGACCGAGACATCACATACCTCCTCCGGATCCTAGCATACTCTGGAGCATCCCTCGTTAATCCCAGGGGGGATTGGGACGGGTCCTGACAGGCGTACTCCGAAGGCCCGAGCGGGCTAATGACGAAATTTTCCCTTGTCTGACACTCCATGTCAGACGGGATCATGGTCGTCCCGCGTTAATCCTTGGGGGATTGGGACGGGTCCTGACACGGAAACATTGGAGTGCAAGGTTAGATGATGCTTTATGGGCTTATCACACAACATACAAAACTCCCATAGGTATGTCCCCATTTCATTTAGTCTATGGAAAAGTATGTCATCTTCTAATAGAATTAGAGCACAAAGCTTCCTGAGGGAACAATGAACGATCCCTCATTCCTGAGAGGGGAATGGTTTCGGAAGGGAATGGTGGTGTGCCTTAAAGGTATAGGCACACACCTATCTAGCACGAGGCTTTTTGGGGGCTCAATGGCTTTGGATTTGACTGGAACTCCAAAGTTAAGCGAGTTGAGGCTAGTACAGTTTAATGATGGGTGGCCCCTTGAGAACTTACACCGTGAGCTCCCAAAAACAAAAACATGAGGGCAAGGAGGGCTAATACAATATCGTGCTAGAGTCGGGTCCTGACCGAGGAGGGTCGGGTCCTGACATCCTTTACCCTTGTTCCTTGGACTTGGTTGAAGATTTGAAAGATAGTGTGAGATAGAAGTAGGTGATTTGATGAATGAAGACTTATATGTAAGTGTAAGGAATGACTTGCTCAAACTTTGTTTGTATTCATTTCATTACCTCTCAAACGAAAAAAAAAGGAAAAGAAAATAAAATGATAAAAAAGAAAATACAATTGAGAACAAAAGTTATATGAGGTACTAAATTTGACTTTTGAGCTAAGTCCCCTACACTTGTGATTTGGAACAATGAAGTTTGAGGGCCTGTATGAAGGATTTCGACCCCTTTTCCTAATTACAATCTCAAAGATGTTGATAATGAAGATAAGGCTCAACAAGTTGCTACTTAATCTATGACTATGGAAAACACATGTGCCTTTGTGATGGGAATCTTTGGTTGAGTCCTAGAACAAAACTTAACACCACTATCATAAAATTTCCTTGCCTCTACACATAGCCCCATTACAACCTTCAAATTAAGACCTTATGATCCTTAACATTAGTAACTTTTGATTAATTAAGTCTATCACTTGAGTAAGCTTATGGTTTTGTTCATTTGTACAAGTATGTTACCTTCTTATGGTTTATGTTTGAAATTTTTATGAAGTTACTTACTTTCTTTTATGTGAGCATCGTTCTCACATACCTTGAGTCCAAACACAAACCCTATACACATGGAGTGGAAATTATGAGTGCATATCCCTGTGAGTTGATTCATACTTGTTTTATTCATGTTGAGATATATTTCACCAAGTTTACTAATTGTCTTACTTTTCAAAGCATTTGTTTTGATGCATTAACTTTTGAATTCCATAGGCTATATATCTTCTTAGTGTAAATCTTTAAGGTCATACGTATGTTGATACAATTTGAGACAAATGGCTAAGCGCTTAGTAGTTTTTGATTTTTAGTAAAAGAAAAAACAAAGAAGGAAAAATATGAGTTTCAAATCCTTAATTTGTTTTGGTATTTTCTAGGGACTAGCAAAGTCTAAGTGTGTGGGTATTTGATAAGCCTTGAATTAAGCATCATTTTATACCCTTTATGCTTATCTTTTAATGTTTAAATACCAAAAAATAAGAGAAAATAACATATTTTGTGAGAAATATGTAGAATTGGATAGAGCATGCAAATACGAGAATTTAGACGAAAGAATCACCTCAATTAGAGTTATATTGAAGAAGTTATGATCGAATGAAGGGAAACAACCGAAAATAGCAAGGACATTCCGTAGCAAGCTACTGAACCCATTGAAAACAGTCAGAAATTTATTCGACAGGCGCTTACCAAATCCTGAATGCGAGTTTCGGTGCGCGTGTATGACGGAGGCATTCCAAGCGCACCGCATGTCCACCGAACTACCTTCTTCCTCCTCAGCACGCGCATTCTGATGCTCTTCTCCCCAGTTCGGCGACGGTGCACCGAAATGCCTTTTCAGCCTTCCCAGCACCGTTGA
The DNA here is from genome assembly GCA_032719365.1 of Prinsepia uniflora. Classification (NCBI taxonomy): domain Eukaryota; kingdom Viridiplantae; phylum Streptophyta; class Magnoliopsida; order Rosales; family Rosaceae; genus Prinsepia; species Prinsepia uniflora. The sequence goes on along the minus strand of CM064868.1, from coordinate 46,267,350 downwards.
CCACCAAATTTTCCTCCTTTAATAGCTTCCAAGTTCCAGCAGCATCTCTCCAATCCGTTACCTGTTCAAATTCCAGCATATTTCCTTCCTTTTTGAAGAAATTGTCCATTTCAAGCTTGGATATGTTTTTCTTTTATTTAGGAAACCTTTTTAATTAGGATTTTTATTACCTTATCCTTTAATACTTTAATTTAATTAGTTTAATTATTTTCCCTTTAGGATTTAAATTGTGAACTCTTATTTATTTGAGGATTAATTTTCTCCTATAAATAGAGAGACTTAGGTTTTTTGTAAGGGTCTCCATTTTTGTACCAAAGTTCTTCTAAGCAATTTTTCCTTTTCAATAAATTCAAGATTTCTTGTGCAAGGTTAATTATATCATACTTCATATTTTACACCTTCATCTGTGACTTAGTTGGGGTGGTCCTTGCTTGTCTCACCAAAGAGTGCTCATTCACTTCGTATCCATAGGGTGTCCCAAAAGAAAAGTGTAACACGACCTTTTACCTTATAGTTATCTTTTGTGCTTGAATATCTTCGTTTATGAACTGATTTCTAATACTATTCTTGGTTTTATTATTTGTATTGCTTCAATATTTTTTAGTGTTTTACGATTCTAGTTTTGTTATGATTGTATCTTTGTGCTTAATGCTTGATTAGATATGTCGGGGCTGTCCCCGAGTCTAATTCATTGAAAGTGTATGTCGGGCTATCTCGGAGCACGTACTTCAGATAATATGTAATGAACTCGTAAGCTAAAATTATAGCATTTCATAAGTTTAAGATAATATGAAATTCATGAATGAGTAGGTTAGAGATGAGTTGACCATGTAAATAATAGATTAGTTAATCACTTAGGATAATAGAAATAATGTAACGGACCCGTCTCAGATTTCAAGATTAATTAAGATTAAATTGAGGATTAGTGAGGCTAATTGGGAATTATTTGAGAATTATCGAACGTTTTGGGGCGAAATGATGATTTTGCCCTTAGACGAGGGTAAAGAGTTAAATTTTGACCTGGGAGGTCAAATGCACAAGGACCGATATCGATTACGTAGATCGAGACGATACGAGTCAGTAGAAAGGTGACACGTCAAAATCGGACATTCAACAGAAAGATACAGGTCACAGAAGGTTCGAGGTAAGTGTCACTCATCATTGCACATTTACGAGATGAGTAACTTTTTCCTTTTAGTGGGCCTATATATTTTGTCAGGCCAATTGATTACTGATAAGTGTCACTCATCCATTGCCCCTTCCTTTATCAGTCATGCATATCTCCCCATTTCTCCCGTTCGATATCAACCAAACCCGAAAGCCCCAAAAATCATTCTCCTTCCCCCATTTGATTTAGTTTGAGACCAAGAGAGGGCTAAGGGTGAGTGAGGGACTGAAAGACGTCGTGGGAAGCTGCAGGGCCGCCGCAGATAGTAAAGGAGCCCTGAAAACCAAGGTAAACCCGAAGACCCGTTGTGGTTTCAAAATTGGATTTTTGAGTTTTGTACGTTTGGGTGGTTTCTAACGATTGGATGGTATTCTTGGGTCTATGCGAGTCTATGGAGATAAAAAAACAGGGCTGAGGACAGCTTGCAACTCAGACAGGGAGGTTGAAGCAGTGTCGTGACTGTTCGATCATGACAGTTGGATTCCTCGGATCCTGACGAACGTGTAGGAAGAAACGGGATCGATTTTGGTCGCCGAAGGCGGAAGAATGGACCAAGACTGGTCCGTAGGTCGCATGACCCGGTTCTAGAGAACCAGGTTCACCTAGACTGAGGTTAGGGGTGAAATGACGTCATCATGTCAAATTGACACGTGTCAAATGTCAGATGACGTCACTGCTGACATTAGCTATGACATCAATGCTAACGTCAGCGATGGACGTCACTGCTCACGTCAGCGATGAAGTCACTATTGACGTCAGCGTTCACTTTTTGGTCAATGTTGACTAGCCACCTTTTACCTGTGCGTGGGATGCATGAGCATGTATTTTGAGGTGGGACCATGACCATTTTAAAGGTTTTGATGATACTAATCCAATGGTGGTGGTGTCGAGTCGATTGGAGATCGTTAGGTTGGCCAAATTGGGATTTAAAGCAAGAGAAGCGTGTCTGGACACGTTGACTTTTTCGGGAGTGTTAGTGGTTCTTGATTAGGACTTGCTGATAGAAATTTTACCAAGCACAAAAGATGTACTAGGAAAAATCTGTACGTGTAATAAACTTTGCAAGTGCACAAAACGTGTAGATAGTATAGATGCAAGCAAAGGTCGATCCACGACGACTTGCTCAATGATATCCAATTTCATTTAACTCAATTGACTTAAGTGAAGTAATTAAATACAATTGTGGGGGGGGGGGGGGGGGGGGGGGGGGTTGTTACGTTTTATGAATGAAATAAATTAACTAATAATAACTAACTAAGTCGAGCTAAGGTTTCTATCACTTTTACCAATTATAGTTCCGTTAGATTTCCTTGATAGATTACTATGCATGTATCTGAATTAAGTGCCAGTTGCAGGGGTCCGGCTAAGGTTCACCCCACACATATTATCTTCTCTTAGATTGCATGTTTAAGCGTGATGTGTCCGCCCTTAAACAACTATTGCCGATGATGCGTGATAATGCATGAAACATAAAGAAGATTTAATGACACTACACTGTCCCTAGAAAAGTGATGTGCAGACCTAGGAAGTCATGAGTTTAGATAACGAATAAGATTCCCCCTCTTAAACGTGATGCCATAAATTGCAGGGTGAACACAAACATCAAGGTGATCCGTCAAGCAATTACATCGACAATTATACACAAATAAGGTAGCTAAGTTTATAAGCATAATTGAGTTCATAAAGCGCAGTAATCCAACAAATCCAGGCATTCATAGGCAATCATAATCAATAGCCAGAAATCAAACACGAACTAACATGGCTAGGGCTTCAAGTAACCCTAGCCCTAATTACACTACTCAAACATATTCAATAAAACAAGCACATAAATAAAGGTGCACAAATATAAATAAAGCAAGAAATAATAAAAGGACAATGATTAAAAGAGATGAGGAAAACTCCCTCAAGGTAGACGTGCTGATTTGAAGATGCTTGAATTATAAAGAGTGCTTGAATTAATTACAAAACTCTAAACTAAGAACATGGATTGAAGTACGAATTTTGACAGAGTTTTTGGACCTTCAAGAGGTAAAATCGGCCCCAAAAAAACAATGATAAAAGATCTATTTAACCCCAAACACCTGCCATAACATCTCCCTCAAAGAAAAGGGAAACAGCCCCAAAAGAAAAGGGAAAACAGCCCCAAACAAGGAGGAAAACTACTTGTTTTTGTGAAAAACCATAGTTGGCCGTTTTTTGTATCCTTCTTGCACAAGGAGTCCCTTTCCTTCCTTCTTTCCACTTATTGACTTTATCTTTGACTAGGAATACATTTAATGCTATCCTAAATCAGATTACATTGCCTAAAATAAAGGAAACATGATAAATTGCGGCTAGGGAAGTTAATTACCCTAGCCATGTACAAGATGGTTTCTTAATTGCCAAGAAACTTCCTTTTCCTTGTTTCTTGCCTCTGTAACTTCAAGATTTGATTAGGAATATAATTAAGTCTTCTTATCCAAGTCAATCCATGTCATTCATCATTGAGAAAGGTAGGAAAATTCGTCCAAAGTTACTTGATGCACAAGTAAACCCCCTAAAACACCTTTAACCGCATTTTGTGGGCTTCTAGGGGCTAGGCCGTGACTTTTAGGGTCTTGGTGGATCTTGGTCATGTAAATGGGAGATGATGAGACCCTTTATGAGTCCTTGATGAGTCCTTAAAGATTTATCCTTGGAAAGATCACATTTCATTGTAAAACATGATTTAAACCACAACTAAGCAATCTGCACAAACTTTACAAAAGAGATCATTTTCTCCTATTGTGTTGAATGATTATAATCAAAAGATAAGTAAAAGGGATAAGAAATACCAATGAAATGATGCTTAATTTGTGACTTATCACTTGTCTAGATTGGCAGTAACCTTTGAGTGTGTTTTAGACAGGTCCGAATGACCAGAGAGGTAGGATTAGCTAGGAAATGCTTATGGTACGCGCATCGAGACGCATCTTGGACAATCTGTGAGTTTACTTTGTTTTATGAATGTCATGCATGCATAAATGTTTTATATGTTTTATGAACATGATTTGAGATGCCATGAGTGCATGTGTTTTAAAAATGAATTGTTTGGTATTTTTGTCCGAAAATGCGTTATTGCACGTAGTTCAAGATTTTAGTTTTATATGATGTTTACACTGTGGCCGAGTATACTACGTACTTGTGTTTTATGTTATTTCGTAGGTTTCACGGAGATGCATGAAACTGAGCAACTTATTTATGATTTTGGAGGATTTTACGGATATGCGTGAAATCGATATTCGGGCACGAGTCCTAGTTGAACGATGATTTGAAAGTGGTTTGAAAATGAGAAAATGGTTTTCGGATTTGGAAATATCTTTCGAGCATATGACCCAATTGATTTGAAGTTTAACTTAGAGTATTATCAAACATGAGAAAAGTCGGGCTACGACCCAGTTACGAGATTTCGAAAGATATTTCGGGCATGAGACCCGGTTGTGAATTTGATAGGATTCGAGGAATCCTGGAGTATATTTCAGGCATGAGACCGAGTTGTAAATTTGATAGGATTCGAGGAATTCTATGTGTGATACTACGGGTTAGAGTCTCGTATGATCTCACACGCCCCATCCCAATCCCCCATAGATTAATGCGGGATGAGACATGTTCCCGTCTAACACACGTGCCACCCGAGGTAACGCGTGGGCAAGACAAGGTATAACCCGAAATTCTGAGCCTAATGGGCCTCCAAAGTGCACCAGGATCAACTGAGGAATGTGAGGTATCAATATTTACCACAGTCCGCATCTGCTATCAACAACATGAAGGGCATTAAAAACCATTAAAAAACTGTGAGTGGACGAAAATAAATAATTTAATAAAACACATTTCATAAGAAGACATTTATACCCTTCACTGAAAACTATGCATGCATACAAAACCAAATTCAAACATAATAAAAATCATTTAGAAAACCAAATTCATTTCCTTTTCTCAAATCATTAGGGCTTTAGCCCAAAACCATAAAATAAATAAGGTATCGGAACTCAGCCCAAAACCTTAAAACACCGAAATCCGTAAATCCAAATCCAAGTCCATGTGGGCCACTACCCAAATCCATAAAAAGGTAAATAGCATTTCATAAATTCAATAATTCACGTTTACCAAATACCCATCCTCGGCATCCCAGATGCCTACCGTCTCAGACGCTTGACGTCCCAAACGTCATATATATCACGGCTAAGCAACGCGTGCTGCTTGGGGTCTCTCCGGGTCCATATCTCTGACATCTCAGATGTCTGATTTGATGACCCGTCCCGAATTAATGGGATTAATTAAGGATTAATGACGGATTAGCGAGACTAAACATGAATTAGACGAGGATTAGCAGACGAGCAGGGCGAAATGATGATTTTGCCCCTGAAATGGGAGAATCATTGACTATTCATTCAGGCGGTCAAATAGACTTTGGACGATGACTGTGACGTATTTTGGAACGTCACGAGTTCATAGACAGGTGGCATGCTCGATTCCGACGTTCGAGGAAGAAGTTATGATCTTCGGAAGTTCAGGGACATTTTGGTAATTTAGTTGAAAAAGAGCAAATAGTTGACTTTTGACCTAGGAGGTCCGATGGCCGAGGGTCGAGAACCGTTACATAGATCAAGACGATACGAATCCGTAGATAGGCGGCACGTCAAATTCGGACGTTCGACGGAGAAGTTACGGTTCACGGATGTACGAACGTACGATTGCACAAAATTCAAGACGGGTGCTTTTTGGAATTAAGTGCGGCCCAGATATTTCTACGCTTCCCAATGGATGAGTAAGAAGTGTCACTCATCCACTAGACATCACTTTTCATTCATGCATCTCCCATTCCTCTTCATCGATCATTTTATTTGTTTCAACCAAACCCAAACCCGATCAACCCCTATCCAAACCCTTACCCCATATGATCTTATCTGAGGGACCTGGAGAGTGAGAGGAGGCTGGGGAGCTGAGGACGGTGGCAGGAAGTTGTCTGGACCGCCGTGCACGGCGGTGGTGGCCAAGAAAACCCGATTGCTCGGTAAGACCCAAATCTTCATATATTTTGATTTCGACGTTATGGATAGCTTAGGATGATTAGAGATTGATTTTTAGGTTACTAGGATGATTTTGAGATGATTTTGAGGATGGTTCACTACTGAGAAGGCCCTAGGAAAAACTCGAAAAACTTGAACTGTTAGGGAAAAATTAAACCGTGGGATTTAGATGGGTTTTCTTAGGTTCCTTGATTAGAGCAGATAGGAAATGAGAAAATACAAATTTTGGGATTGGATTGGAAGCAAACGGGCCAAAATTGGGTGAGGAACCAGGCTGGACCGGTCACGCCGGTCCAGGTGAACCAGTGAACCGGCCGGACCCGGTTCAGCCCCTAGAGAAGATGACTGCACAGTGGGCGCGTGAGGCCCACATGCAGTGCATACTTGGGGCGCATGAGGGCGTGTGCTCCCTCCTTTGGGGAAAGTTCCAATACGTGAAATCATCTATTCGATGTAACGAACATTTTGGGACTGGTTTCGTGTCAATCAGACATCGTTTCGACATAGTTCGGGTTGTCCGAAGGTTTAGGTTTTCATTTAAAAATAGTTAAAAATTCCGAAAAATTACGGAGCTTTACTGAGGGGTTATATAAGTAGTTAGTAACCCTATAAATTAATTTGGACAAGTTCGGGAATCCCGGAGGTGACATTTGGCCGGGGAGACGCTTATGGCATGCGTATCGAGGCGCGACTTCAGACAGTCTGTGAGTGGACCCTTCTTTCGAAATTAATGCATGCATAACTGTGTTATAAGTGTTTTAATACATGTTTTGTGATTCCATGAGTGCATTTGTTTGTGGTAGCCTAGGATTTACGTATTTTCACGTATTTCGAGATTTCCGATTTTATACGATGCATATACGTGCTAGGTTTTCAATGAGGGTTTCATAAATGGATTTTGGATTTGGAAATATGAACTCGGGCATGAGGCCCATTTGATTTTGACGAGAAATCGGACCGAGGGTCCCATTGATTTATGATCCGGGCTTGAGGCCCATTTGGTTATAATATCGGGCTGGAGGCCCAGTTGACTGTAGTATCGGTCTTGAGGCGCTATTTTTTGTGAAATCAAGCTTGAGGCTCCGTTGCTTTATGATTTCGGGCTAAGGGTCCAGTTAGTCGTGGTATCGAGCTTGAGGTCCTGTTGATTGTAACATCGGGCTTGAGTCCCAGTTCAGTTTGTGAAATGAGAATTCGGCCATGAGGCCCTGTTGAATTGTGGATTTAGGCCGAGTCCTGTGAAATGAATTTGAATCGAATTCGAGGAATCCTGTTGAGATAAATCGTGTATGAGACCAGTTGATAATTGTTTTGAGAAAGAAAGAAAGAGTTTTGAAAATGAATATGAACCCTCCATATGATTTATATGGTCTCCTCCAGACGTCGACCAGGAGAGTCACGATCCTCAGACCATAATGGGTATCCCCGTAGGGATCCCGTTCCATGTGTTAGAGTTACGAGATATGATGTGGTCCCTGACCAGATTCCGGAGAGATGTGTGGATTAGATCCCGAGATTGAGCCTCCAGATGGCGAATTCATGGGAGAAGACTCAGAGTGAGACCCCGAGTAGTATAGAGATGATATCGTGACATTTATCGGGGATGTGCTCCCTAGGGGCTATGTGCTCCGAGTTGGCATCTTCTCAGAAGTGCCTCGGATGGGTTATACGTATATTGATATGTATGTGGTTTAAGAAAGTGATTTGGGGGCGGAGACCCTGTATTGTATGTTTTGGTATTTCACTGAGAATGATTTGGGCTGAGTTCCCACATGTATTGATTTATGATTTTACGAGGGTGATTTCGGGTCGGGGACCTAAAAAGATTTATGGTTCAAGAAGTTTTATGGGAACCGGCATGAACCCTTGAAAGGTTTTATGGGTCATTACGGTTTATGGGGACTGGGCATGAACCCTTGAAAGGTTTTGAATATGTTTGAAAAATTGTTTTATGAACGTTTTGGTCAACGGTTTTTGAATGAATGCATATCCTTTTAGTGAAGGGCATAAATGTCTTCTTGTGAAAACGTTTTCATTGAAATGTTTATTTTGTCCACTCATAGTTTTCGTGTTTTATTGTCCTTCAGGTTGATCGCAGATGTGGGCTGTAGTAGAGACGAGACATCACACTCCTCCTCCTACGATCCTCGCGTACTCAGGAAGCCCCGGTGAGGGCTACAGTTGGAATTTTCCCTGGTTCGTGTCAGACGAGATCAGGTGCGTCCCACGTTAATCCCGGGGGATTTGGGACGGGTCTTGACATCTGACGTCCTAGAAGTCTAATCATAACAATCCTGCTCCTGAGTCACTATATGCTTCGGTCGCTCCCTCGTAGGCAATGCGCCTGTCTACTCCAATGTCCTAGACATGGAGTGAGACCTATCCACATATCCTCATCTCAGGATGGTAAATGCGAAACACCCTTTTTAAAACCATTTCAAACATTTCAAAATATCTCAAAGGGACCATGCCTGGAATTTCCATGAAATCATCATAAATCCACGAATCCAAGTACTCGAATCCAAATCTATTTCCAAATCCATTTTGGGTCCCCGACCCGAAATCACATTTATAAAACACAATTGGGCATCATGCCCGAATCCGTAAACCAACTGGGTCTTAGCCCGGTATCTCATTAAATCAAATGGACTCCAAGTCCGACAGTTTCCAAATCAAATGGGTCTTATGCCTGAGTTCATCTTTCCAAAGACATTTTATAAATCACAATTGGGACTCATGCCCGATTTTCAATCAACTGGGCCCCCCACCAGAACTCATTCAAATACCCGTACGTATAAACACAATATAAAACTAGAAACTTTGAAATACGTGCATTGAAGGAAATCATAAATACCACAATCATATTATCACAAAAAACGTATAAAAATCATATAAAACAGTTATGCATGCATCATCTTTATAAAACAAAAGTCCACTCACACACCGTCCTAGCTACCGCCTCAATACGCATGCCATATGCCCTTCCGGCTAGTCCACCATCACTGGGACTCTCGGACCTGTCCATATCACACCCGAAGGTCACTAACTATGTCAGGACCCGTCCCAATCCCCCCAGGATTAACGAGGAACGCTCCTGATCCCGTCTGACACGGAGTGTACGACCAGGGAAAATTTTAACCTTTAGCACGACCAGCTTCCAGAGTACGCCAGGATCCGGAGGAGGTATGTGATGATAGGACCCACCCCGATTATCACCTCGATAATCGGAATGAATCCTGCTCCCGTCTGACAACCGAACATGAATGACCCAAATAACCATAATAATTACATCACATAAATTGTCAGACCATGGAGAACGTACGATACAACATACTGTACAACACGTCAACAGTACCACAGAGCATAGTTAACAGTACAAGATAAGGATAAAACCCTACTCTGTGAGCTAACTACACACGCAACAGGAAAACTTTATGTCTCTACCTCTGCCTCGGCGTTAGCCCCAAAACTCGCACCACGACGTACAATCATGTAAAGCAGAAATATCATAATCATAAGCATAAAATCATGTATGGAAACATGAAACGAGTAAGTAAAAATCTTTATGCATGCTCGGTTAGAAAACAAAAGTCCACTCGCTAAGTCCGAACGCGTCAATCGTGTCCTGCATGCTCCCCAGACTCCTCAGGAATGTTCTGGCCTGTCAAAGATCATAATTTCGGGTCACAAATACTTCCATTAAGCTTACATTAATTTTCCCAATTTTTCAGGATTTTTCAGCGTAATTAAATTAAAACCCTAAACCTTCGGACACTCAAAACTATCCTGAAACGACGTCCGATCGACTCGAAACTTGTCTCAAAATGTTCGTTACATTGAAAGGATAAAATAATATGTTGACCTTGACCGGAGATATTGCCTCACGCGCCCTCACGCACCGCCCAAAGGGGTTGCGCATGAAAGTCACGCGCCCTATACAATACTGCTACAGTATCACCTGCTTCACCCGTTTCTCTGCTAAATGGGTTATGAACCCCCGACATGACCCGGTTTGTTTTCCTTCAATTCGACCCTAATTCTTTCGATACTTCCACCGAATTCCATCTATTCTATCTCAATTTAGGTTCCCCGTCATTAATTACATGAATCAAACCCTTAATCCATCATTTTCCCAATGAATGTTCAAACGGTTTTCAACTTCAAATCTCGCTCAATTCGTCTTAGTTTTCTAATTAATTGATACAGAAGCATCGTGAGTTTGTAATGAACATTCTGACATAATCAATTACACAATTTGGAACTCCAGTTCTCGTACTCAACCTCGATTTTTCAAGAAATTGGAACTCCAGTTCTCGGTCGAAACAAGGTCAAGCTCCTTCGATTTGTGTGTGGTTGGAGTCGAAATAATCTCAGAAAGCTGTTTTTAATCTCAATTTGGATCCTTTCAGGTTACAAATTGAAGTTTGAATTTTCACTCCAACTTTCCAGTTTTCACGATTCTGGGTCTCTCTCTCTATTCTTGATTTTCTTTTGTATCTTAGTCTCTCAATTCTCTCTCCAACGTCTCTGTTTACTCAGTCCCTCACATTGGTTTAATTCGTATCAATTAACTTATCACCTGGAAAATACTCACCGTTTGAAATTGAAACGGTGCTCTATTTTTCCAAACACACACACCTGTGTACTCACTCACCCACAGCCGACAGCCACTCATTTGTTCTTCCTGGTGACATGTGTTACATAGGGACTAAGGGGCAGTGAAATCTCACAAATTAATCCACGGTTGTGCAAATGACTATTTTACCACTCCTTAACACAATTACCAAAATGCCCTTCATTGTTCTAGAGCCATAACATATTCATCCAAAGTCCGATTTCGGCGTGCCGCCTATCTACGAACTCAAGGAATCGAGACCTACCTAATTTTCCTTAAATTACGTGAAAAACACATGTCATGTAAAAAGTAAACTTTCACCACACTATTTACAAGAGTTAAAACATCATTTTACATATTATTTTATAAATTTACATTATTTGGGTTTCTGGGGCGTTACAACCTCCCCCCTTAAGAAATTTCGTCCCTGAAATTTCAGTGAAAAAAATACGGATACTGCTCTCGCATGTGTGTCTCGGGTTCTCATGTGGCCTCTTCCATGTTCTGATTTCTCCAGAGAACCTTTACTAGGGGAATAGTCTTTCGACAAAGCACCTTATCCTTTCGATCCAAAATCTATATGGGCTGTTCCTCAAAGCTTAAGTCTTCTCTAAGCTCAGTGGGTTGTTCATCTAGTACATGAGATTCATCATACACATATTTCCGCAGCATCAGTACTTGAAATACATCGTGGACCTTGGAAATTTCTGGAGGTAGTTCTAATTTGTATGCAACCTGGCCAATCCTCTCAACAATCTCATATGGCCCAATTAAACGGGGGCTCAATTTCCCTCGCCTGCCAAATGGCCTTATGCCTTTCCAAGGAGATAACTTCAGAAATACCCAATCTTCGACTGGAAAGTCAAGATCTCTAATCCGACGGTCCACATAGCTCTTTTGTCTATCATGGGCTGTCTTGAGTCTATCTCGGATGAGTTTAACTTTCAACGTCGTCAATTTCACCAATTCAGATCTAGACAATTGTCTTTTGCCTACATCAGTCCAACACAAAGGGGTTCTGCATTGCCGCCCATATAAGGCTTCGTAAGGCGCCATCCCAATACTTTCTTGGTAACTATTGTTATATGCGAATTCCGTCAATGGTAAATGTGACCCCCAAGTACCCTGGAATTGAAAAACACAGGCTCTCATCATATCTCCCAAGGTCTGGATGGTCCATTCCGACTGCCCGTCTGTCTGAGGGTGGAATGACGTACTAAAATGCAATCTTGTCCCAAAAGATTCCTGTAAACTCTGCTAGAATCTGGATGTAAATCGTGGATCTCGGTCTGATACAATAGAGGCAGGAGTTCTGTGTAATCGTATAATCTCATTAATGAATAATCTGGCATACTGTGTCATCTGAAAGTCTTCCCTTATAGGTAAGAAGTGCGCTGATTTGGTGAGCCTATCCACAATCACCCAAACTCTGTCGTGGCCTCTGGGCATCCTAGGCAGTTTAAACACAAAATCCATCGTTATATGATCCCATTTCCATTCCGGGACATGAAGTTGTTGCAATACTCCATAGGGTCTTTGCCTCTCTGCCTTCACCTGCTGACATATCAAACACTTACTAACATATTCAGCGATTTCCTATTTCATACCCGGCCACCAATAATGTTCTCGAAGCGTACGTTACATTTTAGTCCCACCTGGATGCATAGCATACGCCAAACTATGGGCCTCTTCTGGAATCTCCTTCTTCAATGTTACATCTCCAAGTACATATAACCAAACTTCCTTTATTAAGGCTCCATCATCTCTAACTATATAATCCTGCCGTTCCCCTGCTTCCACTTCAATTTGAAGAATACATAAGCTAGGATCTTGGAATTGGGCATCAATGATCTGATAAATTAGGATTGGTTGCACCTGGAAAATAGCTAGGAAAACACCTTGGCTATCAAGTCCCAAAATAACACCAATTTTACGGAGTTCAACCAATAGGGGCAAATGGATCATCCGCAGATGTGCCACAAAATGTACTGATTTCCGACTCAATGCATCAACTATCACATTAGCTTTTTCAGGATGGTATTGATAGAAGATTTATCAACCAAGAAATTATGAATGATAACTCATAATGTAATACTTTGCAAGTACACAAAATTGTAGGACGAGTATAGTAGGTTTGCAAAGGTCGATCCATCGAGGACTTGTTCAACGTGAATCCACTTAGTTTGGAATGAAACAACTTGAGAAAAAGTACAAGTGCAAAATTATGAAAACAAGTGCAAAATGATGAAAAACTTGATTTGAAAGTTGATTGGATGATTATGACGAATTAGGACATGTTATCCACCTTTACCAATTATAGTTATCCTTAGATTTCATTGATTAGATTAATTATGCATGTATCTGAATTAAATGCCCATGCAAGGGTCCGAGTAAGGCTCACCCCACACATTTATCTTCTCTTAGATTACATATTTAAGAGTGATGTACCCGCCCTTAAACAACTATTACCGATGGTGCGTGATAATGCATGAAACATGAAGAAGATTTAATGACACTACACTATCCCTAGTAAAGTGATGTGCAATCCTAGGAAGTCATGAGTTTAGATTACGAATAAGATTCCCCCTCTTAAACGTGATGCTACAAATTGCAGGGTGAACACAAACATCAAGGTGATCCGTCAAGCAATTACATTGACAATTATACGCAAATAAGGTGATCAAACTTACAAGCATAATTGAGTTCATGAAGCATAGTAATCCATCAAATCCAAGCATACATAACAACCATAATCAACAACCATAAATCTAATTATAAACTAACATGGCTAGGGCTTCAAACAACCCTAATCCTAAAGGAAACTACTCACGCATAACTAAGTTAACAAACATCATAATTGAATGCATAAAAACTTAAAGAGATTGGGATTACGAAACACGAATACTAAGATGAATGATGCGTGAGAGAAGTGGCACACACACTTCTTCTTCTCCCAGGCTTCATGTCAAAAAGAAAATGCAAGACTTGAATCCAAAAGCATGAACAAAAGGGTAAATTGCGACTACTTTGTGTATAAACTTTAAACAGAAATTTTTTGCAGAGTTTTGGGACCTTAGGAGGTAAATTGGACGTCCAAAAACATTGAGAAAACATCTATTTATATCCCCTAACACCTGCCTTAACATCTCCCTCAAAGAAAAGGGAAAACAACCCTTAAACAAGGACGAAAACTCCTTGTTTTTCTGAAAAACCATAGTTAGCCGTTTTTTGTGTCCTTCTTGTACAAGGAGTCCCTTTCCTTCCTTCTTTCCACTTTTTGACTTTATCTTTGACTAGGAATTCAATTAATTCTATCCTAAATAAGATTGCATTGCCCTAAAATAATGGAAACATGATAAATTGCGGCTAGGGAAGTTAATTTACCCTAGCCATATACAAGACGGTTTCTTAATTTCCAAGAAACTTCCTTTTCCTTTTTTCTTGCCTCTTTAACTTTAAGATCTGATTAGGAATATAATTAAGTCTTCTTATCCAAGTCAATCCATGTCATTCCTCATTGAGAAAGGTAGGAAAATTTTTCCAAAGTTGCTTGATGCACAAGTAAACCCCCTAAAACACCCTTAACCGCATTTTGTTGGTTTCTAGAGGCTAGGCCGTGACTTTTAGGGTCTTGGTGGATCTTGGTCATGTAAATGGGAGATGATGAGGTTTTTGAGTCCTTGATGATTCCTTAAAGATTTAGCCTTGGAAAGATCACATTTCATTGTAAAACCTGATTTAAATCTCAGCTAAGCAATCTGCACAAACTTCACAAAAGAGATCATTTTCTCCTATTCTTTGAATGATTATAATCAAAAGGTAAGTAAAAGGTATAAGAAATAATTTTGAAATGGTGCTTAATTTTTGACTTATCAGGTATTCAATCATGCAGTCATAATCCTTAATCAGTTCCAACCATCGTCTTTGCCACACATTTAATTCCTTCTGTGTGAACAAGTACTTCAAACTCTTATGATCGGTAAAAAGTCTAAATCTTGCACCATATAAATTATGTCTCCAAATCTTTAGGGAATGTACCACTGCAGCTAGTTCTAAATTATGGGTAGGATAGTTGCGTTCATGAGATTTCAACTGGCGGGAGGCATAGGCAATCTGTCAGGGCCCACCCCTAATCCCCCGGGATTAAGGACGAAATACTGCTCTCGTCTAACTTACGTATGACACGAAGGCTAAACTGACGTCCAACCCCCATGTGACACTTAAGTCGGACAAGGGACTTTCGATCCGACCGTCCAAAATACTTCCGAACTTCTCAGAGTGCACAGAGTCTACTGTGGATCGTATGTGTGATGTCTCCGTCTCTCACGACCGACAGGCCGTGCCGCAACAACCTGGAGGGTATTGAAAACACGAAAAGACTGTGAGTGGAAAAAAATAAAGTATAATTTAGAAAACAGTTCAATAAAACAATTACATTTTTACCCTCCACGTAAAAACCAATGCATGCATATCCATTCAAGTTATGAAACCATTTATATCAAAAAACCATCCACGAAAACCTTGTTTATCAAATCGTGTCAAACCCGTTATTCAAATCCATTCCTCAGCCTCAAATCAATCTCAAATCCGGGAACTCAGTACCAAAGCCATCGAAAACCATTTCATCCGGGCCACTGCCCAAAACATCGGAAAACCTTGTTGAAAACCATATCATATTTTCATTCACCGAACCTGCTGGATCTATCCAAGTCTTTAAACTCCCGATTCTTTAAACTCAATCGAGGCCTCAATATAATCCGAGTCTTTAAACTCCCGAGTCTTTAAACTCAATCCGGCCCCGTCCCCCGTCAAACATAATCTGGGTCTTTAAACCCAATAACCAGATCCAGCAAATCCAATCCAAAACCATCTGAAAACCATTTTCCATTTCCGAATCCGAATCCGCAATCTCATCAGGATCCCGAATCCAAACCCAGAACTCATATCCATCTCCTTTCCAGATCCGGGTCCGCAACCATCATTCCATAAGCCGGCATCCGGAATAACCATTCCGAACCCAAACCCGGAAATCCACTTTCAAGTTCCAAATCGAATTCTGAATCGTCATTCGGAAATCAGATTCCAAAACACGAAATCACATTTCTCAAAACCATTGTTCTGAACTGGGCCTCTAAGCCCGAAGTCACCTTCCAAAATCCTTTTTGTTTCATTGAAATCAAATCGTATTTCAAATCCCGAAATCAATTCAATAAAACTAGGTTCAAATCACAATATTCATCGAAACCTCATAAAACGTGGAATTCTGTAATTTCCTCGAAAAATGTGCAAAACCGTAGACCATCAAGATCATAAATCAAATCATATAATCATGTATATAAAACATATAAAAACATATATGCATGCATCAAGAGTTAGAATGCAAAGTCCACTCACAGACCATTCCGACGTCGCCTCGATAAGCGTACACTTACACCGTCCCCGGCCATTCCGCTATCCTCAGCTTTCCCGAACCTGTCCAAAGCCCATAACGAGGTTACTAACTACTTTATTAAGCTTTTACTTAATTTCTCCAATTTTTTTTCGGATTCTAAACGTAGCTAAACGGGACCCTAAACCTTCAACCTCTTAGAACTAACACGAGACGTCGTCTGATTGTCCTGAAACTTCTCCCAACATATTTGTTACAACGATTAGGCCAAAAGCTATGTTGGAAGGTTCCCCAGAACAGCCACCACGCGCTCTTACTTGCCGCCCAAAGTGGCTGCGCGTGGGCCTCACGCGCCTGTACACAGAGCACTGTTCATCGTCTTCTTCGATGGTCAGACCGGTCTGAACCGGCCTGACCGGTTCTCCGTCACTCTCCATCCATTTCTGTTCCTTTCAACTCCCCTAGCTTCCTCCTACCCTAAGCAATCCATTCCCCTACTCCAAACACAACATCACTGCCTAAATCTCATCTTCCCAACTCGAAACAGAAACCCGTCCAAATCCCTTATTTCGATTCCCAGCCAACCATGCATTCCCCCGTCACGGCTTCACAACCAGAAGCTTCCTAGGAACCTACTGAGTCCATTAGAACTCACGAAACACCTCGACTCGACCCCAAACGCCACGACTTAATGTTTGAACCTAAACTGGAAAACAGAGCAACCAGGGAAATTCAAGAGATAACCTGCTTGTCGACCGCCGCCGTGCTCGCCGCTGCGTTCCCTGGAGTTAACAGAGCCATCCTAGCTTCCCCTCGAGCCCAATTGGATCAAATTGATCACTGATGCTTGCACCACACCCTCGACACCTCTCTGTTTCCCTGAGACACTCGCGCACTCCTCACACACAAACACTCACCTCTCAGTCTTCTCAACACAACCCTGCACTCTCAACCTCCCTGATCACACTCACACACTCACAAGGATCACACCTCCCTATAATTGATCGATTCTCACCCTCTGCTAGTCTCTGTTTCACCTTCTTTCGAGTGCACGACTCATACACAACACGTTTAAGTTTTTTCCAGTGCAACCTAGAACCCACTACACACACCCCACGTGTCCACAATCCCATGGTCCCATCTCAAAAAATCTAATCACACACTGCACACTTGTCCTCATCTCTTTTGCACAAATCCCAAGGCACCAAAAGACCAAAATGCCCCTTGTGAGTCCAAATTACCATTTTACCCTTCGCCGTTCTAGACCCGTATCTCACTCGTCCGACGTCCGATAAAAGCATGCCGCTTATCGTTGTACTCAAGATGTCGAGACCTATCTAACGGTCCTTGGTCTACATGAAAACCAAAAGTCCAGCAAAAGGTCAACAATTTCCCTCTATTTAACCAAAATTACGGTAACGCCCTTAACCTTCCGAACACCATAACTTTTCCTCGGATTGTCCAAATAGGACGTGCCACCTGTCTAATGACTCATGACGTCCCGAACTACGTCACAATCATCGGTCAATGCCCAATTGACTGTCTGAACTAAAAGTCAACAATTTACCCAAACTATGGGAAAAATCGTCATTCTACGCCCAATGTCCAAAGTAACCCACGAAACACCGAATAACTCAGCTAATCCGTCACTAATCACTTCACTAATCCCGACTCCCGGGACATGTCGTTGCACAATCACCTTCCCATGTTCCATTAACACACACCCCAAACCTTGTAAGGATACATCGCTGTACACTTCGAATTCCCCACTATCATCCGGAAGGGTCAATATAGGAGCGGATGTCAAATTTTTCTTCAATTCCTGAAAACTTCGCTCATAATCCTCATCCCAAACAAATCTGACTCCCTTCCTCATCAGCTGTGTCAATGGGGCAGCAATGGTAGAAAATCCCTCTACAAAACATCTGTAGTAACCAGCTAACCCTAAGAAACTTCTGGCCTTGGTGACTGTCTTTGGTTGTTCCCAATTTTCTACTGCTTCAATATTTTGGGGATCTATGCTAATTCCTTCAGCTGAAATCACATGTCCCAAGAAACTAACACTAGTCAACCAAAATTGACACTTACTAAGCTTTGCATATAACTGATTCTTCCTTAGGGTATTACGCACCATCCTTAAGTGTTTTTCGTGCGCCTTCGCACTCTTTGAGTAGACTAAGATGTCATCAATGAAAACAATAACAAAATGATCCAGGTATGGCTGAAACACTCGGTTCATTAAATCCATAAACGCCATTGGTGCATTAGTTAAACCAAATGGCATCACCAGGAACTCATAATGACCATACCGGGTTCGAAAAGTTGTTTTGGGTACATCCTCTTCTCTAACTCGCAATTGATGATAACTAGAGCGAAGATCGATCTTGGTAAAGTATCGAGATCCTCTCTGCTGATCAAACAAGTGATCGATCCGAGGTAGTGGCTATTTATTCCTGATTGTCACCTTATTTAATTGTTGGTAATCAATGCATAACCTCAAACTTCCCTCCTTCTTCCTTACAAACAAGACCGGAGCTCCCCACAGAGTCATACTTGGTCGAATAAACCCCATATCTACCAGCTCTTGCAACTGTACCTTCAATTCTTTTAGCTCAGCTGGCGCCATACGATAAGTTGTCTGGGAAATGGGTTGCGTACCTGGAAGAAGATCAATAAAGAACTCAATATCTCGATGGGGTGGTAATCCCGGCAAATCCTCCGGAAAACATCTAGAAACTCCTGCACAATCGGACTGTCCTTCGCTTTTAATGGTGCAGCACGTGTGTCAACCACATGAGCCAAATATCCCTGGCACCCTTTCCTCAACTGTAATGACCCGGACTTTCGGAAAAGGGAAAATTTGGAAAATTTGAAGAAAATGACGATTTTGCCCCTAGAAAGTGGGCGAACGGTTGACTTTTGGCTTGACCGGTCAAACAGACTTTAACCGATGACTATGACGTAGTTCGGGACATCACGAGTTCATAGGCAGGTGGCACGTCCAATTCCGACAATCAGGGAAGAAGTTATGACGTTCGGAAGTTCAAGGGCATTTTTGTAATTAGGACGAAAAGGCAGAAAATGTTGACTTTTTGATTGACGACTACTTTCACGCAATTCGAGGACCGTTAGGTGGGTCTCGATGCCCTGAGTCCGTAGACAAGCGGCACGCTGAAAACGGACGTCGGACATACGAGTTACGGGTCTAGAACGAGGAGGGGAATTTTGGTAATTTTCTGAAGGAGTGCAAAATGGTAAATTACAAGGGGACAACTGAGACTGCCGTGAATGGGTCCTGAGGGAATTCTTCAGAAACAGAGCACGGGTATGCATTTGTTTATGAAACAATTGGTTGGGCTGAGTGACTGAATTCTTTATGCTTTGGGTTCTGAAGGAACAGAGACAGAGGGCGAGCACCGTGGAATTGTTTAACACCTTAAGTGGGAAGCATGCGTGCTTGGGTCTGTGTTAAACAGCGCACAGGTTGTGTTGTTTGAGGTTGGGTGTGGGAAACAGTTGCACAGTTAACTGGGTGAATGTTTTTGAAATGGAAAACAGAGAGATTGAGACCGAGAGCTATTGATCGTCCCGTCGTGTGCTTGTGACTGGGTGTAATGAACGAGGGAAATAGAGAGAGAAGAGAGAAGAAACCAGTGAAGAGGAAATGTTTGAAGTGGTTAATAAGTGGGACGAACGTGTTAGGCTTAAAAGGATTGAAATTGGATTGAAATTGGACGAAAACCGTGATCGCCGGTTCAGGGTTGGACCGGATTACAGTGAACCGGATTGGACCAGGTTCACCAGAGGTAAGGGATGACACTGTGGTGGCCCGTGAGGCCCACGCGCAGCCCCTTTCGGTGGTTCGTGTGGGGGCGTGGCACACAATTCGAGGAATTGTTCAACATGTTAATTGATGTAATTGATGTAACGAACATTTTAGCAATGATTTCGAGTCAATCGGACAGCGTCTAGGTAGTTTTCGTGTTGTCCGAAGGTTTTAGGACTCTGTTAAAAATAGTTAAAAATTCGGAAAAATTACGGGCCTTTAGTATGAACTTTGTGAAGTAGTTTGTGATCTTTTTATGGGATTTGGACAGGTTCGGGGAAGCCGGTGATAGTGGATTGGCTGGGAACGGCGTAGGTGCACGCGTATCGAGGAAACGACGAAATGTGTGTGAGTGGACTTTGCTTTCTAAAATTTATTGCATGCATAAATGTTTCTATGATTTTTATGATTATGATTATGACTTGTGATAATTACGATTTTCGTATTTATACGTATTTTGATAGGCAAAACATAATTGCACGTATTTCGAGACTATGGTTTCTCTTATGCCTTGGTGATGGTCTGATGAACGATTTCACATGATTTGTGCGTATGATGTTTTAAGGATGTTTTGATTGTGATTGTAAGTATGACTTACGGTTTTGACACGTACTTCGAAACTATCACGGATTTACGCATTTTACGAGATTTCGAGTATTTTGTGATTTGATCATGGTTTTGATGCTTTGATCTTGGGATTTGAAATATGATTTGATTCCAGAGATTGAAAACGGATTTTAGAAAAGGTGATTTCGGGCTTGATGCCTAGGGCATAAAAGTAATTTTGATGAATGAGATTCGGATTTCGGAAACGTGAAAATGGATTTCCGGATTTGGGTTCGGAATGATGTTTCCGGATGCTAGCTTACGGAATCATTATTGAGAATTCAGATTCGGGAATGGATGACGGATATGATTGGGGATTTGAATGTGAAATTCGGACATAAGTCCTATAATGACAAAATGTGATTTTCGGATTGGTTTTGGAATTTAGATCACGATGGATCCTGATTGTTGTGATATACAAATGGTTTTCAGTTTAAAGACTCGGTTAATTGATGATGGGGACGGGCCCGGATTGGGTTTAAATACCCGGATTGAGTTTAAAGACTCGGAGTTTATAGTCTCGGTTATTATGATACCCCCTGAGGCCTATTGATTATGTTTTGAGTTTAAAGACTCGTTGATATCCCGAGAAGGCCTGATATGTGAGTTTAAAGACTCAGTAATTGATATCCAGCAAAACTGATTGACTTGTGATTTGTTGTTGATCTTTGATGTTTTCGGATGTGTTGGGCAATGGCCCGGTTTATGTGGTTTTGATGTAATTTGGATTATGTTGTGTACTTGGATTGATTCGTGATTTTGGGCTGAGGCCCCGTGTTTATGATTGCGGGCTAAGACCCGAAGGTCAAGAAAAGGAAAATGATTTGATTTTCGTACACAGTTTTCTTATGTTGAAAATGTAACGGAATGCGAAATGATTTTTGAATGCATGCATTGGTTTTACGTGGCGGGTAGAAATGTCTTTCTGTAACTGTTTTATAAACTGATTCATTTTTGTCCACTCACACCTTTTGTGTTTTTATTGACCCTCCAAGTCATGGCGCATTGAGCGAGGCTGATCGAGAGGCGGAGGCATAAGTGAGTACGTGTATGGCTATCCCTTGTTTGGCAAGTAATGAGGGTAATTTGGGAACTTCAGTCGACTTGCTAGACGGGAGCAGGAGTGGGCACGGTTATCAATGTCTCTTCGGGGGCAGTCTTGTCAATTTGGTATCAGAGCACTAGGTTGCTGATTCTGTTACCACATCATGCCTCCGAAACGTAAGCCTCGTGTGCGACCTGGTAGTGAGACGGGTAGACGAGGGTGTATGAGAGCTCGTGATAGATCTCGGACGAGATTGACCCTGAGTTGAGGGTGCGATGTTATCTAGAGTACACTGTGAACTACTGTTTGTTAGACATAGAATTGTGAGGGTGCCGGGGACGAATGAGCCCAGAGGCTAGAAAGGTTGCACAATTGAGCGAGTTGTACTCGTGATGAGATTATTCAGAGTGAATTCCTTATGTGGAATGTGTATTTAAAGAGTCTAAAATGTGATGGGATATCTCTTAGGCCTTATCAGTTGTATAAGATATGGTTGACCATTGGTACTTGCTCGGTGACTGGGTATGCCAATGATGGCATGATTGATTGGTATGAGATGGGACTCAAGAAGAGTCGAGATGTGGATGTGGGACTCAATATGAGTCAGGGTTTTGGTTAAAGACTTGAGATGAGCCATGGTAAGGTATCAAGGCTCGAGAGGAGCCAGAAAGGCTGATTGAGGAACATTTGGCACTTGGGATGCCAAGGACGGGTATAAGGTCAGATATTGTTGAGTGATTGATCTCGTTTCACTTGGTTTATTGGACTTATGGGATGCATCAGTGTCCTTAGTGACTGAGGTTCGGGCAGAGACCCGAGGGATGCAAGGATTTGGACTTAGGAGATAGTCCAGTTCAGTGGGACGCAAGTCGGGTCCACTGGGAGGTAAAGTGATAAGGGTATTGATTTAGTACTAGTTATGATTGTGAGTTGTCTTGTCACGTCATAAAGACGACGATATAGATTCATGGATATAAGTGAGATGGCATTGTTGGGATGTGATAGAGTGAGGATTGGCTCCTATTTTGACTATTGATATGACAGGCGAGGGAAGAGTTGGTGGGGCCCGTGATGGACCATAGGGGCGTGGTCAGTTGGGACCACATGCCCGGGGATTGCAATTCCTTCGTGGGGGAGCCTGAGTAGCCCTAGAGTGATGGTCTGGATGACAGGACCGCCCCCGAAGGGACATTGATAACCGTCCCCGGTCCTGCTCCCGTCTGGCAAGTCGACTGAAGTTCCCAAATTACCCTCAGTACTTGCCAAACCAGGGATAGCCACACACGTACTCACTCATGCCTCCGCCTCTCGACTAGCCTCGATCAACGCGCCACGACCTCGAGGGTCAATAAAAACACAAAAGTTGTGAGTGGACAAAAAATAAATCAATTTATAAAACAGTTATAGAAAGCGTTTCTACCCTCCACGTAAAACCAATGCATGCATTCGAAAATCATTTCACAATCCATTTCATTTCCAATATGTGAAAACTGCGTATGAAAATCAAAATCATTTTCCTTTTCTTAACCTTCGGGTCTTAGCCCACAATCATAAACACGGGGCCTCCGCCTAGAATCATGAATCAAACCCATGTACACAATATAATCCAAAAATCCATCAAACCATAAAAACCGGGCCCCTGCCCAACACATCCGAAAACATCAAGATCAACAACAAATCACAAGTCAAACAATTTTGCTAGATATCAATTACCGAGTCTTTAAACTCACAGGCCTTCCTGGGATATCAACGAGTGTTTAAACTCAGAATATAATCAATAGTCCTCGGGGGGTATCACAATAATTGAGTCTTTAAACTCAATCCGGGTCTTTAAACCCAATCCGGGCCCGCCCCCGTCATCAATTAACCGAGTCTTTAAACTCAAAACATGATCCAACAATAGCACCGGGTCTTTAAACCCAAAACCATTTGTATATCACAACAATCCAAGATCTATCGTGATCCAAATTCCAAAACCAATCCGAAATCACATTTTGTCATAATAGGACTTATTTCCGAAATTCACATTCAAATCCCTAATCATATCCGTCGTCCATTCCCGAATTTGAATTCGCAATAATGATTACGTAAGCCGTCATTCGGAACCGTCATTCCGAACCCAAACCAGAAATCCACTTTCAAGTTTCCGAAAACCGAAATCATCAAAATTACTTTTACACCCTGGGCATCAAGCCCGAAATCATCTTTTCCGAAATCCGTTTTAAACTTGAAAAAAAATCATATTTCAAATCCCAAGGTCAAAGCATCAAAACCATGATCAATTCACAAAACACTCGAAATCACGTAAAACGCACAAATCCGTAATAGTTCCAAAATACGTGTCGAAACTGTAAGTCATACTTACAATCACAATCAAAACATCCTTAAAACATCATACTCACAAATCATGCAAAATCGTTGATCAAACCATCACCAAGGCATAAGAGAAACCATAGTCTCGAAATACGTGCAATTACGTATTGCATACCAAAATGCGTATAAATACAGAAATCGTAATTATCACAAGTCATAATCAGAACCATAGAAATCATAGAAACATTTATGCATGCATTATATTTTGAAAGCAAAGTCCACTCACACACCGTCAATAACGCCCGTTTTCGCGCTACACGCGTTTCCGTAATTTCTGACATTTTCCATGAATCTCGAATCCTGTCCGAAATCATTTTTTAAACGTTAATTAACATAAACCTTCGGACCCTCGAAACAACATCGAAAAGGTGTCTAATTAATTCGAAATCAACGCTAAAATGTTCGTTACATTGTATAGGACAAAAGTCGTGTTGAACTCACCTTGAGAATCGGGCCTACGCGCCCCCACGCACCGCCGTGCGTGGCTGGGCGTGAAACTCGCGCGCCTGCTACAGTGATGCTACAGTTTTCTTCCTCACCCGACTCGCTTGGTAAACGGGTATGCGAACCGCGTGTTCTACCCTATTCAATTTCTGCCATAATCAACCTAATTTCCTCAATTACTCAATCATGTAGAATATACACTTAATTACAGGTCTATAGTAATCATTCCAATCATCACGGCCTAAATCCAACTCAATTGAACTCAAGTTCTAATAAAAGGTTCATCGTTCCAGTTTCACTAAATAGTCACTGGTTTCATCAATTGATGACTTTAGAGATGATTTTACAATTGATTTCACAAGAACTTACCTCCAATTACACGAACACAAGCTCGTGATTCCTGGAATTCGGCCGTGTCTGTTCATGGCTCCACAAGCTTCGAGCTTCGAATTTCTTGATTTGGATCGACTAAGTGGGGTTCCAGAAGACTGATTCGAGCCTCAAATTGGCTTGGGCTGGCCTACATTTCAAATTCAAAATTGAATTTGTCCAAAAATGAGTTTCGGGTTCCAGTGTATATTCTCCACTCAGTCTCCCCGTTTTTCCTCTCTAATTCATCTCTCTGTTTCTCTCCATTCCTCCCAGCAACGATTTCATTATTTCAAACCCACAATCCAAGTCACCCGTGCTCTGATCACCTGTAAAAAAAAACCAGTTGAGTGCTCTGTTTCCATTTCTAACCGCACCAAGCAATAGAGAAGTACATCTCGTGCTCTGCCTTCAGCACGCCCATGCCTCCCACTCAGTCCTCAAGGCCACTACAGATTAAACAACTCTCCCCAAAGTCACTAATTGGTTAAACAATTCACTGATCAAACATACAGGTATAAAAAATTGCACAGCACTCCCACGGTTGTTTCAAACTGTGCCTTGGAAAATTACCATTTTGCCCTCCTTCACAAAATTACCAAAATGCCCTTCCTCTTTCTAGACCCATAACTCATCCGTCCGATGTCCGTTTTCAGCGTGCCGCCTGTCTACGGACTCAGGGCATCGAGACCTACCTAACGGTCCTCGAATAGTGTGAAAATTAGTGGTCAATCAAAAAGTCAACATTTTCCCCCCTTTCGTCCTAATTACGAAAATGCCTTTGAACTTCCGAACGTCATAACTTCCTCCTCGAATGTCGGAATCGGGCGTGCCACCTGTCTATGAACTCGTGACGTCCCGAACTATGTCACAGTCATCAGTCAAAGTCCGTTTGACCGCCCGAGGAAAAAATCAACCTTCCGCCCATTATGTAGGGGCAAAATCGTCATTTTCTTCAAATTTTCCAAATTTCCCTTTTTTGAACGTCCGGGTCGTCACCCTGGATACCCATTACTTGTGGTCATGATGTAAGATTAACTAGGACGTATGTACTTGGTAGGTCCCGGGCCATCCACTCTTCCGTGTCTTGAGAATTGGCTATTGGTCGGATATGGATGTTGTTGGTGATTGGTTTTGGTATGGAAGTCATTGAACTGACTAGAGTTATCAATGTGAAACTTTGATAATAGTCATGTGGTAACCTTGGTAATCATGCATGGTAAGATTGGCAAGATTTAAGGAGGGTAGACCTATCGATGTGAGGTTACCCAGGATGACTGGTGTTATTCGCCTTGTGACGGACTTAGATTGGATGATTTGGATGTCATCCTTGGATTGGATTGGTTGATGACCCATGAGACCCCTATCGAATATGATGATTAGAGAGTGACATGTGGAGTTTAGGATTCCAGAGGTTATGTTTCAGGGAGACTCGAGGGTGTTACCCTATATGGTGATTGTGATCCCCACAACCAATAGATGGTTGAGGTATGAGGTATTCAAGTTTACTAGTCACATGTGTGGTATATGTGCCTAATGTATGAGATGTCTAGTGAGGGCTGAGGATGCCCAGATTTCTCAACCTATTGCTCAGATTTTGCCAAGATGAGAAATTGAGTCTACAATGATTTGAGTTTACATGTGGATTATGGACAACTTGATAAGTAACGGTATGATATAAGTATCCTGTATCGCAAATTAAGAGATTGTGGTTTCGTGGGAAGGTTGTGAGTAGTGACCTTAAAAAGAGAGGCCAACATGGTGATGATTTTCGGTTTTGAGTAAAAGAGAGAAAAATATGTTGTTAGGATTTGATATGGCTAAGGTTAGTAGATGGTGATACCCTTGGATAGCCATTGGACTAGTTATAGTTGGGAGATGAGGAGTCGGGTAGTCTGACCACATTTGGGTGATGTGTGGTACCATGATTGATGATTGGTTAGCTGGTGTACTTACATGTACCGATGGGCGTGTAATATATTGAACAGATGTATTAAATGCCCTCAGAGAGAGAGATATTTGAATAAGTGTTAGGTCTGATAGACCAAAGTAGGTTTGGAGAACATGAGTTGGTCTGAGATTTGTTGGAGACCACAGAGGATTGTAAGGGGGTTTTCTACGTGTTTTCTAGTTATGGTGATTGACCCAGAAGGAGGTCAGAGTTATTGGAACTGAGAACTGAGTGTTGATTGGTTGGTGTCCTCCTATGTACAGAGGAATGTGTGAGATACTGGAAAGATGTAGAGAATTCCTTAGGGCGAAACTTATGGTCAAATAAGTGTTAGTTTTGGTTGAACGAATAACGGTCGGGATTAGCGTGAATCCTAGGAAGAACAGATGTATAAGTCACTGGAAGCAAGAACTGAGATAGGATGGTTACAAGTGGAGAAATGGTGACTTAGGTTCGATCACTCACTATGACATTTTGGATTCGGTTAGTTGGGTGTTGATGCTAGTTGAACCCTCAGAAGTTGACATTCCTTGTATGAGTTGAGATCGACCCACGGGGTTGAGTATGCAGAGGTCATATACCTTTAGGAAGGGATGTACGAGTACCATATTGACCTTTAGAAATTGTAATGAAGGATAAAAAGAAAGGCCTAATGTGTGATAAGGTGATGGTCGGAATATTGAGATGACGACCACATTTTCGGATCAGGTATTACTTGGGGAGAGGATTGTCATGTTGGATAACCTAAGGATAGGTGAAATCTTGTTAGTTACGGAACTCCATAGGATTGGAGTAGTACATGATTTCTGATAACTTGGACGGTTGGCGTCCAACTGAAGGACCATACTTGGTGTATGGTGGAGTCGAGGTTAAGAGAGGGGTGTGATTTGTGATGTAGTATGAATGATTGTACTGAGTGCTTATTGGAAATAGGAAGGAATCAGGACAAAAAGGTTAAAAAATCATTATGCATATTGATCCTGGGATAGGGTTATGGTGTGATTGACCTAGTGAGGGGAATGAGTTGCCGAGTTATTGAACCATATGAGTTTATCGGCCTGGTGGCCTGATGAAAATTGTGCGGATTTAGCCATTGAATCATGTAACGAGTGGATGACACGTAAACGAGAAAATCTGACTGATTCTGGTGTATCTTGGATTGTGTGGACTCGAACATGAGCTAGACTACGTATTTCGAGCCTGTACTTGACATGACTGCCCATGGGGCAGGATTTTATATAGAGGTTGAGACTGGTTGTATGATTATATACGTTGGGTATGACTTATACCCTTTTGAGAGTGTTTCTGTTCGGGATTATCGTAGATATGTATCCTCGGGAAAATTTTATGGCTCCCACTCATTGGAATTTCTAGGACGAAATTCTTTAAGGGGGTAGGTTGTAACAACCCGGACTTTCGGAAAAGGGAAAATTTGGAAATTTTGAAGAAAATGACGATTTTGCCCCTAGAAAGTGGGCGAACGGTTGACTTTTGGCTTGAACGGTCAACCAGACTTTGACCAATGACTGTAACGTAGTTCGGGACGTCACGAGTTCATAGGCAGGTGACACGTCCAATTCCGACGATCAGGGAAGAAGTTATGACGTTCGGAAGTTCAAGGGCATTTTCGTAATTAGGACGAAAAGGGGGAAAATGTTGACTTTTTGATTGACCACTACTTTTTATGCAATTCGAGGACCTTTAGGTGGGTCTCGATGCCTTGAGTTTGTAGACAGGCGGCACGCTAAAAAAGGACGTCGGACAGACGAGTTACGGGTATAGAACGAGGAGGGGCATTTTGGTAATTTTGTGAATGAGGGCAAAATGGTAAATTCCAAGGGGATAATTGAGACTGCCATGAATGGTTTCTGAGGGAATTCTTCAGAAATAGAGCACGGGTATGCATTTGTTTATGAAACAATTGGTTGGGCTGAGTGACTGAATTCTTTATGCTTTGGGTTGTGAAGGAACAGAGACAGAGGGCGAGCAATGAGGAATTGTTTAACACCTTAAGTGGGAAGCAGGCGTGCTTGGGTCTGTTTTAAATAGAGCACGGGTTGTGTTGTTTGAGGTTGGGTGTCGGAAGCAGTTGCACAGTTAACTGGGTGAATGTTTTTGAAATGGAAAACAGAGAGACTGAGACCGTGAGCTATTGATCATCCCTTCGTGTGTGTGTGACTGGGTGTAATGAACGTGGGAAACAGAGAGAGAAGAGAGAAGAAAACAGTGAAGAGGAAATGTTTGAAGTGGTTAATAAGAGGAAATAGAGACAGTGAAGGTGATCGTGCAGTTGGTCGTGCTGAGCCGTGTTTGTGGTTTAAAAATTAAGCAGAGAGGGGGCTACCAGTAGTGGGGTGAAAGGAGGTGAAAGTGGATGAGGTGGTGGCTTGAGCACGATGGCTGCCGTGAGTGGTGGCTGGGAACGGTGGAAATAGAGACCAGAGGAACGTTTGATTTCAACGTTTTCGATTTTCCTGCAAGCCTCCTTAATGGTCCTTGAGTTGTAAACAAAAGATGTAAAAGAAAGTGAGGCAAAGGCTGTGGCAACCACGACGGTTCACGACGGCGATGTTGCGGTGAGGTTTCCGTAATTTTTATTTCGAATCCGAAATTGGTGTTTTCACTACAGGGCTTGTTGATCGATTCTGATAACGAGAACTGGTTTCTCAGTGTTGATGTTTCCTAGCTTATACACTACTATTGTAGTAATGGTAATGCACAAGTAAGGGTGTCGAACCACAGAGACTGATTAGGCTTCACAATTACCTCTAAATAACCCTATAATGACTCAATTAACTAGTGGAATTAAAAGAACTGAAAATAAAACAGAATTGTGTTTTGATTTGTGATATGTAAGGACGTTAAACTGAAATTAAAACTTTAAGTAAATGAAGATAGATAGAAAAGATTGAGAAAAGTATGGAGCTGGAAGCTAGGGTCTTGACTTCACCTATGTAACCTTGATTCTATGAATACAATGACTAAAGTACCTGATCTTCCAAACCTTCTCTAAGGATCGTTTTCACTTAAGTAAGATAGGCCATGGCATGTGGAACACTATCTAGTCCTTCTAATTGCAACCTAAGTATGGCATGTACTTTAGATTACTCCTAGAAAGCCTTTAAGTATGAGAAAAGAAATAAATATGACCAAACAGATTCAGTGGCATGGCATGTACTCACTAACCCTATTCTTTCATTCATAAATCAATTAAACTTAGGCATGGCATGTGCTCTAAATCTAACTAGGCATATGGAACCCTAATGGTGATCAAGCACTAGAATCACATATGAATCAATAATTAAAATGAATGAAACAAAGAAGAGTTTGCAGAAATCAGAATACTTCAATCATAACATAGACTGAGTTTACATGGTTACATCAAGAACCCTAGATGAGAAATTAGCTACACATGTATCTAATCAACATAAAAGCATTAATTAAAGACATGGATGCAGCAAACTCTAAGTAGAAGGCAGTCTTCTTCTCCAGAACTGAAAAGGGCTTCTTCTTCACACACAAAGATGATGGATGACGAATTTGATGAAGAAATTTTGGAGCTTTTATGATGAGAGATTGAGGTACATGGGAAAGAGATGCAAAAGGATGGAAGAGGGGAGATGGTTGTGGAATTCTTGAGGTTTTCTCACTGGAAGAGAAGGGGAATGAAAAAGAAGAGCAGATCTGATTTCTTTGTTGTGTGTAGAGGCTCCCCTATTTTGAGAGTGAAGAGGGCTTAAATAGGCAAGAAAGCATGAGGGCAAATAAGGAAAGACATGTAATCTACTACTATTCACGTGAATAGTGTCAGGTGTGCATAGTGATTCCTGAATAGTGTCTGGCCTGCATTGTGATTCCTGAATAGTGTCTGGCCTGCATAGTGATTCCTGAATAGTGACAGCTTTTTGTTTTCCACATTATTTTTCCTTGCTCCATAAGTAAGCTCTTTCAACTCCGAATTTCCTCCTTTTACACCGAAAACATTCTAATTCGACATAATGTCCAATCCAGCACAACTCTCACAAAAATTATCATTTTCTCCTATGTGATGAAAGATATTAGTAGTACATCAAAGATAATAATGCATGGAAAAATGCATAAAATATGACCTAACAAAGACCCCCAAACCTATCATTTGCTAGTCCTCAAGCAAAACAAATTACATAAGCACAATTAAATTAATGACTCGATCCTCCTATGATAGACCATTTAAACCCCTAGGTGTGCCTAGTAGGAGGAGTTTTGTCTCCTGAGGGTTTAACAGATGTGACACCCACAAACACCATCAAGACTATTGAAAAAAACAAGGGTTAAAACATTATGGAAACAAAGTAAGGTGAACCAATGAAACCTTAGTCATACCTTCACCTTCTTGAATTCACCATGCCAGCAACTAATTAGTGTGCAAGTGAACACTTTTACTCTAAGTTTCAAGGCTTCATAGGTATCATTTTCAAACCTGAAGATAGAATTCGTCTCAACTCTAAGTCTCACAGATTCACTCAATCACTCGAACCTAAGGTTTAATCTCTCCATCAAACATATGTGAGTGAAGTTATGTAATATGAAAGCAAGTATTCTCACATATGAAGTATAAGAAAAAATGGCACAATTTCAGGATAGATCTCATGAGAGAATCGAAAACTAAGAATTAGATAGAGCACATACCTCCCAGCATTCATGTCATTGCCCAAGTGATCAACATAGGTCTTAATCTAAATAGGTTGTAATGACGCTTGGTTGAGGGAAAAATGAAAAAAGGATAGGAACAACAAGTAACTTAGAATCATACCACGGGCTCTTGAAAAATTCCTTTGCACAGCTTGATGTTATTCCCAGCATCTGCTCACTTTAAGTTGAATGGAAAGAACTTTTCTCAGATCATACTTGAACTTTTTCTTTTGCTTTTTTTTTCATCTTTTTTTTTCCTTGAAGTTTTAATTCATTTAAGTTCTCTTTTCTTTTGATATGAACTTCTTTTGATCTGAGCTACTTTTGATTTTTCATAAACTTTTGATTTAACAGTGGCCATACTTTTCCTTGCATCGAATTTCCACTTTCAGCAACCTTGGCAGATTCCAAGCTATAGGGTATGGTCACAATTAAGCTAGGTACCTCAAAGAGAGATACAAAAGGGAAGGAGTGATGTAGGTTATGAAAGAAATGGCTACATGTGTTTGGCTACAAAATGGCTAATGGAGCTCACAAAGGTCGGGTTTAGAGAAGGCTTTTAGAAGGTTATGCACACAAAGCCTAGCATCACTTCAAAAGGGCTACTCCACAAATGAAGGGCATGTGATATCTGAAATTATGATAAATTCTTAGTAATCAACCAAAAATGATAATGAGATCAGATTAGAGTGAATTCGAAAGAAAGAATTGGAGCAGAAACAAATTAAACCCTCTCAAGAAAGCAAGTAGGCTCAAAACATCACAAGGGTAGTCTCCACTATTCTTCTTCATTTGTTTGATCAGGTACCTTATTCACCATGATTCTAAGAGCAAAAGAGGTCAGAAAGAACACCTAATCAGAAGACTAATCAAGGATTCCTTCTAACTGACGATTGTATGCCTTAGTTTGCATAAAGATTCCATTACAATGTTTCAACAATGCTCTAACAGACTGACTCTTTAGCACCCAAAAATTTGCAATTCCTTACCCCCAAACCTAAACTAAACATTGTCCTCAATGTATAAAATAGAAAAAATGCATGCAATGCAAAGGGAGTATCAAAGCAGAGAAAGAAAATAAGTAATTAAGTTAAAAGGCTTAAAAGATAGAACCTGGTTGGGTTGCCTCCCAACAAGCGCTGTATTTAATGTCTAGGCAAGACGTGGTTGCAAATGGGCTTAATGGAATGGAAGAGTATCCACCATATGTGCAATGGGAACACCCATATCAGACATCAAGTACGGCTTTAATCTGTGGCCATTAACTTTGAAACTGTTACCATTGCTGAGATTCTTTATTTCAACTGCTCCATGAGGATACACTTTGATCACTTTGAAAGGTCCAACCCATCTAGACTTAAGTTTACCTGGAAAGAGACGTAAACGAGAGTCATATAATAAAACATTTTGATCAGGGAAGAATACCTTTCTCGTAAGAGCTTTATCATGGTAAAGCTTGGTCCTTTCTTTGTAAATCTTTGCACTTTCATAAGCCTCATTCCTTAGCTCCTCAAGCTCATTGAGTTGCAGCTTTCTTGACATTCCAGCTTTTGTAAAGTCCATGTTAAGCTTCTTGATTGCCCACAAAGCATGGTGCTCCAACTCCATTGGCAAATGGCAAGCTTTCCCAAAAACAATTCTGTAAGGGCTCATCCCAATAGGAGTCTTATAAGCTGTTCTATAGGCCCAAAGTGCATCATGTAACTTTGTGGACCAGTCTTTCCTTGTCGAATTCACAGTCTTCATTAGAATATTCTTGATCTCCCTATTGCTTATCTCCACTTGGCCAGAAGTTTGGGGATGATATGGTGTGCTCACTCTATGTGTGATTCCATACTTCTTCATCAAGGCTTCAAATGGCTTGTTGCAGAAGTGAGTTCCACCATCACTGATGATAGCTCTTGGCATTCCGAACCTTGAAAAAATGATGTCCTTGAGGAAGTTAATCACCACTCTATGATCATTGGTCTTTGAAGCAATTGCTTCCACCCATTTAGACACGTAGTCTACTGCCACCAGGATGTAATTGTAGCCAAAAGAGGGTGGGAATGGTCCCATGAAATCGATGCCCCAAACGTCAAAGATCTCCACAAGCAAAATTTTATGCAAAGGCATCTGATTTCTGCTACTGATGTTGCCCATTCTTTGGCACCTATCACACTTAGCACAAAATTTAAAAGCATCTTTAAACAAAGTAGGCCAAAAGAAACCAGATTGAAGAACTTTGGCTGCTGTCTTCTTGGCACCAAAATGACCCCCACATGCGAACTCATGACTGAAATTGAGTATGCTTTCTTGCTCAACCTCAGGAACACATCTTCTAATAATCTGATCTGGTCCATATTTGAAAAGGTAGGGCTCATCCCACATGTAGTGCTTCACTTGCGAAAAGAACCTTTTCTTCTCCTGAAAGGTTAGATCATCTCTAATAATACCACAAGCAAGAAAATTAACAAAATCAGCATACCATGGTTCATCATCTTGGATGGCAAGAAGTTGTTCATCAGGGAATGATTCATTCAAGGGCAACTGTGCATTTCTGTCAATTGCTTCACTTTTCAAACGTGATAAGTGGTCAGCAACTACATTCTCTTTGCCGCTCTTGTCTCTTATTTCCAAATCAAATTCTTGTAATAAGAGGATCCATCTAATGAGTCTTGGCTTGGCATCCTTTTTTGTCATTAGGTATCGTAGAGCTGAATGGTCTGAGTAGACAATGACTTTTGATCCTACAAGATAAGATCTGAACTTCTCCAGAGCAAAGACAACAGCAAGTAACTCTTTTTCTGTTATGGAATAGTTTAGCTGAGCATCATTCAATGTCCTGCTTGCATAATAAATAACATGAGAGAGTTTTCCAATTCTTTGGCCTAGTACTGCACCAATAGCAAAATCAGATGCATCACACATCAATTCAAAGGGTAAAGACCAATCTGGAGCCATGATAATTGGAGCAGAAGTTAGTTTTTTCTTAAGCATTTCAAAGGCCTGCAAACATTCGTCATTAAAGTCAAAAGAAGTGTCCTTAGCTAACAAGTTACATAACGGACGAGTTATTTTTGAAAAATCCTTAATAAAACGTCTATAAAAACCTGCATGACCCAGGAAGCTTTGAATTCCCTTAACAGATGCTGGGGGAGGTAGTTTAGAGATCAAGTCAATTTTTGCTTTATCTACCTCTATTCCCTTGCTTGAAATTACATGACCTAGCACTATACCCTTCTTAACCATAAAATGGCATTTCTCCCAATTCAAAATCAGATTGGTGTCTTGGCAACGTTTTAGAACTAATGCAAGATGATCAAGACATATATCAAATGAGGAACCAAACACAGAAAAATCATCCATAAAAACCTCGATGAACCTCTCAACCATGTCAGAGAAAATGGCCATCATGCATCTTTGAAATGTAGCTGGTGCGTTACACAAACCGAATGGCATCCTCCGATAAGCAAACGTGCCAAATGGGCAGGTAAAGGTCGTCTTCGCTTGATCCTCAGGTGCAATTGGGATTTGGTTATAACCTGAATAACCATCAAGAAAACAGTAGTGTGAGTAACCAGCTAATCTTTCAAGCATTTGATCAATAAAAGGAAGGGGAAAATGATATTTTCTAGTCTTAGCATTTAACTTCCTGTAATCAATGCACACCCTCCATCCAGTCATGACTCTTGTTGGGACAAGTTCATCCTGATCATTTTTTACGACAGTCATGCCACTCTTCTTTGGTACAACTTGAGTAGGACTAACCCACTTGCTGTCAGAAATAGGATAGATGATCCCAGTGTCAAGTAGCTTAAGTACTTCAGCTCTAACCACTTCTTTCATGTTGGGATTGAGTCTTCGTTGAGGTTCACAGCTGGGTTGGCTATCCTCCTCCAAAAGTATCCTATGCATGCACATAGAGGGACTGATTCCTTTGATATCTGCTATAGACCATCCAATGGTGGATTTGAACTCTCTCAAAACTCTTACTAGCTTTTCTTCCTGCAAAGAGGTCAGATCAGAAGCTATGATAACTGGAAGTGAATTTTGGTCACCCAGAAAGATATACTTAAGATGAGAGGGAAGTAATTTAAGCTCAAGCTTTGGTGGTTTGATGATTGAGGGTATGAGATGATCAATGGATGGCTCGAGTGGCTCAAGGGGGACTAAATAGTTGTGAGGATATGACTTCAAAGCCTCCAAAGCAGAAACTTCCTCTTCCAACTCCCATTCATCTTCGAAGTCATCCAGAAAATTGGTCAAGACAATCTCTAGTGGGTCTTTAGGGGGGCCTTGAGAAAATTTGGTGAACACAAAAGAATCCAATATATCAACAGAGAAACAATCTAAAGAAGAATACGGATGAGTTAAAGATTCAAACACTCTAAATTGGACAGTTTCTCCAAGAACTGTCATTGTGAGCACTCCATCATGCACATTTATGATTGTCCTTGCTGTGGCCATGAATGGCCTCCCAAGAAGAATAGGTAACTCACGATCTTTGATTGGTGATTCTTCCATGTCAAGCACTACAAAATCAGCAGGTATGATCAATTTATCAACTTGAACTAGAATGTCTTCAACTATACCTCTTGGATACTTTACTGAACGATCAGCAAGTTGTAAAGAAACTGTGGTCGGTTTCAACTCTCCCAAACCTAGATGCAAGTAAACCGTGTATGGCATAAGATTGATACTTGCACCCCAAGTCTAGCATACCCTTCTCAATCTTCTTGTCCCCAATGGTAATAGGTATGGAGAAGCTGCCAGGATCTTTAAGTTTGGGTGGAAGCTTTCTTTGAAGCACGGCAGAGACATTCTCGGAGACTAAAACCTTCTCATGTGGTTCATATTTCCTCTTGTACTTGTTCAATTCTTTAAGGAACTTGCCATAGGCTGGAACATCATCAATTAAATCAAGTAAAGGCAGATTAATATTAACTTTACTGAGAATGTCATAAAGTTCTTTGAAGGCCTTATCCTTGTTGCATTGAGCAAGTCTTCTTGGAAAAGGAATGGGTGGCACGTAGGGCTCGGGAGCCTTGTGTAAAACAGGTTTATCTTTGTTAGTCCCAAGAGGTACATCAGTAGCTTTCTTGGGTGCTTGTTCCGCCTCTCCTTCCTCCCCACCTGCATTCACAATTTCAGAAGTATTAGGAAGATCGTAGTTAATACCATTATCAATAACCTTACCACTTCTAAGTGTTGTTATGGCTTTTGCTTGCTCCTGATTCTTTTGAAGCAACTGAGTTTGACTTGGAAGCTTCCCAAGTTCTCTCTGGTTAAGAGCAGTAGCAAGTTGTCCAACTTGGGTCTCAAGCTTTTGAATGGTGGCAGCTTGGTTTTGGAACAAAGTGGAAGTGGTTTGCATGAACTTCTGTAATGTCTCCTCCACAGGATTGCTTGGGAGAACTTGGTAGTTGTTAGGCTGCTGCTGAGCATGGCTTTGATTCTGATTTCCACCCCAAGAAAAGTTAGGGTGGTTCCTCCATCCGGGGTTGTAAGTGTTTGAGTATGGATCATTCCTTTGCCTTGAATTATAGCAATTCATCATATTGGCTTGCTCTTGATCGTAATCAGCATATGTAGCACTTTGAGAGGCATGAGATGAGCCTAACTTTGAAAGCACAGCGTCAAGTTTCCTTTCCAAGTTGTCAACCTTGAAAGAAACGTCATTAGTTGAATGAACATCAGATGCACCACTTCTCTTCCCTCTTGATTGATGCATATTAGAACCCAGCATCTCAAAGAGTTCTTGAGACTCCTCTGGACTCTTTTTCTTTAGAGCACCACCAGCTGCATTATCACACATTGATTGACATGTAGGGGTTAATCCGTCAAAGAAAATTTGCATTTGAAGGTAAAGAGGTAACCCATGGTGTGGACACTGCAGCAATAGTCCTCTAAATCTTTCCCAGCATTCACTAAATGTTTCAGTATCATCTTGTCTGAAATTGAAAATTTGAGCTCTTAGGGTTGCTGTCTTTTGGGGGGAAAAGAACTTGTCCATAAACTTCTTTACAACCTCATCCCATGTCTCCAAGGACTTAGGCTTCAAAGTCATGAGCCAAGCCTTGGCCCGTTCCTTCAATGTGTAGGGAAAAATCCTACACCTCAAATCATTCTCCGAAAGTCCCTGCAAGGGCAATGAATTAACAACTATGTAAAACTCTTTAATATGAGCCAATGGATCCTCATTAGGCAAACCAAAGAATGAAGGAAACATAGAAAAATATGAAGATTTAAGTTCATAGTTCCTTGCTGCCTGTGACAGTACTACGCATGAAGGCGAATCAGGGATTATTGGTTGAGCATAGAACTCCAAAGCATGGGTTGCAGCCTCAGCCATCTTTTCTTCAATTTCTTCTTCAAACTCTTCTGACTCTCCTGAAAGAATTGAGACAGAAGACTTATCCTTGATGATTTCTTGAAATGCTCTTTTAGCTACAATTTTTGTAGTAAGATTTCCTCTTGTTTCCCTGGATTTCCTTATCGCTGCTGCAACGGAGTCTAGCAAAGGCGTACTGGACATTCAAAACCTGACACACAAAGATTTGAATAACTCAAGCTGTAAACAAACTAAAACAGAAAACAGATTATAGGGCTAAGTTGGTAACCAATTGCAAAGGACTTAAATCAGTCCCCGGCAACGGCGCCAAAATTGTTGATGTTTCCTAGCTTATACACTACTATTGTAGTAATGGTAATGCACAAGTAAGGGTGTCGAACCACAGAGACTGATTAGGCTTCACAATTACCTCTAAATAACCCTATAATGACTCAATTAACTAGTGGAATTAAAAGAACTGAAAATAAAACAGAATTGTGTTTTGATTTGTGATATGTAAGGACGTTAAACTGAAATTAAAACTTTAAGTAAATGAAGATAGATAGAAAAGATTGATAAAAGTATGGAGATGGAAGCTAGGGTCTTGACTTCACCTATGTAACCTTGATTCTATGAATACAGTGACTAAAGTACCTGATCTTCCAAACCTGCTCTAAGGATCGTTTTCACTTAAGTAAGATAGGCCATGGCATGTGGAACACTATCTAGTCCTTCTAATTGCAACCTAAGTATGGCATGTACTTTAGATTACTCCTAGAAAGCCTTTAAGTATGAGAAAAGAAATAAATATGACCAAACAGATTCAGTGGCATGGCATGTACTCACTAACCCTATTCTTTCATTCATAAATCAATTAAACTTAGGCATGGCATGTGCTCTAAATCTAACTAGGCATATGGAACCCTAATGGTGATCAAGCACTAGAATCACATATGAATCAATAATTAAAATGAATGAAACAAAGAAGAGTTTGCAGAAATCAGAATACTTCAATCATAACATAGACTGAGTTTACATGGTTACATCAAGAACCCTAGATGAGAAATTAGCTACACATGTATCTAATCAACATAAAAGCATTAATTAAAGACATGGATGCAGCAAACTCTAAGTAGAAGGCAGTCTTCTTCTCCAGAACTGAAAAGGGCTTCTTCTTCACACACAAAGATGATGGATGACGAATTTGATGAAGAAATTTTGGAGCTTTTATGATGAGAGATTGAGGTACATGGGAAAGAGATGCAAAAGGATGGAAGAGGGGAGATGGTTGTGGAATTCTTGAGGTTTTCTCACTGGAAGAGAAGGGGAATGAAAAAGAAGAGCAGATCTGATTTCCTTGTTGTGTGTAGAGGCTCCCCTATTTTGAGAGTGAAGAGGGCTTAAATAGGCAAGAAAGAATGAGGGCAAATAAGGAAAGACATGTAATCTGCTACTATTTACGTGAATAGTGTCAGGTGTGCATAGTGATTCCTGAATAGTGTCTGGCCTGCATTGTGATTCCTGAATAGTGTCTGGCCTGCATAGTGATTCCTGAATAATGACAGCGTTTTGTTTTCCACATTATTTTTCCTTGCTCCATAAGTAAGCTCTTTCAACTTCGAATTTCCTCCTTTTACACCGAAAACATTCTAATTCGACATAATGTCCAATCCTGCACAACTCTCACAAAAATTATCATTTTCTCCTATGTGATGAAAGATATTAGTAGTACATCAAAGATAATAATGCATGGAAAAATGCATAAAATATGACCTAACACTCAGGGTACTAGAAGAGGATTGGGATTAAAAGTGAGACTCGAGGAGGTCGGGTGAGGCTGCAGAACTTAATTCCAGAAACAAAGTTCGACTTCGAAGGAGGGAAGGTGAGCTTTAGGTTTTAATTATTCAATTTTGGTAGCCAGATCGATCATTTTAAGTGGGAAGAACGTGTTAGGCTTAAAAGGATTGAAATTGGATTGAAATTGGATGAATACCGTGACCGCCGATTGAGGGTTGGACCGGATTAAAGTGAACCAGACCGGACCCGGTTCACCAGAGGTAGGGGATGACACTGTGCTCGCGCTTGAGGCCCACGTGCAGCCCCTTTGGGCGGTGCGTGTGGGCGCGTGGCACACAATTCGAGGAAGTGTTCAACATGCTAATTGATGTAATTGATGTAACAAACATTCTAGCACTGATTTGGAGTCAATCGGACATCGCCTCGGTAGTTTTTGGGATGTCTGAAGGTTTTAGGACTCGGTTAAAATAGTTAAAAATTTGGGAAAATTACGGGGATTTAGTATGAACTTTGTAAAGTAGTTTGTGACCTTGTTATGGGATTTGGACAGGTTCGGGGAGGCCGGTGATAGTGGATTAGCCAGGAACGGCTTAGGTGCACGTGTATCGAGGCAACGACAAAATGTGTGTTAGTGGACTTTGCTTTCTAAAATTTAATGCATGCATAAATGTTTCTATGATTTCTACGATTATGATTATGACTTGTGATAATTACAATTTTCATATTTATACGTATTTTGATATGCAAAACGTAATTGCACGTATTTCGAGACTATGGTTTCTCTTATGCCTTAGTGATGGTTTGATGAACTATTTTCACATGATTTGTGTGTATGATATTTTAAGGATGTTTTGATTGTGATTGTGAGTATGACTTACGGTTTTGACACGTACTTCGAAACTATCACAGATTTGCGCATTTTACGAGATTTCGAGTATTTTGTGATTTGATCATGGCTTTGATGCTTTGACCTTGCGATTTGAAATATGATTTGATTCCAGAGATTGAAAACGGATTTTGGAAAAGGTGATTTCGGGCTTGATGCCTAGTGCATAAAATTAATTTTGATGAATGAGATTCTGAATTCGGAAATGTGAAAACGAATTTCTGGATTTGGGTTCGGAATGATGTTTCCGGATGCTAGCTTACGGAATCATTATTGCGAATTCGGATTCGGGAATGGATGACGGATATGATTGGGGATTTGAATGTGAAATTGGAACATAAGTCCTATTATGACAAAATGTGATTTCGGATTTGTTTTGGAATTTGGATCACGAT
This sequence comes from Prinsepia uniflora, assembly GCA_032719365.1. Classification (NCBI taxonomy): domain Eukaryota; kingdom Viridiplantae; phylum Streptophyta; class Magnoliopsida; order Rosales; family Rosaceae; genus Prinsepia; species Prinsepia uniflora. The sequence goes on along the minus strand of CM064868.1, from coordinate 46,226,451 downwards.
GGATCCTGGATTGCTGTGATATACAAATGGTTTTGGGTTTAAAGACCCGGTGCTATTGCTGGATCATGTTTTGAGTTTAAAGACTCGGTTAATTGATGATGGGGGTGGGCCCGGATTGGGTTTAAAGACCCGGATTGAGTTTAAAGACTCAATTATTGTGATACCTCCCGAGGCCCATGGATTATGTTTTGAGTTTAAAGACTCGTTGATATCCCAGGAAGGCTTGATATGTGCGTTTAAAGACTCGGTAATTGATATCCAGCAAAACTGATTGACTTGTGATTTGTTGTTGATCTTTGATGTTTTCGGATGTGTTGAGCAATGGCACGGTTTATGTGGTTTTGATGAATTTTTGGATTATGTTGTGTACTTGGATTTGATTTGTGATTTTGGGCTGAGGCCCCGTGTTTATGATTGCGGGCTCAGACCTGAAGGTCAAGAAAAGGAAAATGATTTGATTTTCGTGCACGGTTTTCTTATGTTGAAAATGTAACGGATTGCGAAATGATTTTTGAATGCATGCATTGGTTTTACGTGGAGGGTAGAAATGTCTTTCTGTAACTGTTTTATAAACTGATTCATTTTTGTCCACTCACACCTTTTGTGTTTTATTTGACCCTCCATGTAGTGGCGCGTTGAGTGAGGCTGATCGAAAGGCGGAGGCATGAGTGAGTACGTGTGTGGCTATCCCTTGTTTGGAAAGTACTGAGGGTAATTTGGGAACTTCAATCGACTTTCCAGAGGAGAGCAGGAGCGGGCACGGTTATCAATGTCCCTTCAAGGGCGGTCCTGTCATGAACAACATTCTTGCTTTCAAGGCCGAGATCACACCCATAGGAATTGCACGCTGCTCTCCCTGAAAGGTAGTTTCTCGTAACCCTGGACTCCTAAAAGTTACCTTCTTATCGAAAAACTCGATAGAAGCATGATGTAATGTCAACCAATCCATCACTAGAATAACATAAAAATCATGCAAGTCGAGGAGTATCAAATCAGCTACTAACCCAACATCACCTACCATCACAGGACACTCTCTCACCACCTGATTTACCACATACACCTCACCTGTGGGCGTACTTGCACCTATATCACCACCTAGTGCAGACACCTCTCTATCTGCTAACAATCCACAACTCCGCGAGATAAAAGAATGAGTAGCCCCCGGATCTATCAAAGCACGTACATCATGACCAAAGATTGTAAGCGTACCTGTCACAACGCCGGGTGCTGCCCGGGCCTCCTGCTGTGTAACTGCAAACACTCGAGCCTATGGTCCTGAAGATCGACCATGACCCCTCAATCCACAGCTAGCTCCAGCACCTCCTCTAGTACTCGCTGTCCGAGAAATTGAAGTTGCACTCCGACCCTTCTCTGTTATACCCCGACCTGTGGTAAAGATGGACACTCTCTCCGGTAGTGGCCCCGCTCTGCACAGAGGAAACAAATAACATTAGAAACATACCTACTAAATCTGCCACTCTGTCTTCCTGTGGATGCAACTTACGTTGCACTCGCCTGTGGGGTCGGCTGTGCTCTGGATCCTCTGAACTCGGAACTCTGGAAACTGCCAGGTCTACCAAACTGATCACTACCTGCGGATGAAGCTCCACTATAACTGCCTCTCTTCAGGGCTCTCTGGCTCAATGATCTAGGAAGCAGACGCTCTCGACGTTGTCCACCACCTGAGAACGGTGGACGTGCTGGAAAATTGGCCTCCACCCGTACTGCAACATCAGATAACTCTCTGAGGGTAGTAAAAGATCCGGCCGTCACAATGGCACGTATCTCGCCTCACAGGCCAAGCTCAAACCTACGACATTTATCGGCCTCAGTAGTTACAAATGCAGGAGAAAAATGTGCTAACATCTGAAACTTCTGCTCATACTCTACCACTGACATATTCCCTTGTCGAAGCTGTAGAAACTCTGCCTCTTTAGTATCGCAGAACGAACAAAGATAATATTGATCAAGAAATCGCTCGTGAAAAGTCTCCTAAGTCACTGTATGTGAATCCCAACCTGATAACTCTAGGGTATACCACTACTCATATGTAGCCCTATCCAGCGAAAAGGTGGCCAACACAACTCGATCCTCAGGAGGACATCGCATCACAGTAAAAACCTGCTCAAACCGAGTAATCCACCGGTGGGCTTCCTTAGGATCTGCCCCATCGCTAAATACCGTTGCCCCAAGGCGCTGGGCTCGCTCGATCGTGGCACTCTCAACATCTCTAGCAACGTCCTCTGCAGATCGTGGATGGGGTTCACGTCTCGGAGGTATGGCCGATCGTTCTCTGAAATAGGCATAAGTTAGTACAACAACCTAGGCACATCAAAGTGCCAGACATAAACCATCAACCTATGCTCTGATACCAATTGACAGGACCCACCTCGATTATCACCTCGATAATCGGGAAGAATCCTGCTCTCGTCTAACAACCGAACACGAATGACCAAAATAACCATAATAATTACATCACATACATTGTTAGACTAGGGAGAACGTACGATACAACATACTGTACAACAAGTCAACAGTATCACAGAGCATAGTTAACAGTACAAGATAAGGATAAAACCCTACTCTGTGAGCTAACTACACACACAACGAGAAAACTTTATGCATTTGCCTCTGCCTCGGTGTTAGCCCCAAAACTCGCACCACGACCTGGAGGGTATTAAAAATAAAAGTGTGAGCGGACTAAAACTAATAGTTATAGAAAACAGTTTTAATGAAAACCAGGGTTCACCCTCCGTTTTTCAAATCACGCATGCATAACTACGTATCTAAAAACATATATATGAACCATGTGGAAACCGTTAAAGAAAACAATTATAAAACCATGTAAAGCTGAATGTAACATCAACGAATCAAACCTACTGGATCTATCCGAGTCTTTAAACTCAAGTAACATATATCAGGCCTTCGCAGGATATCAACGAGTCTTTAAACTCAAAACACAATCAATAGGCCTCAGGGGATATCACAATAACCGAGTCTTTAAACTCAACATATCTCAATCAAGGGCCCTTCCCCGTCACATCAATCAACCGAGTCTTTAAACCCAAAACCAGATCCAGCAATAGTACCGGGTCTTTAAACCCAAAACCATGTGTAATTCATAACAAATCCAGAATCCATCGTAATCCAAACTCCAAAACCAAATTCGAAATCGTATTTAATCGAAATGGGACTCATGTCCAAATTTCACGTTCAAATCCCAAATCATACTCACAAATCATGATCAAAACATGATACGTACAAATCATATAAAATCATCCATCAAACCATACTCAAAGCATAGGAGAAACCATAGTCTCGAAATACGTAAAATTTGATAAATTACATCAAAAAGCGTGCAATCATGTAAAGCAGGAATATCATAATCATAAGCATAAAATCATATATGGAAACATGAAATGAGTAAGTAAAAACAGTTATGCATGCTCGGTTAGAAAATAAAAGTCCACTCACTAAGTCTGAACGTGTCAATCATGTTCTGCATGCTCCCCAGACTCCTCAGGAATGTTCTAGCCTGTCAAAGATCATAATTTCGGGTCACAAATACTTTCATTAAGCTTACATTAATTTTCCCAATTTTTAGAGATTTTTCAGCATAATTAAATTAAAACCCTAAAACTTCGGGCACTCAAAACTATCCCGAAACGGCGTCCTATCGACTTGAAACTTGTCTCAAAATGTTCGTTACATTGGATGGATAAAATCATATGTTGACCATGACTGGAGATACTGCCTCACGCGCCCTCACGCGTAGCCCCTTTGAGCGTGAAAGTCACGCGCCCTATACAGTACTGCTAGAGTGTCACCTGCTTCACCCGTTTCTCTGCTAAACGGGTTATGAACCTGCGACATGACCCGGTTTGTTTTCCTTCAATTCGACCTTAATTCTTTCCATACTTCCACTGAATTCCATCTATTCTATCTCAATTTAGGTTCCCCGTCATTAATTACATGAATCAAACCCTTAATTCATCATTTTCCCAATGAATGTTCAAACGATTTTCAACTTCTAATCTCGCTCAATTCGTCTTATTTTTCTAATTAATTGATACTGAAGCATCATGAGGTTGTAATGAACATTTTGACATAATCAATTACACAATTTCTTACCTCTAAGTACTCGTACTCAACCTCTATTTTTCAAGAAATTGGAACTCCAGTTCTCGGTCGAAACACGGTCAAGCTCCTTCGTTTTTTGTGTGGTTGGAGTCGAAATAATTTCAGAAAGCTATTTTTAATCTCAATTTGGATCCTCTCAGCTTACAAATTGAAGTTTGAATTTTCACTCCATTTTTCTAGTTTTCACGATTCTGGGTCTCTATCTCTATTCTTGGTTTTCTTTTCTATCTCAGTCTCTCAATTCTCTCTCCAGCGTCTTTGTTTACTCAGTCCCTCACAGTGGTTTAATTCGTGTCAATTAACTCATCAATTCATTCGTGTCAATTAACTCATCACCAATTGAAATGGTGCTCTGTTCTTCCGAACACACACACCTGTGCACACACTCACCCACAGCCAACACCTACTCATTTGTTCTTCCTGGTGACATGTGTTACTTAGCGACTAAGGGACAGTGAAATCTCACAAATTAATCCACGACTGTGCAAATGACTATTTTACCCCTCCTTAACACAATTACCAAAATGCCCTTTATCGTTCTAGAGTCATAACTTATTCATCTGAAGTCCAATTTCAGCGTGCCGCCTGTCTACGGACTCAGGGAATCGAGACCTACCTAATGGTCCTTAAATTATGTGAAAAACACATGTCATGTAAAAAGTCAACTTTGACCACACTATTTACAAGGGTAAAACGTGATTTTACATATTATTTTATAAATTTACATTATTTGGGTATCTGGGGCGTTACATGTGATGTCTCGGTCTCTACTACCAGTCTGTACCGTATTCAACATGAAGGGCATTGAAAATAGAAAGACTGTGAGTGGACGAAAAGTAATAGTTCAAAAACACATTTTATAAAAGACCTTTATGCCCTTCACTGAAAAGCATGCCCTTCACTGAAAAGCATGCATGCATAGTAAAACCATTTATCAAACCACATATGTTTAAACAACCGTAATCATACGGGCCCCTGCCCAAAACTATTTACAGAAAACCATAATATAGTAAACGTATGTGGCAACTAAGCCCAAATCCATTTATCTTCATAAACACAATTTCTCAAAACCAAAAAACCATGTTTGTTAATATATATCATATAACCAATCCGGTCACGGTATTTAGAACTACGCGCGTGCTACCCTGGGTCTCAAAGCCCAAGTCTCCCCAGGGTCCACCCAGGTTAATGTCCATAGATCAATGACCCTCCCTGGGGGTTATATTTCATAGCCTTTCTGAGCATAAGGAACCCAACGGGAGCGAATCCACTCAGTCAGTAGTCCGTGACTACTCTAGGGTCCACCTAGGCCAACGACCCTCCCCGAAGGAGACAATTCATACATAAAGGATGGTATATGAAAAACCTTTTGAAATCATTCTTAAAACCTTTCAACGGTTTATGCCCAGTCCCCATAAACCGTCACGAACCATAAAAACCTTTCAAGGGTTCATGCCGGTCCCCATAAACCGTCATGAGCCATAAAAACATTTATGGGTCCCTGACCCAAAATCACAATCATAAAACATAACTGGGCCTTAAGCCTGAATCCACATACAAACTGGGCCTCCCGCCTGAATAGTAAACCAACTGGGCCTCATGCTCGATTTCATAAACTAAATGGGCCCCGTGCCTGATTTCATAAACCAAATGGGCCTCATGCTCGAGACGTAAGTCAACTGAGCCTCGAGCCCGATACACAAACCAATTGGGCCTCAAGCCCGATACGTAAACCAACTGGGCCTACGACCCGATGACTTGTTAAATCAAATGGACTTCAGGCATGAGAGTTCGTAAATTAAATGGGTCTCGTGCCCGGTCCATATTTCCAAAACCAAAATCGATTCAAGAACCAATTGGGCCTTTGGCCCGAGAACGTGACTAAATGGACTTCGAGTCTGAGGGTTTCCATAACAAATGGGTCTCGAATTCGAGTTTACCTTTTCAAATCCAAAACCGTTTCATTAAATCATTTCCAAAACTATAAACACGAAAAATCAGTGCAAAATAGTAAACCTCGATTTACGTGCAAGCACGTAAATCACCTCGAAATGCATGAAACCATACAAATCATAATCATCCAAATCATCATCATATAATCACATCTATAAACCATATAAAACATTATGCATGCATCAGAGTTTAGAAATCAAGGTCCACTCACATACCATCCTAAGTTGCCGCCTCGATTTGTGTGCCGTAAACCGCATCGGGCTAATCGTGATCACTGGGACACCCAAACCTGACCAAATCAATCTAGAGGGTTAATAACTACCTTATTAACCCCTTATTGAAGTACCGTAATTTTCCCAAATTTTTATGTATTTTTAAACTCGATCCTAATCCTTCGGATATCCCAAACAATATCGAGATGGTGTCTGATCGACACGAAACCAGTCCCAAAATGTTCATTACATCGAATAGATTAAAATTCATGTTCAAGTCATCCCCAAAGGATGCTTCACGCGCTCCCATGCGCCGCCCAAAGGGGCTGTACGTGAGCCCACGCGCCTAGCACTATTCATTGTTCCCTACCTCCAGCCGATCGGGTTCACTGGTTCGAAGCGGACCGGTCCAAGGCCCAAACTCGTTCATTTTCAATCCAATCTTTCCCTTTTTGATTCCTAAACCTTCCCCTACTCGTTTCCTATCCATTTAAGACTCCAAAACACAAGAAAAAGCAACAAGGCCTCACCTTCCATGATCGAACAGTGGGCTTGACCTTCAAGCTCCATTTTCCCGTCCCTCAGCCTTCCATTTCCTTCGAAAACAATCCCAGCCGAGTCGTCCTTTTCCCTAGGTCACATTAGAATCAAGTGGAGCTCAACACCAAGACTAAAAATCAACTTTCGATTTTTGAAAATAAAAAGGTCCTCGGGTTCGGTTGACTCACCCCCGCCGTGAACCGCCGTGGACCGCCGTCTTCATCACTCTCAGTCTCTCACTATTTCTCACACAACCGTATTGATGTAAGTGTGATGGTGGTGGTATGTCGTGTAGGTTGGTTTCCTCAAATGAATAGAGATTGTAGGAAGGGGGTGTGCTCGGGTTAGAATGAAACAGAGAGGGAAGGCTGAGGTTGATCAGGTGAGAGGGAAGGAGAATTGACGATCAGGATGGAGGGATTAGATGAGATGAAGGGCTAGGATGAAAGATGGGTGAAAATATATATATACTTTATTCTAAGTGGACATATCACACTTGAGATCCACATTTTGGGGTTAAGAGACAATGGGATGAGTGACACTTGTCACTCATCCATGGGTCCCACTTAAAATGTCAACCAATCAGATATTGCCACCTAATCATTACCTCGTAATACGTGCATAGTGCAATCGGACTTCCGTGACCCATAACTTTCCCGTTCGAAGTCCAATTTTTGCTTGCCACCTATCTATGGATTCGTATCTACCCGATCTACGTAACGGTCCTCGGCCCTAGACCATAGGACCTCCCAACATTTTTCCCACGACCAGGGGTAAAATGGTTATTTTTCATCGTACGTCCGATATCGCTCAACTAATCACCGATTAACCTCACTAATCCTTGATTAGTCACTAATCTAATCCCAGAATTCAGAACGGGTCGTTACAACCTTCCCTCCTTAATTAATTTCGTCCTCGAAATTCCCACTATCCTGATTCCACAACCACCACGTGGATAGTAAAGTCGACCTCATATCGAATGTACACCTATACACCCACTAACTAGCACGATACTCGTTTGCAACCAGACGTTCCACTAATGCTCACGTCGCATCGACCACACTCGACCACGTCAAGTGACAGTAGTCATACGTTCCGAGTCGATACCACTTGTGAAATCTACCATTTTGCTGACACATCCGACAAACTGCGACCACTTGACAGTCGCCAGTCAAAAACTAACACAATACTTACTTGTGGCCACAATAATCACCAACTCACTCATTCTCGAACCATGTGTAACTGGACCCATCAGAAACACCATGACCCAGTGCACAGTATCCAGTGTCCAGTTTACGTCCTCAACTAATCAAATGGTATCGGGCTAAGTCGACTACCAACACGCTCACCAACGCACTACTGGTGTATCCTATATTTCGTCACCAAGCACCACAAGTCTGTCCAGTATCATACCTCAAACAACGTACAAGGTAAGTTCATCCATTTCGAGTCCCACGGTCACCCGACCAGTACCACAACATCTACTCCTAAGCACATAATCCAATACGTACCGATTCGACTCACGCCCACCAAGGCGTACCCACTCATTCCAATTGGCATCCAATCTCAACCACGTCTACCGAGACGTGCCAACTCCGAACCTATCGGTTACCTACTCAAAAGATTACCACAATACATTTGATTGACTTCATAGGGAAGCCAATCCCACCGATCACACCTCCAAGACTGACCAAATCCGACCTCGTCGGACACTTACTCGTTTGATTAATACACCATACGGGATTTACCTCGAAAGGAAGTTCAGTCCCATCACCCTCAACTCAAATATCCAAGTAAGAGTGATAAACTCTCCATCTATCTGGATCATCAAGATCACGATCCAGATCCATCACTACGTCACGCTACCAATAACCTCACAATCCCAGATCGTCATAACGCCCAAAGTCCACAATATCACAATCCCGATCCACCTAGGATCCACACAACCTCACTCGCTAACCATCCACCTGAGATCTGATCATAGGGTTTTACACCCTCTTGAATCTTCCGTCAGTCACATTACTCCTCGACTAATTCCCACATCTAACCAGATCAGTCAACGACGAGACACGTCGAGACTGTGGGTCCTCTCCACTTACCTCGCATCGATCCTTGTCATTCAACCTAGGAAAAACCAAGGATGATCCAAAACGATGACATCAAAACTCATGTTATGTGAATGCCAACAAAAACTAGCTGCACTAACCACGCCATATAACCCAACATCATCTGCCACCAAGTAGAAAATGAGAAATCTCAACTACCTAACTCCTCCAAATGACGCAAGACAAATCTCGGGTCCACCAACCAATGCATGATCCACGCACTGGTGATAACAACCGTCATCTGCCATGGCAGAACCTGAGAAGTCACCCTAATGACTTCGAAATACCCATTACCAATGCGGAAAACCCGCACTCCTCTCGTCGTCTCAAACACAACCTCTCCCGATTTCAAAGTTCCAACCATGTTGGAACCAACACACTCGAACATCAACCACGTGTCCGTAACCAGTCTAACTCACCACCAAGTTTGCCTATCGACTTATAACGTTTATGTACATAAAAAAGGATGTGGACCATTACTACTCGATCCTCACGTCTCAATCCTTGCTGGATCCAATCCAGTCCAACTCTATCCGTGATCCACTCACGGACCACAGATAACGAACATATGCCCATTTCGACGGAGTCACATCCCCACTCGTGACTCATTGTCATCATAATCACCAGCACCAGCACCAGTACAAGTACCAACACTAGCACCAGCACACTAGCATCAGCATCAGCATCAGCATCCAGTGTGCAAAACAGACAACCCTGGATCTCCGCTCATACCGAACGACGACCTCGTACCTCTGGTCGAATTGGAGAAACCTTGCCTCCCACGTACTCAACAACTCCGGGTACAGTTACCCTAACATCTCATACGAGAAAAAGAAACGTTCCCTGAACGTCACCGATTCCCAACGACCGTACCTACAACCACTCTCAGTAGTAGTGCCTGCCATAGACTTGTGTAGACCTAACCACTAGATTTAACTAGCGAGACTCCGCATCAAACGGAATCAACCGCCCATACTACTACTATGTATCCCCACTCCGGGATTCCATCTATAAGTACCAACCCTGGTAACCTGTCCAACCAAACTCTAACCAATCGTAACTCGACTCAACCAATGCGTCTACCAGGTCGCCCATGACCTTAGTTGCACCAACAATTCATCACAACTAAGTAGCACGACAACCAACTAGGTCTAACCAATTACTACAACCTCGACTGCGAAGTGCAGTCCCATCACTAAAGCTGACATGACATGACCGACTAACCGTCTCGACTTAGAAAATTCGCCAAAGTCAAACCACTCGCCAACTCACCTTTCCAAACCATACATCCGACCTTAGGGTTCCACGATCACACCCTCGGGTCCCTCTGAACCCCATTGCAGAAGGTAGTGTAATCCACAATCTGACCGACCCCGCGATCCCGACATTGTATGGACGTTAATCCATCCAACCGTCAGTTTAACTAGGGTTCCTAGAACCCGGCTGCTCCGAGCCGCATAGCCACCTAACTCAACAAAATATGACCATCTAATGGTCACAACTCCTAACCAGTCGTCATAATCGATCCTACAACATCGTGAAAGACAAGCCTAACTAACTATCTCACGATCAAAACTCTAAAGTACTGTTACATTCATCCTTCAGTAGGGTCCCATACTACCAACCATGACAGAACTATGGCAACCCCGACATCGAGTACCGAACCAAAACGATTCACGATTCAATCCTACTCTGGCATCCTAATTATTAGGTTGATAACGAACTGCAACACATTGAGACATCACATCCTCGACCTACGCGACACTCCAAGAACTATATGGTTGCTCAAATAGAGACAACCCCGCTCTAATACCACTTGTCAGGACCCGTCCCAATCCCTCTAGGATTAACGATGGGCGCTCCTGATCCCGTCTGACACGGAGTGTCAGGCCAGGGAAAATTTGAAACTTTAACCCATCTGGCTTCCAGAGTACGCAAGGATCTGGAGGAGGTATATGATGTCTTGGTCTTTGCTACAGTCTGCACCGTATTCAACCTGAAGGGCATTGAAAATAGAAAGACTGTGAGTGGACGAAAAATAATAGTTCAAAAACACATTTTATAAAAGACCGTTATGCCCTTAACTAAAAAGTATGCATGCATGCATAGTAAAACCATTTATCAAACCACATATGTTTAAATAACCATAATCATATGGGCCCCTGCCCAAAACTATTTACAGAAACCATAACATAGTAAACATATGCGGGAACTCATCCCAAATCCATTTATCATCATAAACATAATTTCGCAAAACCAAGAAATCATGTTTGTCAATATATATCATATAACCAATCCTATCACGGTATCTAGAGCTACGCGCGTGCTACACGGGGTCTCAAAGCCCAAGTCTCGCCAGGGTCCACCTAGGTCAATGTCCGTAGATCAATGACCCTTTCTGGGAGTTATATTCCATAGCCTTTCTGAGAGTAAGGAACCCAACGGGGGCAACTCCACTCAGTCAGTGCTCTGTGAGTACTCCGGGGTCCACCCCGACCAACGACCCTCCCCGGAGCATACAATTCATACATAAAGAATGGTATACGAAAAACCTTTTGAAATCATTCTTAAAACCTTTCAAGGGTTCATGCCCGGTCCCCATAAACCATCATGAACCATAAAAACCTTTCAAGGGTTCATGCCGGTCCCTATAAACCGTCAGGAACCATAAAAACCTTTCAAGGGTTCATGCTTGTCCCCATAAACCGTCTTGAACCATACAAATATTTATGGGTCCTTGATCCGTAATCATAATAGTAAAACATAACTGGGCCCTATGCCCGAATCCATATACAAACTGGGCCTCCGGCCCGAATCGTAAACCAATTGGGCCACATGCCCGATTTTGTAAACTAAATGGGCCTCGTGCCCGATTTCGTAAACCAAATGGGTACGAACTCTCAGACCTGAAGTCCATTTGATTTAACATGGCATCGGGCCGAAGGCTAAGTTGGTTTACGTATCGGGTCCGAGGGTTTCCAAAACAAATGGGTCTTGAACCCGAGGTTACCTTTTCAAATCCAAAACCATTTGATGAAATCATTTTCAAAACTATAAGCAAGGAAAACCAGTGCAAAACTGTAAACCTCGATTTACGTGTAAGCACGTAAATCACGTCGAAATGCGTGAAACCATACAAATCATAATCATGCAAATCATCCTCATAGAATCACATCTATAAAACATATAAAACATTTATGCATGCATCACAGTTTAGAAATCAAGGTCCACTCACAGACCGTCCTAAGCTGCCGCCTCGATTTGCTTGTCGTAATCCACACCGGACTAATCATCATCACTGGGACTCCCAAACCTATCCAAATCAATCTAGAGGGTTACTAACTACCTTATTAACCCCTCATTGAAGTCCCGTAATTTTCTCGAATTTTTATGTATTTTTAAACTCCATCCTAAACCTTCGGATGTCCCGAACAATATCGAGACGGTGTCCGATCGAAACGAAACCAGTCCCAAAATGTTCGTTACATCAAAAAGATTAAATGTCAAGTTGAAGTCATCCCCAAAGGATGCTTCACGCGCCACCACGCGCCGCCCAAAGGGGCTGCGCGTGAGCCCACGCGCCTGGCACTATTCATTATCCCCTACCTATAGCCGACCGGGTTCGCTGGTTCGAACCGGACCGGTCCAAGGCCCAAACTTGTTCATTTTCAATGCAATCTTTCCCTTTTTGATTCCTAAACCTTCCCCTACTCATTTCCTATCCATTTAAGTCTCCAAAACACAAGAAAAATCAACAAGGACTCACCTTCCATGATGGAACAGTGGGCTTGACCTTCACGCTCCGTTTTCCCGTCCCTCAGCCTTCCATTTCCTTCCAAAACAACCCCAGATGAGTCGTCCTTTTCCCTAGGTCACATTAGAATCAAGAGGAGCTCAAAACCACGACTAAAAATCAGCTTTCTATTTTTGAAAATAAAAAGGTCCTCGGGTTCGGTTGACTCACCCCCGCCGTGAGCCGCCGAGGACCGCCGTCTTCATCACTCTCACTCTCACTATTTCTCACACAACCGTATTGATGTATGTGTAATGGTGGTGGTATGTCGTGTAGGTTGGTTTTCTCAAACGAATGGAGAATGGAGGAAGAGGGTGCTCGGGTTAAAATGAAACAGATAGGGATGGCCGATGTTGATCAGGTGAGAGGGAAGGAGAATGGGCGGTCAAGATGGAGGGCTAGGATGGAAGGTGGGTGAAAATATATATATATACTTTATTCCTAGTGGACCAATCACACTTGAGATCCACATTTTGGGGGTAGGGGCCAATGGGATGAGTGACACTTGTCACTCATCCATGGGTCCCACTTAAAAAGTCAACCAATCAGATATTGCCACCTAATCATTGCCTTAGAATGCGTGCATAGTGCAATCGGACTTTCGTGACCCATAACTTTCCTGTTTGAAGTTCGATTTCGGCGTGCCGCCTATCTATGGATTCGTATCGACCTGATGTACGTAACGGTCCTCGGCCCTCAGCCATCGGACCTCCTGAGTCAAAAGTCAACATTTTGCGTACCACTAGGGGTAAAACGGTCATTTTGCATCGTCCATCTAATTTCGCTCAACTAATCACCGATTAACCTCGATAATCCTTGATTAGTCACTAATCTAATCTCAGAATTCGGGACGAGTCGTTACAAACTACCTACGCCTTTGGACACTCAAAATTACCCCGAAACGGTGTCTGATCAACTCGAAACTTGTCACAAAATGTTTGTTACATCAAAAAGATGAAATTACATGTTGACCACATCCCCCAGAACTGCCCCACCCGCCCCCACTCGCCGCCAAAAGGTGATGCGCATGAAGCCCTCGCGTCGGGAACTGTTCATCTTCAACCTCGCGTTGACCAGTTCATATCGGTTCTCTGCAAATCCGGTCCAACCAAGCAAGCGTGACCGGTTTTCCCCCATTTCTTCTCCGTTTTCAATCCTTCCAATTCCTATAGTTTCGTCCCAACGTTTACAATCGATCTATGACGTCAAAACATGAAAACCAAGAAGCTTTTTTACCCCGTTTGATTTGGTTTTGGGGTGAGACCCTACTGAGTTAGTGGCTTCGATTAAGAAGCATTTTTCACTAGATTTAATTCGGGAAGCAATATGGCTTGCTTCCAAGAAAGTATTTGAAAGGTTGTTTTATGATGCATGCATGCTTTTACGTGAGGGGTATAAATGTATTTTCGATATAAATGGTTTTTAATAAACTGTTGTTTTGTCCACTCACAACTTTTATGGTTTTTAATAGCCTTCAGGTTGATCGTGGATGCGGACTGTAGTAGAGATCAAGACATCACATGCCACTACCGTTCTTTGCGTACTCTAGCTAACCCCGAGAAGGTGACGAGTTTATCCGTGGTCTGACACGCGTTGTCAGACGGGAGCAGGTACATCCCACGATAATCAAGGGGGATTGGGATGAGACCTTTCAATGTGGTATCAGAGCGTGAGAGTGCTCATAGAGTGATGCGCAGGTGTTGGATGTGATGTCTCTGCAGTGGTAACAGCCTGTCATCAACTTGACAGTTAGGGTGAAATTATGAGGATTAAGCGGAATCGAACTGTGGTTAGGTTACGTTTGGCACTTGATACGATTGTTTAGGGTTCGATTGGCATATGATTTCGTGTTTTGGTGAGGTTTGATCCCTAGTAGGATCGATGTTCGTGTGAATCCAATGGCTTAAAGCCGTAGTGTTACTAGTGGATGGGACCTAGTCGACTAGTTGTCCCAGTATGACGACTTTGAGAGCCGGGATCGTTGGGCGGTCATGCCAGACAGGGGATTGTGTCAAAGTAGTATCAGTGGAGGTCGTGAACGGCCCTAGTTGAGACTGTTGGGAATGGCAATGTTTGATCCTATTTGGCATGAGATTCCATGTTTTAGTGTGTTGAATCCCAGAGGGATTTTGATTGGCAGAGGATGTCACCATATAGATGTTGTGCAGCCTGGTGTGCCGTGAGTGTTGTATATAGTTGTTGTGCAGTGCTAGACACCGAGTAGGGTCAAGTTCTTGTGGGCCCAACGACCGGGGACCGTAGAGTTACGAGTAGAAGAGATCCTTAGATAGTGGTTACTGGTTGGTTGAGTACCTGTTAACCCCATATGATGACTTTTCGGAGTCGAGAGTGATGGATCGGTCATGATGGACGTGTTGTAGTGAGCAGCCGGGTTCGTGAAAATCCTAGTGGGAGATTGATTGAACAAGTTACTAGGAGTGTGGTACTTGTGGACTTATCGGGGATAATACGTGCTGAGCGGTTGGTGCCTGTGGTGAGCTGACTGCATGGGCATGGAGTCTCAATAAGCGGAGTGTTTCTAGGATCGGTCTGCTCATAATTGTGACAGACGCTGGTATCGATGGACGTGGACGAGTCTTACCAACCTGGATAGGCTCAGGTTACCGTGACAACTGAGATGATGGAGATTCTCTAGTCGTGACGATGATGTAGAGGTGTTTTGAGTGTCTTTCAGTACGAGTAGTGGCTTGAGTTAGATTCGGTCAGCACTGAATACGATCACAGAAGGAGACGTTGAGCTTTGGGTGTTGGCGAGTGTGCCGTACTCCTTCAGTGGAGGTGACTGCGATGAGTTGAATGGAATCCATTAGTGATCGGATGGTTCAGAATGACATTGAGGGTGTCCAAGTGATGTAATGCAAATGAGGGCCTGGATTGCGACTAGTATGGTAGACGTGCCCCTGAATGGTAAACATGTGAGTTCGGTGGGCACTGAACAGGACGGAGTGTCAGGACCCATCTGAATCCCCCAGGGATTAACACGGGACGTTCCTAATCCCGTCTGACATGGAGTGTCAAGCAAGGGAAATTCCGACTTTAGCCCTCTTAGGCTTCAGAGTACACCAGGATCCGGAGGAGGTATGTGATGTCTCGGTTTTTGCTACAACCCGCATCCGATTTCAACCTGAAGGGCAGTCAAAACATTTAAAAGCTGTGAGTGGACAAAACAATTCATTTAATAAAAAACATTTTATCGAAGACATTTGTACCCTTCACTAAAAAGAAAGCATGCATTCGAAAACCAATTTATCCGGAAGAACCATATGTGGGAACTAAGCCCAAAACCATAATGAAACCGACCATATGGGCAACAGTCTAAAACCTGTACACATCACACATCATATAACATATACATATAAATCACATAACCAATCCTATCATAGTTGCTAAAGCTACACGTGTGCTACCCGGGGTCTCAAAGACCAAGTCTCCTAGGGTCCACCCAGGTCAATGTTCGTAGATCAATGACCCTCCCTGGGGTTATAATCCATAGCCTTTCTGAGAGTAAGGTACCCAACGGGGGCGACTCCACTCAATTAGTGCTCCGTGACTACTCCGGGGTCCACCTAGGCCAACGACCCTCCCCGGAGGAGAAATTCCAAATAAGGAAGGTATATGAATATATATATAACGAAAACATTCATGCCCGGTCCCCATAAACCGTCATGAAACTAGAAATCCATTTAGGGTCCTCAACCCGAAATCGTAAACATAAAGTAACTGGGTCTCGTACACGACTCTGATCGTAGTGATATGTGCAACCAACCGTCCAGGACCGCACTCAATCCCGGTATGTCACCGTGAACGTATCAACTGACGCGACCACCTCTAGATCATGGTGCACTCATCACCGATCGATATCCTGAACCGTCAGCACTCCGAAGTTGAGCCTCCAGTGACTACTCGCCGACGGCACGTGCATCGTGACCTCTCCGGAAGGAACATATCCCAGTCTGGAGGAGAGCGTTGTATCGTCCGTCGTTGTGCACTAAGCACTCGCGGTGACCACGACTTAGACCCGTAGGTCCCCAATAGGGTCATATTCCCGAGAAAAAACCAAATGGGTCTCATACCCGACTTTATCCTATTTACATCCAAAGCGATTTCATTTAAACCACCGTAGAAATATAAACCCGTATAGGCGCCGTATAAGGCCGAAACCTCGAAATACGTGCAAATACATAACCACACACAAATGCATTCAAGGGATCATAAAACAAGTATTAAAACACATAATAAACATTTATGCATGCATCAATTTAGAAAAAAAGGTCCACTCAAAGACCGTCCGAGCTGCCGCCTAGATACGCGTGCCATACGGCTCTCCCGGGCCAATCACCTTCACCGGGACTCCCAAACCTCTCGAAATCACTTTAGAGGGTAACTAACTACCTTATTAACCACTCATTAAAGTCCCATAATTTTCTGGAATTTTTAACTATTTTTAATCCCGATCCTAAACCTTCGGACGTCCCGAACAATATCGAGACGGTGTCCGATCGACACGAAACCAAGCCCAAAATGTTTGTTACATCGAATAGGTTAATTCCCATGTTGGAACCTTCCCCATAAAGGCCACCATGTGCCCTCACGTGCCATCCAAAGGGGCTGCGTGTGAAAGCCACGCGCCTGCTACAGTGTCACCATCTACCTCTCGCCGACCGGGTTCGCTGGTTCGAACCAGACCGGACTGGTCTGGACCGGTCCAGGGTCTAATCTCCCTCATTTTCAGTCCATTTTGTTCCCTTTTGATTCCTAAAGATTCCCCTACTCATTTCCTATCTATTTAGCTATTCAAAACGTGAAAAATGGCTAAGAATCTCACCTTCCCGATTTAATCTTCACGGCTCCAAAACCAGTCCTCGTCCGAGGCGTCTGCACCGTCCTCGACCATCACATCCCGTTCAAACCTTTTCCTTAGGTCACCAGAAAGCCAACCCCAATAATAGAATCGACTAAAAACCCCTCAAGCTCAAACTCGAAATTTCAAAACTACTTACCTGTGGTTTCGGGTTTTCCCAGCCGTGGCTCGCCGTCCTTACCCAAGTCGTCCTAGTCTCTCTCAGTCCTCCACCAGCATACATAATGATTATGGTGGTGAGGTGTGGGTGTTTGTTTGCTAACATGGAAATAGAGGATGAAGGGCTTTCGGGTTTGGGTTGTTTGAAGAAACAGAGAAGATGATAATCATGTGAGAGAGAAGGGGAAATGGACAGTGGAGATTGAGAGGCTAGATGAGATGAAGGGTGGAGATGGAAGGTGGGTGAGATTTAATTATAAAATAATAATAATAATAGAATATAATTAGGATAGATCCACTTTTTAGGGAATTGACCAATCAGACGAGTGACACTTGTCACTCATCCATGGGTCCCACCAAAATATCTGCCCAATCAGATATCGCCACGGCATCCCCGTCTCGAAATGCATGCATAGTGAAATCAAACTTTCGTGACCCATAACTTTCCCGTTCAATGTCCCATTTTGACATACCGCCTATCTATGGATTCGTATCGACCCGATCTACATAACGGTCCTCGACCCTCGGCCATCGGACTCCCCAGGTCAAAAGTCAACATTTTGCCCCTATACAACCAAATTACCAAAGTACCCCCAAACTTTCGAACGTCATAACTTCTTCCTCAAACGTCGGAATCGAATGTGCCACCTGTCTATGAACTCATGACGTCCCGAACTACGTCACAATCATTAGCCAAAGTCCATTTGACCAGCTGAATAAAAAGTCAATGTTTTACCAACGACTAGGGGGAAAACGATCATTTTGCATCGTTCGTCCAATTTCGCCAAGATAATTACCGATTAACCTCACTAATCCTGATTAGTCACTAATCTAATCCTAGAATTGGGGATGGGTCGTTACACGCAGAGGATCTCGAGTGGCTCAGTATGAGGCATGGGGTATACCTGGTTTGGTGACCAGTTCCCTAGTGATGCAAGACTTGAGACACGAGGGTGTGCTTAGGGGTTGTAATCATAAAAGGTGAAACATGAAAATCAGGTAGTCGTCATGTGCTACCTTTTGGATGTGCATAAACGGTATAAAATGGACAGGCGAGTTGGATGCTATGGTTAGATTGTTTACGGACATGTGGTTGATGTCCACGTGAGTGACGGCTTGGAGGCCGGGAGAATACGACTAAACGGTCGTGAGGGATGAAGGACATGTGTTGTGATCCCCTAGTTAGCTCAGCGAGCTTGGAATGAGTTTTGGGTGGTGTTTGAGTTTCCCGATGTGCTTTTGGTGAGAATGGTAGTTGCCACATTCAGGGAGTTGGTCTTGAACCAACTGCTAATAAATATACTTCCTTCTCCTAGAAGTTCTCACTCAGGTATGTGCGAGCTTATGAGAGATGAGTGGAGGAGTGATGTAACGACCCGTCTTGAATTTTGAGATTAGATTAAGAATTAATGACAGATTAGCGAGGCTAATTGGGAATTAGTCGAGGATTAACGGACATTCAGGGCGAAATTATGATTTAGCCACTAAATGAGGGCAAAAGGTTGACTTTTGACCCAGGAGCTCCGATGGCCGAGGGTCGAGGATCATTATGTATATCGGGTCGATACGAGTCCGTAGACAGGCGGTACGTCGAATTCGGATGTTCGACGAAAAAGATACGGTTCACGGAAATTTCAAGATACTATTCACATTGGTACGTTTTACGAGACGAAAGTGGACTTTTGTCCTGAGTGGGGCCCAGATCATTTCCCCAGGCCCAATAGATGAGTGACAAGTGTCACCCATCCATTGCCTCCCTTACACAGAGACATGCAACCACCCCCCTCCCTCTGTTTCATTCCATACACATCGAAACCCAGCTAACCCCAAACACCAACCTTTCCCATTTTTGAATATAAGGACCAATAGAGGAGTTGAGGATGGCTAGTGAACCAAGGCAAGGTAGGGAGGCGGCTGAGCAGCCGTGGACAGCGGAGGAACCACGAGAAAAAGGTAATCTGAATCCCCCTGTACATTTCAAATTTAAAGTTTGGATTTTGGACGTTAGGGAGCTTAGATGTTGTCAAGGATAGGTTTAGGAGGTTAGTAGGAAGCTTAGGAGAAGGTTTTGGAGGTTGAGGACGGCTGAGGAAGCCAGGAATGGCGGCAAGAGGATTTTCAGTGGCTACCCACCGAATCCCAATTCCGGCGAAGTTAGGCCAAATCGATCCTTCCAATATCTTTCTAGTGATCCTAGGATTGGAACCCTTAGGTTGAAGTTTGGACACCTAGAAGTACCGTGAACCAAGTTTGAAAGTTTGGATTCAAAATGGTTTTCAGAACCAATGGGTTTTAGGCTTGGTTTCTTGGTTTTGAGGACATGGTTGGGTAGGAAATGTTGTTAGGAAGCTATAGGAGCTGGAATGCATGAAAAACGAAGGAGATATGGAACCGAACCCGTTCCGCTGGTTCGGCTAGACCGGGCTGCAAATCAAACCGGATTGGTTAGTTCAGACCAGCTGGCAAGAGGTTGAAGACGCACTGTTCCTGGCGCGTGGGTTTCACGTGCAAGAACTTCAGGCCACGTGTGGGGGCATGTGAGGTTTCTTTTGGGGAAGCTTCCAACATGTGAAATTAGCTATTCAATGTAACGAACATTTTGGGACTAGTTTCGTGTCGATCGGACATCGTTTCGATATGTTTCGGGACGTGCGAAGGTTTAGGATCGACTTTAAAAATAGTTTAAAAATTCCCAAAAAATACGGGGCTTTAGTGAGGGGTTATTTAAGTAGTTAGTAACCCTCTATTACGATTTGGACTGGTTTGGAAGTCTCGGTGATGGTGTTTGGCCCGGGAGAGCGGTATGGCATGCGTATCGAGGCGGCAGCTTGGACGGTCTGTGAGTGGATTTTGTTTTCTAAATTGATGCATGCATAAATGTTTATTATGTGCTTTAATACATGTTTTGTGATGTCGTGAGTGCTTTTGTGTATGTTCACATATTGGCATATATTTGGAGGTTTCGGCCTTATACGGTACTTATACGTACTATGCTTTCAACGATTGTTTAAATGAAATGGTTTTGGATTTAAAAAGGATAAACTTGGGCATGAGACCCATTTGGTTTTGTCTCAGAAATGTGGCCCTATTGGTGACCTACGGTTCTGAGTCGTGGTCGCGACGAGTGTTATGTGCACGACGACGGACGATACGATGCTCACCTCTCGACTGGGATGTGTTCCTTCCGGAGAGGTTACGATGGAAGAACCATTGTCGAGCAGCCACCAGAGGATCGAATTCGAAGTGATGACGTCTCAGGATATCGATCGGTGATGAGTGCACCATGATCTAGTAATGGTCGCGTCTGTTGATTCGTTCACGACGACATACCAAGATTGAGGGCGGTCCTGGATGGATGGTTGCACGCATCACTACGATTGGAATCATGATGGACCCTAAGATACGGGGCACAATGCCGAGTTGAGTCATGAGTTCGGGCTTGAGGCCGAGTTGGTTTACGATTATGATTTCGGGTCGGGGACCGTAAATGGATTTCCGGGTTCATGACGGTTTATGGGGACGGGGCATGAATCCTTTAAAAGATTTTAAGAATGTTTTCGATATATATATTCATATGCCTTCCTTTATTTGGATTGTTTCCTCTGGGGAGGGTCGTTAGCTTGGGTTGACCCCGGAGTAGTCACGCAGCAATAATTGAGTGGAGTCGCCCCCGTTGGGCACCTTACTCTCAGGAAGGCTTATGGATTATAACCCCAAGAGAGGGTCATTGATCTACGGACATTGACCTGGGTGGACCCTGGGGAGACTTGGGATTTAAGACCCCGGGTAGCACGCACGTAGCTTTAGAAATCGTGACAGGATTGGTTATATGTTATATTTATATGTTATATGATCGGAATTCTGGTTTGGGCTGAGTCCCACATGGATTTGGGCAGTGGCCCATATGATTGGTTTCATTTAAGAATTTTGGCCAAGGCCCTAGTGGTTTGATAACTGGTTTTCAAATGCATGCATGTTTTTTAGTGAAGGGTATAAATGTCTTTGTGAAAATGTTTTTATAAATTGTTTGTTTTGTCCACTCACAGCTTTTAAATGTTTTGACTGTCCTTCAGGTTGACAGCGGATGCGGGCGGTAGCAGAGACCGAGACATCACACTTCTCCTCCGGATTCTGCCGTACTCTGAAGCCCCGAGCGGGCTAAAGTCAGAATTTTCCCTTGTCTGACACTCCTTGTCAGAAGGGATCAAGCGTGTCCCGCGTTAATCCCAGGGGGATTTAGGATGGGTTCTGACAAGTGATATGACAGATAAAGAGTTCAAAGAGGATATAAGGCCCTATGAACCGAAATCTGGTCGTTATTTGGGAGTGAGTTAGTATAGATCCACCTACGATCGAATAGATCACATGGTGTGTAAAGATCGAGGTGATCGAGATGACTGAGTCGATTGTATAGACCGTGGGTCTAGGATACCGAAGCGAATTGGAATCAGATTAATGATGAGATATGAGAATACAAGACAGAGGCTGGATATGTGAGACGAGGACAATACGTGGGTATCATTCAAGAAAAGATGAATAGATGATGCCTCGAGTAGGATGTTGGTAAGTTCCTTACCACTCCGGATGGAGCGATTGTATGGAGTTTTGTTGGACGGTGACAGGTAACAGGCAGGTCCGAGTTTGTTACATCTTAGTAACATGAGTTAGTTGACCTTTGGAACGAACCAAGGAATGTGATTGGTTAGTGAACTGGCTGGATTATCTCTGGAGTTGGTCAGGTGACCAAGATTACTTTAAGAGGATGTTAAGTGTAGTGAGGATTGGTATGTGATTGGACGTAGCCTGAGGGCAGTCCTTAAGTAGGTCGCGTAGTGCCTTGATGATTGACATGATGTGGGTGCACCTGTGAACAGTGCACATTGGACGATGGGGTTGACCCAGTCTGACTGATATGGTAGGAACCTTAGATGGAGTACTAGATGGACATGAGATGGTAATCGGACGGGGTTAAATGTTGATTGTACTTTGAGTATAGGCATTAGACATCGAATACTATGCCTTAGAGCAGAGTGGATTGAAAGGGTTCAGTGATTATGCTATAATGGAGCTCAGGGCCATGTGGGCCAGAGGAACCCTAGTGATTATGCATGTGACTATCCCTGCTAAGGAAAGTATTCGATGGGATCCCGATACTCCTAAAATTGGTAAGGTGTCGACATATGTTTTGACACGATATGTGAGACGACAGTTTGAGACTCGAGATGAGTCAAGATTTCAGCATAGGTCGTTGAGCAACACGAGATACGACATAGGGACTCGAGATTGAGTTGGGATCAGAGTAGCCCAACAAAAGGGCAGTGGAGCCGGGAGTTACTGGCTAGTCACAATAGTTGTCGTGGACTTAGAAGGATTTAGAAGATAAGTTGTATCTCTACCGACAGTGAGAGTCAGCATGAGTATGGGAAAAAGAGGGAGTTGACTGATATGAGTACCGAGGCCGATAAATACCGTAGATTTGAGTATAGCCTGTGTGGTGAGATTCATTCCATTGTGACGGTAGGATTTAGAGGATGCTTGTTGGATCGAATGCTGAGCAGGATGTCAGCTTCGATTGTTAGATGAGAAGAACCATCAAGTTGAAAAGCTGACTTTGATGTCAGCTTCGTATAGCTAACCTGTCAGAGTGAGCGACAGGTGAGATCGACGAGTATCGGTGTCTCGAGTGAGACTTACGAGCCGACGTGTGGTTGTGTCAGATGTGTACGTTTACACGAGAGTGGCCCGAGTGGGAGACAAGATTGGATTTCCACGGTTTGTTGTGGACTTGGTGTAGTTTGAATTTCGAGGATGAAATTGTGTAAGAAGGGAAGATTGTAATGACCCGTCCCAGATTTTAGGATTAATTAAGATTAAATTGAGGATTAGCGAGGCTAATCGAGAATTAGTCGAGAATTATCGGACATTCAGGGTGAAATTATGATTTTACCCGTAGACGAGGATAAAAAGTTTACTATTGACTCAGGAGGTCAAATGCACAAGGATTGATGTCCATTATGTAGATTGAGGATATATGAGTCTATAGACAGGCGGCACGTCGAAATCGGATATTCGACGGGAAAGATACGGGTCAAGGAAGGTTCGGGTACTATTGCTCATTTTACGAGACAAGTAACTTTTGACTTTTAGTGGGCCCATATATTTTAGTCAGGGTCAATGGATGAGTGACAAGTGT
Source organism: Prinsepia uniflora (assembly GCA_032719365.1). Taxonomy (NCBI): domain Eukaryota; kingdom Viridiplantae; phylum Streptophyta; class Magnoliopsida; order Rosales; family Rosaceae; genus Prinsepia; species Prinsepia uniflora. The sequence goes on along the minus strand of CM064868.1, from coordinate 46,202,474 downwards.
CACTCATCCATTGTCGCTTCCTTTATAAGTCATGCTTATCTCCCCATTTCTCCCTTTCAATCAACCAAACTCGAAAGCCCCAAAAATCATTCCCCTTCCCATATTTGATTCAGTTTGAGATCAAGAGAGTGGCTGAGGGTGAGTGAGGGACTGAAAGACGTTGTGGGAGGCTGCAGGACCGCCGTGGACCGCGGAGGAGCCCAGAAAACCCAGGTAAACATGAAGACCCATTGTGGTTCAAAATTGGACTTTTGAATTTTGTACTTTTGGGTGGTTTCTAACAATTGGATGGTGTTCTTGGGGTCTGAATCAGTCTATGGGGATCGAAAACCAGAGCTGAGGACGGTTGGGTAGCTCAAGCAGGGAGGATGAAGCTTCGCTGTGACTGTTAGATCGTGACAAGTTATTTCTAGCCTATTTTTCATGTTTTTTAGTTGATGGATCGATTCATGGGATCTGGACAATTGTGTAGGAAGCAACAAGATCGATTTTGGTGGCTAGAGGTGGAAGAACGGATCAGGTCAAGTTCGCGGGTCTCATGACCCAGTTGCAGAGAACCGGGTTGACCCGGACATATGTTAGTGGTGAGATGACATCATCGATGAAATCATCAATTTTCAGACCTAACATGTAGACTGACACATGTCAGATGTCAGATGTTAAATGATGTCAATGCTGACGTCAGCGTTTTAGTAAACTTTAACCGACCACATTTGACTCGCGCGTGGGGACGCGTGGGCACATATTTTGAGGTGGGACAAGAACTGTTTTAAAGGTTTCGACGATACGAATCCAATGGTGGTGATTTCAAGTCGATCAGGGATTGTTATTTTGGTCAAATTGGGGTTTAAAGCATAGGGAAGCTTGTCTGGGACACGTTGACTTTTCCAGGAGTGTTGGGGGTTCTTGATTAGGACTTTTTTAGGTTGGTAGTAACCTTTGAGTGTGTTTTGGACAGGTCTAGATGACCCGGAGAGGTTGGATTAGCCCGAAGAGGCTTATGGCACGCTATCGAGACGCAGCTTGGACGGTCTGTGAGTGGACTTTGTTTTATGAATATGGTGCATGCATAAATGTTTTATATTTTTTATGAACATTATTTGAGATTCCATGAGTGCATGTGTCTTAAATATGAATTGTTTGGCATTTTGGTAGGAAAATGCATTATTGCACGTAGTTCAAGATTTCAATTTTATATGTTGTTTGGGCTTCGACCGAGTATACTACGTGCTTATTTTTTATGTGATTCTGAAGGTTTCACGGAGAAGAGTGAAACTAAGGAACTATTTTAGCATTTTGGAGGATTTCACGGAGATGCGTGAAATCGAGATTCGGGCACAAGTCCCAATTGAACGATGATTTGAAAGTGTTTTGAAAAAGAGAAAATGGTTTTCGAATTTGGAAATACCTTTCAGGCATATGACCCAGTTGATTTGAGGTTTGACTTAGAGTATAGTCAAATGTGAGTTAAGTCAAGCTACGACCTAGTTACGTGATTTTGAAAGATATTTTGGGCATGAGACCCGTTTGTTAATTTGACAGGATTCGAGGAATCCTGTAGTATATTTCGAGTATGAGATCGAGTTGTAAATTTAATAGGATTTGAGGAATCCTATGTATGATACTACCGTTTAGAGTCCCAGATGCTCAGGTTAGAGTTCCGGTCGATGATGACATTCGGGTTCGAGTCCCGGGTGATATGACCCTCGCCTATGGACTGCATATGTGTTCCTTCTTGAAAGGTCACGATGCACTGCTTGTTGTCGAGTAGCCGATGGAAGCTATGGTCGGAATAATGAAAACCGACAGGGGGAAGTTGGCCAGTTCAAACAATCAATCGGGAAGGTGAGTTTAATGCTTGGTTTTCATGTTTTGAAAACATAAATCGATTCGGAATGATCAGATGAAGGTTTAGGAATGAAAATGGATGAAAACAGACCGAAAACATAGAAGATATGGGCCTGAACCGGTCACGGCGGTTCAGTTGGACCAGCTGTGTAACGACTCGTCCCAAATTCCAGGATTAGATTAGTGACTAATCATGATTAGTGAGGTTAATCGGTGATTAGTTGGGCGAAATCGGACAAACGATGCAAAATGACCGTTTTGCCTCGAGAATTGGTAAAACGTTGACTTTTTGATCGGGTAATCAAATGGACTTTGGCCGATGACCGTGACGTAGTTTAGGACGTCACGAGTTCATAGACAGGTGGCACGTTCAATTCCGACATTCGAGGAAAAAGTTATGACGTTTGGAAGTTTAAGGGCATTTTGGTAATTATGGTTAAAAGGGGCAAAATGTTGACTTTTGGATCGGGAGGTCCGATAGCCGATGGCCGAGGACTGTTACGAAGATCGGGACGATACAAATCCATAGACAGGCGGCACGTCGAATTCGGATGTTCGACGGCGAAGTTACGATTCACGGAAGTACGAAAATACTATTGCACGAATAACGAAACGGTTGCGTTTTAGAATTTATTGGGGCGCCGATATTTTGTGGAGGCCCAATGGATGAGTGACACTTGTCACCCATCCACAGGCCATCCTTATGCCTGCATGCATCTCCCTTCCCCGTGCATTGATCATTTTCCTTTGTCCCTAAACAAACCCAACCCGATCTCTCCTCTCTTGAACCAATCCAAACCCTTGACCCATAGGCTTATGCCTGAGAGACCAGAGAGTGATAAGAGGACTAAGGAAGGTGGTGGCCGGCCAAGGGCACGCCGCCGTGGATGGTGGAGCCATGAAACCCGAAAGGTAAGCGGTTTAACCATTTTCGATCCATTTTCCATTTTTGATGTTATGAGCTTGTTTGGACGTTTGGGTTGAACTAAATAGGTTGCTAGGGTTGTCATAAGATGGTTTTGGGAGGTGGTAAATGGCTATGAAGCGGTGGGAAGGTTTTGGAAATTTTGAACCGTGGAAGAGTTTTGGACATGGGTCGGTTTAAGGGGTTTAAATTAGTTTGGATGATTGGAATATATGGGAAACAGGAAAATAGGAATTTAGGGATTGATTAGGGACAAAACAGATGAAAAATGAGGATTGTACGGGCCTGGACCTGTCACGCCGGTCCAGTTACAGAAAGATCGGACCGGTCAGTCTAAGACGGTGTTGGAGGTTGAAGACACTGCTATAGTGCTGGGGAGTGGTCTCACGCGCAGGCAGCTTCTAGGGGCGCGTGGTCCCTCCTTTGGGGAAAGTTTCAACACGCGAAATCTTCTATTCGATGTAACAAACATTTTGGGACTGGTTTTGTGTCGATTAGACACTGTTTCGATAATGTTCGGGGCATCGGAAGGTTTCGTATCAGAATTAAAAATAGTTAAAAATTCCAGAAAATTACGGGGCTTTAGTGGGAGCTTAATTAAGTAGTTAGTAACCTTTTATTACAATTTGTATAGGTTTGGGAGTCCCGGTGATGGTGATTGGCTCGGGAGAGCCGTATGGCATGCAAATCGAGGCGGCAGCTCGGACGGTCTGTGAGTGGACCTTGGTTTTCTAAATTGGTGCAGGCATAAATGTTTATTATATGTTTTAATACATGATTGGTAATGCCATGGGTGCATTTGGTTGTGGTTACGTATAAGCACGTATTTCGAGGTTTCGGCCTTATACGGTGCTTATACGGGTCTGTATTTCTTAATTGGTTTAAATGAAAAGGTTTTGGATTTCTAAAAGGATAAACTCGGGTATGACACCCATTTGGTTTTGTCTCGGGTATATGACCCTATTGATGGCCTTCAGGTCTAAATCGTGGTCGCGACGGGTGCTATGTGCACGGCGACAGACGATATGACGCACGCCTCCAGTTTGGGATGTGTTCCTTCCGGAGAGGTCACGATGTACGATCTATTGTCGGGTAGTCGATGGAGGCTCGACTTCGGAGTGCAGACGGTTCAGGATAGCGATCGGTGATGGGTGCACCATGATCTTGTGGTGGTCCCGTCGGTTGATACGTTCACGGCGGCATACCAGTATTGAGGGTGGTCCTGGATGGATGGTTGCACGCATCACTACGATCGGAGTAGTGACTGACCCTGAGATATCAGGCAGGATGCCCAACTGATGTCATATATTCGGGCACGAGACCCAGTTGTTTTACATTGATGATTTCGGGTCAGGGACCCTAGATGGATTTCCAAGTTCATGGCGGTTTATGGGAATCGGCATGAACCCTGGAAAGGTTATTGTGGTACATGACGGTTTATGGGAACCAGGCATGGTGGATGTTTTCTATATATATATATATATATATATATATATATATTTGAATGGCTTGGATGCTATAGATCATGACGGTTCAGGGACCGGACATGAATATTTATGTTATGTATATATATGTTCACATACCTTCCTTTACTTCTATTATCTCCTCCGGGGAGGGTCGTTGGCCTGAGTGGACCCCAGAGTAGTCACGGATCACCGACTGAGTGGAGTAACCCCCTAGTTGGGTTCCTTACTCTCAGGAAGGCATGGATCGTAACCTCAGGACGGGTCATTGGTCTACGAACATTGACCTTGGACTCTGAGAGACTTGGGTTTGAGACCCCGGGTAGCATGCGCGTAGCTTTGGAAACCGTGACAGGATTGGTTGTGTGAATTATATGTATATATGATATGTGGTTATGATATATGATGTGTGATGGATACAGGATTTGGGTAGTGGCCCATGTACTTGGTTTCATGATGGTTTTGGGCTGAGTCCCTTATGGATTTGGGCAGTGGCTCGTATATTTGATTTGATTATGGTTTTGGGCTTAGTTCCCACATGTTGTTCTTTCGGATAAATGTTTTTCGGATGCATGCATGCTTTTTAGTGAAGGGTATAAATGTCTTCCTTAAAATATTTTTATAAACTGGTTGTTTTGTCCACTCAAGGCTTTTAATGTTTTGACTGCCCTTCAGGTTGACATCGGATGTGGACTGTAGCAGAGACCGAGATATCACATACCTCCTCTGGATCCTGACATACTCTGATAGCTAGAGAGGGCAAAGGTTGGAAATATCCCTTGTCTGACACTTTGTGTCAGACGGGAGCAGGGTCATCCAGCGTTAATCCCGGGGGGATTGGGATGGGTCCTGTCAGCGTGGTATTAGAGTGAGGTTGTCTCTATTCGAGCAACCGCGGAGCTCTTGGAGTAGTACGCATGTCAAGGATGTGATATCTCAATGGGCTACAGTTTGTTATCAACCTGATGGTTAGGGTGCCGGTACGATAGTTAGTAGGATTGGATCGTGGAATGTCTTGGTTCGGCATTAGATGCCAGAGTTGCAATAGTTCTGTCGTGGATGACAGTGTGGAACCCTACGGAAGGTAAATGTAACAGTACATTAAAGTTTTGATCGTGAGACTATTAGTTGGGATCGTTTTTCATGATGTTGTAGATCGATTTGACGATAGTTCAGAATTGTGATCATCTGATGATCGAATATGGTTGAGTTGAATGGATTTACTGCTCCTGGCAGTTAGCAGTCGAGTTTGTGGAACTCTAGTTGAACTTATGGCAGTTAGCAGTCGAGTTCGTGGAACTCTAGTTGAACTTATGGTAGTTAGCAGTCGGATTCGAGGAATCCTAGTTGGATTGAAGGTAGGATTGGATTGACGTCTTTACAATGTCAAGACCGCGGGGTCGGTCAGATTGTGGATTTTACTGCTTTCCACAATTGGGTTCAGGGAGACCCTAGAGTGTGATTGTGGAACCCCACCTTAGGTGTATGGTTCAGAAAGGTGAGTTGGCGAGTGGTCTCGACTTCGATGAGATCGTCGATTTAGTCATGTCAGCTTGAGTGATGGGACTGCACTCTGCAGTCGAGGTTATGTTGAACGATTAGACCTAGTTGGTCGTCGTACTACGATAGTTTTGATGGATTGCTGGTGCAGCTAAGGTCATGGATGACCTGGTAGACGACATTGGTTAGGCGAGTTACTACAGGTTAGAGTTGGTTGGACAGGTTACCAGGGTTGGTACTTGTCGATGGAATCCCATAGTGGGGATACGGAATATCTGGTACAGGTGATCGATTCCATTGGATGCGAAGTCCGGATATCGAGATGTCTGGTAGTTCGGTCTGCACGAGTCTGTGGCAGGCGCTACTACCGAGAGTGATTGTAGTTACGGTTGTTGGGACTCGGGGACGTTCGAGGAGCATTTCCTTTTCTCGTATGAGTTGTCAGGGTGACTGTACCTAGAATTGTTGGGTACGAAGGAGACAGAGTTTGTTCCATTTGAGCTGAGGTACGTGATCGTCGCTCGGTATGAGCGGAGATCCAGAGTTGTCTGATTCGCACAATTTGTGCTGATGTTGACAGGTGATGATACGAGTACTAGTGCTGGTGCTGGTGCTGGTGATTGTGATGACGGTGAGTCGCGACTCGGGATATGACTCCGTCGAGATGGGCATATGTTCGGTATCTGTGGTTCGAGCGTGGATCATGGATAATGATGGGCTGGATAGGATCTAGTAGTAGTTGAGGCTCGAGGTACGAGATACGAGTGTTGGAGACCGTATATACACATCTGTAAATAATATACAAGGTTTAACCTTGAGTTACGTGAATTCCACTCGGAATGAGTGTGCCTACATAAACGGTGTAAACCGACAGTCGAACTTGGTAGTGGGTTTAACTCGTTATGGTCGCATGGTTGATTTTCTAGTGTGTCGGTTCCGATATGATTGGAACTTCGGAATCGAGAGTGATTGTGATTGAGGTGACGAGAGGAGTCCGGGTTTTTCGCATTGGCAATGGGTATTTTGAAGTCATTAGGGTGACTTCTCAGGTTCTGCCATGGCAGATGAGGTTGATGATAGTTGTGTCACCAGTACATCGATCGTGTATTGGTTGGTGGACCCGTGGTTTGTCTTGGGTCGTCAGGAGAGTTGAGTATATCGAAGTTAGATGACTGAGATTTCTCATTTTCTGCTTGGTGGCAGACGATGTTGGATTACATGGCGTGGTGAATGCAGTGAGTTTTGGTTGTATTCATGTAGGATGAGTTTTGATGTCATCGTGTTGGATCATTCTTGTTTTTTCCTAGGTGGAATGACAAGCATCGATGCGAGCTAATCAGTGTAAACCCACAAACTCGGCGTGGCTCGTCATTGACTAATCTATTTAGATGTGGGAAATGGTCTAGGACTTTGGTCATCGTGACGATCCTCGATCGTGATGATTATGGTCGAGTGACGCGGTGATGAATCTCGATCGTGATGCTTATGGTCGGGTGACGCAGTGATGGATCTGGATCGTGATCTTGATGATCCAGATAAGTGGAGAGTTTATCACTTTTACTAGGATGTTTGAGTTGATGATGTTGGGTTTGAACTTCTTTTCGAAATGAATCCCGTATGGTATATTACAGGGGCGAGTAAGTGCCCGACGAGGTCGGATTTTGTCAGCCTTAGAGACGTGTTGATATTGGGATTGGCTTCCCTATGAAGTCCATCGAACGTATTGAGGTAATCTTTTGAACATGTATCTGATAGGTTCGGATATAGTGCGTCTTGGTAGACGTGAATGAGATTTCGGGTTTTGGAATCTGATTTCTGGATGATGATTCAGGATTTGATTTTGGAACTTGAAAGTGGATTTATGGATTTGGGTTCGGAATGGTTATTCCAAATGCTAGCTTACGGAATAATGATTTCAGATTCGAATATGGAAATGGATAATGGGTCGGAGTTTTGATCTGTCTGGTACTGGATTGGACAGATGAACTGCATAATTGAAACGTGTTTGGCTATGACCTAGGTGGTCGCGTTGTCGTCGTCGTTATTGTTGTGGTAGGTTGGTAGATGGACGTATGTACCTTGTACGTAGTTCGAGGTATGATACCGGGCAGACTTGTGGTGCCTGGTGACGGTATATAGGTTATACCGTGGGTACGTTGGTGAATGTGTTGGTAGTCAGATTAATTCCGATACTATTGGATTTGTTGGGGCTGTGAACTAGACATTGGATACTGTGCAGTGGGTCATGGTATTTCTGATGGGTCTAGTTACACACATGTCGTGTGAAATGTTGGTAAGTGTATACTCAGGTTGAGTAAGTTTGTGGTTGGTGTAACCACGGGCGAGTATAGTGTCAGTTTTCGACTGACGACTGTCAAGTGGTGACAGTTTGTCGAAGGTGTCAGCGTGGATCGGCTAGTGAGATTTGGTGACTCCCTGTGGGAGCAGATAGTAGGATAGATTGAGATTGAGAAAGGAACCTTCAAGTTGTTCATGTCAATGAAATGGTAGATTTTACAAGTGGTGTCAATTCGGAACGTATGGCTACTATCATTCGACGTGGTCGAATATAGTTGATACGACGTGAGTGTTGGTGGTACGTCTGGGTACACACGAGTTTTGTTCTGGTTAGTTGGTGTACGAGTGTACACATGTCATGAGATCGAATTATTTCCACAAGGTGGATATGGAATCAGGATAGATGGAATTGCGAGAACGCAACTAATTAAGGAGGGAAGAACGGTTGGAATTTTGAGGACAAAATTAACTAAGGAGGGAAGGTTGTAATGACCCGTCCCGAATTCCAGGATTAGATTAGTGACTAATCATGATTAGTGAGGTTAATTGGTAATTAGTTGGGCAAAATTGAACGAATGATGCAAAATGACAGTTTAGCCCCTAGAATGGGTAAAATGTTGACTTTTCGATCGGGCGATCAAATGGACTTTGGCCGATGACCGTGACGTAGTTTAGGACATCACGAGTTCATAGACAGGTGGCACGTTCAATTCCGACATTCGAGGAAAAAGTTATGACGTTCAGAAGATTAAGGGCATTTGGTAATTATGGTTAAAAGGGGCAAAATGTTGACTTTTGGACCGGGAGGTCCGATGGCCGAGCGCCGAGGACTGTTACGAAGATCAGAACGATACGAATCCATAGACAGGCGGCACGTCGAATTCGGATGTTCGACGGCGAAGTTACGGTTCACGGAAGTACGAAAGTACTATTGCGCCAATTACGAAACGGTTGCGTTTTGGAATTTAGTGGGGCCCAGATATTTTATGAAGGCCCAATGGATAAGTGACACTTATCACCCTATCCACAGGCCATCCTTATGTCTTCATGCAGCTCTCTTCCCCGTGCATCGATCATTTTCCTTTCTTCCTAAATAAACCCAACCCGATCTCACCTCTCTTGAACCAATCTAAACCCTTGACCCATAGGCTCTTACCTGAGAGACCAGAGAGTCATAAGAGGACTGAGGAGGGTGGTGCCCGGCCAAGGGCACGCCGCCGTGGATGGTGGAGCCATGAAACCCGAGAGGTAAGCGGTTTAACCATTTTCGATCCATTTTCCATTTTTGATGTTATGAGCTTGTTTGGACGTTTGGGTTGAACTAAATAGGTTGCTAGGGTTGTCATAAGATGGTTTTGGGAGGTGGTAAATGGCTATGAAGCGGTGGGAAGGTTTTGGAAATTTTGAACCGTGGAAGAGTTTTGGACATGGGTCGGTTTAAGGGGTTTTGATTAGTTTGGATGATTGGAATAGATGGGAAACGGGAAAATAGGAATTTAGGGATTGATTAGGGACAAAACGGACGATAAATGAGGATTGTATGGGCCTGGACCGGTCACGCCGGTCCAGTTGCAGAAAAGACGGGACTGGTCGGTCTGAACTGGTGCTGGAGGTTGAAGACACTGCTTCAGTGCCGGCGCATGATCTCACGCACAGGCAGCTTCTAGGGGCGCGTGAGGGCGCGTGGTCCATCTTTTGGTAAAGATTGAACATGTAAAATCTTCTATTCGATGTAACGAACATTTTGGGACTGGTTTTGTGCCGATCGGACACCGTTTCGATAATGTTCGAGGCATTGGAAGGTTTCGGATCGGGATTAAAAATAGTTAAAAATTCCAGAAAATTACGGGGCATTAGTGGGAGGCTAATTAAGTAGTTAGTGACCTTCTATTAAAATTTGGACAGGTTTGGGAGTCCCGGTGATGGTGATTGGCTCGGGAGAGCCGTATGGCACGTAAATCGAGGCGGCAGCTCGGACAGTCTATGAGTGGACCTTGGTTTTCTAAATTGGTGCATGCATAAATGTTTATTATATGTTTTAATAGATTTTTGGTAATTCCATGGGTGCATTTGGTTGTGGTTACGTATAAGCACGTATTTCGAGGTTTCAGCCATATACGGTGCTTAGACGGGTCTATATTTCTTTATTGGTTTATAAGAAAGGTTTTGGATTTCTAAAAGGATAAACTCGAGTATCAGACCCATTTGGTTTTTTCTCGGGCATATGACCCTATTGATGGCCTTTGGGTCTAAATCGTGGTCGCGATGGGTGCTATGTGCACGGCGACAGACGATATGACGCTCGCCTCCGGTTTGGGATGTGTTCCTTCTGGAGAAGTCACGATGCACGATCTGTTGTCGGGTAGCCGATGAAGGCTCGACTTCGGAGTGCAGACGGTTCAGGATAGCGATCGGTGATGAGTGCACCCTGATCTTGTGGTGGTCGTGTCGGTTGATACGTTCACGGCAACATACCAGGATTGAGGAAGGTCCTGGATGGATGGTTGCAAGCATCACTCCGATCGGAGTCGTGACTAACCCTGAGATATCGGGCAGGATGCCCAGCTGATGTCATATGTTCGGGCACGAGACCCAGTTGTTTTACATTGATCATTTCGGGTCAAGGACCCTAGATGGATTTCCAAGTTCATGGCGGTTTATTGGAACTGGCATGAACCCTGGAAAGGTTATTGTGGTACTTGACGGTTTATGGGAACCGGGCATGGAGGATGTTTTCTATATATATATATATGAATGGTATGGATGCTATAGATCATGACGGTTCAGGGGAACCGGGCATGAATATTTATGTTATGTATATATATGTTCATATACCTTCCTTTACTTCTATTATCTCCTCCGGGTAGGGTCGTTGGCCTGGGTGGACCCCGGAGTAGTCACGGAGCACCGACTGAGTGGAGTCACCCCCAGTTGGTTTCCTTACTCTCAGGAAGGCATGGATCGTAACCTCAGGACGGGTCATTGGTCTACGGACATTGACCTTGGACTCTAAGAGACTTGGGTTTGAGACCCCGGGTAGCACGCGTGTAGCTTTGGAAACCGTGACAGGATTGTTTGTGTGAATTATATGTATATATGATATATGCTTATGATATATGATGTGTGATGGATACAGGATTTGGCCAGTGGCCCCTGTACTTGGTTTCATGATGGTAGATAGTATGACTTGTGATATCTTACATGATTTTATGGTTTTAAATACTAATGCATGCATGTTTGGAAAACAGAGGGGTAAAAGTATATGTTTTATTTATTAAACTGTTTTATAAACTGAGTTTCGGCCCACTCACCCTTAATGTTTTGGTGACCCCTCCAGGCCGTGCTACTGAGGTAGAAGAGTATCCTGAGGATGAGGCATAGATCTACACTGCACACCTGAACCCGTGTTGCGTAGGTTAACACGCAGGATAACTTAGAGTCGTGCTCGGAATTTGTATTTTGGACATTATCCCTTGTCTGACATCTTTTGAATTCGGATTGTATGTATAACTTTATTTCAGATATTTATGCATTTGAACTTTTAAGGTTAAATTTGTAATGTTGGTTCGGGTGTCAGACGGGAGCAGGGCACATCCCCTTGCGGTCCCTGTGGGATCGGGGCGGGTCCTGTCAGCTTGGTATCAGAGCACTAGGTTGTGGTCAGCATGCTAGACTAGCGTTCAGTACTAGGTACTTTTCAAGTTTAAGGATAATGTTATCTAATCTATGCCTCTTAACAGTTGGTTATGCCTCCAAGGATAATTCCTCAAGCACGGACTGACGAGGAACTAGAGAGAGATATGGAATGCGCAAGTATCGAACGGGCTCAGCGTTTGGGAGCCACTCCTTTCAGCGGGGGATCAAACCCCGAGTATTCCTACGAATGGATTGCTAAGTGGGAAATGATTTTTACGGTGATGCACTGCCCACCGGGCGAGCGGGTGACATTGGCGGCCTTCCTACTGGAGGGTGGAGCTTATCAGTGGTGGCATGGTCTAGAGATGTCAGGATGGCCTGTCCACACCACTACCTGGGAGGTCTTCCGTGCCCGATTCTTGGATCAGTACTACTTGCGATCGCTACGCGCTACACGGGAGGCAGAGTTCATGCAGCTGGAGCAGAGAGATATGTCTGTTGTGGACTATGAGCAGACCTTTGGGAAACTTTCTCGGTTCACGGCAGCTTTTGTGAGCACAGAGGAAGACAAGTGTCAGACGTTTGAACTGGGACTCCGAGGGGAGATTCGGGTAGGTGTGACAGTTTCCATTCACGCTACTATGAGAGACATGGTTGACGCAGCGGTTCGTGTCGAGGCCAGTCTGGCGGCACACCAGGCACGACAGTCTTCACGCGAGGGGCGACGTCGGGATCGTCCATACCTTGAACCAATAGGCTAGAGGAACACAAAGGGAGGAAGTTACAGAGGAGCACCTTCATCTTCACGAGGTCGTGGCTGGTCGGGTCGACATGGGAGCTCTCAAAGGACAGGATTGAGGTTCAGCTCAGAGCAGCATTCATCTTGGAGTGGTGCATCCGGTGGGTCTTCGGACAGGCCGAGGACAGTCAGCTACTTTGCTTGTGGAGGAGCGGGCCACTATGCCCGAGATTGGCCACTGTTGTCTAGGAGCAACGATGTAGGGGGCTCTAGTGCCGTGCAGAGTTCGGCTTCCAACAGGGTCGGAGGTCGAGGATAGGGAGATGACCGTGATGCTGAGCGTGGCGCACGTGTGTTTGCAGTGACTCAGCAGCAGGCTAGGACAGTCCCAGGTGTGGTTACATGTACTCTTCATATCTCAAACCTTCTTGTACGTGTATTGATGGATGTGGGGGCTACTCACTCTTTTATTTTGAGGAGTTGTGCGGGTATGCTAGATTGTGAGGTATCAACTTTAGATAGCGAGATGGGCGTCGGCACGCCGATGGGAATCGTGTACTTGGTGAATCAGGTGATTCGGAGGTGCCCGGTGAAGTAGAGGATGTGGATATACCAGCAGACTTAATCATTATGGATATTCATGACTTCGATGTGATTTTAGGGATGGATTGGTTATCTGAGCATGGGTCACTCATTGATTGTTGTAGTAGGCAAGTGATTCTGCGAAGTTCGGGTTTGCCGGAGGTTATCTTTCAGGGGGAGCGTGACGGTTTGCTTCCTGAAGTGATTTCTTCACTTGCCGCTACCAAACTTCTACGAAAGGGATGCCAGGGTGATCTGGCGCATGTTGTGACGGAGCAGGATGATACTCCGAGTATCAATGAGATACCAGTGGTGCGAGAGTTTCCGGATGTGTTCCAGGAAGACCTACCTGGATTACCACCACAGCGGGAGATTGAGTTTACGATTGAACTACTCCCCGGTACCCGACCTATATCTCAGGCACCATATCGGATGGCGCCGGTCGAGTTACGGGAACTCAAGACTCCGTTGCAGGAGTTCGTGGATTTGGGATTCATCCGACCAAGTACATCACCGTGGGGAGCACTGGTGTTATTCGTGAAGAAGAAAGAGGGGAGCCTCCGATTGTGTGTAGATTACCGGTAACTCAACAAAGTGACACTGAGGAACCAGTACCCTTTACCTAGGATTGATGACCTATTCGACTAGTTGCGAGGAGCACAGTACTTCTCAAAGATTGATTTACGGTCGGGGTATCACCAGTTGAGAATTGCGGAGGAGGATGTTCCGAAAATGGCATTTCGGACCCGATACGGACATTACCAGTTCCTAGTGATGCCTTTCGGCTTGACAAATGCTCCAGCAGCATTCATGGATCTGATGAATAGGGTCTTCCGATCTTACTTGGATAAATTTGTGATTATGTTCATTGACGACATCCTAGTGTACTCAAGGAGTGCCAGAGCACATGAGAAACACCTACGGTTGGTGTTAGGGAAACTGAGACAGAAACAGTTGTACGCCAAGCTGAGCAAGTGCCAGTTTTGGCTGAGCAGTGTTGGTTTTCTGGGACATGTGATATCAGCTGATGGGATTAGCGTGGATCCCCAGAAAACAAAAGCGGTGACTAACTGGGCCAGACCGACAACGGTGACAGAGGTACGGAGTTTTGTCGGGTTAGCGGGTTACTATCGGAGATTCGTGGAGGGTTTCTCCAAGATTGCTGCACCGTTGACTCGATTGACTCGGAAAGGGGTGAAGTGCATTTGGGATGAGCAGTGTGAACAATGTTTTCAGGAATTGAAGTATCGGTTGACCACTGAACCCGTCCTTGCAATGCCGGATAACAGTGGAGAGTTCGTGGTGTTTAGTGATGCATCGCTACAAGGTTTGGGCTGCGTGTTAATGCAGAATGGTAAGGTTATCGCTTACGCATCACGGCAGCTAAAGACTCATGAATTGAACTACCCTACCCATGATTTAGAGTTGGCGGCGGTAGTTCATGTTTTAAAAATCTGGAGACATTACCTATTCGATGCAACGTGCAGGATATACACCGACCACCAGAGCCTAAAGTATCTATTCACCCATAAGGAGCTTAACATGAGGCAACGGAGATGGTTGGAACTAATAAAGGATTAAGACTGTACGATTGAGTACCATCCGGGTAAGGCAAATGTGGTGGCAGATGCACTTAGCAGGAAATCATCGGGATCAGTTGCCCATTTGAGGATGATGTATCTCCCTTTGTTAGTGGAACTCCGGAAGGATGTAGTTATACTGGGGACGGACGAGCATGGAGCTTTGTCAGCCAGTTTCCATGTACGACCAATGTTGATCGATCGGATCATCGAAGCACAACTTCAGGATTCGATACTCTGTATCTACAGGATTGAGGTCGAAGAAGGTGAGAGATAGGATTTTACCATCCGAGGTGATGGAGCACTTGCGAAGTTAGGCCGATTGTGTGTACCTGCGGTGGCAGAATTACGGGCCTAGATTCTGGAGGAAGCCCATAGTTCGGCTTATGCTATGCATTCGGGAGGTACAAAGATGTATCGTACCCTCCGGAGCCATTATTGGTGGTCAAGGATGAAAAAGGACATTGCAGAGTTCGTGAGCAGATGCTTGACTTGCCAGCAGGTTAAGGCGGAGCGGCAGAGACCTTACGGGGCTATGCAGACACTTCCGATATGCAGACACTTCCGATTCCAGAGTGGAAGTGGGACCATATCACCATGGACTTCGTCTTTAAGTTGCCAAGGACCTGGAGTGGATTCGACGGAGTGTGGGTGATTGTAGACTGGTTAACCAAGTCAACCCATTTTCTGCCGGTACAGGAGACTTATAAACCCAACCGACTGGCTCAACTGTTCGTGAAGGAAATCATTCTACTTCATGGTACGCCGGAGTCGATCGTGTCTGATTGCGATCCGCGTTTCACTTCCAGGTTCTGGCGGAATTTACAAACCACCTTGGGCACCAATCTACATTTCAGTATCGCTTTCCACCCACAGACAGATGGACAGTCAGAGAGGACCATTCAAACCCTGGAGGACATGATGAGGTCTTGTGTGCTACAGTTCAGAACTTATGGGATACTCACTTGCCGTTAATGGAATTCGCATACAACAACAGTTATCAGGCAAGTATCGGGATGGCACCCTACGAGGCACTGTATGGTCGGCAGTGCAGAACACCTATCTGTTGGATGGAGATAGGAGAGCGAGCGGCAGTGGGGCTGGAGTTGATGGACATAACCCAGGAAACAGTCTGTATTATCAGAGAAAGATTGAAGGCGGCGCAGGATCGCCAAAAGAGTTATGCTGATCGACGGATTTGAGACTTGGAATTTGAGGTTGGAGATTTTGTTTTCCTGAAGCTATCTCCGTGGAAAGGGATTATCCGTTTTGGTCGATGGGCGAAACTGAGTCCACGTTTTATCAGACCATACGAGATTGTTGAGAGGATTTGCCGGGTTGCTTACAGATTAGCACTACCTCCATAACTTTCTAAAGTCCACGATGTATTCCACGTGTCGATGCTACAAAAGTATGTGCATCATGCCTCTCATGTACTTTGAGGAGCAACCCATCAAACTCCGAGAAGACTTAAGCTTTGAGGAACAGCCGGTACAGATTTTAGATCGAAAAGATAAGGTACTACGTCAGAAGACCATTCCCCTGGTAAAGGTTCTCTGGAGGAACCAGAATGTGAAGGAAGCCACAAGGGAACCCGAGGCGCAGATGCGAGAACAGTTTCCTTACTTGTTTCCTTAAAATTTCTGGATGAAATTTCTTAAGGGGGGGGGGGGGGGGGGAGGTTGTAACGCCCCGGAAATGCGAGGAATGTAAAATTGTAAAATAATAAATGAAATGATGTTTTTACCCCTGTGAATAGTATGGTCAAATTGTTGACATTTTGATTGGCAGGTCACGAGTCCATAGATAGATGGCACGTCCAATTCCGACGATCAGGGAAAAAGTTACGACATTAGGAAGTTCAAGGGCATTTTTCGTAATTTGGATGAAAAGAGGGGAAAATATTGACTTTTTGATTGACAACTGATTTTCACACGACTCGAGGACCGTTGGGTAGGTCTCGATCCCTTGAGTCCATAGACAGGCGGCACGCTGAAAACGGACATCGGACCATTGACTTACGGGTCTAGGAAGGGAAGGGCATTTTTGGTAATTTTTGGAACAGAAGGGCAAAATGGTAATTTTACAAGGGTTACTGTTTGGAAACCGTTGGAAACAGAGCCGCTCCACCGTGCTTGGTGGTTCTGATCCAGCATTTTTTTAATCTAGTTAGTGGACTGGCCAGGGCGATTGTTTAATGGTTTGAGGCAGTGGAGTGGACTGAACCAAGCACCAGGCACGGGCACCATTGTTTCATCGATTTGGGTCTGTTTTGCGGGAAACAATTCTAGAGGGGGACTGAGAGGATTCCCACGGGTGTTGACTCACGGTTCAGTTAACAGAGCGATGGGAATTGAGGGGAGTTCATTTTCTGTGAAGGAAGGGTCGAAAACTGAGAGAAAACAGAGAACTTGGAAATCTGGAATTTTGGAGGGAAAAATCAAGTTTAATTTGTGAGGCAAATTGGACGAAACTAAGGACTTAAACGGCCTTCTGGGACCATTTGGAGTTCAACCATACCGTCCCTGATGTGTTTCGACCACGGCTTGGCCAGGAACCCAAGTTCCATTTTCGAAGAAATTTCAGAGTTGTGGACGACGACTTCCAGGTGAGTATTCGTTCAATTGTTTGTGTGTTTTGGTTCGTATTGGTCATAGTAAGCTTCATGCTAGGTTAATTTGAAAATGAGATTGAAACCAGGGAAATTTGATGATCGACCCGTTTGGTTGATCACAGGTCGGAGGGATGATATAGGACCTATTAAGGTTAATTAATGGATCAGAACTGAAATTAAATGGTTAAGGAAAGTCTTAGGTTTAAAAACGAAGGAAATCGAGTAGGAATTGGTGGTTATTTGGCCGGGTCGAGTCGCGGGTTAAGGACCCATTTAACAGACTTCTGGGTGAAGGAGACGACGCTGTAACTACAGTACCAGGCACGTGGCTTTCACGCTCAGCCACTTTGGGCGGCGCGTTAGGTCGTGTGAAGCCTCATCTCCGGTCACGGTCAACTAGAGTTTTCATCCTTTCAGTATTTTGAACATTTTGAGGTTAATAATCGAGTCGATCGAGGATCGTTAAGTTGGTCAAAATAGGGTTAGTTGCCTCGGGAAGTGTGTTTGGGCGGTTTTTCCGAGCCGGTTTCAGTTTAGGACTTCTTGGATAAATGTTAAGGACTTGTAGTGACCCTTACGTGTGATTGGATTGACAAGAATCATACGGTAGTTCCGGGACAAGGTTTTACGCATAGTTTTGCAGCAGGATTGTACTGTGAGTGGGCCCGATTTGATTAAACCCTTGCATACATAACTGTTTTCACTTTTATATATATGTACATGCTGGGATCAAGTAATGGTTTTGATTATCTTGAAATTATGGTTATGGCACGATTTACGATGTTTGGGTTTGAAAACCGTCTGGTGGAATTTATGCATTGTTTTGGATTTCATATATACATATATATATATATATGCATGAGGATATCGATGACTATCTTTGGTACTGCACTGTATAGATCCACCCGTGAGATACTGTCTCCTCCGGATGTGGTACCCCGGAGTGGTCACGGCGCATTGCCTGCGAGGGGTCATTCTACGGAGAGACCGGACCGTAGGATGACTGAGGAGCAGGATTGCTATTATTGGACGTCTGGGACGTCGAGCGTCTGGGATGCTAGGCATCTGGGATGCCATACCCGGACTAGGTTCGGGGATTGGCCTCGGGATTGAGACCCCGAGTGGCATGCGTACCCTTGGGACTGTGACCTTATTGGACGTCAGGGACGTCGGACATCTGGGATGTCAGGATTGGAGAGTATAGTGCAGTGTTTGTGGTTATATTTATGGTTTTATTATATGACTTGTGATATCTTACATGATTTTATGGTTTTAAATACTAATGCATGCATGTTTGGAAAACGGAGGGGTAAAAGTATATGTTTTATTTATTAAACTGTTTTATAAACTTTGAGTTTCGGCCCACTCGCCCTTAATGTTTTGGTGACCCCTCCAGGCCGTGCTACTGAGGTAGAAGAGGATCCTGAGGCTGAGGCATAGATCTACACTGCACACCTGAACCCCTGTTGGGTAGGTTAACCCGCAGGATAACTTAGAGTCGTGCTCGGAATTTGTATTTTGGACATTATCCCTTGTCTGACATCTTTTGAATTCGGATTGTATGTATAACTTTATTTCAGATATTTATGCATTTGAACTTTTAAGGTTAAATTTGGAATGTTGGTTCGGGTGTCAGACGGGAGCAGGGCACGTCCCCTTGTGGTCCCTGGGGGATCGGGGCGGGTCCTGTCAAAATGGGTCTCATGCCCGATTCCATATTTTCAAATCCGAAATCAGTTCACGAACCAATTGGGCCTCTAGCCCGATAACGTAACTAAATGGACTTCGAGTTCGAGCATTTCCAAAACAAATGGGTCTCATGCCCGAGTTTACCTTTTCAAATCTGAAACCATTACATTAAACCATTTCCAAAACCATAAGCAAGTATAATCAATGCAAAATCGTAAACCTCGATTTACATGCAAACACGTAAATCACCTCAAAATGTGTGAAAATCATGTAAATCAATAGCATCCAAATCATCATCATAGAATCACATCTATAAACCATATAAAACATTTATGCATGCATCACAGTTTATAAATCATGGTCCACTCACAGACCATCCTAAGTTGTCGCCTCGATTTACGTGTCATAAGCCTCCCCGGGCTAATCACCGTCACTAGGACTCCCAAACCTGTACAAATCACATTAGAGGGTTATTAACTACCTTACTAACCTCTCATTGATGCCCCGTAATTTTCCCGAATTTTTAACTATTTTTAAACTCGATCCTAAACTTTCAGACGTCCCGAACAATATCGAGACGGTGTCTGATCGACACGAAACCAGTCCCAAAATGTTCGTTACATCAAATAGAATAAAAGTCATGTTGAATACCCAAAATACCCTCCACGGGCCCCCACGCGCCACCGAAAGCGGCTACGCGTGAAGTCCACGCGCCAAACAGTGTCACCTCCTACCTCGCGACAGACTCGGTCCACTAGTTCAGACCAGTTCGACCGAACCAGTGAACCGACCTGGTGGTTCTCACCGTTTTCTCAACTATTTTCTTCCCTGTTTCAACCTAGGTTCTCGTCTCATTCCCCCTAATCGATCCATAACCTCAAAAAACAAGAAATAATGTTGAGATCGTACCTGTTCGAAAAGGAACAGTAACCAGCCACCTGCAACTCGGTTCTGCCGTTGACTCCGACTGTCCTAGGCCTTGAAACCAGTCCCATTCGACTCCTCTGAGTCCCTAGTATCTCACACAATCAACCAAATCGATCCTTGAACGTTAAATAACGAATTTCTAAAAATGGGTTCAACCAGGTTATCGGGTTTGAGTTTTTCTCACCTCCTCTGCGTCACCGCCATGCTCAGCCCAGTCAGTCCCATCGTCCTAGTTCATCTGGTCATTCACTATTTCTCAGTCCTCACGGTTGATCACATAATATGATAGGTTTGTGGTGGTGTTTGTGTGACAATAGTGGGCACGGTTTGAAGGAAGTAAAATGAGAGGGATGATGGCTAGTGATGAAGTCTGATGATGATAACAATTGAGGGAGATGGATGGTGGGGATAAGAGGGGGAAGTAGAGATGAATGGCTAGGATGAGAGGTGGGTGAAATTAATTATAAAGTAATTTAGGATAATATTATTTAATTTTTTAGATCCACTTTTTAAGGATAATGACCAATGGGATGAGTGACACTTGTCACTCATCCATGGGTCCCACTTAAATAACTGCCAAATAAGATATTGCCACATAATCCCTACCTCGTAATGCGTGCATAGCCCAAACGAACTTCCGGTGACCATAACATTTTCGTCCAACGTCTGATTTCGGCGTGTCGCCTATCTACGGATTCGTATCGACCCGATCTATGTAACGGTCCTCGGCCCTCGGCCATCAGACCTCCTGGATCAAAAGTCAACATTTTACCCACCACCAGGAGTAAAACTGTGTCGATTTTACTCAATTAATTAACCTCACTAATACTTCATTAGTCACTAATCTAATCCTCGAATTCAGGACGGGTCGTTACAACCTTCCCTCCTTAATTAATTTCGTCCTCGAAATTCCAACTATCTTGATTCCACAACCACTACGTGGAAAGCAATTTCGACCTCACAACAAAAGTACACTAGTACACCAACTAACCAGAACAATACTTATTCGCACCCAGACGTTCCACCTACACTCACGTCGCAATGATTTATCCCGACGTCTGCTCCCACTGGGAGTCAACAAATCTCACTCATCGATCCACGTTGAAACATCCCGAAAAACTGTCACCACTTGAAAAACGCCAGTCAAGAACTGACACTATACCTACCTGTGGTTACACTAACCACCAACTCACTCAACTCGAGTACACTTCCAACATCTCACTCGACCTACGTGTAACTGGACCCATCAGAATTACGTTGACCCAGTGCACAGTATCTAATGTCCATTTCACGTCCTCAACTAATCCAATGGTATCGGGGTTAAGCCGACTACCAACACGCTCACCAACGTACCCCTGGTATATCCCATATACCGTCACCAGGCACCACAAGCTTGCCCAATATCATTCCTCGAACAACGTACAGGGTACATACAATGGATTTGGAATTATGGATTTGTGATGGTTTTATGGAAATTCCGAGCAGGGCCCTTTGAGATGTTTTGAAATGTCTTTATAAAACTGTTTTCCATATACCATCTTGATACGAGGATATATGGATGGTCTCCTCCAAGTGTCTACGACACTAGGGAAGTCACGGTGCATTGCCTATGAGGGGTCACTGCACTGAGCGACCGGACCGTATAGTGACTCAGAAGCAGGATTGCTATTATTAGACGTCTGGGACGTCAGACATCTGGGATGTCAGATATATGGACCCGGAGAGACTGCAGGTAGTACGCGTTGCTTTTACCGTGAGATATGACGTCTAGGACGTCAAGTGTCTGGAACCTTAGGCATCTGGGATGCCGAGGATGGTTGTTTGGCAAATATGAATTATCAGATTTATTAAATGGTATTTCTGTGTTTATGGACTTGTGTTTATGGATTTGGGTAGTGGTTCACTTGGATCTGGATTTACGGATTTTGGTATTCTATGGTTTTGGGCTGAGTTCCCACACATGTTTGGATTTACGGTTTTTGGGCTAAAGCCTTAATGGTTTATTTAAGTAAATGGTTTGATTACTGGTTTTCGAATGTATGCATGCATACTTTTTAGTGAACGGCATAAATGTCTTCTTATGAAATGCGTTTTTATTAAATTATTGGTTTTCGTCACTCACAGCTTTTAATGGTTTCAATGCCCTTCAGGTTTATCACAGATGTGGGCTGTAATAGAGACCGAGACATCACACTCTTCCACCGATCCTGGAGCTCTTTGGAAGCCCCGAACGGGCTGAGGTTTGAGTTATCCCTTTTCTGACACTTCGTGTCAGACGAGAGCATGACACATCTCGCTATAATCCCGAGGGGATTATGGTAGGTCGTGTCAATATATGGGAATAGACTTGACTATAAAGGCAGCAAACAACTAGTAATCTGATGCTATTATTACTATAAGCATCAGTTATATATTTACTGAAATGTAAAGTGCAAAACAACTTCAGCGCCAATGTAGACCGATGTCTATACGTCCATTTAGCATCAGCTGATTATATAAACTGAAGTCTATGAGATTTTTTCATTTTTTAGTTTAGCATCGGTTGTTAAAGATCCAATTGACCGAAGCCTTTACTAAAAATTTGATCTATCTAAAAACATTTCACTCCTTTAAATTTATCTTTCCCTCCTTGGTTATGATTCATTCCCTCCAATTCAATTCTAGATTTTATTTTTTCCCCGTCCTATTCAAAATACTAAATTTAAACATAATTTCCCCCCTCCAATTTCTAAGTTCTCTCCTTCCCCCAATTGTCCTGCTCTCTCTTTCCAAAAACACGTTAAGCACTATTGAAATAAAACGCCACAAACATTGTAGTTCTAAAATTTTTCCCTTTCATTTAATTCTAATTTTTCATCTTCAAAGATTTTAGGGGTTTATGGACTATAAGAAAATGTCCCATTCATAGGATAATAACATTATAGCACTTTGACATGAAATGTTATATGAAAAAAAAAAAAACCTAAATGCTGTGGAAATGAAAAAAATGCAGGGTAGAGGAAAAAAAGAAAATATAAGCGGGAGAAAGGAAATTTGTAGCCTCTTTGATCGAATATGAAATAGATCTGCCTCCCTAGTCTCTCGCTCACTCTTCATCTCTCCCATCTCTCATCTCCCAGAATTTCGTGAGGGAAGATCATCATATCACAGACCTCCCTCAGTCCTTCTTCGTCTTTCGCTCAACCTCTCACATCTCTCTCGTCTACTAACTTGTTGTGTATAGCTTGGCAATAATGGAAAGAGCTTCCTTCGTTCAACTCTTTCTTCTTCCTTCCTCACGGGCTGCTCTATTTGGTTATAGGTAATGACTCCCCCTCTCCTTTCATTGACGAATACCTCTCTTTTGTGATATCCATATCCAAAATTTTGAAATTTAATATGCTCTTATTCTTTTAAGGTTTTGTTCTGGGTTCGTTGAAGATCATTTGTAGGTGGTGTGTACCCTTTGCGGCCAATGTAAGAATTTCAGACTTTTTTCTTCTCTCGATTTTTCTTCTTTGTTTCTCATCTTATTCCTCTATCAATGGGTAAATTGGTGTCTATTTGTGAGTCTAGGCTTGGATTTAATTTCTATTTTCAATTTGGTTATTATATTAAAGGAATTGAGTTCTTCCTTTGCTTTTCATATGAATTTGAAAGATATTTTGATGTACGAGAAAGTGATGTGCATTTGTTGTCGATTAATTATTTTAGCTGCTTTCTTCATAAAAAAAATCACCATGTGTTTGGCATCCAAATTAACTACTCAATGATTTGGTTCTATGAATAATCCGAGTTATTTTATTTGTAAAGATAGTGAAATGGCAGGGCACAGTTGGTTGGAGCAACGGTTGGTTTGGGAATGGCGTGGCACTATAGGAGAGCTTGAAGTGGGTGGTAATTTTTTTCTCTAGTTCCTTCTTCTACTCCAAGATATCTAGGCGTTAATCGAATGCACTTTATTGTTGATTTATTACCCTCTTAGGTAGCATAAGATTCTAACTTTCCTGTTTTCTTTTGTTAGACTAAGGAATCATCAGCTTTCACATTTAGAGAGAGTACGGTAAAAATTGAAATTGAAAGCTTTGTATCTGTAAACATAATTTTTTTTGACATGGCTAGACTTGTTAACATGTGATAGCATACAGTTGCTTCATTGGCATGGTAATTTAGTTACTTCCATAGGGTTAGAGTTGTTAAGGTAAGGTAACCTTTAGTTGCTTTAATGACATGCATGGTCGAACTTGTGATGATATCTTGATTTCAATCCGAAGCTAATAAATGGTCTAAATTTTGTTATAACGTATGAGTATAGCCTAGAAGATTTCACGGCATCTGGAGTTAACTCTTCAGTTAACTATTTACCTTTATGCTTTCAGGATCTAAATTCCTCTTTAACAATTTATGTCACATTTAATTAGAATGCTGATACTTTGTGCAGACTCATATGATTACGGCTTATTACTTAAAATGCACCCAGAACACGCCAGCGATTCTCAATATACACCAGGAACCGAATTTTGCCTCAAAATACTCCCAGAATAGTAGCATCGTCGAAACCGTTGAACCAACTAACAAAATCCATTTTAACATCCGTGAAGGGTGCATATGTGGCAACTACGTGGCATCTACATGACAGTATTTAGGTGGGTATTTCAGTGAAGGAGGAGTAATAGGAGTTGCAGCGAGGTAGGGAGGTCGAGTATGAATCAAATGTTCAAAGGTCGAGTAAGAACGATATGGTCTGGTCGAATTGAGAAGGAGGGGGGCTACATTGAGGTAGGAAGGTCTAGGGATATGGAAGGAGGTGGAGATAGGGAGCAATATCGATGTTGCCGTTGTGGGAAGGTTGCCACAATGAAGACCTTATGGACCGATGAAAACCCAAGGAGGAGATTTCTTGTTTGTGCAGATGGTCGGGTAAGAGAGAAAATTTCTGATTTGGTTATGAATTTAAACTGATTTGGTTATGGAAATTTTTCTGGGTTTCTTTGATTTGAATTGGTGGTTTCAAATTTTCGATTTAGGGGTTAGGTGGTTGGGCTATGATTCAAATTTTTGAATTGGTGGTTTCAAATTTTCAGTTTAGCGTTTAATTTTCGAATTGGCTATGAATCAAATTTTTGAATTGCTGCTGCTATGATTATAATTTTAATACTAATTTCAAATTGTTGCTGCTATGATTATAAATTTCGGTTTTGGGTTTAGATTAGGGATTATAGCTATGATTTAAAACATCGATTAAATTGGGTTTGTAGTAAGGTTGTGGGTTTTAACTAAGCATATGGGTTTGTGGTAAGGATGCTGCTGTTGCTATGTTTGAAGCAAGTAATGGGTTGGACAAATTATTAAAAGTTTTGTTGAAATGTCAATTTGATTTGTATGTATGCAAATGAAAATCAGTTTGATAATGCAGGTTAGGGGTTACATAGGTCGCGGCAAAGGTTGTGATTTTTGGGAATGGTTAGATCCAAAGATGTGCAAAAGGTTAACGATAATAATTCTCAGTTTTCTAAGGAAGCTTGATAGAGAAGGGGAGCAATTTTTTATTGAGAAAAGGAATGTTTTTAAGCTTAGGATTGCTCATATGGTTCGTTTGCTTTGTATTTGTTGGAATAATGTATGTGTAAGGTGCAAACCGTAAGTTAGAATAGTTTGTGCAATGGATGGAAAAACTTGTTCTAGATGTATATTTGATGGATTCATGCTTTTGTTCAATGTATGTGTACGGTGTAAACCGTAAGTTAGAATAGTTTGTGCAATGGATGGGCAAGCTTGTTCTAGATGTATGTTTGAAAATGGTGCATAAGATGATTGAGCACATAAATTGACCATAGCACGTTGAGTATTAAAATCTTAAAGGAAGCATAAAACTTGACCATAATGCTTTGAAAATAAAGTGAGCATAAATCATGTTTCACCTTTGGACCATTACAAAAGGATGCATTGGACTTTACAAGTCCCCATTACACTACAATTAGTCTTTTCAAACAACAAAAGCTATGTAAGTGACCAAAGTTTCCAATTGCTAAAATTAGACAAAAAAGTTTCCAAATGCTAACATTAGACAACAAAGTTTCCAAATCATAACATTAGCCAGCAAAAAAGATGGCCTAGCTACTAGGAGGCTAGTTATGGTGCCACTCGGGTAACAATTCCTTTGCCTTCTGCTGCCAATTCTTCTTGCTTGCCTTTTGCTGTGGATGTGGCTTTGGCTGTGGCTTCACCTTTGGCTTTGGTTGTGGCTTAGGAGACCTAAATCTCTGTGCTGGTATTTTCAGTCTCAGTTTTTTGGTTGGGGTTGTGGAAGGGGAACTCAATGATGTAACTGGAGGTTGCTAGAAAGAGTCAGTTGTGGGAGGTGGAGTTGGTTGCTAGGAAGATGCTGTTTTAGGAGGTGGTGGTTGAGAGGAGGCTGTTTTGGGAGGTTGTGGTTGGTAAGAAGTGGTTTTGGGAGGTGGTTGTTGGGAGGAGGCTCTTTTTGGAGGAGGTTGAACTGCATCATTTGAAACAGAAAACCGTTCCGTTCCCTTTCTGCACCTAATCCATATTGAGCATCATCAGTGTTAACAAAACAAGCAAGAAGGATTCTATGTTTGTAAGAGGAACAAAACAGACATACAATCCATATTGAGCACCCAATACACTTTTATTTGATGTTACCGAAAACGTAATGTTGCTGAGAACTTAACCATCAAGAAAAGGTTAGGCAGGCAATATATCTCATTTTATATACCGTTTGTGTCTCTACGACTAGAATAATAACCCCAGAGCTATATATACCATTTCTAATGTTAGGAATTCAATATATCTTAAAATTACTAACATTATGTGTATGTAGTACATATAGGTTAATCTTCACCAGTATTTAAAAATAAGATATATTGAATTCCTAAACATTTGGCAATAGCATACCGAATTCTTTCTATATATCGAATATTGAAAATTGTATATGAAAGATGAAGCGCCACTATAATGAATAGAAATGCATCATTAATTGCACTTTTAACTCAAAATACAAAGCTTGACAATCTAAAGCTAATAAGCCTATTTTTTCGATTTATGCTTAAAGAAGGCTAAGTTTCTTGTTTACAGCTCCATAAGAAAAGGTCAGATTAAAAACATCAAGTTTATCACATATTTAGCATTACAATCTCACAGTTGCATAATTATCAGGGACTGCTTTGAGAATAATGTTGGAAGATTTACCCCACAAGGTCCAAAAGGAAAGTATTACCAAATTAACTTTTTAAGGAGTGTGGACTCAGGAGAAGCAAACATGTTATATAAAACTCAATGATCTAGCTCAAGAAATGATACTTAAAAGGTTTGAATGAAAGTCAAGTTGGGCACACTTACAGAGGGAGAAGAATAATCATTCCCTAGATAACTAGTAAATCATCATCAGCGTCAACATAACAAGCATATGAGGAACAAAACATGCATACAATCCATATTGAGCACTTAATTCATATTCTAGGTTTATAAGAGGCACTTACAGGTAGAATGTCCACTTTCTCAACCGCCTTTGCTGCTCTAGCAGCTTCTCTCGCTTTCCTATGTTCTTGCTTATGCTTGAACTTGGCTTCCTTCTGATGGTCTACTGGTTGTGTGCAGACATTCCTTTTGTGTCCATCGGCCCCACAATTTCCACATCTGAGTGTAGAATGGTATCTTAGTAGCTTCTTTGGATTTGAAGGAACCTTCTCAGTTTGACTTTTCTTTCTTTTCATCTTTTACCTCGCGGGTTTATTATGATATCGTGGAGGCTTTAATGGTGGGGTACCAACTTTTATCCATTCGTCTTCACTAGGTACGGGTTTAATAATCCCCTCATAAGCCTTAGTATAAGCGTCATGTTTGTAGCATTGATAGAGATACGTCTCCGGGTTGCCCTTAAACTGGCTAATTACACAACATGCATGAGCACATGGGATCCCACTGAGTAAACAATAATATCCATATTACAATAAACCATACAAGAAGTAAACAATGAAAGCCATATTACACTAAAGCATAAACAATGAGAACCATACACACCTCAACCACATAGTTACAATAAGTTAGTCAACACCTCAACCACAAGGCCTTACGCCTTCAAATCCCTCCACTGCATTAAACCTCTAAACCGACAAGTCCTTCTACCTTTAAACCAACCAACACCTCAACCACTTAACCAATACATAGACTAGTCAACACTCCCTACCACTTCTTCATGCCTACTGAGCATTTCAATTTCACTTCCCTCCACTGCCTTATCCCTTTTAACTGACATGCCTTATGCTTTCAAACCGACAAGGTCTTATTCCTTTTAACAGCTCCACATACTATAAGACAAAAACAAATGCAAATAATAACCTCAGACCCATTCACCTCAATACCCAAAATTAAAGCATCATCCGTTTCGACAAAAAATAAACCATCATCCATTTCGACTAAAAATAAAGCATCAACTATCTCAAATTTATAAACTTTATCTCTATATCAACCAAAAATCAGTAAACAAAGCCTCAATTATCTCGAATTTACCAACACTATCTCTTTATCAACCAAATTCAACATGTAAAGCCATTTACAAAACCATCTGCCCAAAAATCGATTTAGAAATTTACCATAGTCGGGTGGAACACCATTGGGTCCTCTAGCTACTAGCATCCTCGATTAAAAACCTCAGTTTCTCTTACCTGTAATTTCGATTCAAAACCCTTGTAGCCCCATGAACATTCTCGTTCATACTCCCAAATTGTGGATTCACTCAGTGTTTCCCGGATTTTTGAATTCACTCAATCCTACGTAAATCTACTACTTCTTCGAGCTCGCCTACAACTCGGACTGAAAACCCTTAAAGGCCTGCTTGAGTTTGCATCCTTCTTCAACCTCTTTCCCCAGATTTCATACAAACCCTAGCAGCACAATTTCCCCAATTCAATTTCGAAATCACGAAAACTAGTTGACATGTCCACCTCAGTTTACACGTAAACCATAATCGAGTCCCACAAATGCCACATTGCATCCACATATAGCAATTTGAATAGAGATACCTTCACTTTTCATGGATGTTAAAACGGAGTTTGTTAGTGGTTCAACGGTTTCGTTGATGCTACTTTTCTGAGAGCATTTTGAGGCAAAATTCGGTTCCTGGTGCAAATTGAGAATCGCTGGCTTGTTCTGGGTGCATTTTAAGTAATAATGACAGGACCCGCCCCGATCCTCTCTGAGACCATATGGGGATGTGCCCTGCTCCCGTCTGACACCCAATAATTCATACCAATTTTAACCTCAAAACCTCAAATGCATAAATAATCAAATTAAAGTCATACATCAAATCCGAATTAAACAGATGTCAGACAAGGGATGAAATCCAAAATTACAAGATGCGAGCACGACACTAACATAAACCTGCGGGTACACCACCCAGCAGGGGTTCAGGTACGCAGAAGTAGATCTATGCCTCAGCCTCCGGTTCCTCCTCTACCTCAGTATCACGACCTGGAGGGGTTACCAAAAACATTAAGGGTGAGTGGACCGAAACTCAAGTTTATAAAATCGTTTAGTAAATAAAACATATAATTTACCCCTCCGTTTTCCAAACATGCATGCAACCGTATTTAAAACCATCAATCATATAATATGAATCATAAGGCATATAATAAAACCATAATATCATTTTAGTCACTGCACTATACACTCCAATCCGACATCCATGATTTCTGACGTCCCTGACGTCCAATAAGGTCACAATCACAAGGCTACGCGTGCCACTCGGGTCTCAATTCCGAGTTCAATCCCCGAACCCTGTTCGGTTACAGCATCCCCGATGCTTAGCGTCATAGACGCTGGACGTTCTAGACGTCCGTGACCTCTCCGGGGTACCTCATCCAGAGGAGACAATATAATATGGAAGGATCTATACAGTGCAGTACCAAATACATTTTATTGATATCCACATGCAAAACATATATGTATACATAGGTAAAATCCGAACCGATCGTTACGTTTCATCAAACGGGTCTCATGCCCAAATAGCGTGAAACGTGCCATAACCGAAATTTCAACATTATCAAAACCATATCATGATTCCAGCATATGAACATATACATAAAACAGAAAAAATTTAAGCATGCAAGGGTTTAATGAAATCTGGCCCACTCACAGTACGATCCCGCGGTGAACCTGCGCGTACGAACTTGTACCGGGATTATCGTACAATTCCTGTCAGTCCAACTCACATGTAAGGGTCACTACAAGTCTTAAACGTTTAACCACAAAGTCCGAAATAGAAACCGGCTCGGGGAAGCCGTCCAATACGTTTCCCGAGGCAACTGGCCCTAAACTGACCCATCAAAACTATCTCAGATCAACATGGTTCATTCACCAAAAATGTTCAGAATGATGAGAGGAATAAAAGTCATGTTGATCGTGATCGGAGATAAGTCCCAACGCGCCCTCACGCGCCGCCCAAAGTGGCTGCGCGTGAAAGTCACGCGCCTGACACTGTAGCTACAGTGTCAGCACCTTCACCCGTTTGTCTGTAATTCGGGCCTGCCACCCGCGGCTTGACCCGGTTAATTACCCATCAATTCCTACTCGATTTCAATCCAATTTGATCCTAACATGTTATTTAAACATCTAATTTAAGTTCTGAGTTATTAATTAGCCAAATCGAATCCTTAAATGGCCCTTCGACCCGTGATCATCCAAACGGGTTGATCACCCCAACTCACTGGTTTCTAAACCAAAATCAAATTAACTTTACATGAAGCATCATAGTATCACAACGAACTGGAAAACACACTCAATTGAACCAACACTCACCTGGAAGTAGTCGTCCAAACCTCTAAATTTCTTCTGAACACGGCAGTCGCCATCCCAGCTCACCCGTGGCTGGTTGCCTTCGATTTTGATATGGTTGTGTTCTAAACACTCCCAGAAAGCTTAATCCGCGATTAGATTGGTCCAACACACCGTAGAAATTAAACTCTGATTTTTCCCTCCAATTTTCCAGAAATGGCTTCTCTGGTTTTCCTCACCCGTTCTCAGTTATAACAGCATCAGAGTGATGCTCACACACGTCCTAATTAGTTATAAACAATTTCAAGCCGTCCCAGAGGCTCGTGGGTGTCCAATTGTCCACTGAAAAATGCTACCCGAAAAGCTTCGAGCTTGAATTAATCAATTGATCGTGCAGGCTGGACGGCTCAGGCCACGTTCAAAAGCAAAAGACAGCCCAAACTTTCCAGCACACAATTGCATAATCAATTGCACGTTTGAGCCACCGCTCA
Organism: Prinsepia uniflora; assembly: GCA_032719365.1. NCBI lineage: Eukaryota > Viridiplantae > Streptophyta > Magnoliopsida > Rosales > Rosaceae > Prinsepia > Prinsepia uniflora. Next base: position 46,171,412 of record CM064868.1, on the reverse strand, counting down.
TGGTGGTGCCGCCCATGTCCCCCCGCGGTCTGCTACAGTAACCAGGGCAAAAAGACCAAAATGCCCGTGGTTCAATAATTACCAAAATACCCCTCACTTCCTAGACCCGTAACTCAGCCATACGAAGTCCGATTTCGGCGTGCCGCCTGTCTACGGACTCAGGACATCGAGACCTACCTATCGGTCCCTGAGTCGCGTGAAAATTAATTGCCAAACGAAAAGTCAACATTTTTGCCCGTGAAGTCTAACTTACGGTAATGCCCCTGAACTTCCGATAGTCATAACTTTTTCCCTGATCGTCCGAAATGGACGTGCCACCTGCCTATGAACTCGTGACGTCCCGAACTATGTCACGGTCATAGGTCAAAGTCCATTTGACCCACAAATCAAAAGGTCAACAATTTGGCCATCCATTCACAAGGGTAAAACGTCAATTGATACATTAAATTACAATATCGAAATCCTCGAATGTCCGGGGTGTTACAACCTTCCCCCCTTAAGAAATTTCGTCCCGAAATTTCAAAGAAACAAATGAGGAAATTGTTCTCGCATCTGAGCCTCAGGCTCCCATGTGGCTTCTTCCACATTCTGGTTTCTCCAGAGAATCTTCACGAGAGGAATCGTCTTCCGACGTAGTACCTTGTCCTTCCGATCCAAAATCTGTACTGGTTGTTCTTCAAAGCTCAAATCCTCCCGTAGTTCGACAGGTTGTTCCCCCAGTACATGCAAAGCATCATGTACGTACTTCCGCAGCATCGATATGTGGAAAACATCGTGAACTCTAGATAGTTCTGGAGGTAGTGCCAATCTGTATGCAACTCTGCCAATCCTTTCCACGATCTCGTAAGGTCCGATAAAATGCGGACTCAGTTTCCCCCTTCGGCAAAAATGGATAATTCCTTTCCACGGATAATTCCCACTTCAAATTCCAAGTCTCGAATCCGTCGATCAGCATAACTCTTCTGGCGATCCTGTGCCGCCTTCAATCTCTTCTTGATAACTCGAACAGTCTCCAGGGTTAATTCCATCAATTCCGGCCCTACCGCCGCTCGCTCTCCTATCTCCGTCCAGCAGATAGGTGTCCTGCAATGTCGACCATACAGTGCCTCATAAGGTGCCATCCCTATGCTTGTCTGATAGCTGTTGTTGTAAGCGAATTCCATCAATGGTAAATGAGTATCCCATGAATCTTGAAACTGTAGCACACAGGACCTCATCATGTCCTCCAGGGTCTGAATGGTCCTCTCAGACTGCCCATCGGTCTGTGGATGGAACGCAGTATTGAAACGTAGGGTTGTTCCCAAAGTAGCTTGCAAACTTCGCCAGAACCTGGAAGTGAAACGCGGATAACGATCGGACACGATCGATTCCGGCGTACCATGCAATCGTATGATTTCCTTCACAAAAAACTGAGCCAGTCGGTTAGGTTTATAAGTCTCCTGAACTGGCAGAAAATGGGCTGATTTGGTTAGCCGGTCCACAATTACCCATACTCCGTCAATTCCACTCTGAGTCCTCGGTAACTTAAAGACGAAGTCCATGGTAATGTGATCCCACTTCCACTCGGGAATCGGAAGTGGCTGCATAGCCCCATAAGGTCTCTGCCGTTCCAACTTAACCTGCTGACAGGTTAAGTATTTGCTCACGAACTCAGCAATATCCTTCTTCATTCCTGGCCACCAATAATGGTTCCGGAGGGTACGGTACATCTTTGTACCTCTCGGATGCATAGCATAGGCCGAACTATGGGCCTCCTCAAGAATCTCGGTCCGTATCTCTACCACTGCAGGTACACACAAACGGCCTAACTTCACCAGTGCTCCATCATCCCGGATAGTAAAATCCTGTCTTCCATCCGCATCGACTTCAATTCTGTAAATACAGAGTATCGGATCCTGGAGTTGTGCTTCGATGATCCGATCAATCAGTACAGGTAGTACATGAAAGCTAGCCAACAAATCTCCATGCTTATCCGTACCTAAAATAACTCCCGCCTTCTGGAGTTCCACCAGCAAAGGAAGATACACCATCCCCAGGTGTGCAACCGATCCTGCTGATTTCCTGCTGAGTGCATCAGCCACCACATTGGCCTTACCCGTATGGTACTCAATCGTATAGTCATAATCCTTCAGTAGCTCTAACCATCTCCGTTGTCTCATGTTAAGCTCCTTCTGAGTGAATAGGTATTTAAGACTCTGGTGGTCGGTGTATATCCGACACGTTGCGCCGAACAGGTAATGTCTCCAGATTTTTAGAGCATGAACCACCGCTGCCAATTCCAAATCATGGGTTGGATAGTTCAACTCATGAGTCTTCAGCTGCCGGGATGCATAGGCGATAACCTTGCCGGTTTGCATCAACACGCAGCCCAGACCTTGCAGCGATGCATCACTGAAGACCACAAACTCTCCATTGTCATCCGGCAATGCAAGGACAGGTGCAGTGGTCAATCGATCTTTCAATTCTTGAAAACTCCGATCGCACAGCTCGTCCCAAATGAATTTCACTCCCTTCCGAGTCAAACGAGTCAATGGTGCAACAATTTTGGAGAAACCCTCCACGAATCTCCGGTAGTAACCTGCTAATCCGACGAAACTCCGCACCTCGGTCACTGTTGTCGGTCTAGCCCAGTTAATCACCGCTTCTGTTTTCTGGGGATCCACGCAAATCCCATCCGTCGGTATCACGTGTCCCAGAAAACCAATACTGCTCAGCCAAAACTGACACTTGCTCAGCTTGGCGTACAACTGTTCTTGTCTCAGCTTCTCCAAGACCAATCGTGGATGTTCCTCATGTGCACGGGCACTCCTCGAGTATACCAAGATATCATCGATGAACACAATCATGAACTTATCCAAGTAGGGTCGGAAGACCCGGTTCATCAAATCCATGAATGCTGCTGGAGCATTCGTCAACCCAAAAGGCATAACCAGGAACTCGTAGTGTCCATAACGGGTTCGAAAAGCAGTTTTCGGAATATCTTCCTCCGAAATCCTCAGTTGGTGATACCCGGACCGTAAATCAATTTTCGAGAAGCACTGAGGTCCCCGCAACTGGTCAAAAAGGTCATCGATCCTGGGTAGAGGATACTGGTTCCTTAGTGTCACCCTGTTGAGTTGTCGATAGTCAATACACAAACGGAGACTTCCCTCCTTCTTTTTTACGAACAACACCGGTGCTCCCCACGGTGAAGTACTCGGTCGGACATATCCCAAATCCACCAATTCTTGTAATTGAGTCTTGAGTTCTCGTAACTCGGCCGGCGCCATCCGGTATGGTGCCTGGGATATAGGTCGGGTACCAGGGAGTAGTTCAATAGTAAACTCGATCTCCCGCGATGGCGGTAATCCAGGTACGTCTTCCGGGAACACGTCTGGAAACTCACGCACCACCGGTATCTCGTCAATACCCGGAGTATCAACCCGATTCGACACGACATGCGCCCGATAACACTGGCATCCCTTCCGTAGAAGTTTGGTAGCAGTAAGTGAAGAAATCACTTCAGGAGGTGAACCGTCACGTTCCCCCTGGAAGATAACCTCCGGCAAACCCGGGCCCCGCAGAATCACTTGCTTGCTACAGCAATCGATGAGTGATCCGTGCTCCGGTAGCCAATCCATCCCTAGGATTATATCGAAGTCGTGGATATCCAGAATAATTAAGTCTGCTGGTAAATCCACATCCTTAATTCTTACTGGGCACCTCCGAATCACCTGATTCACAAGGTACACGATGCCCATCGGGGTGCCAACACCCATTTTGCAATCTAAAGCTGATACCACACAATCAAGCATACCAGCACAACTCTTCGAAATAAAAGAATGTGTAACCCCCGCATCCATCAATACACGTACAAGAAGGTTTAAGATATGTAGTGTACCTGTGACCACGCCTGGGGCAGTCCTCGCCTGCTGTTGGTTCATTGCAAATACTTGGGCCCTAGGCCCTCCGTTTCATCCGGGCCCGCGCGCCACGTCCAGCACCACGGTCACCTCCTTGACCGCGACCTCTGTTAGTGTGGGAAGCCGTGCTCTGTACCACACTAGAGCCCCCAGCGTCGTTGTTCTTGGACAACTGCGGGCAATCACAGGCATAGTGGCCCTCCTCTCCGCAAGCAAAACAAGTTACTGGCCTTGGCCTGTCCGAATGCCCACGAGAAGCACCGCTCCAAGATGAGCACTGCCCAGAGTTGTATCCAGATCCTCTGCCCTGAGAGCCTCCGCGTCGACCTGACCAGCCACGACCCTTGAAGGATGAGGGTGCTCCCCTATAGCCCCCTCCCTTGTTGTTCTTCTGGCCTGATGGCCCACGGTGTGGGCGATCCTGACGTCGCCCCTCGCCCGAAGGCTGTCGTGTCTGGTGTGCCGCCAGATTGGTCTCGACACGCACCGCAGCGTCGACCAAATCTCTCAGTGAAGCATGAGTAGCAGCAATCACACTTGCCCGGATCTCCCCTCGGAGTCCAAGCTCAAACCTTTGGCATTTGTCCTCCTCCGTGCTCACGAATGATGCAGCGAACCGGGATAGTTTTCTGAAAGTTTGCTCGTAGTCCGCAACGGACATATCACCTTGCTCCAGCCGCAGAAACTCAGCCTCCCGTACCGCGCGAAAGGATCGCGGGTAGTACTAGTCCAGAAATCTGGAACGGAAAGCTTCCCAAGTAGTGGTATGGACAGACCACCCAGACATTTCGAGTCCGTGCCACCACCGGTAGGCTCCTCCTTCCAGCAAGAAGGCCGTCAAAGTTACCCGTTCGCCCGGAGGGCAGTGCATCACCGAGAAGATCCTCTCCCACTTGGTGATCCAATCATGAGCATCCTCGGGGTTTGATCCTCCGCAGAATGGAGTGGCTCCCAACCGTTGAGCCCTTTCAATGCTCGCGCATTCCATCTCCCTTTCCAGATCCTCGTCAGTTCGTGTATGAGGAATTCTCCTAGGAGGCATAACCAACTGTCAAGAGGCATAGATCAGATAATGATATTCTTAAAAGTCGAAAAGTAACTAGTACTAATCGCTAGTCTAGCATGCTGACCATAACCTAGTACTGACCACAACCTAGTGCTCTGATACCAAGCTGACAAGACCCGCCCCGATCCTCTCTGAGACCATATGGGGACGTGCCCTGCTCCCGTCTGACACCCAATAATTCATACCAATTTTAACCTCAAAACCTCAAATGCATAAATAATCAAATTAAAGTCATACATCAAATCCGAATTAAACAGATGTCAGACAAGGGATGAAATCCAAAATTACAAGATGCGAGCACGACTCTAACATAAACCTGCGGGTACACCACCCAGCAGGGGTTCAGGTACGCAGAAGTAGATCTATGCCTCAGCCTCAGGTTCCTCCTCTACCTCAGTATCACGACCTGGAGGGGTTACCAAAAACATTAAGGGTGAGTGGACCGAAACTCAAGTTTATAAAATCGTTTAGTAAATAAAACATATAATTTACCCCTCCGTTTTCCAAACATGCATGCAACCGTATTTAAAACCATCAATCATATAATATGAATCATAAGGCATATAATAAAACCATAATATCATTTTAGTCATTGCACTATACACTCCAATCCGACATCCATGATGTCTGACGTCCCTGACGTCCAATAAGGTCACAATCACAAGGCTACGCGTGCCACTCGGGTCTCAATTCCAAGTTCAATCCCCGAACCCTGTTCGGTTACAGCATCACCGATGCTCAGCGTCATAGACGCTGGACGTTCTAGACGTCCGTGACCTCTCCGGGGGACCTCATCCGGAGGAGACAATATAATATGGAAGGATCTATACAGTGCAGTACCAAATACATTTTATTGATATCTACATGCAAAAAATATATGTATACATAGGTAAAATCCGAACCGATCGTTACGTTACATCAAACGAGTCTCATGCCCAAATACCGTGAAACGTGCCATAACTGAAATTTCAACATTATCAAAACCATATCATGATTCCAGCATGTGAACATATACGTAAAACAGAAAACATTTAAGCATGCAAGGGTTTAATGAAATCGGGCCCACTCACAGTACGATCCCGCGGTGAACCTGCGCGTACGAACTTGTACCGGGATTATCGTACAATTCCTGTCAGTCCAAATCACATGTAAGGGTCACTACAAGTCTTAAACGTTTAACCAGAAAGTCCGAAATAGAAACCGGCTCGGGGAAGCCGTCCAACACGTTTCCCGAGGTAACTGGCCCTAAACTGACCCATCAAAACTATCTCAGATCAACATGGTTCATTCACCAAAAATGTTCAGAATGATGAGAGGAATAAAAGTCATGTTGATCGTGATCGGAGATAAGTCCCAACGCGCCCTCACGCGCCGCCCAAAGTGGCTGCGCGTGAAAGTCACGCGCCTGACACTGTAGCTACAGTGTCAGCACCTTCACCCGTTTGTCTGTAATTCGGGCCTGCCACCCGCGGCTTGACCCGGTTAATTACCCATCAATTCCTACTCGATTTCAATCCAATTTGATCCTAACATGTTATTTAAACATCTAATTTAAGTTCTGAGTTATTAATTAGCCAAATCGAATCCTTAAATGGCCCTTCGACCCGTGATCATCCAAACGGGTTGATCACCCCAACTCACTGGTTTCTAAAACAAAATCAAATTAACTTTACATGAAGCATCGTAGTATCACAACGAACTGGAAAACACACTCAATTGAACCAACACTCACCTGGAAGTAGTCGTCCAAACCTCTGAAATTCTTCTGAACACGGCAGTCGCCGTCCCAGCTCACCCGTGGCTGGTTGCCTTCGATTTTGACATGGTTGTGTTCTAAACACTCCCAGAAAGCTTAATCCGCGATTAGATTGGTCCAACACACCGTAGAAATTAAACTCTGATTTTTCCCTCCAATTTTCCAGAAATGGCTTCTCTGGTTTTCCTCACCCGTTCTCAGTTATAACAGCATCAGAGTGATGCTCACACACGTCCTAATTAGTTATAAACAATTTCAAGCCGTCCCAGAGGCTCGTGGGTGTCCAATTTGCCACTGAAAAATGCTCCCCGAAAAGCTTCGAGCTTGAATTAATCAATTGATCGTGCAGGCTGGACGGCTCAGGCCACGTTCAAAAGCAAAAGACAGCCCAGACTTTCCAGCACACAATTGCATAATCAATTGCATGTTTGAGCCACCGCACATGGTGGTGCCGCCCATGTCCCCCCGCGGTCTGCTACAGTAACCAGGGCAAAAAGACCAAAATGCCCGTGGTTCAATAATTACCAAAATACCCCTCACTTCCTAGGCCCGTAACTCAGCCATACGAAGTCCGATTTCGGCGTGCCGCCTGTCTACGAACTCAAGACGTCGAGACCTACCTATCGGTCCCTGAGTCGCGTGAAAATTAATTGCCAAACGAAAAGTCAACATTTTTGCTCGTGAAGTCCAACTTACGGTAATGCCCCTGAACTACCGATAGTCATAACTTTTTCCCTGATCGTCCGAAATGGACGTGCCACCTGCCTATGAACTCGTGACGTCCCGAACTATGTCACGGTCATAGGTCAAAGTCCATTTGACCCACAAATCAAAAGGTCAACAATTTGGCCATCCATTCACAAGGGTAAAACGTCAATTGATACATTAAATTACAATATCGAAATCCTCGAATGTCCGGGGTGTTACAAATAAGCCTGATTAATGTGGAAAGACCTTGCTAGATAAGTAAACTTGACCCTTTCAATGGGATGTAGCATTTGAGTGAGAATGGAAAACCATGTGGGAAGTTTGATGCAATGGTTATTGACACCATTTATTCTACTTGAAGTACCCATTTTGATCATAATTGAATTGTCTTGACCTATATTCATCTAATTTCATTCAGTTTGATGATTGCAGAAGCTGGAACTGAGTTCTATATAGGCCTCCTTGCAGGATTTTAGGATCCACTTCAAATTCCAAGTGCTGGAACATTTCCTTTTGAAGGAGCTTTTGTAAAATGGGTTGATTATGTCGCATGGATGGAAAATAATACCAGAAAACTCATGGGTTTGTTCCCATAGTAATGAATTGAGGCTATTTGGATATCCAATATTAGCAGACTGGTACACATATAGTCTTTTCATGGATGATGCCGAACAAACTTAATTATACAAGACAATATTGTGTTTCGTATGTGCCCATGAAAATCTTGGTCGTAGGATTTACTTTTAAGTCTTTGATCTTTCCTCTTGTGGGTAATAGGATGTGATATTTTACATAATTGTTACCATGGTGCACTAGTTCGAAAATGTGTCTGAACTGTAAAAGGGTAGCTAACTAGCCATGCATTAGGAGTTAGGACAAGCAAAAGGATAAGTGGTCGTTTTTGTTTGATGGCAACATAACCTGATATTTTCGTTGATGTATGTTCATGAAAAAAAATTTCAATTAACTTTTTATGCCTGCAACATTGATTTTTTCTGGTCACGGTTTATAAATGTTTCACAAACTTTTGATTAACACGAGCATATACCAATTACCACGGCAGAGAAGGTGAAAGCGGGCATACTATTAGGTTTTGAAGAGGCACTCAGATAGCCAAAAGGATCACTCCAGAGACCCTCTTATACTCGAATCCAATTATGTTGAGAAGTTGCATGTATTGATAGAACATGTTGGGTTGTGTAGCTAGTCTTCATATATTTTCACGATTGATGCATGGAGTTTGAGAAGCATAATATTAGACTTTTGGAAGAAGAATGCGAGATTATATTCATCATCTTAACAAGTGGAGCGGAAAGGGGGATTTATCCAAGAGCTGCTGCCTGCGGTTGATGTTTGGCAGGCCTGCGGCAGTTAGTTAAGGTATGTTTGGATTCATTTGTTAAAAGATAAGTGATGTTGTTGCATACGTTTGTAGGTAACTTAATCCTGCAAGTGAACTTATATTATCACATATATTGGATAGTCTATGGGAGGATGGTTAACTGTTAGAATACTTGCTTATGTGCTGGATCTTCTATTTTCAATTATAGAAAGATAGAACATGGACAAAAGTAGTGACATGTATGCCATGAACAGCTAAAAAGAGAGAGATTGATTTCACATAAATGATTTGTGTTCAAATGGTTGATGATGACTTCATTGTCATTCAATTGGTTGTTGATTTATGAGTTAGCTACAATTGATTTATCTACCATCGTATATGTTGTCCTTCAAATTGGCAAATGTATGGATTCGATCGGCCTATTTATACAATGTACTTATCCATTTCCACTTGATCCACTTTATGTTCCTGTGGAAAACCCTATTTCTTGTTATAGAGGGTGCTTTCACATTCGTAAAGATTGGAAATGGTACAATCAATATGATTTTTTTCTGGTCTTACCTTATTACTATTACTGCCTTTACATACTTTTAGTTTTATGTACCTTTATTATGCACACACATACATACATGGTGTTTCACCTGCATGACACCCTCAACCCTAAGTATCATGTTTTCTGTTGTCAAAAGTTTATGTTCGATATTGCTATTGAGTTGCTTTGCAATAACTTCGTAAATTTTTCATATTTTTTCTAATGCTAGTTTCATATGTTATGTATACAGTATAATAATTTAGGTAAACGGAAGGAATGCTATACACAAAACCATTTGGATGAGGTTCGAAGTGAAAAGGCATATCAAGTCATAGGGTGGGTTTGACATCTTAGGTGTTTTTGTTTGAACTTCTAGCATTCACATTGATTATCTAGTATAATTTGAGTTTTACCTTAATATGAACATGTGATATGAGTAGCATATTATACATTATATGAGCAATGTTCACTTGGAATTGATATATTAGATTTATAACTATTTCTAGTATTATGAAATTGTAAGCACATTTTTTTTAATTAATGACATGAATAAGCATTCGCTTTTGCAAAGTAACAATGCACATTTATATAATTGTTGATGTCATTAATTTCAATCCTTTAAAGGCGGTGAATATGTAAAAAGAGATGCCTAATACACAAAAAGCTTACAAAAAATTATAAAATACCGATTTTGGTAGTCTATAACGACATCAGTTTAAATTAAAAACTGAAGTCTATGCTATGAAATTTACATCAATACTCTAGTATCTGAAGTCTTACGGAAAGATTAATATCAAATTATTATAAATACTGAAATTGTAATAATATGTGAGGTCGTCTCAATCCCTAGAAGCTGCTAGGTAAGGCGGGTTCTTACCTCCGCCTTGCACAACCGCTCAACCAGCTTGCTGATCTCAGTCCTTCCCCTTCAGTCCTTCCATGAGCGAAGAACAGGAGGGTATGGTGGTGTGGTTATGTGGGTTGCACGGGTTTTTTAGGGGGGGGGGGGGAGGGGGGTAGGGGAGGGTTTCGGGTTTGGTTGGATGAACAAAGAAGATGAAGATGGACGATGCACGTATGTAAGGGAATAGGCAATGGATGAGTGACACTTGTCACTCATCCATTGGGCCTGTTTAAAATATATGGGTCCCACATGAGACAAAAGTCCACCCTTATCTCGTAAAACGTGCCACTATAAATAATTCTTTGGAACTTCCGTGAACCGTAACTTTCCTGTCGAACGTCCGATTTTGACGTGTCACTTGTCTGTAGACTCGTATCGACCCAATATACGTAACGCTGCTCGGCCCTCGAGCATCAGACTTCTCGGGTCAAAATCAACTTTTTACCCTCGTTTAGGGGCAAAATTGTAACGCCCCGGACATTCTGGAAATGTAATATTATAAAATATTGAATAAAATGACGTTTTTACCCCTGTGTTTTGTGTGGTCAATTTGTTGACTTTTTGATTGGGGGGTCGAACGAACGTTGAGCGATGACCGTGACGTGGTTCGGGACGTCACGAGTTCATAGACAGGTGGCACGTTCGATTCGGACGAACAGGGTGAAAGTTATGATGTTCGGAAGTTCAGGGGCATTATTGTAATTGGACGTTATTAAGGGGGAAAAGTTGACTTTTTGTTTGACAATTGATATTCATTTGACTCGAAGACCGTTATGTTCGTCTCGACGCCCCGAGTACAACGACAGGCGGCACGCTTGAAACGGACGTCGGGTGACCGAGTTATGGGTCACGGAAGTTGGAGGGCATTTTGGTAATTATTGCACAGAGGGGCATTTTGGTCATTTCACGGTGGTTACTGTTCACCACCGTGAAAAACAGAGTGCACGGCCGTGGGTCTTGTGCGTGCAACTGTTTATGGCTAGTGGAATGGCTCAGACAATTTGTTTATGTGGATTTAGGTAGTGGAAGCATGACTGAGTGGCCTTGGTGCACGGTTTGGGCAGAATTCTGGGCTCGGGAGTGCAGGGAATGGCCATGGTTTCTGTGTGCGTGGGAGACATTTTCAGAGACCCCAGTTGGTCTCCCACGGGCTGCTGGCCACACCGATCGACTAACCGTGTATGGGAATGGAGTGAGGATTGAATTGGGGTCATTTGTGCATCAGTGAGAGGGTGAGTTTGAGAGAAACAGTGAGAATTCAGTTTCGGGGTTTTGGGGGGAAATCTCAGAATTCAGGTTCTACTGGCTTAGGGGTCACACTAGACACACTGAGAGTTTTCTGGGAGCAGCAGCAGCATAACCGTGCACGAAATCAAGCAAATTGAGCAAGGATTGCTCAGGAACTCAGGTACCTGTTCAGAGTTGAACCAGTTGGAGGGAAAAATTTGAATTCGATTTCTGAGGCTTGTTGATCGAAACCAAGGGCCATTCTAGTCTTCTGGGAGCAAGAGGGAACCAACCACGTCGAATTCGAAGGACGACACCCACGAATTGGCCAAGAACTGAGCTCCCTGGTTCTGAGAATTTTCGAGCTTGAGGACGACGACTTCCAAGTAACGGCGAGCTAAATTGTTAGTGCCATTATGTTCGTATGGGTCCCTTTATGCTACTGGTGAAGTTAATTTGGGAATGGAACCGTGTAGGGTGAGTTCCAGAAGTCGACTTGTTCGATTGTTCAAGCTTGAGTTGGGTCGATTTGGTGTCAGTCGAGGCTAATCATTAACACAGACCTGAAATTAATGAGTTAGAGAAGATAATAGGATCAAAAACGAGAGGAATTGATTGAGAATTGAGCTTAAACTGGTCGGGTTGAGTCGCGGGTAACAGGCCCGTTTATCAGACTATCCGGGTAAGAACGATGACACTGTAGCTTGGCGCGTGGCCTTCACGCGCAGCCACTTTGGGCGGCGTGTGGCGGCGCGTGCAATGTCATCTCCGATCACGGTCAACATGGAAATTGTTCCTTTCAGTCTAATTAACATTTTCCCTTTAGGATTCGAGTTGTTCGGGAGTCGTTCGGGATAATCTCAGGAGCCCGGAAGTTTAGGTCCTTAAGGTTTATTTTGCCGAAAAATCCGGGAAATTAGGGAAAAATCTTACGAGCTATTTGGGGATGTTTGTAACCTTTCTTGTACATTTTTACAGGCCCGGACACTTCCGAACCTACGGAGGAGCACGCGGGACGCGATTGACGCGTCCTAAAACCGTGAGTGGACTTTTTGATTTTCTATATTGGGCATGCATGACTATTTTGCTTATTTATCTCATGGGTTTACATATGATTTTATGACGGTGATATGTTATATCGGTTTTACGTGTTTTCCACGTTTTTCGAGATATTTACCGTATTTCACGCATTTCGAGGTTACGGTTTTCGCTTATGCATGCGTGATGATTTTGATAAAGTACCTGGATATGAATATGCATGTTTCGGATTTATGATGTTTGATCACATTGTGAGGTAATTTTTTTGGAAATTGCATGTGTTGGGATTTGCATGTGAATTCGGACATGAGTCCTGTTACGATGAGAAATGTTTTCGGAGTAATGTTGGGAAAACGGTTGTGATGAATCCTGATTTATTATGTTTAAAAACAGTTTTGGGTTTAAAGACCCGGTTAATGGTTGGATCTAGTTTGGGTTTAAAGACCCGGTATGTTGATGACGGGGGCGGGCCCGAAAATTGGGTTTAAAGACCCGAATTGAGTTTAAAGACTTGTGAGTTTAAAGACTCGATTATTATGATACCCCCGAGGCCTATTAATCATGTTTTGAGTTTAAAGACTCGTTGATATCCCGGGAAGGCCTAAAATTGAGTTTAAAGACTCGGATGGATCCAACGGCATAATTGTGGTTATTGATTCACGTTTTACTTGATTTGTGCAATTAACGTCTCAAAATGACGGTTTCTGAAACCTGGCATTATTAAATGGTTTTTACATGAATTATGGCGATCCTTGGTAACGTTTTTCATGTGTTTCGGAAAAAGAGTTTTCAAAAGTTAATATGCAAATTTTGAATGTTTGGTTATGCATGCGTGTTACAAAACTGGAGGGCGAACCCGATTTCGGAAAAACTGTTTTTTCTTTAAAACTTATGTTTCGGTCCACTCACACTTTGTTGTTTTGAATTTCCCTCCAGGTCGTGGTACAAGTGCGGGGGCAAGCGCCGAGGCAGAGGCGGAGGCATAAAGTTTTCCGTTGCGAAGTAGTTAGTTCACAGAGTAGGACTTGTTTCTTTAACTTGTTTTGTAATATTGCTCTATGAAACTGTGGACTTGACATTCAGTCGGATGTATTTGTTTAATCTCCCTGGTCTGACAATGGGTGTGTTGTAATATTAATTAGTTTTCCGGTCGTTTGGGTTCGATTGTCAGATGGGAGCAGGATGCTTCCCGATTATCGAGGCGATAATCGGGGTGGGTCCTGTCAAAAATCGTAATTTCGCCCTGAACGGCATATAATCCTCGACTAATCTCCGATTTGCCTCACTAATCCATAATTAGTCATAATTAATCCCTAAAATCAGGGACGGGTGGTTACAAACTTCGCTCCTTAAAGAATTTCGTCCTCGAAATTCCAACGGGCCCAATTCCACAACCAAACTGTGGAATCCAATCATGTCCCAAGTAGGGGGTACTCTCGTGTAATCATACACGTCCGACATAACCGCCGTACTCGTCGGTACACACTATCATCAAAGCTTCCAAAGCTCCAATTCAACTCTCGAGAAATCACTTGTCGACGCATATGTCTCACTCGAGACGTTGACACTCATCGATCTCGCTAGTCACTCACTCTGACAGGTCAGATACACTAGGTTTTCATCCAAACAGCTTTTTAGCCTGACGTTTCTTCTCATCTGACAATCAAAGTCAGCTTTTCAATCTACTATTCTGACACTTTCCAACTTTGAGGCGTCAAATTGGCTTTTCAGCCTGACGAACTTACTCATTTGACAACTGAATCTGAAAACCTGCTCAGCATCCGATCAGGGAACATCTTATAGATCATGCCATCATAATGGTACGAATCACATCTCGCAGGCCATAATCAAACCTGCGGCATTTATCGGCCTCGATACTCATATCAACCAACTACTTTGTTTCCCATATTCATGTTGACTCTCACTAGAGTCCCATCACTACACACTAATACGAATCTGTCGGATACCAATTAAATCCAGCCAATCCCATCAACCACTATCGTGACCCACTGGCGACTCCCGGCTCCACTTCGCTTCCGCTGCGCCACTCTAATCTCGACTCGCTCTCTATTCCTCACATCGTACTCAGGTCACTCAGTGACCTATGCTGAGATCTAGACTCATCTCGAGTGCAAACTTCGTATCCATCCTGGGTGTATCTAGACCTCATCGAATACTTGCCTCAACAGGATTAGTCTTATGAATAATCACTAGGGTTCCTCTGGCCCACAAGTCACTGAGCTCTCGGCTCACATAAATATTGAACCCTCTTAATCTACACTGCTCCAGGCACAATACCTAACATCCAGACACCATATCATCATGCCGAAACACATCCGATCTTAATCCCCGTCTAACGTGCACTACTTACAGGTGCATCCACATCCAAATCATCAAGGCACTACTCGGCCTACTCAAGGACTGTACCCAGGCAATGCAAAATCACGTACCAATTCTCACTATCCTCAATATCTTCTAGGAGTCATCGTAACCTAATGTACCGCTCGACTAATCTGCAGTCAAATCTCTGCATATCACCATATCTGATGAATCGACCACTTAATCATTTCCATCACATTCGCCCTCTCAATCACGGTTGGGAAGAATCCCAACACATCTGATCCACTGCTCGATCTCATCCAACCCATCTCTATCATATCTGCCATCTCGACACAATTACCAAGAATCTACACTAGACGACGAATCCTCCTCGTCGTGTAGTGGTAGATACCAACCATGAACATATCATGAATGAGGTACCCTCAGCTCGTGGCTCGTCATCTCCCCTCGTTATCACCATTGCATCACCGCCATGCGGGGTGCGAATCCAGCCAATCCTGAAGCTCTGCTCAGGTTGGAGGAACTCTGCCTCCCTCGTACCCCACAACTCTAGGTACAACCATTCTGACAATTCGTACTAGAAAGTGAACATTCCTCGCATGTCGTCCACTTCTCAACCCCCACGAGTACATCTAATCTCGATAGTAGTGCTCGCCATAATCCCGTTCGGACACAACCAACATAAATCACTATCGAGACTCCAAATCCATGCGATCCACTCACCGCAGGTACCAATCGCTAAATACGCAATATCCCCCGGGGTCTCAAATCTTAAGTCTCCCTAGGGTCCAACTAGGTCAATGACCCGCAGATCAACGACCCTCCCTGGGGGGGAGGACCTCTAGCAATCTTGCTCCTGAGTCACCATACGGATTGGTCGCTCTGTGCAATGACCCCTCGCAGGCAATGCCCCGTGACTACTCCAACGACCCTCCCCAGTAGAGACAATCCATGAATAAAGGATGGTATATGAAAAACCATTTTGAAATCATTCTCAAACCTTTCAAAGGTTCATGCCTGATCCCCATAAACCGTCATGAAACCAAAAATCCATCCTTTCCAAATCCAAATCCGTTTAGGGTCTCCAAACCCGAAATCACATTTATAATCCACAAATGGGACTCAAGCCCGATATCATAACCAATTGAGCCTTAAGCCCGATCATGTAAACCAACTGGGCCTCAAGCCCGATTTCGTAAAAAAACTAGGCTTCCAACCCGATTACATAAATCAACTGGGCCTCAGCCTGATTCCTAGATCAACTGGGCCTGAAGCCCGATTCGCAAACCAATTGGGCCCCTCGCCCGATAATGAAACTAAAATGGACTTTAAGTCCGAGGGTTTCCAAAACAAATGGGTCTCGTGCCCGAGTTTACCTTTTCAAATCCAAAACCATTTCATTAAACCATTATCAAAACCATAAGCACATATAATCAGTGCAAAACCACAAACCTCGATATACGTGCAAATACGTAAATCACCTCGAAATACATGAAATCATGTAAATCACCAATCCATAATCATCATGATAGAAATCATATCTATAAGACATATAAAACATTTATGCATGCATCATAGTTTACAAATCAACGTCCACTCACAGGCCGTCCTACAATGCCGCCTCGATTTACATGCCAGCCTCCCCGTGCTAATCACTGTCACCGGGACTCCCAAACCTGCCCAAACCTGCCCCGTAATTATCCTAAATTTTTAACTATTTTTAAACCAGATCCTAAACCTTCGGACACCTTGAACTATATCGAAACAATGTCTGATTAACTCGAAACCAATCCCAAAATGTTCGTTACATTGAATAGATTAAAAGTAATGTTGAAGTCATCCCCAAAGGACCCTTCACGCGCCCCCACGAGCCGCCCAATGGGGCTGCGCGTGAAGCCCACGCGCTAGAGCAGTGTCACCCCTAACCTTAGGTGAACCGGGTTCGTCTGGTTTTGACCGGACCGAACCACTCCAATGCTCTATCTCACTCATTTGTTTTATCCTTTTTCCATTCATTCAATTCCTATAGGTTCCTATTATTAATCCCTATCAATCTACGACCTCAAAACACGGGAAAGACAAACGAAACCATACCTCCCATGATTAAACAGTGATCTTTGACTTTCAAGCTCAGTTCCCAGTCCTTATAGTCTCCCATTTCCCTCGAGAATGATCCCCACAGAGTCATCCTAGTCCCTATGTCAGGACCCGTCCCAAATATCACCTCGATACCAGGGACGAACCCTGCTCCCGTCTGACAATCACACCCAAAGTACCCAAAATAACCTTAATACCACTACAAGCATAACTATCAGACGAAGGAGTAAATATAATACAACTGTAAGTCAGAGCATAGTTCTACAAAATGGGCACAAAATCCTACTGTGCTAGTCTCGCAACGGAAGAACGCCGTAAGCTCTATGCCTCGATTCCTGCCTCAACGTTCACCCCGACGCTATCACCACGACCTGGAGGGAAAATTTTAAACCAAAAGTGTGAGTGGACTAAAGAAAATAAAAGCTTCAAAAACAGTTTCTCATCAAGTCAGAGTTAAGAAAAACAATAATAATATTTGTTCCCTCCGTTTTGAAAACATGCATGCCCAACTACGTATTAGAAAATCTTAACATAAAACATCATAAGAAACAGAAACACTATAAAACTGCATCATAAATCGTGAATATCAAGGTATCATTTTACGATCAAACCTGCTGGGTCTATCCGAGTCTTTAAACTCAACCAGGCCTCAATAATATCCGAGTCTTTAAACTCCCGAGTCTTTAAACTCAATAGGCCTACAGGGGTAATATCGTAAATATCCGAGTCTTTAAACTCCCGAGTCTTTAAACTCAATCCAGGCCCGTCCCCCGTTAATCAGAATCCGGGTCTTTAAACCCAATAACCAGATCCAGCAAATCCAATCCAAATTCAATGTAAAACCAATTCTAAATCCATAGCCAAATTCGAATTCGAAATTCCCGGTTCGAAGCCCTTCCGGCGTTCAGAACCTTCATTCCGAACCCAAATCCGGAAATCCACTTTTAAACCAAAACCCACATTTAATCACAAATTATGTTTCATAATCCATTCATCATCATCAGAAAACAATTATAGATTGAAATCCCTAAATATGGCATCAAAATCCGAAATCTAACTTTTCTCGAAAAACGTGCAAAATCCCGGAAATGTCTCGAAAAACGTGCAAACATATCAACCACATATAATCATCATTAAGAAGCATGGAAACATATTTAATATCATAAAACATCAATAAAACAGTTAGGCACGCAAAGAAAGAAAGAGTCCACTCACGAATCAGAACGAGTCAATCGCGCTCCGTGCGCTCCTCGACCGTCTCAGGCGTATCCCGTCCTGTCAATATGCACCAAAGAGGGTCATAAATACATCAAGGATACTATCCCTAATTTCCCCAATTTTTTGGGAATTTATTAATATTTTAATCCTAAACCTTAACCCGTCCGGATTCCCGAACTATCTCATAACATCGTCCGATTCACCCGAAAATCAAACTAATGGATTCCTTAGGACATTTAGAATCAAAACCATGTTGGAAGCTTGGCCGGAATCCTCCCCACGCGCCTCCACGCGCTTGCTACAGTGTTCCTTCAACCTCGAGCCACCCGGTTCAACACAGTTGAACCGGCGTGACCGGTTCTCTGTGATTCCTCCACCATTCTTCCTCCTTTCTTCTCCATTAGCATCGTCCAATCCCTAGCAACCTTCCCATGTCCTTACAATTGAAATTCACGGCCCAAAACCACACGATTTCTCCCTCGAAAAACTGAGCCCGTGGCCCTTGTTTTGGCCGCCGGCCGCCCAGGTCCTCCCCCAGCACGGCACCACAACTAAACGACTCCTGGGACCTCCAGGAGTCTCACCACGACCACCAAAGCCCTCGACTCTATCCCTAGGTCCACGACTTTCGAATTGAAATTCACGGGAAAAACAGACGAATTGAGCTTACCTTTCGATTCAGTCTCCGCCGTGTGCACCGCCGCGTGCCACGGTGTTCGTTGGGTTCCCTGCAACCACCTGAGCCTCCCACTGTCTTGGTTTGAGCCACCACACGGCACAACCACCGCCACAGTCCACCGTATCTCTGTTTTCTCCAAAAATCCAGACGCCCACCGTCGTGCCCCCTTGCACTATTCCTCCACCAAAACACGATCACCAGCTCAGCCTTGTCTCTCTGTCACTCTCTCAATTCACTCTTTACTCACTCACACCCAGAATTGATCACTGTCTCTCCAAGTTTTCCCCTCTGTTTTCTGTGTTCGAAAC
This sequence comes from Prinsepia uniflora, assembly GCA_032719365.1. NCBI lineage: Eukaryota > Viridiplantae > Streptophyta > Magnoliopsida > Rosales > Rosaceae > Prinsepia > Prinsepia uniflora. The sequence continues at coordinate 46,152,295 of CM064868.1, read as the reverse complement.
CAATTGCACGGTTTGAAATCGTGCAAAGTGTGGCCGTGCATATGTGAGACCCTCCTAGAACCATCCAGCCCCTTGCACGTGTCCATCACCCCATGGCTCAAAATAAATATCCCAATCCACTACTCCCACTTGCCCTTATCTGATTGGGCTGAGGAAAAAGACTAAAATACCCCTCGTTATAATAATTACCGTTTTGCCCTCACACTTTGCAGACCCGTAACTACTTCGTCCGACGTCCGATGACAGCGTGCCGCCTGTCGTTGTAATCAGGACATCGAGACCTATCTAACGGTCCTCGGTCTACGAGAAAATCACAAGTCCAAGAAAAAGTCAACATTTTCCTCAATTAGTCAAAATTACGGTAACGCCCTCAATCTTCCGAACGTCATAACTTTTTCTCCGATTGTCCGAATTGAACCTCCCACCTGTCTGCGGACTCGTGACGTCCTAAACTACGTCACGGTCAATGGTCAACACTCATCCAACCGGTCAATCAAAAAGTCAACTTTTGACGCACTATTCACAAGGGCAAATTCGTCCTTTCATACAAATATTTACAAAAATTACATTTATACCCTTCCCGAAGGTACGGGTTGTTACAATCTACCCCCCTAAAAAGAATTTCATCCCCGAAATTCAATGAAACAAATAAGGGTACTGTTCACGCATCAAGGCCTCGGGTTCCCAAGTAGCTTCTTCCACCTGATGATTTCTCCATAATACTTTAACTAAGGGAACCGTCTTCCTCCGTAAAACCTTATCCTTCCGATCCAAAATCGCTACTGGCTGCTCTTCAAAGCTCAAGTCTTCCCTCAGTCCAACAGGTTGTGCTTCAAGAACATGTGAATCATCCCGTATGTACTTCCGAAGCATAGATACATGGAAGACATTGTGTACTTTTTCTAAGTCTGCTGGTAAAGCCAATCGATAAGCAACAAGACCAATCCGCTCTAAGATCTCATAAGGTCCAATGTAACGAGGACTCAATTTCCCTCGTCTGCCAAACCGTACAATTCCCTTCCAAGGAGATAACTTTAAGAAAACCAATCTCCTACTGCAAATTCCAAATCCCTTATCCTACGGTCGGCATAGCTCTTCTGTCGGTCCTGAGCTGCCTTCAATCGATCTCGAATCAGTGCCACTTTTTCCTGCGTAAGATCTACCAGCTCGGAAGTAGCAAGTCTTCTCTCACCAACCTCAGTCCAACACAATGGAGTCCGACACTTTCGCCCATACAAAGCCTCATAAGGAGCCATCCCAATGCTCTCCTGATAACTGTTATTGTAGCCGAACTCCATCAAAGGTAGATGTGATTCCCAAGTACTCTGAAACTGCAAGAAACAAGCTCTCATCATGTCCTCGAGAATCTGAATAGTCCGCTCAGACTGTCCATCGGTCTGAGGATGAAATGCAGTACTAAAATGCAACTTTGTCCCAAAAGCTTCCTGTTAGCTCTGCCAAAATCGGGAAGTAAATCTCGGATCTCTGTCAGATACTATCGACTCTGGAGTACCATGCAGCCGAATAATCTCATCTATAAACAACTGGGCAAACTGCGTCAACCTGAAGTTCTCCCGTACTGGCAAGAAATGAGCAAACTTCGTAAGTCTATCCACGATCACCCACACACCATCGTGTCCCTTCGGTGTTCTGGGAAGCTTGAATACGAAATCCATTGTTAGGTGATCCCATTTCCACTCGGGAATCGGTAAAGGTTGCATTGCTCCATAGGGTCTCTGCCGCTCAGCTTTTACCTGTTGACAAATCAAACATCTACTAACATATTATGCAATCTCACGTTTCATCCCTGACCACCAGTAATGCTCTCGAAGTGTACGATACATCTTGGTCCCACCAGGATGCATCGCATAGGCTGAACAGTGAGCCTCATCCAGTATCACCTTCTTCAATGTCTCATCCTCGGGTACACACAATCGTCCATCCTTAACCAAGGCTCCATCCTAGCGAATCTCAAAGTCCTGTCTTTCTCCAGCCTCGACCTCAATACGTATGATGCCGAAAATAGGGTCCTCAAACTGAGCATCAATAACCTGATCAATCAAAACAGGTCGCACGTGGAAACTCGCTAAAAGTGCTCCCTGATCATCCACAGTCAACTCTACTCCCAGCCTACGGAGCTCAACCAACAAAGGTAATCGTACTGTCCTCAAATGCGACAAAGAACTAGCTGACTTCCTGCTCAGAGCATCGGCTACCATATTAGCCTTCCCTGGGTGATACTCAATAGTACAATCGTAGTCCTTAAGCAACTCCAACCATCGGCGCTGTCTCAGATTCAATTCCTTCTGAGTAAAAAAATACTTTAAACTCTTGTGATCGGTGAAAATCCTGCACCTCTCGCCGTACAAGTAATGTCGCCAAATCTTCAGTGCATGAACCACCGCCGCCAGCTCCAAGTCATGTGTAGGGTAGTTCATCTCATGGGGTTTCAACTGTCGGGAAGCATAAGCAATCACTTTCACGAGCTGCATCAATACACAACCCAAACCTTGTAAAGAAGCGTCACTATACACCTCGAACTCCCCACTATTGTCTGGAAGGGCCAACACAGGAGCAGATGTCAACCGCCTTTTAAGCTCCTGGAAACTCTGTTCACATTTCTCATCCCAATCAAACCGAACTCCTTTCCGAGTCAACCTTGTCAACAGAGCAACAAGAATAGAAAAACCCTCAATAAATCGTCGATAATAACCTGCTAAACCCAGAAAACTCCTGAACTCTGTCACCGTCTTGGGCTGTTCCCAATTTGCTACCGCCTCAACCTTCTGAGGATCCACTCTGATGCCCTCGGCTGAAATCACGTGACCTAAAAATCCAACACTGGTCAACCAAAACTGACACTTACTCAACTTCGCATACAACTCATGCTCTCTCAAGGTCTTAAGCACTGTTCTCAGATGTTTCTCGTGCGCCTTTGCACTCTTCGAATACACCGAAATGTCGTCAATGAAGACAATCACAAAACGATCCAAATACGACCGGAACACTCCGTTCATAAGATCCATAAAGGCTGCTGGGGCATTAGTCAATCTAAAAGGCATCACTACAAACTCGTAATGACCGTACCTAGTCTGAAAAGCTGTCTTTCGTACATCCTCCTCTTTAACCCTTAACTGATGGTAGCCGGAGCAAAGGTCAATCTTCGAAAAGTACTGTGCTCCCTTCAACTGGTCAAACAAATCATCAATCCGGGGTAAAGGATACTTATTCCGAATGGTTACCTTATTCAATTGTCTGTAGTCAACACACAATCTCAAACCTCCGTCCTTTTTCTTCACAAATAGTACCAGCGCTCCCCACGGTGACATACTCGGTCGAACAAATCCTATATCGACCAACTCTTGCAACTGGGCCTTAAGTTCCTTCAATTCTGCAGGTGCCATGCGGTAAGGAGTCAGTGAAATAGGCTGTGTACCTGGTAACAGATCAATCGTGAACTCAATATCTCGCTGAGGTGGTAATCCTGGCAACTCCTTTGGAAAAACATCGGGAAACTCCCGTACCACTGGTATATCCTCCGCCCTCACTGGCGAAGCACGTGTATCCACCACATGGGCTATGTAACCCTGACACCCCTTACCCAACAGCTTACTAGCCTCAAGTGCCGAAATAACTCCAGTAGGAAGTGCACGTTGATCACCTTGAAATGTAGTCTCTGGTAATCATGGACTCCGAAAAGTCACTCTCCTATCGAAACACTCGATAGAGGCATGATGTCTTGTCAGCCAGTCCATACCCAAAATAACATCAAAGTCCCGTAGATCCAATAGTAACAAATCCGCAAGTAACTCAACCTTACCTACCATCACCGGACACTCTCTCAACACCTGAGTCACTACCAACACCTCCCTAGTAGGTGTACTCACCCCTAACGCACACTCCAAAGAAGACACCTCCCTCTCCATCACCAGACTAAAACTCCGGGCCATAAATGAATGGGTCGCCCCGGGATCTATCAAAGCAAAAACAGTGTGACCAAGTATGGTGAGTGTACCTGTCACCACTCCCGCTGCTGATCTGGCCTGCTGCTGGGTCATAGCAAAAACTCGCGCCTGCGGTCCTGATGACCTACCGCGTCCTCTAGAACTGCTCGTGGCACCACCGCCACCCCTAGGGCCTACTGCCCCTGACACTGACGCAGTACTCCGTCCAGGTTCTGCTACACCTCGGCATGTTCCACCCTCCTGAGCTAACAATGGGCACTCCCTCCGAAAGTGTCCTCGCTCTCCACAGTAGTAGCAAGCATCCCTACTGGGTCCACCGGTCTGCCTCCCAGTAGAAGCAACAGAAGTAGCACTCGCCTGAGGAGTCGGCTGTGCTCTAGCTCCCCGGAATCCTGAGCCCTGAAAACTGCCTTGTCTGCCAAACCGGGCTCCACCAGCCGATGACGAACCACCATAATTGCCCCGCTTCGGGGTTCTCTGACTCGATGCTCCGGGAAAAATATGCTCTCTGCGTCGCACACTGCCCGAGTACTGTGGCCTGGCCGGCAAACTGGCCTCCACTCTAACAGCAGCATCAGACAACTCCCAGAATGTAGCAAAGGAGCCGGCTGTCACAATGGCTCTAATCTCTCCTCGAAGGCCCAACTCAAACCGACGACACTTCTCAGCCTCGGTTGCCACAAATGCAGGAGCGAATCGGGATAGCATCTGGAATCTCTGCTCATACTCGGCTACTGTCATGTTCCCTTTTTTCAACTGAAGAAATTCCGCCTCTTTGGCATCCCAGAAAGAGCGGGGATAATACTGGTCTAAGAACCGCTCCCGGAAAGTCTCCCACGTCACCGTATGTGCATCCCAGCCGGACAACTCCAGCGTATACCACCACTCATACGCTGCCCCATCCAGCAGAAACGTAGCCAACAAGACCCGGTCCTCTAGAGGACAATGCATCACTCCAAAAATACGCTCAAGCCGGGTGATCCATCGGTGAGCTTCCTCTGGGTCTGCCCCAACGCTGAAAGTAGTAGCCCCAAGCCGCTGGGCTTGCTCAATCGAAACGCTCTCAGTCGCTCTCGCCGCTTCATCTTCAGGTCGTGGAGGGGCTTCACGTCTCGGAGGCATGATCGAACGTACGCTGAAAGAAGAATAGAGTTAGTGAAACAACCCAGATCCAACACAAACAGACAAACCTATGCTCTGATACCAATTGTCAGGACCCGTCCCAAATATCACCTCGATACCAGGGACGAACCCTGCTCCCGTCTGACAATCACACCCAAAGTACCCAAAATAACCTTAATACCACTACAAGCATAACTATCAGACAAAGGAGTAAATACAATACAACTGTAAGTCAGAGCATAGTTCTACAAAATGGGCACAAAATCCTACAATGCTAGTATCGCAACAGAAGAACGCCGTAAGCTCTATGCCTCGATTCCTGCCTCAACGTTCACCCCGACGCTATCACCACGACCTGGAGGGAAAATTTTAAACCAAAAGTGTGAGTGGACTAAAGAAAATAAAAGCTTCAAAAACAGTTTCTCATCAAGTCAGAGTTAAGAAAAACAATAATAATATTTGTTCCCTCCGTTTTGAAAACATGCATGCCCAACTACGTATTAGAAAATCTTAACATAAAACATCATAAGAAACAGAAACACTATAAAACTGCATCATAAATCGTGAATATCAAGGTATCATTTTACGATCAAACCTGCTGGGTCTATCCGAGTCTTTAAACTCAACCAGGCCTCAATAATATCCGAGTCTTTAAACTCCTGAGTCTTTAAACTCAATAGGCCTACGGGGGTAATATTGTAAATATCCGAGTCTTTAAACTCCCGAGTCTTTAAACTCAATCCAGGCCCGTCCCCCGTTAATCAGAATCCGGGTCTTTAAACCCAATAACCAGATCCAGCAAATCCAATCCAAATTCAATGTAAAACCAATTCTAAATCCATAGCCAAATTCGAATTCGAAATTCCCGGTTCGAAGCCCTTCCGGCGTTCAGAACCTTCATTCCGAACCCAAATCTAGAAATCCACTTTTAAACCAAAACCCACATTTAATCACAAATTATGTTTCATAATCCATTCATCATCATCAGAAAACAATTATAGATTGAAATCCCTAAATATGGCATCAAAATCCGAAATCCAACTTTTCTCGAAAAACGTCCAAAATCCCAGAAATGTCTCGAAAAATGTGCAAACATATCAACCACATATAATCATCATTAAGAAGCATGGAAACATATTTAATATCATAAAACATCAATAAAACAGTTAGGCATGCTCGCAAAGAAAGAAAGAGTCCACTCACGAATCAGAACGAGTCAATCGCGCTCCGTGCGCTCCTCGACCGTCTCAGGCGTCTCCCGTCCTGTCAATATGCACCAAAGAGGGCCATAAATACATCAAGGATACTAACCCTAATTTCCCCAATTTTTCGGGAATTTATTAATAGTTTTATCTTAAACCTTAACCCGTCCGGATTCCCGAACTATCTCATAACATCGTCCGATTCACCCGAAAATCACACTAATGGATTCCTTAGGACATTTAGACTCAAAACCATGTTGGAAGCTTGTCCGGAATCCTCCCCACGCGCCTCCACGCACCGCCCAAAGTGGCTGCGTGTGGGCCTCACGCGCCTGCTACAATGCTCCTTCAACCTCGAGCCACCCGGTTCAACACAGTTGAACCGGCGTGACCGGTTCTCTGTGATTCCTCCACCATTCTTCCTCCTTTCTTCTCCATTAGCATCGTCCAATCCCTAGCAACCTTCCCATGTCCTTACAATTGATTTTCACGGCCCAAAACCACACGATTTCTCCCTCGAAAAACTGAGCCCGTGGCCCCTGTTTTGGCCGTCGGCCGCCCAGGTCCTCCCCCGGCACGGCACCACAACCAAACGACTCCTGGGACCTCCAGGAGTCTCACCACGACCACCAAATCCCTCGACTCTAGCCCTAGGTCCACGACTTTCGAATTGAAATTCACGGGAAAAACAGAGGAATTGAGCTTACCTTTCGATTCAGTCTCCGCCGTGTGCACCGCCGCGTGCCACGGTGTTCGTTGGGTTCCCTGCAACCACCTAAGCCTCCCACTGTCTTGGTTTGAGCCACCACACGGCACAACCACCGACACAGTCCACCGACTCTCTGTTTTCTCCAAAAATCCAGACGCCCACCGTCGTGTCCCCGTGCACTATTCCTCCACCAAAACACGATCACCAGCTCAGCCTTGTCTCTCTGTCACTCTCTCAATTCACTCTTCACTCACTCACACCCTAAATCGATCACTGTCTCTCCAAGTTTTCCCCTCTGTTTTCTGTGTTCGAAACCAATTGCACGGTTTGAAATCGTGCAAAGTGTGGCCGTGCATATGTGAGACCCTCCTAGAACCATCCAGCCCCTTGCACGTGTCCATCACCCCATGGCTCAAAATAAATATCCCAATCCATTACTGCCACTTGCCCTTATCTGATTGGGCTGAGGAAAAAGACTAAAATACCCCTCGTTGTAATAATTACCGTTTTTCCCTCACACTTCCTAGACCCGTAACTACTTCGTTCGACGTCCGATGACAGCGTGCCGCCTGTCGTTGTAATCAGGACATCGAGACCTATCTAACGGTCCTCGATCTACGAGAAAATCACAAGTCCAAGAAAAAGTCAACATTTTCCTCAATTAGTTAAAATTACGGTAACGCCCTCAATCTTCCGAACGTCATAACGTTTTCTCCGATTGTACGAATTGAACCTGCCACCTGTCTGCGGACTTGTGACGTCCTAAACTACGTCACGGTCAATGGTCAACACTCATCCAACCGGTCAATCAAAAAGTCAACTTTTGACGTACTATTCACAAGGGCAAATTCGTCCTTTCATACAAATATTTACAAAAATTACATTTATACCCTTCCCGAAGGTACGAGTTGTTACACCCTAGGTCGTGTTAGAATCAAATGAAACTCAATCTTCCAATTTTGTAAACACACGGGTTCTCGTGTCTGACTTACCTCTGTCGTGGACCGCCGTGTCCAGTCGTCCCTCAGCCCCTTTGGTCACTCCCTCACTCACGGTCTCTCACACGAACACAAGGATGGATATGGTGGTGAGGTGATATGTGTGTTGTGTGAATATGGTAGCTGATAGTGAAGGCTGATGATGATAAACAGATGAGGGAGATGGACAGTGGAGATGAGAGGGGGAGGTAGGGATGAACGGTGGAGATGGAAAGTGGGTGGGATTATTTATAAAATACATAGGATAATAATCCGCTTTTTAGGGAAGCAACTAATGGGATGAGTGACACTTGTCACTCATCCAAGGGTCCCACACAAATATCTGCCCTATTAGATTTAATTATTATTTTAATCGAATCACGACCCGTAATTCCCCGATTTCGATCCCGTGACCATAACTTTTCCATCCGACGTCCGATTTTGACGTGTCGCCTGTCTACGGACTCGTGAAGTCCCAAATTGCGTCATGGCCATCAGTCCTCGTACGTTTGACTCTAGGAGTCAAAAGTCAACATTTTGCCCACGACTTGGGGCAAAACTGTCATTTTATACCATCCCTCCAATTTTGCTCAACTAATCATCGATTAATCTCACTAATCCTCCTTTAGTCACTAATCTAATCCTGGAATTCGAGACAGGTCGTTACACCACAGGAGACAAAAGTCCACCCTTGCCACGTAAAACGTGCCATCGTAAATAATTTCTCGGAACTTCCGTGAACCGTAACTTTCTCGTCGATCGTCCGATTTCGACATGCCACCTGTCTACGGACTCGTATCGACCCGATCTACGCAACGGTCCTAAGACATCAGGCATCGGACCTCCAGGTTCAAAAGTCAACTTTTTACCCTCGTTCAGGGGTAAAATTGTAATTTCACACTGAACATCCGATAATGCTCGGCTAATCTTCGATTAGCCTCACTAATCCATAATTAGTCATAATTAATCCCTAGAATCAAGGACGGGTCGTTACACAACACCCATCTCAATTCCCCCGGGATTAACGTGGGATGTACCATGTTCCTATCTAACCCACGTGCAACACGAGGTAAGACGAAGGCCAAACAAGGAATAATCCGAAATCCTGAGCCCAATTGGCTCCTAGAGTGCACCAGGATCAGCCGAACAATGTGAGGTATTGGTCCCTACGACAGCTCGCATCCGTTATCAATCTGAAGGGTATTAAAACCATTAAAAGCTATGAGTAGAAAATAAATAATTTAATAAAACACGTTTCATAAAAAAGACATTTATACCCTTCACTTAAAACTATGCATGCGTACAAAACCAGTTAATACAAATATCATAAAACCGTTTAGAAAACCAAAGGCATTTCCTTTTCTCAAATCATTAGGGCCTTGGCCCAAAACCATAAATCAAAACCAAGTGTAGGAACTTAGTCCAAAACCGTAAAACACCGAAATCCGTAAATCCATATCCAAGTGGGCCATTGCCCAAATCCATAAACACATAAATACCATTTCATAAATCCAATAATTCATGTTTTCCAAATACCCATCCTCGGTATCCCAAATGCCTAGCGTCCCAGACGCTTGACGTCCCAGACGTCATATCTCACGGTCTAAGCAACGCGTGCTACCCGGGGTCTTTCCGGGTCAATCTCTGACATCCCAGATGTCTGACGTCCCAAATGTCTAATCGTAGCAATCTTGCTCCTGAGTCACTATACGGTCCGGTCGCTCCGTGCAATGATCCGATGCAGCCAATGTGCAATGACTTCCCCAATGTCCCAGACATCTAGAGGAGACAATCCACATATCCTCATCTAAGGATGGTAAATGGGAAACATCTTTGAAAAACCATTTCAAAATATCTCAAAGGGACCATGCCCGAGATTTCCATAAAACCATCAAAATCCAGAAAATCCGATTTCACAAAATTCAAATCCGTTTTAGGGTCTCCGAACCCGAAATCACGTTTATAAACCACCAATGGGACTCATTCCCGGTATCAAAACCAACTGGACCTCATGGTCGATCATGTAAACCAAATGGGTCTCAGCTCGATTTCTCATTAACTCAAATGGACTTCAAGTCCGATAGTTTCCAAATCAAAAGGGTCTCATGCTCGATTCCATATTTCCAAATCCAAAACCGTTCTATCAAACAATTATTGAAAACACAAGCATATATAAATCCAACATAAAACCATATGCCTCGAAATACGTGTAAATACGTAAATCATAAACACCACAAATATAAGTATTCAAGTCATTCAAAGCATAGATATAAAACATATAAAACAGTATGCATGCATCATATATAGAAAACAAAAGTCCACTCACAGACCGTCCTAGTTGTCGCCTTGATACGTGCATAAGCCTTCTCGAGGCTAATCACCATCATCGGAACCTCCGGACCTGTCCAAATCACACTCGAAGGTTACTAACCACTTCAAATAGGCTAACATTGGATCCCCCAATTATTTGGGATTTTTAAACGTATTTAAGATAGACCCTAAATCTTTCGACATCCAAAACTACCCTGAAACAATGTCTGATCCACTCGAAACCTGTCCCAAAATGTTCGTTACATCGAATAAAATTACATGTTGGCTACATTTCCCAACTCTGCCCCATGGATCCCCACGCGTCGAAACAGTGTCACCCCTAACCTTGCGTAGAAACCCGGTTCAGACCAGTTCTCTGGTTATCCGGTTTGATCAGACAGGCGAGACCGATTCTCCCTTATTTTCCAACCATTTTTAGTCTCGTTTGTCCCCATCTCTTCGTCCTATCATTTCCTATTGATCTACCATCCCAAAAACTGAAGAAAAGCTCGGAAGGTTACCTTCCTGATCAAAGAGCAAGCTGACCAACTTCCTTCGTCGGGTTATCGTGATTCCAGTCAACCATTTGCCCCTTTTTAACCAAATTACCAAAGTACCCTCAAACTTTCAAACATCATAACATTTTCCTCAAATGTTGGAATCGGACGTGCCACCTGTCTATGAACTCGTGACGTTCCGAGCTACATCACAGTCATCGGTCAAAGTCTAGTTGATCGCCCGAACCAAAAGTAAACCGTTCGCCCAATTCCAGGGGTAAAATCGTCATTTTGCACCGTCCATCCGAAATCACCTATTAACTTCACTAATATTTCATTAACCACTAATCTAATCCCGATTTCTGGGAGGGTCGTTACAATCTCCTCCCTTAAAGAATTTCATCCCTGAAATTCCGAATCTCGGACGTCCGCAACTTACTTGGGGAAATCCAACTACTCTCACACTTGGGTCTCCTACCCGATGTCCATCACCTGCCAATCCAACTTATCCTGACAGTTCCCAAACTGTCACCATATCACCGCCCAGCGAACCATCTACCAAGTTTCAGTTCATCTGGCGACTCATCCCATTCTCATTGGGGTCAACACATTTCCAATTCGTACCCAAGGTACCTCTAACGTCACACTAGCCGACACTCACGGCTCAACCAACACTAGGTACGCCACAACACCACGGCTACCAGTTTCAACACTTTCGACTCCTTCTCGAGTCGAGCGTACCTCGTACCGACGTCCCAGTACATCAAGCGAGTCTACCGTCAACAAACACAATTCTCAATACGGCATCTAACGATCTCGGTACTCCTATGCAACAAGATCCTATCAACGTTCCATACTGCTTCCGTCAGTGATCCGTTCCGACCTCACCGGAGTCACAACGTACTTGCTCATACCCCAAATTCAACCAATCATCTCACTAGTGGTTCCACTAACCACCAACACGGTCAACCTGAGGGAACACCATCTACATAGCATACTATCTCTCTATAATTGGACCCTATCACAAACTGGCTTAACCGTGATCAAATATCTCAATGTCAGGGTCCCACCAGCCACTCATGGCTCTACGCATCCAGCTCACATTCACACGGAATCTTGCAACAACCAAACAGATCACTCAGGATCTCCCTGATCCAGTCCACAACATACCTCTGCACTAAGCCGATCACCAACTCCCTATCAAAACATTACAATTCACGTCCAATCGCACCGGAACACATCTTAAGTACATGTACCAATCACAACCAACCAGAATCACGGTGAATACCACCAAACACACGCAACAACAACCCTACGAACTTTGAATCAAATAGAGATATTTTAGAATACCTCAACACAACTCGTAGAGTACCTCCTGAAGTACTTCCAACGACAGCCAGCAATCAATCACATCGGCATCAGCCGAGCTCTAATTCACCCAAAGTCCAACACCATAGTACCCGTCACCCTCACAGGGTATCTCCAGGGCACACAAACATCCTCGTAACTATACTGATTACTAGCAGCCTATAAACCAATCACACTTCACTTTTGCAGTCCGTCTGTCCAATCCTACCTCTAGGCTGAACTACAAGTCTTCCGGGGAAGTCCAACTCAAATCCCTTTCGAGTCTCCCGGTCTCCTGGGTCTCCCGACCAATATGAAATCCTATCGCATCTCAATTACTAATGCAAAGCAAACCTAGTACGAGTTCCAAGTCCCACATCCATACGTATGCAAGACGGACCACCCACGTCCTGCACAACTCCAAGATGGTCAAGATATCCATCCACTTTCACTCTTGCAAGACAGAGCAATCTCTTCAGCTATATGTCCAACATCTCCAACCTCTGTCTTACCTCTTACTTCCTCGCTACTTCGACTTCCAGTTCCACCAATGATCAAACCGCCGCATCGGATCAAATCGATCAAGAATACTATACGTCTAGATTGTGGGTTCTTTTCAATAACCTCATATCGATCAGTTATAGTCACTTCTTCTCAGCTTCCTTCCATCATCCTTCGATGGAACACACAATGGTCCTCAACCATGTCATCACAAGTCATTATCCCTTAATCTATCTTAACACCATCCCCTGACACTCGCCACACTGGCAACTCCCGGAGTCACCAAGTAATTTTCCTTCTCTTGAACACATCCACAAGTGTCCACGATTAAGAGGGGTCACAACTCCTGACGTCCCATCAATGGGTCTCCAAAATCGACTCTAGAGTATCCACCACACAACATAATCACCAACTCGGAAACAACACATCAGCTCAGCGTCTAAACCACAACATCTCTTGATTCCGAGATTCCAATCACAGTCATTCATCCTCAAGTACACCATCTCCGGAATAATTGTCAAAACGTCACCTTCTCTACTACATTGAGGCAGTCAACAACTCCTACGGATCACAACCACGTGTCCGTAGCCAAATCAACTCACGGACCACTCATTCTGATAATCGCACATCACCCCAAATCAACTATCTCTCACCTCGGACTCCTCAGTTACTACGCTTGAAGTCGTCAATCCTTAGTCCAGAGGAGTCACCAAGTACTAGCCTCGGCATCAAAACATGCCAACCCCGGCATATGCCGATACGACCAACATCTGCTACCTTATTCGTCGTATCCTGCGGTAGCTACAAAAACCAACTCACCCATGGTCAACCCGACCATACCAACCTAGCCCGATCCAACATGAAGCATAAGTCCACCTCGCTTCCGTTGTGTGCTACTCTAATCAACTAATCGGTAGCCTAACCGTTCATCCTGAAACATGACCTGCCAACGGTCATCACATATCCCAACTCGGTTAGCGGCTCCTCCTACCAGACACTAACACCCCAGATGGCCACAACCTCAACTCCTGATGTGCCCATCCTATTGTTCACAAGCATCCTAGATCGTGGCACATCATCCCCTAACTCGTGCTCACAACACATCAGTCCCGAACCTCCTCTCCTACCGAGCCAAAACCCTCAATCTAAGATCAGGTGGGGGGAAACTGACATCCCTACTCAATGCTCAACCAAATGCCACAATCGCACTAGACTCGTCCAACGTCATCCACCCAACTATCCAAAACCTTGGCTGCGCCCAGCAGCACCATTACCAATATGGCCGTAAATCGGCCCAAGCCACAACCACAAACTAACCACAAAGCCCAACTCAGGTTTCCCAAACTAAGCACTTACTCTAAGGTTTCTCACTCAAGCACTCACAGTCCAAACCGGTCATCGCATGTGGTTCCTCAAATCATCCTCGTCATAATGGTTATCAAAAGCCCACGGCATCCACTAGCTCACAACAACCTCGCCACTCGGGTCGTCACACCCGACTAAGGCCATCTCTTAACGTCAAACCATCACGAAGGTCAATCAGTAACCATCGCTCAAGGGGGAATCCCTCAAAGCCTAAAAGCAGGTTTTTTTACCCCCGCAACTCAAGGCATCCGGCGACTCGTAGCCGCATAAGTCCAAGCTCGAACAATCTAATCACTTGGTCACAAGTCCATACTATCGTCATCCAATCGGCATCCGGCCCAACAGGCCACTTGACACGACCCATCCGAATCCCCCCGGGATTACCATGGAATGTGACGTGCTCCCGTCTGACAAGAGGCGTCAGACAAGGGATAACCGATTGCCATTGCCCAAACGGGCTTCCAGAGTGCGTAAGGATCGATGGAGGAGGTGTGTGATGCTCACGTCTCTGCTGCAGTCGTATCCGGAATCAACCTGAAGGGCATTAAAACAAAAGCTGTGAGTGGACGAAAATAAACAAGTCTGTTAAAAACATTTATAAGACATTTATGCCCCTCAGTAAAATCATATGCATGCACCGAAAACCAACAATCCCATATTTATTTAGAAATAACCATTAGGGCCTTAGCCCGGAAACCAAAGCATAGTTTCAAATTCCAAAAGTCAATCCAAGAGTTATTTCATCAATCTAGTAATATTCATTTATTATTTTTTCCATCTCCGGCATCCCCGATGCCTAGCGTCCTAGACGCTTGACGTTCTAGACGTCATATCTCACGGTATTAAGCAACGCGTGCTGCCCGGGGTCTCACCGGGTCTATATCTCTGACATCCCCGATGTCTGACGTCCATGACGTCCAGCAATCCTGCTCCTGGATCACTATACGGTCCGGTAGCTCCGTACAATGAGCCCTCGCAGGCAATGCACCGTGACTTCTCCAGTGTCCCCGACACTTAGAGGAGACCAGGATATAAATATCCTCATATCGAGATGGTTTTATGGAACACATTTTATTATTCATTTCCAAAATATCACAAGGGCCCTGCCCCGAATTTCCATAAAACCGTCATAAGTCCAAATAGTTGAATCAAATCCGAAATAGTTTATTCAATTCCATTTTAGGGTCCCCGACCCGAAATCACATATATAAGTCAACTGGGCCCCTGGCCCGATTTCATAAGTGAACTGGGCCCCTGGCCCGATTCATAAGTCAACTGGGCCCCTGGGCCGATTCATAAGTTAACTGGGCCCCTGGCCCGATTCATAAGTTAACTGGGCCCCTGGCCCGATTTCATAATTCAATTGGGCCCCTGGCCCGATTAACAAATTAACTGGGCCCCTGGCCCGATTTCACTTTATCAAATTCGTAACCGTTTCATGAAATCATATCCATCCATATTTATGGAAATCCGTGCAAATCCAGAAAACCTCGATTCACATGCAAACACGTAAATCACCTCGAAATGCGTGAAAACATATATAAATCATATAATCCCAATTATAACAATCATGAAACAGTTATGCATGCATCGAATTTAAAAAACCAATGTCCACTCACAGACCGTTTAACCGAGCGCCTCGATACGCGTGCCATAGGCCTTCCCGGGCCACACCACTATCACCGGGACTCCCAATCCTGTTCAAATCACATTAGACGATCACTAACCTCATCATTAACATCCTATTCAAGTCCCGTAATTTTCCCGAATTTTTAATTATTTTTAAATTGGATTTAAAACCTTCGGACATCCCGAACAATAACGAAACGGGATCCGATCGACACGAAACCAACGCTAAAATGTTCGTTACATTGTATAGAATAAAAGTCATGTTGTCCTCACCTCGAGATTCGTGCCCACGCGCCGTCACGCGCCGCCGTGAGTGGCTGCGCGTGAAAGCCACGCGCCTGCTACAGTGATTGCTACAGTGTTCCTTTTTCACCCGAATGACTGGTAAACGTGTCTGATTACCCGCGATAGGATCTGGTTCAATCACACCCAATTCGACATCAATTCAATCCGTTCTTTCAACTGATCCCTTGTAATCAATCACCATTTCAGTTCTGTAAATCGAATTACACAAATCATGGTCTAAATCCTCCCGACTCTCGATCGATCCTCGACGGGTTTTCAATTCGGGTTTCACGATATCGTCCCTGGTTTCCAAATTAATTCATTCAGTTAGCATCGTGAGAGTGTAAGGGACATTTCTACAAGGTCAATTTGAGAAATACTTACCTCAAACCCACTGAACACAAGCTCGAATTTGAGCTGCCATGGAAGCTCAGTTCTTCCTCAATCCGCCATGGTTTCTCTTCGTTCTTGAAGCAAAGCTGATCGTTTTGATCCCAGAAGACTCAAGGTAAACTCCATTTTGATCGTCACGGCCCAAATATTCCAATTCGAAATTCCCTCCAATTCCCCGAAATTTGATTCCCGAATTACACCTCACCACTCAGTCCCCCGTGCTCTCCCTCAGCCAAAACCTTCCCTAAATCACCAAATATCCATTTGTGAAATCAATTATGGAAGGGAGATTGCCAATGGCCAGAATCAATTCCTTATACCTCTGTTTTTTGCTTGTTCACGGTGAGGAAGTGAGAATTAGCAGAAATAGAAGGGAGGGATGAGATGGACGGCTGTGATGCAATCTCGGGGTGGAATGGATGGCTCAGATCAAAAGCAGGGATTTAATCCTAAATTATTAAATAGTGGAAACTTTAGTATATAGTTTATGATTAGTGGATCAAGATCCAATCTAGCCGTCGGATGAGTGACACTTGTCACTCATCCAAGTGTCCTCCAACCACCATTTCAGAATAAAATAATCCACATAGTTACCGAGACATAACTTCCCCGATTTCACGTTTCAGACCATAACTTCCTCGTACGAAGTCCGATTTCGGCGTGCCGCCTGTCGTTGGATTCGCATCGACGAAACCTCCGTAACGGTTCTTGGCCCTCGGCCATCGGACATCCCGGTCAAAAAGTCAACATTTCCCCTTCATTTTGTCCAAATTACGAAAACGCCCTTGAACTTCCGTACATCAGAACTTTCACCACGAACGTCGGAATCGAACGTGCCACCTGTCTATGAACTCGTGACGTCCCGAACTACATCACGGTCATCGGTCAAAGTCCATTTGACCATCCGAAATAAATGTCAACATTAAAACGGTCATTTTGCACAATTCGTCCGAAATCACACAACTAATCCCAGATTAGTAAATCACCATTAAATATTATTAAATCCCGATATTCGGGATGGGTCGTTACAACCTTCCCTCCTTAAAGAATTTCGTCCTCGAAATTACCAATCTCCTTATTCCACAACCACCTTGTGGAAAACAATTCGCTCACACATATGTGTACACTTGTACACCCACATACTGGGACAACACCTGCCTCGTCTGTACCCAGACATCCCATCACAGTCATACGTCATAATAGCAACAACACTCGACCACCTCGAGTGGAAATGATCACCTGATCCGCGATAAAATCGACTAACCATTTAGCTGACTTCTTCAGCTAGACGGTTCCCTTCCATTACCAATATATCCTTACCTTTGCTCCCATTCGGAGTCGCCAAATTTCATTTGTCAGTCCACGCTGATACCACCAGTTCAAACTGTCACCACAAAGCTTTACCACCCTAGTAAAGCCCCAACCATCAGCCAGTCAGTGATAACACCACGTACTACATCACCCTCGATGTAGCGTAAGATCAACCACATGATCTCAATTCGCAGGGCAAGCCCAATCCTGCGACACAACATAATCTCAATGTCCATAATTGTCGGCTCCCTCAGCGAACCAAGACGCTGGAAACATCACGGTGTGAAAACATCACACAAGGCTACTCGTGGTTACTCTGACCACCAATTCACTCATCCTGAGTGTACGTATACCGTCAACTTACTCCATCAAGTGGTGTAACTAGAACACATTGAATACCAGCCCAGCAGTGATCACACATATCAATACCAGGGTTCCACTAGCCAACCATGGCCAAGAGCACCTGCACATACACTCACTGAACCCGACAAAATCACTCTGCACAGCGCACTGTATCCAATGTCCAGTCCACGATCACAACCAAACAAATGATACTGGAACCAAGCCGATTACCAACACGTTTAGTTACACACCACTGGTACATCCCATGTACCGCCATTAGGCACCACTCAGCCTAACCAGTCTCAATCCTCGTACAACGTACCCTGAACGTACGTCAATTCATCAATCCGCCTACAACAACCTAGGTTGTAGCCAAACACGTTCCAATAATGGAGTACATTTGCCCAAACCATCATGAGAAAAAACGAGCTCCACTCGTCATCTAGTTCCAATTCCGAATCCGAATTCGTAATTTCGAAAGAAATCCCAAACCCGAACCCAGACATCATATTTTTAATCCATTTCCAAATCCGAATCCGAAATCATTACTCCGTAAGCTAACATTGGAATAATCATTCCGTACCCAAATCCAGTAATCCATTTTCGAGCTTCGCAATCGAATCCTGAATCGTCACCCAGAAATTCGATTCCAAAACCCAAAATCTCGTTTACGTCCATCAAGACGTAACATAACCGAATCTATCGGTTGCCTGTCCAAAACACTCGATTGACTTCATAGGGAAGCCAATCCCAATATCCACACGTCAAAGGTTGACAAAATCCGACCACATCGGAAACCTACTCAACCAAGTCACAAACCATATGGACTCACTCCGAAAAGAAGTTCAGTCCCGTCATTTACGACTCACATATCAAGGTAAGAGTGATAAACGCTCCACCCATCTGGATCATCAAGATCACAATCCATATCCATCGCTACGTCACCCGACAAGTAACATCACGATCCTAGATCGTCACATCGACCAAAGTCGACAACATCACAAATCAGATCCACCTAGGATCCACACATGCTCACATAGCTAACAATCCATCTGGAAGCTGATCGTAGGGTCTTACACCCTCAATTGAATCCTTCGCCAAATTTCCCTTGGTGGAAAGATGACCACGCATATCACCACCAAATCCAAAATCATACAAAACTTCTTGTGTCCAATGAACCCAAGCCAAACATGGGTCCACCCACCAATGCACGCTCAACGTACTGGTAGCAACAATCATCATCTGCCAGAGCAGGAAAATATGAAGTCAACCCCAATGACTTCGGAATACCAATCACCGATGCGGAAATGAGCACTCCTTTCGTCTCCCAATCACAACTCTCCCCGACACGAGAGTTCCAACCATGTTAGGAACAGACATGCTCCCAATGAGATGTCAAGTCCAACCACTGGACTGCCCACGTCCATACCTCACTTGGACCACCACGTGTCCAAAATCAATTCATTACTCAGACCTCACGTCCGTCAATAATCATGTATGCACACACCCCGATTCCGAACGGGATATCCTCAATTTTTCCTGAATGTGCATACCATATTGCCTTTGTCTCACATCTCGACCTTAACAGGTTCAATCCTCAGGTTCCAAGTGATTCACAATCACAAAATCCCACATCAATACCACGAATGGTTTCCCCGACTTTTCCAATTTCAATAATTTCCTTGTACTTCCTGGGGATATAAGAAGTATACCATCATACCAATCTCGGAGTTGACAAAAACTCCCCAAATCCACCAATACACATGACATAGGGAACAGCATCCCAAGATTCCCCAAATTTTCAATCATACCTTTTGATCCATTCATCACTTGTCATCATATATCTGTTAGGACTTATCCCAACACGACACAACCTCCACTGGAACCCATCCAGTCCAAGACTCAACCACCTCTGCGTCGCAGATACCAATCACATGTCCATCATGACAGAGTCACACCCCAACTGGTGGCTCATCGTCATCACAATCACTGACACCTGCACCAGTGCTAGTACCAATACCAGCGCACCATCATCAACACTAGTATCAACACACTGGCATCCATACTAGTATTGGCATCAAGGCACCAACATACCAACATCCATACATAGCACCCTAACATCCATGCTAGCACACAGTGTGCAACCTTGTTACCCTGGATCTCCGTTCATTCCGAACGACAATCCCGCAACACCACTCGTACCCCACGACTATGGGTACCTCCAATTTGACCACTGGCACATCAGGATAATGGACGTTCCCTGAACATTCCCTGATCCTCAAGTGTGAAAGACACACAAAATACCCTCGATAGCCAGTCATCTCGACACAACTGTCGACCAACAGTCATCGCTGTCAAGATCCGTATCCACACATCACACTAATATTCGATCCAACACGGGATTCCATATTTTATCTCACAACTGTATCCATAGATCGAAACCCATAAGACTCACTAGAGTCATCCACATGGTCATCCACGACCTCAGCCGCTCGTCGCAGCACAAGTTCTCATTTAAAGTTCAGTTTTCCAACCCATCGATTATAAATTAGGGTTCCAAGATCACACCCTAGGGTTCAACCGAACCCAACTGCCTTCTGCAGTAAAATCCACAACCTGACCGACCCCGCGGTCCTGACATCATATAGACGTCAAATCCAATCCAATCATCAACTCAACGTGGGTTCCATCGTCGATTCCACCACGAAGGTCATCGACTAACTCCGATGCACCAACACCCCGTACACTAGCCAACACTACTAGGGTCCAAAACTTAGACCAATACTCAACTGTGTTTCGTACTTCCATAACATTATTCCAATGGGGTTCCCTGAACCTAGCTGTGCCCAGTGGCACAACAATCCATCAACACATGACCGAACCGACGGTCCCACATTACCAGTTAATCGTATACAACCCCACCGGGGTTGAATCGCATCAATGCACGGCGTATTGGGCCAAACACACCCAATTCACCATACAAACCCAAAACTATCTATCAGGTTGACAACGGAACTGCAGCCCAAAGAGACATCACACCCTCGTCCTTCGCGCACAAAAGAGCAAAACCTGCTCTGATACCACTTGACACGACCCATCCCAATCCCCCCGGGATTACCATGGAATGTGACGTGCTCCCGTCTGACAAGAGGCGTCAGACAAGGGATAACCGATTGCCATTGCCCAAACGGGCTTCCAGAGTGCGTAAGGATCGATGGAGGAGGTGTGCGATGCTCAAGTCTCTGCTGCAGTCGTATCCGGAATCAACCTGAAGGGCATTAAAACAAAAGCTATGAGTGGACGAAAATAAACAAGTCTGTTAAAAACATTTATAAGACATTTATGCCCCTCAGTAAAATCATATGCATGCACCGAAAACCAACAATCCCATATTTATTTAGAAATAACCATTAGGGCCTTAGCCCGGAAATCAAAGCATAGTTTCAAATTCCAAAAGTCAATCCAAGAGTTATTTCATCAATCCAGTAATATTCATTTATTATTTTTCCATCTCCGGCATCCCCGATGCCTAGCGTCCTAGACGCTTGACGTTCTAGACGTCATATCTCACGGTATTAAGTAACGCGTGCTGCTCGGGGTCTCACCGGGTCCATATCTCTGACATCCCCGATGTCTGACGTCCATGACGTCCAGCAATCCTGCTCCTGGATCACTATACGGTCCGGTAGCTCCGTACAATGAGCCCTCGCAGGCAATGCACCGTGACTTCTCCAGTGTCCCCGACACTTGGAGGAGACCAGGATATAAATATCCTCATATCGAGATGGTTTTATGGAACACATTTTATTATTCATTTCCAAAATATCACAAGGGCCCTGCCCCGAATTTCCATAAAACCGTCATAAGTCCAAATAGTTGAATCAAATCCGAAATAGTTTATTCAATTCCATTTTAGGGTCCCCGACCCGAAATCACATATATAAGTCAACTGGGCCCCTGGCCCGATTTCATAAGTCAACTTTATGGAAATCCGTGCAAATCCAGAAAACCTCGATTCACGTGCAAACACGTAAATCGCCTCGAAATGCGTGAAAACATATAAATTCACTGATATCCAAAATAAATCATATAATCCCAATTATAACAATCATGAAACAGTTATGCATGCATCGAATTTAAAAAACCAATGTCCACTCACAGACCGTTTAACCGAGCGCCTCGATACGCGTGCCATAGGCCTTCCCGGGCCACACCACTATCACCGGGACTCCCAATCCTGTTCAAATCACATTAGAGGATCACTAACCTCATCATTAACATCCTATTCAAGTCCCGTAATTTTCCCTAATTTTTAATTATTTTTAAATTGAATTTAAAACCTTCGGACAGCCCGAACAATAACGAAACGGGATCCGATCGACACGAAACCAACGCTAAAATATTCGTTACATTGTATAGGATAAAAGTCATGTTGGCCTCACCTCGAGATTCGTGCCCACGCGCCGTCACGCGCCGCCGTGAGTGGCTGCGCGTGAAAGCCACGCGCCTGCTACAGTGACTTCTACAGTGTTCCTTCTTCACCCAAATGACTGGTAAACGGGTCTGATTACCCGCGATAGGATCCGGTTCAATCACACCCAATTCGACATCAATTCAATCCTTTCTTTCAACTGATCCCTTGTAATCAATCACCATTTAAGTTCTGTAAATCGAATTACACAAATCATGGTCTAAATCCTCACGACTCTCGATCGATCCTCGACGGGTTTTCAATTCGGGTTTCACGATATCGTCCCTGGTTTCCAAATTAATTCATTCAGTTAGCATCGTGAGAGTGTAAGGGAAATTTCTACAAGGTCAATTTGAGAAATACTTACCTCAAACCCACTGAACACAAGCTCGACTTTGAGCTGCCATGGAAGCTCAGTTCTTCCTCAATCCGCCATGGTTTCTCTTCGTTCTTGAAGCAAAGCTGATCGTTTTGATCCCAGAAGTCTCAAGGTAAACTCCATTTTGATCGTCACGGCCCAAATATTCCAATTCGAAATTCCCTCCAATTCCCCGAAATTTGATTCCCGAATTACACCTCCCCACTCAGTCCCCCGTGCTCTCCCTCAGCCAAAACCTTCCCTAAATCACCAAATATCCATTTGTGAAATCAATTATGGAAGGGAGATTTCCAATGGCCAGAATCAATTCCTTATACCTCTGTTTTTTGCTTGTTCACGGTGAGGAAGTGAGGATTAACAGAAATAGAAGGGAGGGATGAGATGGACGGCTGTGATGCAATTTGGGGGTGGAATGGATGGCTCAGATCAAAAGCAGGGATTTAATCCTAAATTATTATATAGTGGAAACTTTAGTATATAGTTTATGATTAGTGGATCAAGATCCAATCTAGCCGTCGGATGAGTGACACTTGTCACTCATCCAAGTGTCCTCCAACCACCATTTCAGAATAAAATAATCCACACAGTTACCGAGACGTAACTTCCCCGATTTCACGTTTCAGACCATAACTTCCTCGTACGAAGTCCGATTTCGGCGTGCCGCCTGTCGTTGGATTCGCATCGACGGAACCTCCGTAACGGTTCTTGGCCCTCGGCCATCGGACATCCCGGTCAAAAAGTCAACATTTCCCCTTCATTTGTCCAAATTACGAAAACGCCCTTGAACTTCTGTACATCATAACTTTCACCACGAACGTCGGAATCGAACGTGCCACCTGTCTATGAACTCATGACGTCCCGAACTACATCACGGTCATCGGTCAAAGTCCATTTGACCATCCGAAATAAAAGTCAACATTTTGCCCACGCCCAGGGGCAAAACGGTCATTTTGCACAATTCGTCCGAAATCACACAACTAATCCCAGATTAGTAAATCACCATTAAATATTATTAAATCCCGATATTCAGGACGGGTCGTTACACCACTGTCAACCAGCCCCAACCGGCCCACGAGTACCATCAGGCTCAACAAGCTATTACCGGGCCCCACATGCCAACCAGCCTGCCAATAATCGTATCTCACTCATTGGAGTATCATCCGGGTTAAACACCCTAGCACACAGCCGACCATCTGTCAGAGCTACGACATCTGACCATAAAGACCAATCGACTATCGAGCCTCCCGCGCCAAACACACTATCCTTTCTGGCCCAAAGCCACCAAGCATCACACCCCATCGCGTATCAGGCGACCAGCACCTAGTCACGAGCAACCTCGCTACGAACTAAGCCACTAGCTATCGTTCTATCTCTCGCGTGTCCAGGTTGATGACAGACTGTTGTACATCGAGAAATCACATCCACAGTAGGACCACAACACACAAGGAGATAAACTACTTACTATGGAAGCCAAACCTCGCGCAGAGCGTACAAATCCCCGCTCTGATACCAATTTCACACGACCTACCCCCAATCCCCTGGGATTAAGGGATAAGCCATGCTCCCATCTAACTTACATGCAACATGAAGGCTAAACCGACAGCCAACCTCCACGTAACACGTAAGCCGGACAAGGGATTCCCAAGTGAACCATCTAATTATTTTCCGGACTTCCCAGAGGGTGCATAATCTATTGTGGATCGTGTGTGTGATGTCTCTGTCTCTCTAACAACAGCCCGCACCGAATCAAACCTGGAGGGTATCGAAAATATAAAAGACTGTGAGTGGAAAAAATAAATAATATGTTCTGAAAACAGGTTATAGAAAAGTACATTTATACCCTCCACGAAAAAACCAATGCATGCATATGAAAACCATTCCATAAAACCCTTCCATATACAAGATAAGAAAACGATTACTGAAAATCGGAAACATTTCTTTTTCTCAAATCCGTAACTCAAATCCAGGGTCCCAGCCCAAAATCATAAAATCCTCATCAAGGTACAGGAACTCAGCCCAACAAAAGCCACAAAATCCACAAAATTCAAATCATCTGGGCCACAACCCAAAACATCTGAAAACTAGTGAAAAACATCAATCAATCAAGTTGCTGGATCTCAAGTGCGCCCGAGTCTTTACACTCAAAACACATGCGCATAATCAGGCCTTCCGGGGATATCAACGAGTCTTTATACTCAAAACACAATCAACAGGTCTCGGGGGATAACACAATAACCAAGCCATTAAACTCAAAACATATCAATTCAGGGCCCTCCCCCGTCAATCAACCGAGTCGTTAAATTCAAAACCAGATCCAGCCATATCTGGGTCTTTAAACCCCAAACCAGTTTTCAATGGGTCTTTAAACCCAAAACCAAGTGAAAATAATAGAACATCCATATTCGAATTCGCAATCATGATTCCATAAGCTAGCATCCCAAACCATCATCCCGAACCCAAATCAAGAATTTCACTTTCAAGTTCCAAAACTGAATCCGAATCATATTTCCGAAATTCGATTCCAAAACCCGAAATCACGTTTATCAAAATCCCTTTTTCTAAACTAGGCTTCGAGCCCGAAATCACATTTCCAAAATACATTAGAAATCATTGAAATCAAATCATATTTCAAATCCCAAAATAAAATCATCAAAACCATGGTCAAATCACAACATAAATCGTAATCTCGTAAAATGTGCAATTTCGTAAATATCTCGAAATACGTGCAAAACCGTAAAACATCAAAATCATAATCATAAACATAGAATCACGTATAGAAAACATATAAAAAGATTTATGCATGCATCATAAGTTAGAAAGAAAAGTCCACTCACAGACCATTAGCGTCGTTACCTCGATACGCGTCCAATTACGCTTTTCCAGCTAATCCACTATCATTGGCTTTCTTGAACCTATCCAAATCCCATAATAAGGTCACTAACTACTTCACAATGTTCATACTAAAGCCCCGTAATTTTCTCGAATTTTTAACTATTTTTAACTGAGCCCTAAAACTTTCGGACATCCAGAAACCTATCGAAACGATGTCCGATTGACTCGAAACCAGTGCCAAAATGTTCGTTACATCGATTATATCATTTCACGATGTCCGGTTGAGACGGGCCCGATCTGAACCGGTTCGAACTGGTCCGGTTCGACCGAACCGACGTAGGAGGTTTAAATGTCGAAATCTTCCATTTTCATTCCAATTTCAATTCTACTTAGTTCTATAGCTTTCTTACACGACTTCCTATCAATCTACAACTTTAAAACATACAATTAAGGCCTCAATCTTACCTCCCAAATCGAAGGAGAAACCAGCCACGGTCCTTCATCGTGTTGCCATGATTCTGGCCACCATCCTTCATCGTGTTTCCACGATTCCAGCCACCATCCTTCTTGGTTTTGGTCCCAAACGCCCTCTGGAATCCCTAGAAGCACATCTCAATCATCAAGACTTCGCAACAACCCTCAATTCTTAGCTTACCATTTTTTACTGAAACTTACCATTTTACTAGTTTCACGGCCGCCGTCCATGGCAAGCCTCGACATGGGTCCCTAACGACTTTTCCGACCTTCAAGATCATCAACCAAACAGTTAGAACGGTTGAGAGGTGCTTAGACTAAAACCCATTCTTAACATCCAAAAACAGGGCACATGGCCTACCTAAACTTCTCCCACCGTCTACGACGGTCCACGGTGATCATCCCACGGTGCTCATCCCAATTCTCCTTTCCATCTTGTTCAGGAAGCGCAAACATGGGTGAAGATCGAAGGGAGTTGTGGGGGGGTTTCCTCACGGCTCATACCTGTACTCTGTTTTCTCACATAATCCACGACCACCGTCCATGACGGTGGCACCACCACTCTTGTCTCATCTCAACAATCCTTTTGTCCTCACACATCACTCTCAGCTAATGAAGATCACCGGGTTCATCAGGATTGCTATTCACGGTTCAATCTCTCCTTTGTTCCTCTATGTTTTTAAACCACACACACCGAGCACAATTTTAAAACCATTCTGAGGCTTCTACAACCATCCAGGACAAGGTAGGTGTCCAAAATCTCATGCGCACAACTTCCAAGGCAAGCCAAGTGTCCAATTCTAACTGGGCACATATCCCAATGCAGTAAATGACCAAAATGCCCCTAATTAAAAAATTACCATTTTGCCCTTTTGCACGTTTAGACCAATAATTGAACCATCCGAAGTCCAATGACAACATCACTCACAGCTAATGAAGATCACTGGGTTCATCAGGATTGCTTTTCATGGTTCAATCTCTCCTTTGTTCCTCTCTGTTTTTAAACCACACACACCGTGCATAATTTTAAAACCATTATGAGGCTTCTACAACCATCCAGGACAAGGTAGGTGTCCAAAATCCTGTGGGCACAACTCCCAAGGCAAGCCAAGTGTGCAATTCTAACTGGGCACATATCCCAATGCAGTAAATGACCGAAATGCCCCTTATTAAAAAATTACCATTTTGCCCTTTCGCACATTTAGACCAATAATTGAACCATCCGAAGTCCAATGACAACATACTGCCTGTCGTTGTACTCAGGAAATCGAGGCCTACCTAACGGTCCTCGAGCTTCATGAAAATAACTTGACGTATAAAAAGTCAACCATTTGCCCTTTTTTAACCAAATTACCAAAGTACCCTCAAACATTCGAACATCATAACATTTTCCTCAAATTTTGGAATCGGACGTGCCACCTGTCTATGAACTCATGATGTTCCGAACTACGTCACAGTCACCAGTAAAAGTCCATTTAACCGTCCGAACCAAAAGTCAATCGTTTGCCCAATTCCATGGGCAAGATCGTCATTTCGCACCGTCTGTTCGAAATCACCTATCTAATAATCGATTAACTTCACTAATCTGTCATTAACCATTAATCTAATCCCAATTTTCGGGACGGGTCATTACAGAAATGATCAATAGCCATCAAAACCCGTCATTTAATTTTTGAACTCGAAGCTCACCATCTCAGTTTTCCAGCCACCGTAACCTACCGTCCATCTCGTGGCCACCGTCATGATCGCCTCCCTTCACTCTCTCCAACATTCATTCACAGTTCAATAGTAAAGGGTGAATGTTAAGGGATGTGTGTGAGGGATGAGGTTCATGGTTATGGGTTTTCCACGGGTTTAGGAAGAAGAATGGAGAAGATGATCGAATCAGAAGAGGATGAGGACCCCAATTAATTGGGATCAGATGGGTGGCACTTGTCACTCTTCTGGTGAGTCCTTGTAGAAGGTTCCCCAATCAAATCCTACCACGTGTCGTGATGTCTCTATTTGTATGAATAATGTCGTAAAACTTCCTAGACTTGTAACTTTCCCGTCGAACCTCCGATTTTGACATGCCACCTGCATACGGACTCGTAATGACACAATCTATGTCACGATCATCGGTTAAAGTCCATTTGACCATCTGGGTCAAAAGTTAACTTTTCGCCCAATTCATAGGGGCAAATTTGTCATTTCACACCGTCTGTCTACGATTCTATGATTAATCCCTGATTAGTGGGACTAATCTACGATTACACACTAATCTAACCCCGAAATTCAGGATGGGTCGTTAAAAAAAGTGCATGATTTGGGGGTATTCATTTGATTTCTTAGATTGCAAGTAAGGTGATGATTATGTTTTAAATTGCTTTTAAAGGTAGAATTAGGGTTAACTATCCACCCTACCACTTGTTATCTCCCTTAGTCTTTATTAGTCATCTTCATTTAGTGATTGAATTAGGTCCTTATTAGACACATTTTATCCTTTCTTATTTAGTATACTGAAGGCATGGCATGCGCTCTCAAGTGTCGACCACAATGTTTTGGTGATACTTTGCATGCAAAAAGGATTTTATGACACCTCATTAACCTAAGAGTATAAATACGCCTTAAGCTTCATGAAAATCCAATAAGAACTAAGTGTGAATCCAAGAAACAATAAGAAACTATTGTATGAACATGAACGTAAAAGAACTCAATATAAGGATGAAGAACCATAGCGAGAACAAGGGCATGAATGAACAACCATAAGAATGAAAGTGCATAAATAAAAGAACCGTAAGAAACTCCAATGTAAGAATATGAGAACGTAAAGAGATAAGTGCTATGAAATCGAAATTGTGAATGACTAGTGTATGAGTATGAAACGTACTTTAAGAATGAAAGAAATAATAAGAAATCTAAGTGTGTTTTGAGACTGAAATTTGGCAGCACTTCGGGGTTCCAAAGAGTTAGAAGAACGACCTAGCCGTGAACCTCACAACTAGACCTAGTCGCAAATCAACCCCTACAACGTCGTTGGCTCTTGATTTGTTCCATCTTTTACTCCTTGACTGAATAGGAAAGTTGTAGAACCTGCCACTAATCATCTCTAAGACATCGTAGGGCCTAGACTTGGAATCCGCGCTAGGCTTGGGATTGAACCTTGGCACTAGAACTTGCAGTAGGGACCTGGACCTTAGCTAGGACCTGCGCATGGGCCATCACATGGACCTAAGGGAACTCTTCAGGACCTCAATGGAACAAGCTGGAGCATGGGCTTAAAATGGAGCATTAAGGCGATGTCTTGAACGTTGGTTGATTTAGGGCATGGGCCAGATAACTTGGAATTGACCCTAAAAACTAGCACACGGGCTGGCACAAGGACCTATTCCTGGTTCTCGGTTGGGCCTATTTTGGACATGTGGAACTGTTGAAGTCTTCAATAGAACAAGCTGGAACAAAACCTCAAAATGGAGCATTAGGGATGTAACTTAGATTTTGGTTGGTGCAGGCCTGGTTCTGGAATGAATAACTGCCAGAAAAAAAAGTAGGCCGTTCGGTAGGCATCTCACTAGTGACATGTCCCTAGCACATGAGCTGGCACATGACCCTAGAACTGGCCCTCAAAATCCATAAAATCAAATGTCCACCAAAGTTAGCCCTGAATGCACCATTAGATAGAGTACTGAAAGTAGGTTATTCTGTTGAAAATCGTGGCCAGAGCTGTCAGGACCCGACTCTCCTCGGTCAGGACCCGACTTATCTAGCATGATACCGTCCGCTTTAGGCCTCCTTTCCCTTGCCCTCAAGGTTTTGTTTTCGGGAGCTGACAATGTAACGTCATAGGGGGTCACCCATCATGGAATTGTACCAGCCTCAACTCGCTTAAATTTGGAGTTCCAACTGAACCCGAAGCCACTGAGCTCCCAAAAGGCCTCGTTTAGATAAGAATTGCGCAGCGGCCCACTCTACCTAACACAATATTGTCCCCTCTAGACTCACTAGCCGAACCAGCCCAGCCCGAAAGCTTTTGTTCCCGAGAGCTCACGGTGTAACTTCTCAGTGGGTAACCCATCATGGGATTGCACCAGCTTCCACTCACTAGCTTTGGAGTTCCCCACGTCAAGACCCGACCCTCCTCAGTCGGGACCCGACTCATCTAGCACGATATTGCCCGCTTTGGGCCTTCTTGTCCTTGCCCTCATGGTTTTGCTTTCGGGAGCTCACGGTGCAACTTCCCAGGTCGTCACCCATCATGGAATTGCACCAGCCCCAACTTAACTTTGGAGTTCCAACCAAACCCAAAGCCACTGAGCTCCCAAAATGCCTCATGCTAGATAGGTGTGTGCCTACACCTTTAAGGCACACCACCATTCCCTTCCTAGACCATTCCCTTCGTAAGAATGTGGGATCGTTCACCATTCCCTCTAGGACACGGGTCTTAAAATCCACCCCCGTTAGGGCCCAACGTCCTCACTGGCACACTTTCTGGTTGGGGGTCTGGCTCTGATACCATTTTGTCAAGACCCAACCTTCCTCGGCCAGGACCCGACTCATCTAGCACGATATTGTCCACTTTGGGCCTCCTTACCCTTGTCCTCACGATTTTATTTTAGGGAGCTCACAGTGCAACTTCCCAGGGGGTCACCCATTATGGAATTGCACCAGCCTCAACTCCCTTAACTTTGGAGTTCCAACCAAACCCAAAGCCACTGAGCTCCTAAAAAGCCTCATGCTAGATAGGTGTGTGCCTACACCTTTAAGGCACACCACCATTCCCTTCCCAGACCATTCACCTCACAGGAATGTGGGATCGTTCATAGTTCCCTCCAGGACACGGTTCTTACAAGAGCTAAGCACTTACCCATTGCAACAAGAGGGCCAAAATTGGAAATTTCTGGCGCAAGACCCTGAAAATCAAGCACACGAGCCAAAAAACTGGCACACGACCTTGTTATAGTACTGGTCCTTAGCTATGCCTAAAGCTAGAAATGTAGAACAATGATCTATTTTGATGGAACAAGGTGGAACAAGACCTCAAGACAATATATTAGGGACATGTTTTGGCCTTTAGTTGGCACAGGGCCAAATTCTCAAGTGGGCATCGGCTGGAACACAAGTAGGTCCTGACTGGGAACTTGGACTGGAATGAGGGATAGAGGTTGGCACGCAGCTTTGAAAATCTGTTGGCACATGGACCAGGCCCTGGCTCTTGGGACAGGTCATGGCACAGGCCCACTAGCATGGTCTTGGTTCTTGGACCCGATTAGGAACTTGGGACTCAACTTGGATCTTAGGACCCGACTAGGACCCAACATGGTACAAGAAAGGGTCATTTTCTCCTATTTTATGACACAATTAGGCAAACGCAAAGTAAGAAGGAAATTGAATCATAACTAAAACATTCATAAATAATAGCCTATCATTGACGTCCGAGTGTAACATCACTCAAGAGGTGGAACCCTGCTTGGCGCCTGAGTTAGTACTGACTCGGGAACTGGAGCCCCGGCTCGACATCTAAGTCCTCACAACACTAGTCTCAGGAACTGGTGCGCAGCTTGACATCTAAGACTAACTATGATAATGCATGTCTCAGGAAGTGAAGCCCAACTCAACGTCTAAGACTATCCAACCACTGCCGACTCAGGAACGGGAGCCTAGCTCGATGTCTGAGTCGTTAGCATGCAATGCTAGCCTCAGGAACTGGAGCCTCACTTGACGTCTGAGATTGATCACCACTGAATTTCAATCGGAAATAAGACATCCAAGTACCAACAGGTAATTCAAGATTCATGTTCCAAAAAATGCACAGACATCAAAAAATAAACATGCATGTATGCATCACCGTATCCTCATGGCATTATCTAATATATCAAACCATCATCGTACATATAATATCCCATCATTCTTATCTCAGAACAAAACATCTTTTGGTAAAACCATATTCTCATAATTATATGATCATACAATCATATCGTTATCGTGATGCCATTTCATTACTATCATTATTTCATCATCATTATGATATGCTTAACATCATCAATTATATACACATTAAATCATCTCATATCATGCCATAATGCATTATACACCCCGACCAAGAAAATACATTTATGTCCCGAAGGTCTAGGCATGCTGGTCGACATTTGGACAATGATGTCCAGATGTCGAAGCCATTTGAATTGAAATGATGCTTTTTGGGGAGTAAGGTTAAACCAAACCGATAAAAACCGATCACATTTCACCCAACAGCGGAAGCGTAGAGCATGGACGGAATGATTTGATGATCATACACTACAACCTTACATGTTGGTACCCGATTGTCCCGTCAGCTTCACTTCGTGCCCAAAAGTAGGTGTTAAAGCAGCAACTGAACTCCTCGAAGTACGTGCGCAACACAAAAACCTGAGGGGTTTAAAACATAAAGGGTGAGTTGACCCAGTTTTTATTCTAGTGTAAAACCATTTTTAGTAAAAAAAGCTATTAACCCCTCGTTTTTTAATAATCCAAAACAGTTATAACATACTTCGACAAAATACGAGAAATATCATATTAAACATTTAATAATAATTTAATGAATATGCCCAAATGAGCCATGCAGAAAATATAAAATGTGTCTCAATATCAACCCATATCATAATTTATCATGAGTATCCTTGCTCGGTGTAACGACCTGTCCCAAATTCCAGGATTAGATTAGTGACTAATGAAGGATTAGTGACATTAATCGGTGATTAGTTGAACGAAATCCGACGGACGGTGTAAAATGATAGTTTAACTGCTGGTCTTCAGAAAAATGTTGACTTTTGACTCGTGGAGTCAAACATACGAGAACTGATGACCGTGACGTAGATCAGGACGTCACGAGTCCATAGACAGGTGGCACGTCAAAATTGGACGTCGATTAAAATAATAATAAAATCTTATTGCGGTATTAATTAATTATGGGGCACTTGGATGAGTGACAAGTGTCACTCATCCCATTGGTGGCTTCCCTAAAAAATGGATCTAAGTCTTAAAATATTATTATTTTAATTATTTTATAATTTCCCTTATCTCTCATCTCCACCCTTCATCTTCTTCGCATCTAATTTTCACTCATCCTCACCATTCATTATCATCATCAGTTATCATCTTCATTCTATTATATTTTCTTCCCACCCGAGCACCATTTTCATTTTCCCTCTAAACAAACAAAAACACAACATACACCACTTCACCACCATATTCATCACTATGTTCGTGTGTGAGGCCGTGAGAAAGGACTGAGATAGTGAGTGAGGGACAAGGAAGACTTGACGGTGACGGCTTGAGCCAAGGCGGTGGCCACGACGGAGGAAAACAGAAAACCGCGAAGGCAGGGTCTTGATTTGAAATTCGAGCATGGGTTTTAAGGGTTTTTGGTTGATTTTAATGATGGAAATGGATTTATGGTGATCTTATGGGATGGTAGGGATTGGAAATGGAGGCTGAGGATGGTGCAAACGCCCAGGACGACAACTGGATTTTGGGCCGTGAAGATCAAATCGAAAAGGTAAGGTTTTGTGCCGTTTTTCGTTGTTTTAATCACATGAA
Organism: Prinsepia uniflora; assembly: GCA_032719365.1. Lineage (NCBI taxonomy): Eukaryota > Viridiplantae > Streptophyta > Magnoliopsida > Rosales > Rosaceae > Prinsepia > Prinsepia uniflora. Next base: position 46,118,630 of record CM064868.1, on the reverse strand, counting down.
TAGGTTCCTAGGATTTCGACAAAGCTATAAGTATTAAAAGGGATGAAAATGGGGTTGAAATGAGGGAGGAAATCGTGTGAACCGGGAACGCCGGTCCGGTCCGGTCGAAACTAGTGAACCGGTTCAGAACCCGGTTCACCAGAGGTTGAAGGTGACACTATTCATCGACGTGTGAGGCCCACGCGCAGCACTTTTGGGCGGCCCATGGGGGCACGTGAGGGGTCTTTTAGGGATGACTTCAACATGTGAAATAATCTACTCGATATAACGAACATTTTAGGACTGGTTTCGTGTCGATCGGACATCGTTTCGATATAGTTTGGGATGTCCGAAGGTTTAGGATCGAGTTTCAAAATAGTTAAAAATTTGGGAAATTTATGGGGCTTCAATGGGAGGTTAATGAAGTAGTTAGTAACCCTCTAGTATGATTTGGATAGGTTTGGGAGTCCCAGTGACAGTGATTAGCCAGGGGAGGTTTACGACACGCATATCGACGCAGCAACATAGGCCGATTTGTGAGTGGACCTTGATTTCTAATCTGTGATGCATGAATAAATGTTTTATATGTTTAATATATATGATTTCTATCATGATGAGTATCGATTGGTGATTTAAATAATTTCACGTATTTCTAGACAATTTACGTATTTGCTCGTATATCGAGGGTTATGGTTTTCCACTGATTATACATGCTTGAGATTTTGGTAATGGTTTAATGAAATGATTTTGGATTTAAAAAAGTAAACTCGGGCATGAGACCCATTTGTTTTGTATACTCTCGGACTTGAAGTCTATTTTAGTTTCTTTATCGGGCCAAGGGCACAATTGGTTCGTGAATTGATTTCAGATTTGAAAATATGGAATCGGGCATGAGACCCATTTCATTTATGAACTATCGGACTTCGAGTCTACTTGATTGAATAAGGCATCGGGTCGGAGGCCCAGTTGGCTTACGAATCGGGCTTAAGGCCCAGTTGGTTTACGAAATCAGGCTTGAGGCCCAGTTGGTTTACATGATCGGACTTGAGGTCCATTTGGTTATGATATCACGCATGAGTTCCAGTTACGGTTTAAAAATGTGAATTTGGATTCGGAGACCCTAACTGGATTTGGATTTGGAAACACGGATTTCTAGTTTCATGACGGTTTATGGCAATGGGGGTGGATCCTTTGAAAGGTTTGAAAGGTTTTGAGACTGATTACAAAATGGTTTTTCATATACCATCCTTTATTTTATGGATTGTCTTCTCCGGGGAAGGTCGTTTGTAACGACTCGACCCGGAATTCGGGATTAGGTTAGTAACTAATCATGATTAATGAGGGTTAATCGGTGATTAGTTGGGTGGAATCAGATGAACGATGCAAATGATCGTTTCGCCCCTAGTCGTGGGTGAAACGTTGACTTTTTATTCGGGCGGTCAAATGGACCTTGCCCGATGACCGTGACGTAGTGTGGGACGTCATGAGTTCTTAGACAGGTGGCACGTTCGATTCCGACGTTCGAGGTGAAAGTTACGACATTCGGAAGCCCAAGGGCATTATCGTAATTTGGACGTTATAGGGGAAAATGTTGACTTTTTGATCGGGGGGTCCGATGGCTGAGGGCCGGGGATCGTTAGGATGGTCTCGATGCCCCGAGTACTACGACAGGCGGCACGCGTCGATCGGAGTTCAATTGACCAAGTTACAGGTCACGGATGGTGAGGGGCAATTTGGTAAATTGTCAATTGAGGGTAAAATGGTAATTTTGGCTGCTATTTTGTGCAACAGCCGTGTATGGGCTTAGTGCATTTTTCTGAATTGAAAAACAGAGAGTGGGACTTGGCGTGCAATGCATGATGAATTGTTTAGGCGACGTTGATCAGTGTGGGAGACATGGGTTGGAAATTTGAAGCCACGTGCATGAAGTTGTGCGCCTGGAGTGGGAGTGTAGGCCACGGGTGCCATTTTTAACTGGTTTTGGGAGCTTGCAGGGGACAGTTGCACAGGAGGGCCAGAGTGACTTCCCACGGGTGTTGGGGTCTTGTTTGATCTTCAGAGCAATTGGAGGAGTGTTGGGGATCATTTCCAACTAAAGGGAGGCCTGAGTGTTGAGAGGAAACCGAGTTCGAAGAAAACTGATTTTGGGAGGGAAAATCCAATTTCGATTTGCAGGCGAGCCCAAGCCGATTTGAGGCTGGAAAAACTCTTCTGGGACCTCACTTGGTCGATCCAAACCTTGGGATCGAAGCGTGATGCCCTGGGAAGCCAGGGACGGACACGACAGGTTCAGAAAAATTTGAAGTTTGAGTCGTGGAAGTTGAGGGGCTTAAGGACGCAATTAAGATCGAAGATATGTTCCTAGGGACTGTACAAAGCTTCTGGTGTGATTAATTGAAGAATGACATCGAAAATCATGGGACATTGTCGACTGAGCAGAGTCGGATGTTCTTCGAGAAACCAGACTCGAATTGATGGTTTGAGGTAAGTGTTGATGGACTTTACATTTCAGACCTGTAATTAGACTTGAATCGAAGGTAAATAAATGTTCAATTGAAGTAATCAAGGCTGGATTGATAGGAATTGAACCGGGTTGTCGCGCGGGTCGCAGGACCCGTTTGCAGAGGAAACGGGCGAAGAAGACGAACTGTTCACCGTCACTGTAGCAGGCGCGTGATGGCGCGTCGGTCCGATTTTCAAGGTGAGTTCAAAATGACTTTTGTCCTACACATTGTAACAAACATTTTAACGTGGATATCGAATTTATCGGACACCGTTTCGATGTCATTCCAAGGGTCCGAAGATTTATGTTACGTTTGTAATTAACGATTAATTCCCAAACAATTATGGGAAATTAGTATGTCGTTATCTAAGCCCTTAGTGACACTAAAGTATGTTTTCGGACATGATTTGAATTTCTGGAAAATATCGGAAATTACGGGCATGCGTGCGGCGCGAAACCGAGCCTTAAGAATGGTGTGTGAGTGGACGTTGCTTTCAAAATTTAATGCATGCATAAATTATTTCTATGATTTTATGATTATGATTATAAGTTGTGATTGATTTTGATTTTCATATTTATACGTATTCGATTCTCGTATTTATACGTATTTTTACTATACCTGTGAAATTACACGTATTTCGAGACTATGGTCACTCGTGTGCTTAATGATGGTTTGATGAAAGAAGTTATATGAAATGGGTGCAAAATGATTTAAGCAGGTTGTTTATGATTTGCGAGTGTGACTTACGATTTTGACACGTTTTTCGAGAACATTCCGGATCTGCACGTTTTACGAGATTTCGAGTTATTGTGATTTGATCACTGTTGATGTTTGAATCGGGGAATTAAAATGAGACTTGTGATTTTGAGGATTTTAAAAATGGGTTTTGAGTATGTTTTGCTTGGATCGTGATTTTGGTGATTTTGGTTGTGGTTTTGATGTGTTGAAAATGAGATTTGAGAAAGAAGTGATTTCTAAGAATTAAAATGGACTTGAGAAAGGTTATTTCGGGCTTGATGCTCCGGGCACAAAAGTAACTTTGATTTACGAAATTTCGGTTTTCGAAAAAAAAACGGATTCTTGGTTTGGGTTCGGGATGATGCTTCCGGATGCCGGCTTACGGAATCATTGTTGCGAATTCGAATTCGCGAATGAAAAAGGATTTAATAAAGTGATTTGGTATGATTGTACATGCCCCGTGTGTAATGGTGATTTGAATATGTTTTGTGAAGTATGATTGGGAATTCGAATGTGGAAATTCGGTCCATGAGTCCTGTTGTGAAAAATGTGATTTTGGGATGAATCCCACGTTGTTGTGTTTGACAAATGTTTTGGGGTTTAAAATTGTCAGGACCCGACCCTCTTCTGTCAGGTCCCGATTCATCTAGCACGATATTGTCCGCTTTGGGCCTCGTCCTCACGGTTTTGTTTTCGGGAGCTCACGGTGCAACTTCCCAGGGGGTCACCCATCTGGAATTGCACCAGCCTCAACTCGCTTAACTTTGGGGTTCCAATCCCCTCCAAAGCCACTGAGCTCCCAAAAGGCCTCATGCTAGATAGGTGTGTGCCTACACCTTTAAGGCACACCACCATTCCCTTCCCAGACCATTCCCCCATCGCAGGAATGTGGGATTGTTCACCGTTCCCTCCAGGACACAGGTCTTACAATAAAAAAATTGACAGGACCACCCCCGAAAGGGGCATCGACAACCGTGCCCGGTCCTGCTCCCGTCTGGCAAGATGACTGAAAATCCAAAGTTACCCTCAGCACTTGCCAAACTAGGGATAGCCACACGTACTTACTCATGCCTCCGCCCCTCGTACAGCCTCGGACAACGTGCCGTCACGACCTGGAGGGTCAATAAAAATCAAAAGGTGTGAGTGGACAAAAATAAATTAGTTTAGCAAAACAGTTACAACAAACGTTTTTACCCTCCGCATAAAAACGAATGCATGCATACAAAAGCCATTTCGCAATCGGTCAAGATTTTCCACATAAGAAAAACTGTGTATCAAATTTCAACATAAGGAAAAACTCGTATGAACCTCAAACCATTTTTCCTTTCTCAACCATCAGGTCTTAGCCCGCAATCATAAAAACCGGGCCTCAGCCCAAAACCATGAATCAAAACCAAATGCACAACATGATCCAAAACCAACAACCATATACCGGGCCACTGCCCAACTCAACTGAAACATCAGAAATCATCAATAAATCATAAGTCAATCATTTTGCTGGATATCATGTGCGCCCGAGTCTTTAAACTCAAAACCATGCGCATAAACAGGCCTTCCCGGGATATCAACGAGTCTTTAAACTCAGAACATAATCAATAGGCCTCGGGGGTATCACAGTAACCGAGTCTTTAACTCACGAGTCTTTAAACTCATTAAGGGCCCTCCCCCGTCTTCAATTAACCGAGTCTTTAAACTCAAAACGTGCTCCAGCAAAAGCACCCGGGTCTTTAAACCCCAAAACATTTGTCAAACACAACAACGTGGGATTCATCCCAAAATCACATTTTTCACAACAGGACTCATGGACCGAATTTCCACATTCGAATTCCCAATCATACTTCACAAAACATATTCAAATCACCATTACACACGGGGCATGTACAATCATACCAAATCACTTTATTAAATCTTTTTTCATTCCCGAATTCGAATTCGCAACAATGATTCCGTAAGCCGGCATCCAGAAGCATCATCCCGAACCCAAACCAAGAATCCGTTTTTTTTCGAAAACCGAAATCTCGTAAATCAAAGTTACTTTTGTGCCCCGAGCATCAAGCCTGAAATCACCTTTCTCCAATCCATTTTAATTCTTAGAAATCACTCCTTTCTCAAATCTCATTTTCAACACATCAAAACCACAACCATAATCACCAAAATCACGATCCAAGCAAAACATACTCAAAACCCATTTTAAAAATCCTCAAAATCACAAGTCTCATTTTAATTCCCCGATTCAAACATCAACAGTGATCAAATCACAATAACTCGAAATCTCGTAAAACGTACAGATTCGGAATGTTCTCGAAAAACGTGTCAAAATCGTAAGTCACACTCGCAAATCATAAACAACCTGCTTAAATCATTTTGCACCCATTTCATATAACTTCTTTCATCAAACCATCACTAAGCACACGAGTGACCATAGTCTCGAAATACGTGTAATTTCATAGGTATAGTAAAAATACGTATATACACGGGAATCGAATACGTATAAATACGAAAATCAAAATCAATCACAACTTATAATCATAATCATAAAATCATAGAAATAATTTATGCATGCATTAAATTTTGAAAGCAACGTCCACTCACACACCATTCTTAAGGCTCGGTTTCGCGCCGCACGGATGCCCGTAATTTCCGATATTTTCCAGAAATTCAAATCCTGTCCGAAAACATACTTTAGTGTCACTAAGGGCTTAGATAACAACATAATAATTTCCCATAATTTTTCGGGAATTAATCGTTAATTACAAACGTAACATAAATCTTCGGACCCTCGGAATAACATCGAAACGGTGTCCGATAAATTCGATATCAACGTTAAAATGTTTGTTACAATGTGTAGGATAAAAGTCATTTTGAACTCACCTTGAAAATCGGACCCACGTGCCGTCACGCGCCGCCGCAAGCGGCTGCGCGTGACACCCACCCGCCTGCTACAGTGACGGTGAACAGTTTGTCTTCTTCGCCCGTTTCCTCTGCAAACGGGTCCTGCGACCCGCGCGACAACCCGGTTCAATTCCTATCAATCCAGCCTTGATTACTTCAATTGAACATTTATTTACCTTCGATTCAAGTCTAATTACAGGTCTGAAATGTAAAGTCCATCAACACATACCTCAAACCATCAATTCGAGTCTGGTTTCTCGAAGAACATCCGACTCTGCTCAGTCGACAATGTCCCATGATTTCCGATGTCATTCTTCAATTAATCACACCAGAAGCTTTGTACAGTCCCTAGGAACATATCTTCGATTTTAATTGCGTCCTCAAGCCCCTCAACTTCCCCGACTCAAATTTCAAATTTTTTTGAACCTGTCGTGTCCGTCCCTGGCTTCCCAGGGCATCACGCTTCGATCCCAAGGTTTGGATCGACCAAGTGAGGTCCCAGAAGAGTTTTTCCAGCCTCAAATCGGCTTGGGTTCGCCTGCAAATCGAAATTGGATTTTCCCTGCCAAAATCAGTTTTCTTCGAACGCGGTTTCCTCTCAACACTCAGGCCTCCCTTTAGTTGGAAATGATCCCCAACACTCCTCCAATTGCTCGGAAGATCAAACAAGACCCCAACACCCGTGGGAAGTCACTCTGGCCCTCTTGTGCAACTGTCCCCCGCAAGCTCCCAAAACCAGTTAAAAATGGCACCCGTGGCCTGCACTCCCACTCCAGGCGCACAACTTCATGCCCGTGGCTTCAAATTTCCAACCCATGTCTCCCACACTGATCAAGGTCGCCTAAACAATCCATCACGCATTGCACGCCAAGTCCCACTCTCTGTTTTTCAATTCAGAAAAATGCACTAAGCCCATACACGGCTGTTGCACAAAATAGCAGCCAAAATTACCAATTTACCCTCAATTGACAATTTACCAAATTGCCCCTCACCATCCGTGACCCGTAACTTGGTCAATTGAACTCTGATCGACGCGTGCCGCCTGTCGTAGTACTCGGGGCATCGAGACCATCCTAACGATCCTCGGCCCTCGGCCATCGGACCCCCCGATCAAAAAGTCAACATTTTCCCCTATAACGTCCAAATTACGATAATGCCCTTGGGCTTCCGAACGTCATAACTTTCACCTCGAACGTCAGAATCGAACGTGCCACCTGTCTATGAACTCGTGACGTCCCAAACTATGTCACGGTCACCGGGCAAGGTCCATTTGACCGCCCGAATAAAAAGTCAACGTTTCACCCACGACTAGGGGCAAAACGGTCATTTTGCATCGTTCATCCGATTCCACCCAACTAATCACTGATTAACCCTCATTAATCATGATTAGTTACTAACCTAATCCGAATTCCTGGACGGGTCGTTACAATCTTCCCCCTTAAAGAATTTCGTCCCCGAAATTCCAACCGATCAAAACTCAACCGGTCCTCCCTCCTAAAACCAGTTTCTTTCTCGAAACTTCCGGTTATCCTTATTTTACATCCACCTCGGGGAAAATTTTTGACCTCGCAACACGTGTACACCCGTACACCCATTAACTCATCTGTACGCAGACGTCCCATCGCCGTCTCACGTCGTACCGACCACACTCGACCACCTCAAGTGAAAATGATCACTTGACGTCTGCTCCCACTGGGAGTCACCAACTCTCACTCGTTAGTCCGTGCTGACGCTACCAGCCAAACGGTCACCACTAAACCTCACTAATAAAGCAGTAATCAACAGCCAATTGGCGTCACATAAAGTTGCGTAAGATCAATAACACGATCTCATCTCGCAGGACAAGCCCAACCATGCGGCATATATCAAGCTCAAATTCCAGTTCACAACAACACCATGTGTGTCGGAATTAAGCCGAATGCCAACACGTACAACCACACCACTGGTACCTCCCATGTACCGTCACTAGATACCACTCGGCCTGTCCGGTACCAATCCTTGTACACCGTACAGGGTACGTACACCCATCTCCAACAAGTACACTACAAGGTTCACAGTCAATCACAACCTGACACTCGGGTTTCTTGTCCAATCTCATACTAGACAAATTGATCATTCTAACTCATCATCCATTCTAGATCCCATGGTCACCCGACCAGTACCACAAAATCAACCCCCAAACACGTCACCCAAGATGTACCAATCCAAGCACGCTCACCAAGGCGTGTACAATCATGCCGAAAGGGCATCTAATCTTACACACAATTATCGAGGCGCACCAACCCCGAATCTATACTCGCTCAACGGTTACCACGTCACATCCGATTGACTTCGAAAAGAAGCCAATCCCAATCGCCCATCTCTACGACTAACCAACTAGACCCTGTTGGATATCCACTCATCCACAGGTCAAGCCTCGAGTCCGAAACATAAACGTTCCCACTCGCTCGAGCATGGATTAACTTCGAAAAGAAGTTCGGTCCAACTATTCTCATGTCTACACATTCACGACAGAGCGATAAGCTCTCCACCTAGCATGATCAAGGCGATCATAATTCAAGTCCGTTACCACGTCACCCGACTGGCAACACCACAATCCTAGATCGTCACCACGCCTAAGGCCCACAACCTCATCAACCAGATCCACCTAGGATCCGCACATGCTCACAGCTGGAAATCCACCTGGAACCTAATAATAGGGTCTTACACCCACTAGATTTCTTGTCAACCACCCAACATTCCTCAACTATTTTCTCCTCCAATCAATCACTCAACAACGTAACACATCCACTCTGTGGATCCCCTCCATTTACCTCATATCGATCCCTGCCACTCCACCTAGGAGAGACCAAGGATGATCTAATACGATGTCATCGACATCCATCCTCTGTGAGTGCAACATAACTCACTGCACCCACCGTACCAAATATCCAACACTGTCTGCCACCAAGCAGAAAATGGGAATCCCGTTTACCCCAACCTCAAGAAATGCAACTCCACCCGATGACCCCAAAAATCTCATGGGTCCGCCACCCAATACGCGTTCATCGTACTGGTATCCATGATCAACATCTACCAGGGCAGAAAATAAGAAGTCAACCCCGAAGACTTCCGAATACCAATCACCAATGATTTTCCTCATGTCTCAAATATACCGTTTAATCCACCCATCTCTCGTCACTCATCACTGTTGGGACTTATCCCAACACCTCACCATCTCTGCTGGATCCCATCCAGCCCATGACTCGACCACTCTCATATACCGAACATGTGCCCATCATAATAGAGTCACATCCCCAAATCGTGGCTCACACAATCTCCCTCACGAACACCAGCACCAGCGCTAGCGCACCAACATACAAACATCCACACTAGCACACCGTGTGCAAAGTGGGTAGCCCTGGATCTCCGCGCATACCGAGCGACGATCCCGTATCAATACTCGTACCCCGAAACCACGGGTACCAGCATCCCGACAATCCACATCAGGATAATGGACGTTCCCTGAACGCCCCCGAATTCTCAACTACTACCACTACACCAAGTACCCCAGACCATCAGCTAAACTCCACAAGACCACCATTCCACAAAACTAAGCCATAATTTCCTAACTCATTCAATACCTGACCATAAACTGGTCCTTGGCATCCCAAGTGGCAAACGTTCCTCACTCAGCCTTTCTGGCTCCCCTCAAGCCTTGACACCATATCATGACTCACCTCATGTTCCTAATCCAAAATCCTGACTCATCGTGAGTCCCACATCCACATCTCGACTCCTCCCGAGTCCAGTCTCATGCCAAACCAATCATGTCATCACTGACATACCCAGTCCCCAAGCAATTTCCAACGCTCGACCACATTCTATACGACCAATAGGGCCTACGAGATAGTACAATTTGCCCAATTATACGGCCTTCCAGCCACCGGTCTCGTTCGTCCTTGCGACCGACACAATTCTACGTCTAACAAATCGCAGTTCACAGCGTCCACTACCCGACATCTGACCCTCAAACCAGGGTCAATCTCACCTGAGATCTAACACGAGGTCCCAAACACCCTCGCCTACTCGTCTCACTACCAGGTCGCGCACGAGGCTTACGCTCCGGAGGCATGATGTGGCAACAGAATCAGCAACCTAGCGCTCTGATACCAAAATTGTCAGGACCCGACCCTCTTCTGTCAGGTCCCGATTCATCTAGCACGATATTGTCCGCTTTGGGCCTCGCCCTCACGGTTTTGTTTTCGGGATCTCACGGTGCAACTTCCCAGGGGGTCACCCATCTGGAATTGCACCAGCCTCAACTCGCTTAACTTTGGGGTTCCAATCCCCCCCAAAGCCACTGAGCTCCCAAAAGGCCTCATGCTAGATAGGTGTGTGCCTACACCTTTAAGGCACACCACCATTCCCTTCCCAGACCATTCCCCCCCTGCAGGAATGTGGGATTGTTTACCGTTCCCTCCAGGACACGGGTCTTACATCGTTGGCCTGGGTGGACCCCAGAGTAGTCACGGAGCACTAACTGAGTGAAGTCGCCCCCGTGGGGTACCTTACTCTCAAGAAGGCATATATGGATTATAACCCCCAGGGAGGGTCATTCATATGCGGACATTGACCTGGGTGGACACTGGGGAGACGTGATTGGATACCCCGGGTAGCATGCATGTAGCTTTGGAAACCGTGACAGGATTGATTATATGATATTTGGTGAACATGATTTCTTGGATTTGTGAAATTGTGTTATGTTAATAGTAAATGGATTTGGGTAATGACCCACATACACGGATTTACAGTTTTGGGTGAGTCCCCACATATGGTTGATGTGTTTACAGATTTTTGTTTAAAGGTTTTGGACAGGGGTCGGTATGATTTGGATTTACGGAATTTGGACTGAGACCCTAATAATGGTTATTTGAATATATGGTTCGATAAATGGTTTTCGTATGCATGCATGCTTTTTAATAAAGGACATAAACCTTTTTATGAAATGTGTTTTTATGAACTTATTGCTTTTCGTCCACTCACAGCTTTTATTTATTTTAATTCCCTTCAGGATGATCAAGGATGCGAACTGTAGCAGTGACAGAGAAATCACACTCCTCCATCGAATCCTGGCTCGCTCTAGAAGCTGGTCGGGCTGAAGGTTTGAATTATCCCTTGTCTGACACGAAACGGGAGCATGGCACATCCCGTGTTAATCCCGGGGGGATTAGGTTAGATCTTGACAAGTGGTATCAGAGCAGGTTAGCTCTTGAGCTACTCGCAGGTCGAGGATGTGATGTCTCTATGGGCTGTAGTTCATTATCAACCTGATAGCTAGGATGCTGGTATGATAGTTAGTGGAAATTGAATCATGGATAGTTTTGGTTCGGCATTTCATGCCTGAGTACGCCATAGTTCTGTCGTGGTTTGTCAATGTGGGACCTTTTTGAGGGATGAATGTAATAGTACTTTAGGGTTTTGACCATGGGACGGTTATGTCGAGATCGTCTATCACGATATTGTAGGATCAGATATGACGATAGTATGGATTTGTGACATTAGATTGTCATGTCATATTGAGTTGTGAATTGTGTTGCGGGGAGCATTCGAGTTCGGGGAAACCCTAGTTTAGCTGACGGTAGGATTGCATTGACGTCTAGACGATGTCAGGACCGCGGGGTTAGTCAGATTGCGGATTATACTGCCTTCTACAGTTGGGTTCAGTGGAACCCTAGGGTGTGATTATGGAACCCTAAAGCATGATGGAAGGTCTGGAAAGGTGAACCCTAGTGGTGATTGATGGGTTAGAGAATATGAGGAAAATAGAGTTAGTTGATGACCTTGGTGGGAAATCCTAGTGTATGATGTTGGTTCGAACATGTGAGTTGAGTTGAGACTAGTTAGAGATTGGCTGGATAGTTTACCAGGGTTGGTACTTGTCGATGGAATCCCGGAGTTGGGATACGAAGTAGTTAGTACGAGCGATTGATTCCGTTAGATACGGAGTCTCGATAGCGATGTCAGGTGGTTGGGTCTGGACGCATTGGGGCAAGCACTGCTATCGATAATGGATACAACTATGGTTGTTGAGAATAGGGGACGTTCAGGGAACGTTTCCATTTTCTTGTACGAGTTGTCAGGATGATTGTACCCGGAGTTGTTGGGTACGAGGGAGGCAGAGTTTCTCCAACTTGAGCAGAGGTGAGGGGTCGTTGCTTGGAATGAGCAAAGATGTAGGGTTGTCTGATTCGCATAGTATGTGCTGGTGTTGGTGCTGGTGCTGGTGATTGTGATGACGATGAGCCACGAGTCGAGATGTAACTCTGTCATGATGGGCATACGTTTGGTATCTATGTTTTGGTAGTGGATGAGTTGGACTGGACGGGATCCAACAAGGTTTGAGACGTGAGAATCAAGTAGTAATGGACCACATCTTGTTGGATGTACATAAATGGTATAAGCCGACATGCGAACTTGGTAGTGAGTTAGACTAGTTACGAACACGTGGTTGATGTCCGAGTGGGTTGATGTCTGTTGTCACCAATACATTGATCATGTATTGGTTGGTGGACCCGTGATTTGTTTTGGGTCATCATAAGGAGTTGGGTATTTCGAAGTTAGGTGAATGAGATTTCTCATTTTCTGCTTGGTGGCAGACGATGTTGGGTTACATGGTGTGGTGAGTGCAGTGATTTTTTGTTTGCATTCTTGGATCATCCTTGATTTTTCCTAGGTGGAATGACTGGGACCAATATGAGCTAACCACAGTCTCGATGTGTCTCGGCGTTGACTGATTTGTTTAGATGTGGGAATTAGTTGAGCAGTGATTTGACTGACGAAGAATTCAAGAGGGTGTAAGACCCTATGATCAGATTTCAGGTGGATTGTTAGCTGAGTGAGCATGTACGGATCCTAGGTGGATCTAGATCGTGATGGGGATCGGGATCGGGACGTTGAAGATATAGGGTGTTGTGACGATTGAGAGTCGTGATGTTATTGATCATGTGATGATGTGGTGGATTAGGATGGTGTGGATCATGATGTCGTGCCCATGCTGGCAGACTTCGCCTTGCTTATTATGCTAAGCTGGGAGCAAAGGAGAATCGTTTTGTGAGACAGTTGAAGAATCTTTTGGAATAGTTGTTAGATGACGTGATAAACGTTGGATATGGGAATGTTGGGACGACTTCCTTTCGAAATCAATCCGGTATGAGATGGTAGTTGAGTGAATCGAGGTGTTTATGATTTGTCTTGGATATTTGGTTATGGGGATGATGGGACTGACTTCCTTTTGAGGAAAATCCCATATAGGTATTAATAGAACGAATGGGTATCCGACGGGGTCAGATTGGTTAGTTTTAGATATGTGAATGTGGGATTGGCTTCCCTATGAAGTCAATCGAATGTAACGTGTTAATCGAATGAGCAAGTAACTGATAGATTCGGAGTTGGTGCTTCTCGATGGATGTGGGTGAGATTGGATGCCCATTTGGCATGAATAGGTATGCCTTGGTAGGCATGATTCAGATTGGTAGGTATTGGATGACATGAATGGGAGTAGACGTATTGATGTTGGTCGGGTGACCAGAGGACTTGGAATGGACACGGAATTGGGAATGTATGGTCTGTCTCATGTGAGATTGGACTGATAGGCTCCAGAATTGAAGCGTGATCAGCTACGAGCTTTGTAGTAGGCAGATTGGTGGATGGATGTACGTACAAGGTACGTTGTACGAGGATTGATACTGGATAGGCCTGAGTGGTGCCTCGTGACGGTATATAGGATATACCAGTAGGATATGGATGAGTTGTTGGTAATTGGCTTAGTTATGATATCATTGGATTGGTTGAGGTCGTGGACTGGACATTGGATACTATGCGCTGGGCCAGAGTGATTTTCATGGGTTCAGGGATTGTATGAGAAGGTGCTCAGAGCCGTGGATGGCTAGTAGAACCCTAGAGTTACAATGTGTTATCACTACTGGATTGGTATTCAATAGGGTCCAGTTACACATATGTTGAGTGAGATGTTGGTATATGTATACTCAGGTTGAGTGAGTTGGTGGTTAATATAACCAAAAGTAAGTATAGTGTCAGTTTTCGACTGGCGAATATCATGTGTTGACAGTTTGGCAGGATGTGTCAACGTGAATCGATGACATTTGGTGACTCCTAGTGGGAGCGGACGTGAAGATAGATTGGTGATTGGGAAAGGAACCATCAAGTTGATTGTGTCAGCGAAATGGTAGAATTGTCGGGTGGCATCCACTTGGAACATGTGATCAATTTCACTCGAAGAGGTCGAGTGTGGACGATGTGACGTGAGTATTAGTGGAATGTCTGGATGCAAATAAGTTTTTTTGTGGTTAGTTAGTGTACAAGTGTACACATTATGTGGGATCGAATTTGCTTTCCACGAGGTAGTTGTGGAATCAAAATGGTTGGAACTTCGAGGACGAAAATATTATAGGGGGAAGGTTGTAATGACCCGTCGTGAATTCCGGGATTAGATTAGTGACTAGCGAAGGATTAGTGAGATTAATCAGTTATTAGTTGAGCAAAATCAGACGAACGGTGTAAAATGACCGTTTTGCCGTTGGTCTTAGGCAAAATGTTAACTTTGGACTCGGGGAGTCAAATGTATGAGGACCGATGATCGGTACGTAGATCAGAACGTCACGAGTCCGTAGACAGGCGTCACATCGAAATCGGATGTCGAACGGAGAAGTTATGGTCATGGGATTTGACAGGACCGCCCCCGAAAGGGGCATCGATTACCCTTCCCGCTCCTGCTCCCGTCTGGCAAGAGGACTGAAAATCCCAAGTTACCCTCAGTGCTTGCCAAACCAGGGATAGCCACATGTACTTACTCATGCCTCCGCCCCTCGTACAACCTCGAACAACGCGCCACGACCTGGAGGGTCAATAAAAACCAAAAGGTGTGAGTGGACAAAAATAAATCAGTTTAGCAAAACAGTTACAACAAACGTTTTTACCTTCCGCGTAAAAACGAATGCATGCATACACAAAACCATTTCGCAAACGGTTAAGATTTTCCACATAAGAAAAACGGTGTATCAAATTCCAACACAAGGAAAAACTCGTATGAACCTCAAAATCATTTTTCCGTTCTCAACCATCGTGTCTTAGCCCGCAATCATAAACACCGGGCCTCAGCCCAAAACCAGGAATCAAAACCAAATGCACAACATAATCCAAAACCATCGACCATATACCGGGCCACTGCCCAACTCAACTGAAACATCAGAAATCATCAATAAATCACAAGTCAATCATTTTGCTGGATATCGAGTGCGCCCGAGTCTTTAAACTCAAAACCATGCGCATGAACAGGCCTTCCCGGGATATCAACGAGTCTTTAAACTCAAAACATAAGCAATAGGCCTCGGGGGTATCACAGTAACCGAGTCTTTAAACTCACGAGTCTTTAAACTCATTAAGGGCCCTCCCCCGTCATCAATTAACCGAGTCTTTAAACTCAAAACGTGCTCCAGCAATAGCACCGGGTTTTTAAACCCAAAACAGTTTTCAACGGGTCTTTAAACCCCAAAACAGTTCATCAATCACGACAACGTGGGATCCATCCCAAAATCACATTTTTCACAACAGGACCCATGGTCCGAATTTCCACATTCATTTTCCCCAAATCAGACTTTACAAACATAATCAAATTATCATGAAACACGGGGCATGCAAAATCAGACCAAATCACTTTATTAAATCCTTTTTCATTCCCGAATTCGAATTCGCAATAATGATTCCGTAAGCCAGCATCCGGAAGCATCATCCCGAACCCAAACCAAGAATCCGCCTTAAATTTCCGAAAAACCGAAATTTCGTTTGTTAAAATTACTTTTATGCCCCGAGCATCAAGCCCGAAATCACCTTTTTCAAAATCCATTTTAATTCCTTGAAATCACTTCATTTCTCAAATCTCGTTATCAAAACATCAAGACCACAATCATAATTACCAAAATCACAATCCAAGCGAAACATACTCAAAACCCACATTTAAAATCCTCAAAATCACAAGTCTCATTTTAATTCCCCAATCCAAACATCAACAGTGATCAAATCACAATAACTCAAAATCTCGTAAAACGTGCAAATCTGGACTGTTCTCGAAAAACGTGTCAAAATCGTAAGTCACACTCGCAAATCATAAACAACCTTCTTAAATCACTTTACACCCACTTCGTATAACTTCTTTCATTAAACCCTCATTAAGCACACGAGTGATCATAGTCTCGAAATACGTGTAATTTCACATGTATAGTAAAAATACGTATAAATACGGGAATCGAATACGTATAAATACGGAAATAAAAATCAATCCCAACTTATCATCATAATCATAAAATCATAGAAATAATTTATGCATGCATTAAATTTGAAAGCAACGTCCACTCACACACCATCCTTAAGGCTCGGTTTTGCGCCGCACGCATGCCCGTAATTTCCGATATTTCCAGAAATTCCAAATCCTGTCCGAAAACATACTTTAGTGTCACCAAGGGCTTACATAACAACATACTATTTTCCCATAATTTTCCGGGAATTAATCGTTAATTACAAACGTAATAGAAATCTTCGGACCCACGGAACCACATCGAAACGGTGTCCGATAAATTCGATATCAACGTTAAAATGTTCGTTACGTTGTATAGGATAAAAGTCATTTTGAACTCACCTTGAAAATCGGACCCACGCGCCGTCACGCGCCGCCGCAAGCGGCTGCGCGTGACACCCACGCGCCTGCTACAGTGACGGTGAACAGTTCGCCTTCTTCACCCGTTTCCTCTGCAAACGGGTCCTGCAACCCGCGTGACAACCCGGTTAGATAGCTATCAATTCTCAATCAATTCCTTTCCTTTTTGATCCTAACCTCTTCTATAACCATTTAATTCCAGTTCTATGTCATCTCTTAGCCTCGACACTGACTAAATCGATCCATCCAAACTCGGACCTCAAATCGGGTCGACATTCCAAACTCACTCAACTCAATTCCATTCCCAAATTAACCTAAACAGGAGCTTAAGGGGACCTAATAGAACACTCTAACACGACCAATTGAACACGAACTCACCTGGAAGTCGTCGTCCGCAACCCTGCGATTTTCCAGAAACTGGAGCTTGAGTTCCTGGACAAACCGTGATCATCCTCCCTCAATTTTTGTACGGTTGGGTTCGTAATGAACCCAGAAAACTAATCCCAATCACTGTTTGGCTTAACACTCCTCACAAATTGAAAACCCAATTTTCCCTCCAATTTCTGATTTTTCCTTCCCGACCCAGTTCTCTCAACACTCACCTCTCTCTGCGATTCCAAAATGAAAACTAACGCTTCCAACACTTTGTTAATCGATCAGAATGGACGGCAACTCGTGGGAATCCCTCTGATCCCGCTGAGACTTTATCCCCGCAACGGCTCCCAAAACCCAGAATTTTAAATTGTCCCCGTGGCGTGATCCAGGCACCAAACCATGCTCCATTGTCCCAATTTGCTTAATTAAATCCCCACTAACCAGCCCACTAATGCGTTAAACAATAGCCCGATCAGAGCACCACCCAGCACGGCGTGCAGGCTCGGTTTTCACGGTTGAGCTACAGTAACCCGTGCAAATGACCAAAATGCCCTCAGGGCAATAATTACCAAAATGCCCTCCAACTTCCGTGACCCGTAACTCGGTCACCCGGTGTCCGTTTCATGCGTGCCGCCCGTCGTTGCACTCGGGGCATCAAGACCTTCCTAACGGTCCTTGGTCCTCGGCCATCGGACCTCCCGATCAAAAAGTCAACATTTTCCCTTATTTCGTCCAAATTACGGAAATGCCCCAGGACTTCCGAACGTCATAACTTTCACCACGAATGTCGGAATCAAACGTGCCACCTGTCTATGAACTCGTGACGTCCCACACTACGTCACGGTCATCGGGCAAAGTCCATTTGACCGTCCGAATAAAAAGTCAACGTTTTGCCCACCATTAGGGGCAAAATGGTCATTTTGCCACGTTCGTCCGATTCCACCCAACTAATCACCGAATAACCCCCATTAATCATGGTTAGTTACCAATCTAATCCCGAATTCCGGGATGGGTCGTTACAGGATTGAAGTTGGGAACTTACGTCATGGGATTCTATTAAAATAATAATAAAATCTGATGGGGGGATTAATTAATTATGGAGACCTTGGATGAGTGTCAAGTGTTACTCATCCCATTGGTGGCTTCCCTAAAAAATGAATCTAAGTATTAAAATATTATTATTATAGTTATTTTATAATTTCCCTCATCTCTCATCTCCACCTTGTATCTTCATCCTATCTCATTTTCACTCATCCTCACCATTCATTATCATCATCAACTATCATCTTCATTCTATTATATTTTATTCCCACCCGAGCACCATTTTCCATTTCCCTCTAAACAAACAAAAACACAACATACACCACCTCACCACCATATTCATCCTTATGTTCGTGTGTGAGACCGTGAGTGAGGACTGCGATAGTGAGTTAGGGATAAGGACGACTTGAAGGTGACGGCCTGAGCCACGGTGGTGGCCATGATGGAGGAGAACCGAAAACCGTGAAGGTAAGGTCTTGGTTTGAAATTCGAACATGGGTTTTAGGGGTTGTTGGTTGATTTTAATGATGGAAATGGCTTTTCTGGTGATCTTATGGGATGGTAAGGGTAGTTAGTAACCCTATAGTATGATTTGGACAGGTTTGGGAGTCCCGGTGACAGTGATTAGCCCGGGGAGGCTTACGGTACGCATATCGAGGCGACAACAGAGCACGGTATGTGAGTGGACCTTGATTTCTAATCTGTGATACATGCATAAATGTTTTATATGTTTTATATAAATGATTTCTATCGATGAGTATGGATTGGTGATTTACATAATTTCACGTATTTCGAGGCGATTTACGTATTTGTTCGTATATCGAGGGTTATGGTTTTGCACTGATTATACGTGCTTGTGATTTTGGTAATGGTTTAATGAAATGATTTTGGATTTAAAAAAGTAAACTCGGGCATGAGATCCATTTGTTTTGGAAACTCTCCATTTTAGTTACTTTATCGAGCCAAGGACCCAATTAGTTCGTGAATTGATTTCCGATTTGAAAATATGGAATCGAGCATGAGTCCCATTTGATTTACGAACTATCGGACTTCGTGTCCATTTGAGTTAATAAGGTATCGAGATGGAGGCCCATTTGGTTTACGAATCAGGGTTGAGGCCCAGTTGGTTTACGAAATCGGGCTTGAGGCCAAGTTGGTTTACATGATCGGGCTTGAGGCCCAATTGGTTATGATATCGGGCATGAGTCCCAGTTACGGTTTATAAATGTGATTTCGGGTTCGGAGACCCTAACTGAATTTGGATTTGAAAACATGGATTTTGGTTTTATGACGGTTTATAGGGAGTGGGCATGGATCCTTTGAAAGTTTTCAAAGGTTTTGAGAATGATTACAAAATGATTTTTCATATACCATCCTTTATTTATGGATTGTCTCCTCTGGGGAGTATCGTTGGCATGGGTGGACCCCGGAGTAGTCACAGAGCACTAACTGAGTGAAGTCGCCCCCGTGGGGTACCTTACTCTCAGGAAGGCATATATGGATTATAACCCTCAGAGAGGGTCATTGATCTGCGGACATTGAATTGAGTGGACCTTGGGGAGACGTGGGATTTGAGACCCCGGGTAGCACGCCCGTAGGTTTGGAAACCGTGATAGGATTAGTTATATGATATTTGGTGAACATGATTTCTTGGATTTGTGAAATTGTGTTTTTTTTAATAGTAAATGGATTTGGGCAATGACCCACATACACGGATTTACGATTTTGGGCTGAGTCCCCACATATAGCTGATGTGTTTACGGATTTGTTCTTAATGATGATTTTGGGCAGGGGCTCGTATGATTTGGATTTACGGAATTTGGGAATGATATGATTAAGGTTATAACAAAGTAATAAGTAAAGGAAATAAAAATAAAAAAGGTGATGAAATATATGCCTATCACAAAGCGGGTCAAGCTTGTCGATATGGTTTTGAAGATCCTCCTTCCTCGTGGTTTTGTTCTTGAGCCTCGTGGCAGTGAGATGATGCTCGCGAGTAGAATTGAGGGTCCTCAGTGCACAATTGGGGGCTTCTTGGAGTTTGAAAGTTGACGAGGGAGAGAAATAGGGTGGTGAAGGAAACGAAGAGACTCATGGTCGGTCTCACGGTGGCGATGGTAGAGCTAGGGCTTCGATGGGGTCTCTAGTTAAGGGTCCAGTGGAGAGGAATAGTGGACGTGTACATGGCTCTTAGGTATTTCGAGTGTTTGAACCATGTGTAGGAACTCAATGAGACCTAGTGAATGGTATGGGTTTGTGCGAATAGGAACTTGTCCCCACACGAAGTGAGAAAGAGATCTGAGGTGAAAGCTATGTCCCAAGAGTTTGGGCCTAGCAAAAGGTGTACTCACACCTAAATTGGCATCAGATTTGGGTTTACGTGAAAATCTTTGGGCCTAATAGGCTAAGGCTCAGTTCAAAGCTAATAGGAACTTGTCCTAAACACAAAGTGAGAGAGAGATCTGAGGTGAAAATTATGGCCCAAGAGTTTGGGCGTAGCAAATGATGTACTCACACCTAAATGGGCATCAGATTTGGGTTTGTGTGAAACTCTTTGGCTTACTAGGCTTGGGCTTTGTTCTATGCTAATTTGAGTGGTGATTTGGCCCGTGGGACGTGGCATGACATATTTCCACAATTTGACATCAAAATGTCATATTTGCAATTTTTACCTAAAATTCATAATGTTAGTTAGAAATGATATAATTAAGGTTGTAAGAAAGTAATAAGTAAAGGAAATAAAATTAAAAAGTTGATGAAATATATGCTTATCACAAAATGGGTCAAGCTCATCCATTGGGTTTTGAAGGTCCTCTTGCCTCGTGGTTTTGTTCTTGAGCCTTGCGGTTATGAGATGATGAGGGCGAGTAGAATTGAATGTCCTCGATGCACAATTGGGGACTTCTTGGAGTTCGAAATTCGACGAGGGAGAGAAACAAGGTGCTGAAGTAAAATAGGAGACTCATGGTGGGTCTCGCGGTGGCGATGGTAGTGCTAGGGCTTCGATGGGGTCTATGGTTAAGGGCCCAGTAGAGAGGAAGAGTGGACGTATACGTGGCTTATGGTCTTTCGAGTGAGTGAAACTAGTGGAGGAGCTCAATGACACCTAGTGAATGGTATGGGTTTGTGCTAATAGGAACTTGTGCCCAACAGGAAGTGAGAAAGAGATCTAAGGTGAAAACTATGGTCCAAGAGTTTGGGCCTAGCAAAAGCTGTACTCACACTTAAATGGGCATCAGATTTGGGTTTACGTGAAAATCATTGGGCCTACTAGGATAAGGCTCAGTTCAAAGCTAATTGGGTCATGACCACCCCCCCCCCCCCCCCCCCCCCCAACACCACCACTCACACACACACACCCAAAAGGTATCAAGACCAAACTAGGGGTAAAACGGTAATTTTTCATTTTCAAATCATATTTTTTACAATGCAGGATGTATCAATGCAACCATACCATCATCATCATTATGTCATTATCATTATTATATTTGTTCTTACAACTTGTTTATAGTCTCGTATTTTATGCATCAAATAATTTTGTAAGATCATAAAACTCATATTTATATTATTTTGCCGTATATTCATTCCTTAAAAATCAAACAATAATTTCAAAACCTTGAATTTCAACCTGATATAATTTTTGTCAAAATCTCGTCAAACGTGCCGTAAAATAATTTCCATAAAAAATTTCCATTCTCATAATTTACTGAAGTTTCCAAAATCGACCAATGATTATTTAAAAACTAAGTTTAAATTATTATCATGTAAATAAAACCAAAATCTATACCGAATTTTAACCAACATATTTCTAAAATCAACTAAATGTTCCAAAATCATTTTAAAATCATTAATTAACAAAAATATTTTAAAAATAATTTACTCAATAACCTCGCTTTGACACCAAGTTGGTAGGACCCGTCTCTGAATTTTTTGAAAATTGAACCGGTCCTACTCCTGTCTGACAACTCTAGTCAAACAAGGCATCTCACTGATTTTAATCTTAATCAAAACTTAGTAATTTAACCAAAATCAATCCACCCTTGCAAGGCCAGCGCCCACATCCAACCCACTAACCCCGACAAGAACGGAGCTATTCTGATTTGCCCTTACATGGGGTTTTGCTTCTTATTATATTAAATTCGAACAAATAAAATACACAACCTTTCACACATTCCTCGTATGATCGATTTAATACGAAGACAAGCCAAATTATAATCCTATACTAAGTAAGGTAGTATCTTAACATAAAAGTAATTACACAAATCCTAAGCTTGTATCCTCTTTTGATTTTCCATAAAAGAATAGTTATCACAAATACCCTTAACATTTACTAACATCATCATCAATTGCCACAATTATGCCTTTACTATCTTACATAACCCATGTTTCACAATCAACCCTTATTCTTAATCCTTTAACACTTCAAGTACCATAAATCCAAATGAAAGATTAAATTCTCTAAATTGTAATATTTACATAAGCATTATATACTTGTAAGTTTACCATATTCATAACTTAAACCATACTTATCCATATGCATAATAATCATATATATTACACCTTCAATTAAAAAAACCAATCTTTTTTTTTAAACAAATTATCCTCAATTATTCATACCATTTAGTTAGTTATGCACTTAAATATCAATTCTAGAAAAATTGTCACGATTCGACCCATCTAACACGATATTGTCAGCTGTGGGCCTAGCCCTCACCGTTTTGTTTCTAGGAACTCACATGTAACTTCCCATTAAGTCACCCATCGTTGGATTGCACTAGCCTAAACTTGCTTAACTTTGGAGTTCCCAAGGAATCCAAATCCAATGAGCTCCCAAATGGCCTCATGCTAGATAGATACGTGCCCACACATATAAGGCACTTCACCTTTCCCTCCCCGAGCGATGTGGGATTGTTCACCATTCTTCCTAAGACATAGGTCTTCCAATCCACCCCACCCCCCCGGGGCCTAGTGTCCTTGCTGGTACACTTCCGGTCGGAGTCTAACTCTGATACCATTCTATCACGACCCAATGCATCTAGCACGATATAAGACACTTAACCATTCCCAAAACACAGGTCTAACAAAAATCCCTCGTTAACAACAATAAATCAATAATACATTTATATGTTCTAATTAATATAAGTTATTTTTATCAAGTTCATTTAGATTAAACTTGTCCAGGATTAGCTCCTTAATTATCCTTTGATTATAGGATTACCTAAAATGGTTATATAAGAAACTTTAAACTTTGGACGCGCATAACTTCTTCATAGGATGTCCAATTTACTCAATTCTTGAACCATTGAACCCAAAACACAAAAAGGAACAATTTTCATGTTAACTGTTTTTCCAGATTTTGGCTGACACATCCACACATGCTATTAGAGGCTAAGGACATCCTCTGTGCATAGGCCTCACGCACTTGAGCAAACCGGGTCGCTTCGACCTACGACAAGACCCGATTCATTATTCTTCAATTCTCGATCAATTCAAACAATCCAAATTTAGAATTTCCAAAAGGTGTTTCGATCCAAAAGTCAACACTTTTACTTTTTGGTCAAAAGTCAATACTTTGACTTTTTGGTAAAAAGTCAACACTTTGACTTTTAGGGGAAAATAATCATTTTCCATTTTCTCAGAGATCCGGGGTGCTACATATATATATATATATATATATATATATGACTAAGTCGGTGAGGGGGAGTGGAAAGGAGATGTGAAGATTAATCTAGAATCTCCTAGACTTTCCTTGCAAAATGACTTAAAAGCCCTTAGGTGCTTAATTACCAAAATGCCCCTACTCCTCATTGACCCATAACATACTTATCTTAACTTCATTTGCAGCATGCCACCTATCTATGTACTCAGGAGGCTGAGATCTTCATAACTGTCCTTTCGAATTTTCTAAGGGATATCCCGATAAAAAGTCAACTCTTTGACTTTCAAGGGAAAAATGGTCATTTTTTAATTTCTCGAATATCCAGGGTGTTATATTAGGGAGCTAGACGTGGGCGGTAATCCTGCATGGATTGGTTTATTTTTTTTTAAATTAATAAAGCATGTGCATGGGTAAAATTTGTCATATCTCTTTTCATAAGAGTTGTCACACGAAAGCAGAACTAGCCTAGTTTTCACGAAAATCAGGGACGGGCCCAGTCACCTTGGTATCAGAGCCATATTTTAAGCAATGAATAGCACATTTAAATTATTTATGATTTACGAGATCTCTAAATAGGCATCCGGAGAATTTGGTTTGACTTGAAAATATGAGTCCAGATTATTATTTGGTGTTGGATTGGTTGAAAATGATTTTCATTTTTGACGATTTTACTAAATTTTTTTATTACGTGTTTTACTAAATTTCCTTTAGACTTTTTTTTTTGAGATATTGTGGATTGAGGTTGATTACGGTTAACATGTGTTTCTTTGTAGTTGTGAAGGAAATATTTTTGATGTGGGATTGTTATGATTATGTACAATTTGTTTAATGATTTTTACAAAAAAAAAATATCATTTGTGCATGTTTTATGAGGTTTAGTGTAAAGTGTGTTTTGGGCGTAGGCCCAGTTTTTTAGACAAGGATTTGATTTGTAAAAACGATATGTGTTATGAGTATATAATTTTGTGGAAATGGTATGTGTGAAAGTATGTAGTTTCTCAATATTCGTGGTTCGAGTTGTGGTTTTCAGTTTGAAAAGTTATATGTGTGCAAGTTTTATGAGGAAGTATAAAATTTATATTGGTCTTATGCTTCAATTTTGGCATAATAATCTGATTATAAAATAAATGTTGTAAATGTGGATTTGATGTTGAGTATTTTGTACTATATATGTTCTTTGATATTGTATTATTATTTTTATGAACATATGCTATCACTTGAGAGGTGGTCAATCTCAAACATTGAGTGAGGTTCCAATTCCTGAGATTGACAAGGTGCGGCGACAACTCAGACGTATAGCTATGCTCCAGTTCCTGAGTCGGTAATGGTTTGGTAGTCTCAGTCGTCGAGCTGGGCTCCAAATCTCGAAACTGATATTGAGATAAATATTGTAACACCTAAGACATTCCAGAAACTAAAGGATGACCATTTTGCCCCTAATGTCAAAGAGTTGCCTTTTGCCTTAAAAGTCAAAATGTTGACTTTTTGATCAGGGACCACTTTTAGGTAATTCGAGCAGACTATTATGAAGGTCTCGACCTTCTGACTACATAGACATGCGGCATGGAGAAAATGGAGTTTAGATGAGAACGTTATGGGCTACGAAGGTGTAAGAACATTTTGGTAATTTTTGTACCAAGGGCATTTTGGTCATTTGACATTGTGATATTTTGAAGGTAACATATGTCCAGAAATTTTATGGTCTTTTCTTCTCAATTCCCCCACTGACATACATGTTACGTGTGTGTGTGTGTGTGTGTGTGTGTGTGTGTGTGTGTGTGTGTGTGTGTGTGTGTGTGTGTGTGTGTGTGTGTGTGTGTGTGTGTGTGTGTGTGTGTTTTATTGTGAGGGGAAGGATTTGGTGGTGTGGAACCGAATAGAAGGAAAACGAATTCTTATCAACCCGTGAGAAACTCAGTGAACTGGGAGGACCGTGATCAACTAGAGACGGCTAGGAGGAGGAGAGTGAGAAGAGTGGACTGGGAAAGACTGGGAGAGGCTAGAGAAACAGATTGAAACTCTCCAGGCTTACGGTTCTGAACAAAACTGTGAGCCAAGAAATGGCCGTGGAATCCTCATCATGTTTAGAGGATGTGTGATGGTTATTTATGGATCCTAGGACATTCAATAAGATCCTAGTGTCATTCTAGAAAGGGAAGATGGGATCGTGGACGTTGGAAACCTCCCAATACGAGGTTTAAAAGTTGTCTGAACGTTAAGGTATGTGTTCTCACTTTTAGTTCTTTTTAAGTGATTTTGGGTCCATAGATCCTCTCTTCGATCATTTATGAGTACTATGGACAAAAAAGGAAGAAAACCAGTTAATTTTGACTGATATACGGCCAGGTCTGGTCGCTCGGTTGGGGCGACTCGAGTTGTAGACGCATCGAGAGGTTGGTGACACTGTGCTGGCGCATGACCTTCACGTGTAGCGAGCTTTCACCGGCACATGAGGGCGCATATGGTGTTTTTTTGGAGCAGCGACCAACATGAAAAACGCCCCCCATCCAATTCTGAGTCATTTGGTACAATAGTTTGATTAATTAGACGTCAATTGAAAATGTTTTTTATTGTTAAAATTCGTGTATTATCTAAAAACCCCTATTAAATCCTTAAGAAATTTGGGGAATGTTGTGATGAGGATTATTGTGAATTCTACTAGAATTTAAAGGTTAATTTGATGAAAGGAAATATGTGAGAAAGATAAAGGTTAAAACTTTGTTAAGGAATTACTAATGAATGGTTATAGTATGCATAGTTGAATTATAGTTTGTTTATGTTTACTATTCTTGGAGATTATAAAAACATACATAATCTTATGGTTACATGGTTTTGGGAAATTTATAAACTAAGAAGGAATATTTGGAAAAGTATTTAAGAAGTTCTATGTAACCATTTGTACGCATATTGTTATACATGTTATTGGAGTTACGAAATTTTAGTGGCACGACTAGAATACCGAAAATAAAACCTGAATATAGATTGAATTAGTAAATTGTTTCACTAGCGAGGGGTAACGTGGGCTGTAACCCCACGATGACGGATTAGGTTTGGATGACCAAACAAAATTGGACATGGTCAATGTTAGTAAAATCCCTTGTCTGATTGGAGCTATCTAATGGGAGCAGGATCGTTTGGGGATGGTCCTATCAACTTGGTATTAGAGCTAGCATATTGGGTACTTTGGTTCTCGAATTGCGAGCCTTGTATCACCATGATTTTTTACATGATTGATATGATAGCAAGTTGTTTATGCGTTAATGAATTTTGATGGTGTAATGGAATTAGTGAAATATACATTTATGAGATTTGGATTACAAACGATGGTTGGTTTAAATGAGTAAATAATACGAGTTGGAATTTGATTTGCTTGAACATGAGAGTTATAAGTGTTGAATGATTTAAGTGGTAATAATTTGAATTGGGTTTTCTAATGACATTTATCCATGATTTTCAAGACTTTTAAAATGAATTTCAAATATGCTTTTTAAGAGGGTTGTACTCAAAGTTATATTTTTGGTTTTGGCCATAAATTGTGATATGGGCTTAGGCCCGAGTTTCAAATAGTGAATTTTATTTATTAATTAGACGTGTGTGATAAGTAAGCGGTTTCATGATAGTTTTGATCAGGAATGATCGTGGTGTTGTATTATTTAGGATTTTCAGATGACTTGAATTTCACTGGAAATAAAAGTAAAGTGAATAATTAAAATTGGTTTGGGTTGATTATTGAGGTCTTGAAAATGTTATATGAATTTTGATTATATTCTTAGGAGATTCTTAAAGAAATTATGTTAATTCCAAACTCAATTAATGGTTTGACTTTTTTTTCCAAGAATATGTATATGTAGAAAATAATTAAATTTGATTTTCGAGCAGTTATTGAGGATTTTTGGAGAAATATTGATTGTTTTAGGTACACGTTTTAGAAATTTTATGTTTGAGTTATGTCTTCGGGGTTCAAGCCTAAGCATCAAGTTATGAATTTCATTCGAAGAGTTACACGTGTGTTACAAAAGTATGTTCTTGATGTTCGTGTTATGGTTATCATGATGACTTGGTATGTGATTGTGTATTGTGAGTGATGGTATGATCGCATGATGCATGATATTATATGATAGAAGGAATAGATGATCATGATATAGCATGATGATACATGATTGATGTTGTTGAGCATATAATGATGATGATGAAATGATGCCAAGACGTGACGATATGAATTAATATGAGGTTATGAGTTGTGTGATGTGAGTAACCACTCAGACGACGAGTTAGGTTCCAGTTCCTGAGTGGATGGTGGTTGATTGGTCTTAGACGTTGAGATAGGAGCTCCAGATCCCAAGTGATGTGCAGAAATACCCCCGATGGAAGTATTTATCTGGATGATATTTGACACCATTTATGGTTGGCCTACCGGTTGTGTCGCGGTGTGATGAATCATTTGGAGGGTACTTGATATAGTACCTGGTCAATGTTGATTATGGATTGATGAAATAACTTGAGACCAAATGGGATCCGGGTATGAAGCGAATCCTAACGGTGGGTGTTTACTCTCGTTAAATAATTCCTATGTGATATTAATGATGTGTGGTTGACCGAGACTTTTATAATTCTCAATGATTTATTATTACATTTTTGCACGTTGTGATATGTTTAGATGATTCTTGGATATGTGATTCGGATGTATGGGATTATGATATGACTTGTTGTACGAATAATATCGAGTATGAAGGATAAGCGTAGTTGGGTCTTAAAATTTCAAGGACGAAATTTTTTAAGTGGGGGGGGGGTGAGGTGTGGATTGTAACACCCCGAACATTCGAGAAACTGAAGGGATGACTATTTTGCCCTTAAAGTCAATGAGTTTTGACTTAAAAGTCATAATGTTGTCTTTTTGATTGGGAACTCTTTTAGGTATTTTGAGAAGAACATTAAGAAAGCCTCAGCCTCTTGAGTACATAGACAAGCGGCATGGCAAAAACAGAGTTTGGATGAGAATTTTATGGGTAAAGGAGGTGTAAGGGCATTTTGGTGATTGTAGTACCAAGGGCATTTTGGTCATTTGACATTGTGATATTTTGAAAGTGATACATGTCTAGAAATTTCTATTCCTCTCTACTCAATTCCTATATCGACATACATGTTAAATATATATATATATATATGTGTGTGTGTGTGTGTGTGTGTGTGTGTGTTTGTGAGGGGAAGGATTCAGTGGTATGGAACCGAATAGAACAAAAATCAATCCTTACCAACCCGTAAGGAACTCTGTGATTTGGGAGGATTGTGGGTAGCTAGAAACGGCGAAAAGAAAGAGAGTGAGAAGAGAGGAGTAGATGTAGAGAGAGACTGAAACTCTCTAGATTTCCGGTTCTAGACAAAATCGTGAGGCAATAAATGGTCGCGGAATCCTCATCGTGTTTGGAGGACGTGTGTTGCTAATTTATGGATCCTAGGACATTCAATAAGTTCCCAAGATTGTTTTGGAGAGGGAAGCTGAGATCGTGCAAGCTCGAAACAACCCAGAACGAGGTTGAAAAGTTGTCAAAAACCTCAAGGTATGATTTCTCAGTTTTAGTTCTTTATGATGTGATTTTGGGTCCATAGATCTTCTATTAGCTCAGTTATGAGTAACATGAACGAAAATGGGAAGAAAAAAGTTGAATATGAGTGATATACGACCGCGTCTAGTCACCGGGTTGGGTAACCCAAGTTACCAACCCGACGAGAGGTTGGGGAAACTATGCTAGCACGTGACCCTAACGCGCAGGGGGCTTTCGCTAGCACTTGAGGCCATGTGCATTGTTTTCTGGAGTAGCGACCAACATGAAAAATGTTCCCCATACAATTCCAAGTCTTTTGATACAATAGTTGGATTAATTGGACGTTAATTTAATATGGTTTTGAACGCTCAAAGTTTGTGTATTATCTAGAAACCCTAATTAAATCCTTAAGAAATTTGGGGAATGTTGTTATAAGGATTATTGTGAATTATATTTTAAATTAACAGTTAATTTGATGAATGAAATTATGTGAGAAAGATAAAGGTTAAAAGGTTGTTAGGGAATTACCAAGGAATGGTTATATTATGCATAGTTGAATTATAGTTGTTTGTGTTTACTATTCTTGGAGATTATGAAAACATACATAATCTTATGGTTCATTGTTTTGGAAAATTTGTAAACTAAGAAGGAATATTTGGAAAAGTAGTTAAGAAGTTCTATGAAACTAATTGTGTCTTTACGGTTGATTATGATCTTACAAATTTAACTAAAAATCGAAAATGCGTTCAAAAGGTATTGTGAGTGTACGCATATTGTTATACATGTTATTGGACTTACAAAATTTTAGTGCAACAACGTGAATAAGGAAAAATAAAACCAAATGACGGATTAGGTTTGGATGACTAAACAAAACTGGAAATGGTCAATGTTAGTAATATTCCTTTCTGATCCGAGCTATCAGATATGAGTAGGATCGGCTGGGACTAGTCCTGTCAGTTAGCCTTAGATGCCGAGCTGGGCTCCAGTTCCTAAGACTATTGTTGTGATGCCTTAGATTTCAAGCGGGGCTCTAGTTCTCGAGTTATTTCTTACTCAGACATCGAGTAGGGTTTTAATTTATGAGTGAGGTTACACTCGAAGGTCGAGCAGGGCAACAGTTCCCGAGTGGATACCGGTAGTACAGATAACCCCAGGGGATTGGCTGAATGATGTATTGGTACTATTTTTTTGTCTGACCTAGATGATATTTGTGGTAAAGGCTTACGCGTAATGCCTTTGTGTGCTACAGATGGGAACTTCAGTTATTAAGTGAATTGAGCCTAGTTATAAGTTGAGAGAAAGAGGGAACATTGGTATTTTTATGTGCTTGGAAAAGTGCCTCGTATGAGATTGCTTACATGAATGAGTTAAGGCTATAAGAGATCTCAGAAGTACATATTTCTAGAGAAAGTAGTGATGTAGCAGAAAACATACATCATTGAGTTTATTTTAGGAAACTCAGTTGTCCAATTTGAAGAAGAATTATGATCGATTGGTTCACCTGTTTAAGTTGAACTGAGAGATTGTGAAAAATTTGGATTCGAAGAAGTAAAAGCATAGTGTCTATTTGTAACCGCCCAGACTTTCAACGAGAGTAAAATCAAACAGTCAAAATGGAAATGACCATTTCGCCCCTAAAGGGTCAATAACTTGGCATTTGATATGGATAGTTTTTGGATATTAAGGGAAGGCCTTGAGGAGGTCTCAACCTTTTGAGTATTTACACAGGCGGCAGGCCAAAAATGGAGTTCAGATGAATTCACTACGGGTCTAGAAAGGATAGGGGCATTTTGGTAATTTTTTCCAATGCGTATCCTGGTAACATAATCATGAGAGATTCTTTGGAAAGTGACATGTGTCCATATTTTATTCCCCTCCCTTATCTCCTAGGCCACTACCCACCAACTTAGGCTTGGTATGCATATTTGTATATTTGTTGTGTATGTGTGCGGGTGCAACCGTGAGGGATTGATGATGAAAAACTGGAAGAAACGGAGGAAACAAGAGAACAAGGTGAGGGAAAAGGAGTGGGAGAGAGAAAGTATAATGAAGAGATCAGAAAGGAATAGGGAACTGGCCCAAGAGTAAACCCATAGTATTTTCCCATGAAGATTGAAGTTGAGTTTTTCGATTTTGGGCTTAATTCTTCGAATTGAGGTTATAAACCTCTTTCTGGGATTGCTCCGAGTAGAATAACTGGAATTTTGAAAAACAAATCACCCAGAATTGAGCCCCAAACAAGGTTCGAAGTTGGACCGTGAGGTTAATTAAAAGCACAGGATCGAGGTAAGTTGAATCCTCAAACTGAATTTGAAAACATGTTCCTAAGTTAATTCCAAGTAGAATAGTATGATTAATTGAGAAAAAGGACAAGAATTGAATGAAAATTGGAATGGGTCATGAAACTGAGTCAGGCCATGTGCTCAAGCTCGCAGTTCAACTCGACACGAGGGTAGAGGTGAGTTGCTGCAATGCATGAGGCCCACGCAAAGGGGACGTGGTCGACACGTGGGGGCGCGTACGGCGGTCCCTTGAGATCTAGTGAACATGATTTTTTATGTTTTCACTATTTTGAGTGTAATGGTGTAGTTTTCGAGGTGATCAGACAGCGCCTTGAGGTAGTTTAGGAATTATTTTAATTCCTTTAAAAATTCCCAAAACATTGTGGGGGTTTAAATAGAGTGTATTTGGGATGGTTACAGAAATGTGAGCAAAACAGGATTCGACTATATAGACGTTGTGTGAGTGGAATTTATTTTCTCTAACGATTATGCGTGCATATTTACATGATTTAAATGTGCTTCTATTTAATTTTGGTGATACCTGTTTGTGACATGAGATATCTTGATGTTGGAATATTTATGAATTTCACATGATTTTTGGTGATTTATTTTATGGAAACTATTTTATGGCACGCCTGTTTTACGAGAATTAAACTTGAGTTGTGTTTTGGGCTTAGGCTTGAGATTGTGATTGTGAATTTGGTGGTATTGATGATGTTAAATGCGGTGATGACTGCGATAAGGACATGGGTTTGTTATATGTAATGATTCTTTTTGGTGGATTTGTCTCAGACGTCGAGAAAGGCTCTGAATCCTAATACTGGTATTGTGTTGTCGACTCGAACGTCGAGCTTGGCTTTGAATCCTGACTCGGATTTCAACTGGACATTGAGTTGGGCTCCGAATCCCGAGTGGTGTGGAATGCCTATCGGTAGTGCACTTGTGTTATGATGATTGATGTTGTGCTTGGGCATCGATAATCAGTTGATGATATCTGCATTTTATGCTGATGTTGGATATGGATTGATTTTGTGTTATTAATGTGATGATACATGATGTATTATGCATGTTGTGGTTAAGTCTATTTTTTGGTTAGTCTCAGACGTGGAGTAAGGCTCCTTTCCTAACACTCACACAACTCAAACGTCAAGCTGGGCTTCTTTCTTGAGTCAGATCCTTACTCGGATGCCGAGGTGGGCTCCTTTCCTAAGTGGTGTACCAACAAATAGTATAGTGGATTGAAAATTGATATTATGTGTCAATGATGTGTTGATTGTTACGGTGACTTGTGTGATGCGTATTTACACGTATTTTGAGGTTATAAACTGTGTTTTGTTTTAATCGGGTGTTGATGGTTTTTCGTATGCATACATAGTTTTTAAAATGAACGGTAAATGCTGGATGTTTGAAAATTATTTGTAAAATATTTCTTTTTGTTCACTCATATGGTTTTCTTGGTTTCGTAACCCTCTAGGGCCACTGTATGTGAATTGGGGCTCGAGGGGCGAAGGCATGAACCAACGAGAATTACGTGTATCCCTTGTCTAACAAGGTTTTATGGGTAAACTTGGCCTTTTTGATTCTTATTAGAGGGAGCAGGGCTCATATGTGTTTTTCGAGGTGGTTTTAGGGTTGGGTCCTGCCACTATCCAAGGTTATTTAAAATATTGATGAAGAATTTCTCTTTAAGTAGGGTAGGTTGTAATGGCCCGAGCCTTGAGAAAAAAGAAAAAATTGGAAAATAGAAAAAAAAATGACCATTTTTCCCATAAAGGGTCAATGGTTGACTTTTTTATCTTGAAATATTTTGGATGTTCTGTAAAGGCTACTGTAAAGGTCTTGGCTTCCTGAGCACATAGACATGCATTATATCAAAAACAGAGGTCGAATAGGTTTGTTATGGGTCAAGGAAGGCTTAGGAGTATTTTGGTCATTTTGAACAAAAGGGTATTTTGGTCATTTAACTAGAAGGACCTAGGGTTTTTTAAAAATTTCTTGATTATATCCCCCTTGTTCCCTCCACTGACTTACTCCACTATATAAGTGTGTGTGGAGTGTGCAAGGAGGTGCTTCGGGGGGTTGTGGCCAAGAGGAAGAAAAGAAAAGAAAAGGAAGAATAACCAGAACAAAAGGCGAACATAACCAAGGGAAGAGGAGAGAAGAAGTGAAGGAAGAAAGGAAGAGAAACAGAAGCAAAAAAAAACAGTGAGGAGAGAAGGATACAATGAGGGGGAACCAAGGAACCATTAATGACAAGATCCTACCCAAATACACAAGAATAGTACACTTGGGCCCTACTCCCGTCTGACAGAAACCTTATTAGATAAGGGATAATCACAAATCCCAATAGTTCAAGGCTCCGCCTCTCGAGCCTCGATTCCCATGTAATCCCCTAGAGGGTCACAAAACCATGAAAACGTGTGAGTGGACAAAAATAAACATTTTAAAACGTCCATCTTTTACCCTCTTCTTTCAAAAACCATGCATTCATTCGAAAATCATTTCACTTCGATTAAAATGAAACATAGTTTGTAATCTCGAAATCCATGAACATCCGAAAGGTATTTAACCAGAAATAAATCGTTAATTACAAATCAACTCAACCATGTAATACTAACACATCACAAACATAATAGTCATTCGCATCAATGCCTCCATAACCAAACCGTATCCAGTATCACATAAATTGACACATGTCACAATCACCCATCCTCAATGCACAATAATAAACGAAAAACCACTGTCCCACAAGCATGCACACCACAAACTCAAACACAACCAACTCATCATCAATACACATGCATAATATTAATCGACATATCATAAGTGCACTACCGGGAGGCATGCTACATACTCACTCGGGATCCGGAGCCTCAAGCTCAACGTCCAGTCATCACAACACAGTCTCAGGAATTGGAGCCCTACTCGACGTTTGAGACTACCAAAAGCCCTAAATATCCGCAACATATCCCCACCATGAAAACCAGTGAAAAATAGTTGCTTTTGAAATCAAAATCACATCTCCAATGGGTCTCAAGCCCAAAATACCATTTTCACGCAAATCCGTGCAATCGCAACCTCAATCGCCATTTTCACATAAAACCATAACTATATCCAAAAAGTATTACAAATCCATCAAATCAATCCCTGACTCATAATCCGAGTCAAAACCAATCTCAAATTCCGGGCCTTCGCCCAAAACAGCAATTTCACAATTTTCTCGAAAATCGTGCCTAAAATAATATAATATTCCAAAAATCCAGAAATCATCATATTGAAACATTAATCATGCCAAATCATTTCAAATCATATAATAAAGCATTTAAAACATATATGCATGCATTCTGGGTAGAAAACAAAAGTCTATTCACACACCGTCCATATCGCTCGCTTTCCGAGCTGCACGTCTTTCCGTAATTTGTGATACTTTTCAGGAATCCCAAATCCTGTACAAAATCATTCTTAATGGTCACTAATGACTCAATTAAGATCATATTAACTTCCCATAATTTTTGGGAATTAATTAAGAATTAAAAAAGTAACATAAGCCTTCGGACCCTCAAAACAATATCAAAACGGTGTCCGATCGACTCGAAACCAACGTTGAAATGTTCGTTACATTGAATGGAACAAAAGTCATGTTGACCTCACCTCGAGATTCCCGCTCACATGCCGCCAAGTGCCGCCGCAAGTGACTACGCATGAAGCCCTCGCGCCGTGTACAGTACCTGCTACAGTCGTCTCTCTCGCCCGTTTTTCTGTAAAACGGGTCCAGTTGGCCCGCGGCTTGACCCGGCTGATTTCAACTCGATTTAGTCAATTGATTCAGCTAGTAGCATCACCATGAATCTAATTAAGGTTATGTTACCTCAATTCCATAAGAACTACAATTCGAAGAACAGGTGGGCACTGTTCATCCTTTAATCTCGATCAATCCCAATTGTTTTCTTGCAATTGATTCACTCAGAAGCTTCATAGGATTCTATTAAACTTGTTTCTCATGTCAATTGATCCCTTAAACCCCTCCAAATTCACAACTTAACCTTGAATTTTCGAGGAGTTGAGGTACTTCGTTCATGGCCAAAATGATACTATTTCCTCTCGTTTTTGATTGGGTTCACTTCGGTTTGAGCTCAGAAGGCTTAATCCAGGCTCAATTTTGATAATTGGCGTCCATAATTTCTAATTCGAATTCTCCATGTTCTTCGAAGGTTTTGAACGGTGTTTCGGGTTTGGGTTCTTCCATTCCTCATGACCGCTCAGTTTTTCTTTTCTAATCCTTCAACGTTTACTCTCTTATCCTCCCAATTTCCCCGTAAGTTGATCAAATCAGTTGGCTCTATCCATCAAGCCATCAAGCTCGTTTGCTATATCAATATATACATTGATTTCCTCTTTCAATGCCACTAATTATCACATATACGGTGACATGTGCCACTCACAGACCTGCATGACTCACCAAAACAGCCGAATCATCAAATCTTAGCCCAACCAAAATTACCATTTTACCCTTACCTTCAAAATTACCAAAATGCCCCTTGTCGTTCGAAACCCATAACTTTTTCATCCGGACACCGATTAATGCATGCCACTTGTCTATGGATTCAGCGTCCTGAGATCTATTCAATAGTCCTTCCGGAAAGTCCAAACAAGGTCCCGATCAAAAAGTCAACTTTTGCCCCCCATAACCAAGGGCAAAATCGTCCTTTCCTTCCAATTTTCCAAATTTTGCTTTTTCGACTTTCCAGGTCGTTACAGTAATCTTCCAAATCACATTTCTTGCTAAATTTCAAAATCACATTCAAATATGAATCCAAAACAGAATTTGCGTAACTTCTCAAAAAACGGGCAATAGAATATTAATAAAATATTCATAACCCATCGAAATTCTTATAAAGTCCCAATCTCTCCAATGTCATTAAAATTACGTAGAAATACATTTAAATAATGTTAGTATGCTTTCATAATAGTGTAGGGAAAGAAAGTCCACTCTCACATCGTCCATGTCGTGAAATCCTACTTTGCACACATTTTCGTAAATTTTGGGAATCTCAAAATCTGTCAAAAACCCCATATAAAGGTCACTAACCATCCGATATATCTTTTATTTGAATCCCATAATTTTTCGGCCTATTTAAAAATTTTAAACGAACCCTAAACATTCAAATAGCCAACACTACCCCGAAACGGTGTCCGATCGACTCGAAATCTACGCCAAAATATTTGTAATATCGAAAACATTGAAAATCATGTTGACCGTACGCTCAAAATCTACTGGAACACGCCCCCCATGCGACAACTGTAGTAAATTGCTACGATGTCACCCCCTACCTTTGCTCGACTCGTTTTCCTGCAATTGGGTTGTCTTACCTAGCTACCTAGACCCGATGCTATCTCTTCCATTTTCACCATTTTTCTTCCCTATTTCATCCTATCTAATTAAGTTTTGGAATGGATCTATGCTATCAAAATACCAAGAAACTTACCCAAAATTGTTACCCAAACCTCTCCTTCATTGTCGTACTTGGTTCTTCGGTTCTGGGTGGATTTGAGGTCCAAAACCACAAACTAAGGACCTTATCAAGGCTGTAGGAACTCAGGGGAGACAAAAACAAGCTTATTTCCATGCTTCTCAACCGAAACATGATCGTGTAACCTTAAACCCAAAAACACCTTGGGTCATCATCTCTCCTTCTCGGTCTGAGTCTGAAACCTCGTTTCCCCTTTCTTTTCAGTTTCAGAATCTCCGTCAAGTCTCACATTCCTCTTTTCCTTCTTCCCTAATCTTAGTCTTCAATTTTCTTCTTCATTTCCTCTTGGTCGAACACTCCACAAAACACACACAACACTAAAACATAAATAACACACCCCATCAGCACACATACATAAGAGATAAGTGACACTTGTCACTATCTCATTCAGCTAAGAAAACATATATCGAAGGAAAATTAGCAAAATGCCCACATTAGCCAATTTACCAAAATGCCTCTACATAACTAAGACCAAGAAAGAAACCAACCGAGCTCTGTTTTTGGTATACTGCTTGACGACGTACTCGAGAGGCCAAGGCATTTCTAATGGTATTTTTAGAATCGCCAAAAACTATCCCAGTCCAAAATTCGACCCTTTGACTTAGTGGTAAAATGGTCATTTCGAACCCCTAGAAAGTCTGGGCTATGACAACCTACCCTCCTTAACGAAATTTTGGTCTCAAAATTTCAATACTAAACCAATGTCATATTCTGGAACTTACTCACGACTATACAACTTAACCAATTATTAACTCAATCACAAACTCCGTAACCAATGCACATGGGAACATACATTTGCACCAATCCCGAGAACCTCAAATTTACATCGCACAGCCAAATCTCAACTACAAATCACAATTTAAAAGAAATCCGAAAAAAATCTCACTTACATTTCAATAACATACTTATCGAGCTCATACCATCTTAAATCTTTCTCGAGCTCTCATCCTATATCCAGGACTAAAACTCACACCATATCCAAAACCAACATCAATCAACTAATAACTCTAGTAGCAATCACATCAAACGACAATACCAAACTAGTATCCAATAATAACTGTAAAAATTTTCATATCCAATCACAGTTTTCGGCTCCTCCTCGGGCCTTAATCCTTGCGCCAGACTCCTTTTGAGTCCTCATCCAACATGACCATGTCCGTAACCAACACATACATGAACATACTGATACAAATAACTCATTCCTAATTAACCTCAAAATGCACGAATATTAAGGAGTCTAAAACACACAATCAATAATCAACCTGAAACATACACATTTTGCAACACACACACAAATCCATACAATATTCACAATTCGTCCTCAAAATCCAGAGCCACAAATAGCCCTACAACCATCTAGGGTTTGCCTGCTCGTCTCGTCACCAGGGCGTGTGCAGGGCCCATTACTTAGAGGCGTGAAATCATCAACACAACACAGAATGATAGCTCTAATACCAAATTGACAGGACCCCACCCGAATACACAAGAAGAGTACACTCGGGCTTTGCTCCCGTCCGACAGAAACCTTGTCAGAAAGGGAAAATCGCAAATCCTACTAGTTCATGCCTCTGCCACTCGAGCCTCGATTCCTCGCAATGCCCCTAGAAGGTCACAAAACCATGAAAATGTGTGAGTGGACAAAAAGAAATATTTTAAAAACATAATTTGAAAACATCCAGCTTTTACCTTCCATTTTCCAAAACCGTGCATGCATATGAAAACCATTTCACTTCGATTAAAACAAAACAAAATTTGTAATCTCAAAATTCGTTAAAACATCTATAAGGTATAAAACCGCAAATTAATCGTCAATTACAAATACTAACACATCACATACATAAGGGTGATTCACATCACATACATAAGGGTCATTCACATCAATGCCCCATAACCGAACCATATCCAGTATCACATAAATCCACACACATCATAATCACCCATCCTGGCTACACGATAACAAACAACAAACCACTCCCCCACAAGCAGGTATGCCACAAACTCACCTACATCGAACTCATCGTTAATACACAAGCACAACATCTATCATTAAATCACAAGTCCACTACTGGTAGGCATACCATATACAAGCTCGGGAACTGGAGCCCCAGGCCTAATGACAGAGTTATCACAACACAGACTCAGGAATTGGAGCCCTGATCGACGTCCGAGACTACAAATTGCAATACCATAACACATCCATATCAGATATCACAATTACAATCTCACATAATACCAGTCCCAGGATTCAAAGCCCCCGGCTACACGTCTGAGACTCGCATCCAATCAACACAAACACAACAACATTTCACACATCACGGGTTCCGAGAAACACATATGCATATCACGCCTCAATATCATACATCAGACCATGAAACACATATGCATATCACGCCTCAATATCATACATCAGACCATAACCAGATCATCAGGCCTAATGTGACGACCCGTCCCGAATTAACGGGATTAATTAAGGATTAATGACGGATTAGCAAGGCTAATCGGAGATTAGACGAGGATTAAAGGACGTTCGGGCGAAATGACGATTTTGCCCCTAGAATGGGCAAATCGCTGACTTTTCATTCAAATGATCAAATGGACTTTGGCCGATGACTGTGACGTAGTTCGTGACGTCACGAGTTCATAGACAGGTGGCACGCTTGATTTCGACGTTCGAGGAGGAAGTTATGACGTTCGGAAGTTCAAGGGCATTTTGGTAATTTGGGCCAAAAGTTGACTTTTGACCCGGAAGGTTCAATGGCCGAGGGCCGAAGAACGTTACGTAGATTGGGATGATACGAATTCGTAGACAGGTGGCACGTCAAATTCGGACGTTCGACGGAAAAGTTACAGTTCACGGAAGTACGAAAGTACTATTACACGAATTACGAAACGGATTACCTTTGGACTTAAGTGGGGCCCAGATTTCGATTCCAAGGCCCAATGGATGAGTGACAAGTGTCACCCATTCAATGGCCTTTCCCTTACATACATGCATCGATCATCTTCTGTTTTCCTTTCATCCAAACAACCCACCCGATCTCACTCCCACCCACATCCAAAAGTGCACCCCAAACCATCATCTGTGAGACTCAGAAACAAGGGAGAGACTGAGGGAGCTATGGACGGTGGCTGGGAGTGTTTGGACCGCCGTACACGGCGGTGAAAACATGGGAGGAACCGATTTCCCGGTAAGGTCCATTTTTCCCCTTATTTCGATTTTGAAGTTATAGGTTTTTTTGGATGTTTGGGATAGGACTAGGGGGTTGCTAGGATATTTTTAGGACGGTTTGGAGGTTGGTTCACGGCGGGGCAGCCGTGAACGTGGCTGGGAAAAACAGGGACCGTGGGGGGTGATTTTTATGGATCAATTTAGGAGGTTTTGATTGGTTTGGTTAATTGGAATGGATAGAAAACAAGAAAGTAGGATTTTTAGGATTAAATTGGGACAAAACGGACGAGATATGGAGGAGGAAACAGCCTGAATCGGCCACGCCGGTCCAACTGGACCGGTCAACTAGTGAACCGGCCGGTTCGACCAAGGAAGAAGAAGACTGTGCAGGGCGCGTGAAGCCCACACGCAGCCTCTTCTAAGGGCGCGTACGGGTGCGTGACGTATTCTTTGGGGATGTGTTCAACACACGAAATCATCTATTCGATGTAACAAACATTTTGGGACTGGTTTCGTGTAAATCGGACATCGTTTCGATTTAGTTCGGGACGTCGGAAGGTTTAGGTTGGCATTTAAAAATAGTTAGAAATTCCAGAAAATTACGGGACTTTAGTGAGGGGTTATATATGTAGATAGTAACCCTCTAAATTAATTTGGACAGGTTCGGGAATCCCGGAGGCGACGATTGAACAGGAAGACGATTATGACACGCGTATCGAGACGCGGCTTCAGACGGTCTGTGAGTTGACTTGTTTTATGAATTCGATGCATGCATAAATGTTTATAAATTCTTTTAATACGTAGTTTATGTTTCCATGAGTGCAATTGTTTGTGGTAGCTTAGGATCGACATAATTGCACGTTTTTCGAGGTTTTTGGCTTTATGTCGCACCTTTGCGTACTGTGTTTTCAATTACGGTTTAATAAACGGATTTTGGATTTGGAAACATTAACTCGGCCGTGATGTCAGGACCCGACCCTCTTCTGTCAGGTCCCGATTCATCTAGCACGATATTGTCCGCTTTGGGCCTCGCCCTCACGGTTTTGTTTTCGGGAGCTCACGGTGCAACTTCCCAGGGGGTCACCCATCATGGAATTGCACCAGCCTCAACTCGCTTAACTTTGGGGTTCCAATCCCCCCAAACCCACTGAGCTCCCAAAAGGCCTCATGCTAGATAGGTGCGTGCCTACACCTTTAAGGCACACCACCATCCTCTCCCAGACCATTCCCCCCGGCAGGAATATGGGATTGTTCACCGTTCCCTCCAGGACACGGGTCTTACACGTGAGACCGATTTGATTTACAAAGTCTCGAACTTGGAGTCCATTTGATTTGACGAGGAATCGGACCTAGGGTCCATTTGAGCTATACGATCAGACCGAGGGTCCACTTGGTTTACGACTCGGGTTTGAGGCCCAGTTAGTGGTACTATCGGGCTTGATGCCCCATTGATTTATAATATCGGGCCAGAGACCTATTTGGTTGAGATATCGGGCTTAAGGCCCGGTTGGTTGTGAAATCAGACGTGAGGTCCTGTTGGGTTATGGTTTCTGGATTAAGGCCAGTTAGTCGTGGTATCGGGCTTGAGGCCCCGTTGATGGTAACATCGGGCTTGAGTCCTAGTTCGGTTTATGAAATGAGAATTGGACATGTGACCCTGTTGAACTGTGGACTTAGGCTGAGGCCTGTGAAATAGATTTGAATCGGATTCGAGGAATCCCATTGAGATGAATCGGGTATGAGACCAAGTTGAGAAACGATTTGAGAAAGAAAGAGTTTGAAAATGAATTGAACCCTCCATATGTTATATGGTCTCCTCCAGCGTCGACCTGGAGAGTCACGATCCACAGACCAGAATGGGTATCCCCATAGGGATCCCGTTCCAGGATTGGTGGTTACTATATTATGTTGTGATCCCAGACCAGATTCAGGAGAGATATGGGGACTAGATCCAGAGAGAGAGCTCGGACTAGATCCAGAGACTGAGCCTCCCAGATGGAGATTCCTGGGAGAAGACTCGGAGTGAGACCCCGAGTAGTGTGCACACTAGGTTATAGATTCGATATAGTGACTATATCGGGGATGTGTTCCCTCGGGGCTGTGTGCCCCGAGTTGGCATCTCCTCGGAAGTGCCGCGGATGGGTTATACGTATGACGGTACGTATGAGATTTTATGGAAAAGTGATTTCAGGGCGGAGACCCTATGTTTTATGATTAGAAAGTGATTTGGGGCTGCGACCCCGTATACGAGATTTGAGGGCGGAGACCCTATGTTTTGTGTTTCAGAAAGTAATTTGGGGTGGAGACCCCCGTATTTGAAATTGTGAAAGTGATTTGGGGCAGAGACCCCGTTTGTGATATGTTGAGAATGGTTTTGGGTTGAGTTCCCACATGTTGTGATTTGTAAGTTTGTGATTTCGGGTCGAGGGCCCAATTGGATTTATGGGTTATAACGGTTTATGGGGACCAGGCATGAACCCTTGAAAGGTTTTGATATGTTTGAAAAATGAATTTATGAATGTTTGATAAACGGTTTTTGAATGCATGCATATGTATTTATGAAGGGCATAAACGTCTTTATGTGAAAATGTGTTTTTAACTGAAAAGTTTAAATTGTCCACTAAGAGTTTTCATGTTTTAATGCCCTTCAGGTTGAACGCGGATGCGGGCTGTAGCAGAGACGAGACATCACTCCCCTCTACCTACGATCCTGACGCACTCTGACAGCCCCGACGAAGGCTAGAGATGTAATTTCCCTGGTCTGACACTTCGTGTCAGACGGAATCAGGCGGGTCCCACGTTAATCCCAGGGGATTCGGGGCCGGTCCTGACAAGTTGGTATCAGAGTGTGTTTTGCTCGTGGAGTACCCGCAGGTCGAGGATGTGATGTCTCTGAAGTCTTAACAGTCCGTCATCAACCTGGTAGTAAGGGCATTAGTACGAGGATTCGTTAGAACCGAACCTTAGTTAGATGGTGTTTTTCACATGATACGGTAGTTGGAGGTTCGATTGGAATTGAATGCCACGCGTTTCGATGTTTGATCCCGAGTAAGATCAGGATTTGTGTGTTAGATATCGGCTTAGAGCCATGGTGTTACTGGTGGATAGGACTATGCTGACCGGTAGACACAGTACGACGACTTGAGTGTCGTGACCGCTAGACAGTGGTCGTATCAGATAGAGGATGTACAGAGTCATACCAGTGTGGTCAGAGGTCAAGGTCGCCAGGTTTACGATGACCCTGTA
This sequence comes from Prinsepia uniflora, assembly GCA_032719365.1. Lineage (NCBI taxonomy): Eukaryota > Viridiplantae > Streptophyta > Magnoliopsida > Rosales > Rosaceae > Prinsepia > Prinsepia uniflora. The sequence goes on along the minus strand of CM064868.1, from coordinate 46,074,960 downwards.
CGACTACATTTACCATGGTTGGGAATACAAATGTGTAACTCTGGTTGGCGTAGTGATGCCGTGTTTCGGTGTGTCGAATCCCTCCAGGTTGTCGACTGGCAGAGGATGTCGACTAGTAGAGGATTTCCTAGTATGGATGCTGAGTAGCATGATGGAGCATGCTTGTGGCATGCCATGGATGAGCAATGGTAGGTATCAATGAGGGCCAATTCCTTGTGAGGCCAGCGGCTGAGAGACGTAGAGTTACGAGAGCACGAGATCCTCAGACTGTAGTTATTGGCTGGTTTAGTACTAGTATTGGAGTATGACGACTCTTCGGAGTCGAGATCGAGGGATCGGTTAGGATGGTAGGGCCGCAGCGGGCAGTCGGGTTTGTGATAACCCTAGTAGGTGATTGATTGGACAAGTTACCAAAAGTGTGGTACTTGTAAACGGATTCAGAGGTGGACCGATCGTTGGATGTTGCGTGTGGAGTAGTTGGTATCGGCGGTCGACTACCGCATGGTTTGAGAGTCTCGATAGCAAAGTGGCTGTGAAATTCATCTGCAAGAGGTTGTGGCAGACGCTGCTATCGATGGAGGTAGTCAAGTCTTATTGAGTTGGATGGACTCAGTTGCCGTGATGATTGTAACGATGGGATCCGTGAGTCGTGACAATGATACGAGGTGCGTAAGTGATGCATAGTATGAACAGTGATTCTGGATTCGACTCGGTGACGGCTGAGTCCGATCGCAGAATGAGATGTTGACGTTGAGTGTTGGCATACTTGCCACGCTCTAGTGAAGGTGATGATTATAAGTGGGACAGAGAGGATTCCGAGTGGCTCAGTGCGAAGTACGGGAGTACTTGGTATGGAGACTAGTTCCCCCAGTGCTACGAGATTGAGTCGCGAGGGTGTACTCAGAAGTATGGAAGTGGAAAAGTGAGTTACTGATGCGTGGATGGTGTCCGGTTGAGTTGAGGACTTGAGAGTCCATTATGGATTAGTTTTGGTTGACTACGGTTGACCATACCTCCTGAGTGAGGACATGGCACTGGGTTTGCCTATAGAACGTTAGTAAGTTCGGGTGCGGAGTGAGCTTCGTGATTGGATAAGAAACACGATTCCAACGTGATTGGTACTTCGGAATCAAGAGAGGTTATGATCAAGATGATGGCATCAGAGTCCTTTCGAAGATGACATCAAATCACAACATCTTGGATTCGTTCCTAGGTGAGGCGACGAGGATTGTTGTGATAGCTAGGAGTTCAAGAGGGTGTAAGAACCGAACACCTAGGCTGTGGGTCAATTTGATTGACTTGACGAGTAAATGGAGTTTAGCGTCACAGGATGTGACGTGTGAGTGTTTGAGGCGATGGGTTGATGTTCGCTTGGTGACGGACAGTTGGGGTCCAGACTATGATTGATGTGCGGACAGTAATATGTGGTTGGACGTTACCAGAGTGCAGTCTTTGAGTAGGTCGGGTGACACCCCGATGTTGTTGTGGTATAGGTGCATCGGAGTGTTGTGTACGTTCGATGATGGGATTAATCACGATCAATCGATATGTCTATTAGATCGAGTCCTAGATGGACATGAGTGGGCGATCGGATCAGATCCGATGAGTGGCAGTTTGGAGCTTCACGTGAGTCTAGATGACAAGTGGTATCGCTGAGTGATGCGAGATACGATACGAGGATTCGAGAGCAAGTCGAGAGCAGAGTAGCGCAACGAAGCGCAATGGAGCCGAGAGTTTTTGGCTGGTCACGAGCGTGACATATCGTGGTAACGAATTGATAGGTATCCGATGAGTTCGGATAGATATGGATTGTTGGGACTCTGAGAAGAGTCAGTTTTGGAGAATAGGAAATTGAGAGAGTTGACTCGTACGAGCAGTTAGAGTCAGTTTGGGCATGGGTCTGAGGATGACCTACGAGATGTGATTCTTGCCATTGTGATGGCAGGATCTGTAGGATGTTGTTTGATGTGATGTGAGCTGAACAGGATGTCAGCTCAGATGTGATAGCCCTTAGTGGGAATGCGTTTCCAGCTTGACGACTGTCAGATGGAATTGTCAGAGAGTCAGACTGAAAAACCGTTTGGTTGTCAGCTTGGTATTGCTTACCAGTCTAAGTGAGTGACAGGCGAGAACGACGAGTGTCGATGTTCTGTCTCGAGCGAGACATACGAGCTGACGTGTAGTACTCGAAAGTGAGTTGGAGCTTGGGAGGCTCCGATGACGGTACGTACCGAGGACGGGACCGACGAGTACGGTATGTATATTGGACGTGTACTGCTACACGAGTATTCTCGTGTGGGTGCAGCAATCCGATTCGAGGAACATGGATGGATTCCACAGTTTGGTTGTGGAATTAGGTCAATTTGAATTTCGAGGACGAAATTTTTAAGGGGGGAAGGTTGGGACGACACCTCCCGAATTAACGGATTAATTAAGGATTTAATTAATGACGGATTAGCAAGGCTAATCGGAGATTAGACGAGGATTAGAGGACGTTCGAGCGAAATGACGATTTTACCCCTAGAATAGGCAAATTGCTGACTTTTCATTCGGACGATCAAATGGACTTTGGCCGATGACTGTGACGTAGTTCGTGACGTCACGAGTTCATAGACAGGTGGCATGCTGGATTCCGACGTTCGAGGACGAAGTTATGACGTTCGGAAGTTCAAGGGCATTTTGGTAATTTGGGCCAAAATTTGACTTTTGACCCAAAAGGTCCAATGGCCGAGAGCCGAAGACCGTTATGTAGATCGGGACGATACGAATTCATAGACAGGCGGCACGTCAAATTTGGACGTTCGACGGAGAAGTTACGGTTCACGGAAGTTCGAAAGTACTATTGCACGAATTACGAAACGGATTACCTTTGGACTTTAGTGGGACCCAAATTTCCATCCCAAGACCCAATGGATGAGTGACAAGTGTCACCCATCCACTGGCCCTTCCCTTACATACATGCATCGATCATCTTCTGTTTTCCTTTCATCCAAACAACCCACCCAATCTCACTTCCACCCACATCCAAACCTGCCCCCCAAACCATCATCTGTGAGACTCAGAGAGAAAGAGAGAGACTGAGGGAGCTATGGATGGTGGCTGGGAGTGTTTGGACCGTCGTACACGGCGGTGAAAGCATGGGAGGAACCGATTGCCCGGTAAGGTTCATTTTTCCCCTTATTTCGATTTTGAAGTTATAGGTTGTTTTGGATGTTTGGGATACGACTAGGGGGTTGCTAGGATTTTTTTATGACACGACCCATCCCAATCCCCCCGGGATTACCACGGGATGTGACGTGCTCCCGTCTGACACGAAGTGTCAGACAAGGGATAACCCAACGCCACTGCCCCTACGGGCATCTAGAGTGCGCCAGGATCGATGGAGGAGGCATGCAATGTCCCGGTCCCCTGCTGCAGTCGCATCCGCGCTCAACCTGAAGGGCATTAAAAACCAAAAGCTGTGAGTGGACGAAAATAAACAAGTTCGCAAAATACATTTTATAAGACATTTATGCCCCTCAGTAAAAACATATGCATGCATCAAAAACCAATAATCAAATATTTATTTGAAATAACCCTTAGGGCCTTAGCCCTGAAACCGCAAACATAGTTTCAATCCAAAAATCAATCGAAAGGTTATTTCATAAATCCAGTGGCACATGTTTATTATTTTACCATCTCTGGCATCCCAGATGCCTAGCGTCCCAGACGCTTGACGTCCCAGACGTCATATCTCACGGTATTAAGAGACGCGTGCTGCCCGGGGTCTCACCGGGTCCATATCTCTGACATCCCAGATGTCTGATGTCCTAGACGTCTAATCATAGCAATCCTGCTCCTGAGTCACTATACGGTCCGGCCGCTCCGTACAATGACCCCTCGCAGGCAATGCACCGTGACTTCCCCAGTGTCCCAGACACCTGGAGGAGACCAATATATATCCTCGTATCGAGATGGTTTTATGGAACACATTTTATTATTCATTTCCAAAATATCACAAGGGCCCTGCCCCGAATTTCCAAAAAACCGTCATAAGTACAATTAGTTGATTATTAAATCCGAAATCATTTATTCAATTCCATTTTAGGGTCCCTGACCCGAAATCACATATATAAATTAACTGGGCCCCTGGCCCGATTCCTTAAATCAACTGGGCCCCTGGCCCGAATTTACTTTATCAAATCCGTAACTGTTTCATAAAATCATATCCGAACCACAATTATGGAAATCAGTGCAAAGCCAGAAAATCTCGATTTACGCGCAAACCCGTAAATTGCCTCGAAATGCGTGAAATCACATAAATTCACCGATATCCAAATCAAAGCATATAAAAACAATTATAACAATCATGAAACAGTTATGCATGCATAGAATTAATCAAAACCAATGTCCACTCACAGACCATTTAATCGAGCGCCTCGATACGCAAGCCACCGGCCCTCCCGGGCCTCGTTACTAACACCGGGACTCCCGAACCTGTTTATATCACATTAGAGGGTTACTAACCTCCCCAATAACATCCTATTCAAGTCCCGCAATTTTCCCGAATTTTTAATTATTTTTAAACCCGACTTAAAACCTTCGGACATCCCGAAAAGTATCCGAATAGGATCCGACTGACATGAAACCAACGCTAAAATGTTCTTTATAACGTATAGGATAAAATTCGTGTTGACCGTACCTCGAAATTCGTGACCACGCGCCGTCACGCGCCGCCGTGAGTGGCTGCGCGTGAAACCCACGCGCCAGCTACAGTAACGGTGAACAGTCGTCTTCCTCGCCCGTTTCCCTGCAATACGGGTCCTGCAACCCGCGTGACAACCCGTTTAAATAGCTATCAATTCGATCTCGATTTCTTCTGATTTTGATCCTAAAATTATCATTAACCATCCAATTAGAGTTCCATGTCCTCGATTCAACATAACCGTCCCGAAATCAGACCCACGACCCGTGATCACCAAACGGGTCGATCACCCAAACTCTGTGTTTTCTCAATCAAACTCAAATTAACTTCACAGTAAGAATTCTAGGCCTAGAAGGAACTGAAATACGCGATCAATTGAACACGACATTACCTGGAAGTGATCGTCCACAGTCCCTGCACAACTCTGAAACAGGAACCTCAGTTCCAGTCCAACCCGCGTCAGTCTTCCATCGAAGTTGATGGAGTTCGGTTCCAATTCCTCCCAGAAGTCTCAAGCCGTTCCTGGCTTGGTCTAATTCACCTCAGAAATTAAACTGAGTATTTTCCCTCCATTTTCCATTTTTCCTCCAAACTCGATTTCCTCTCAACAGCGCTCTGCCCTCACTTCGAACTCGACCCAGAATGATTTTAACACTCACCAGCCACCTAACTAACCGTTCAAAATGGACGACAACCCGTGGGAGACACCCTCTGTCAGGACCCGTCCCAAATATCGCCTCGATACCCGGGACGAACCCTGCTCCCGTCTGACAATCACACTTACAGTACCAAAAAAAATAACCTTAATACAACTATAAGCATAACTATCAGACGAAGGAGTAAATATACAACAGTCAGTCAGAGCATGGTTCTACAAAATGGGCACAAAAGTCCTACAATGCTAGTCTCGCAACGGAAGAACGTTAGAAGCTCTATGCCTCGATATCTGCCTCAACGTTCACCCCAGCGCTATCACCACGACCTGCAGGGAAAAATTTAAACCAAAAGATGTGAGTGGACTAAAAGAAAATGAAAGTTTGAAACCGTTTATTATCAAATCAAAGCTAAGAAACTAGAACACTTTGTTCCCTCCGTTTTGAAATCACATGCCTAACTCAGTGATTAAAACAATGATAACCCAAGAAACACCATAAGAACAGAAACACTATAACATACCATAAGAAACAGATACGCTGTAAAACATCATAAGAAACAGAAACACTGTAAACTACCAGAAGAAACAGAAACACTATAAAACGGATATAGAAATCTTAGCATCAGCATCAAATCATCATTTCCGATCGAACCTGCTGGACCTATCCGAGTCTTTAAACTCAATCAAGCCTTAAATGAAATCCGAGTCTTTAAACTCCCGAGTCTTTAAACTCAATAGGCCTATCGGGGTAATATCAACATATCCGAGTCTTTAAACTCCCGAGTCTTTAAACTCAATCCGGGCCCGTCCCCCGTCAACTATATCCGGGTCTTTAAACCCAATATCCAGATCCAGCAAATCCAATCTATATCCAGTGTAAAACCAAATCGAAATCCATCGCCAAACTCGAATTCGAAATCCCCGGTTCAAAGCCCTTCCAGCGTTCCGAACCGACATTCCGAACCCAAATCCGGAAATCCATCTCATTTAATCAAAATTACGGTAACGCCCCCAATCTTCCGAACGTCATAACTTTTTCTCCGATTGTCCGAATCGAACCTGCCACCTGTCTACGGACTCGTGACGTCCCAAACTACGTCACGGTCAAGGGTTAACACTCAACCAATCGGTAATTCAAAAAGTCAACTTTTAACCTACTATTCACAAGGGCAAAACCATCATTTTACACAAAACTTTTACAAGATTACATTTTTACCCTTCCCGAAGGTACGGATTGTTACACCCTCAGCCCCCACTGGGAAAAGCTTCCCGTAAACAGCCCAAAACCATATTTAATCCCATCCGTGCTCTGTCCATGCTTCCCACATACTGACCACACAGTCCATTAACAATTAATTAGCACATTAAACCATACCCCACTCCAATTTCAAGCTTAAACAATGCCCCCGTGCACTGGTCGTGTTTCCCCATTCACGGTGCTACAGTAACATTCAAACAGTCCCCGTGAAATTACCATTATGCCCTTGTGCAGAAAATTACCAAAATGCCCCTCACGCATCCAGACCCGTAACTCGGTCATACGGACTCCGATTGATGCGTGCCGCCTGTTTACGGACTTAGGGCATCAAGACCATCCTAACGGTCCTCGGTCCTCGGCCATCGGACCACCCGATCAAAAAAGTCAACATTTCCCCTTATTCGTCCAAATTACGAAAATGCCCTTGGACTTCCGAACGTCATAACTTTCACCACGAACGTCGGAATCAAACGTGCCGCCTGTCTATGAACTCGTGACGTCCCAAACTACGTCACGGTCATTGGTCAAAGTCCATTTGACTGTCCGAACTAAAAGTCAACATTTTGCCCACGACCAGGGGCAAAACGGTCATTTTGCACCGTTCTTCCGAGTTCGCCCAACTAATTACCGATTAACCCTGCTAATCATGATTAGTTCGTAATCTAATCCCGAATTCCGGGACGGGTCGTTACATTTTAGGACGGTTTTGAGGTTGGTTCACGGCGGGGCAGCGGTGAGGGTGGCTGGGAAAAACAGGGACTGTGGGGGTGATTTTTATGGATCGATTTAGGAGGTTTTGATTGGTTTGGTTAATTGGAATGGATAGAAAACAAGAAAGTAGGATTTTTAGGATTAAATTGGGACAAAACGGATGAGATTTGGAGGAGGAAACAGCCTGAACTAGTCACGCCGGTCCAACTGGACCGACCAGCTAGTGAACCAGCCGGTTCGACCAAGGAAGAAGAAGACTGTGCAGGGCGCGTGAAGCCCACGCGCAGCCTCTTCTAGGGGCACGTGCGGGTGCGTGACGTGTCCTTTGGGGATGTGTTCAACACATGAAATCATCTATTCGATGTAACAAACATTTTGGGACTGGTTTCGTGTAAATCGGACATCGTTTCGATATAGTTCGGGACGTCCGAAGGTTTAGGTTCGCATTTAAAAATAGTTAGAAATTCCGGAAATTACGGGACTTTAGTGAGGGGTTATATAAGTAGTTAGTAACCCTCTAAATTAATTTGGACAGGTTCCAGAATCCCGGAGGCGACGATTGACCCGGAAGACGATTATGGCACGCGTATCGAGACGCAGCTTCGGACGGTCAGTGAGTGGACTTGTTTTTTGAATTCGATGCATGCACAAATGTTTATAAATGCTTTTAATACGTAGTTTATGTTGCCATGAGTGCAATTGTTTGTGGTAGCTTAGGATCGACATAATTGCACGTTTTTCTAGGTTTTCGGCTTTATGTCGCACCTTTGCGTACTGTGTTTTCAATGACGGTTTAATAAACGGATTTTGGATTTGGAAACATGAACTCGGGCGTGAGACCAATTTGATTTACGAAGACTCGGGCTTAGAGTCCATTTGATTTGACGAGGAATCGGACCTAGGGTCCATTTGAGCTATACGATCAGACCGAGGGTCCACTTGGTTTACGAATCGGGTTTGAGGCCCAGTTAGTGGTACTATCGGGCTTGATGCCCCATTGATTTATAATATCGGGCCAGAGACCCATTTGGTTGAGATATCGGGCTTAAGGCCCTGTTGGTTGTGTAATCGGACGTGAGGTCTTGTTGGGTTATGTTTCGGGCTTAAGGCCAGTTAGTCGTGGTATCGGGCTTGAGGCCCCGTTGATTGTAACATCGGTCTTGAGTCCCAGTTCGGTTTATGAAATGAGAATCGGGCATGAGACCCTGTTGAATTGTGAATTTAGGCTGAGGCCTGTGAAATTGATTTGAATCGGATTTGAGGAATCCCATTGAGATGAATCGGGTATGATACCTATTTGAGAAACGATTTGAGAAAGAAAGAGTTTGAAAATGAATTGAACCCTCCATATGTTATATGGTCTCCTCCAGCGTCGACCTGGAGAGTCACGATCCACAAACCGAAATGGGTATCCCCATAGGGATCCCGTTCCAGGAGTGGTGGTTACTATATTATGTTGTGGTCCCGGACCAGATTCCAGAGAGATATGGGGACTATATCCAGAGAGAGAGCTCGGACTAGATCCGCAGACTGAGCCTCCCAGATGGAGATTCTTGGGAGAAGACTCGGAGTGAGACCCCGAGTAGTGTGCACACTAGGTTATAGATTCGATATCGTGACTATATCGAGGATGTGTTCCCTAGGGGCTGTGTGCCCCGAGTTGGCATCTTCTCGGAAGTGCCGCGGATGGGTTATACGTATGATGGTACGTATGAGATTTTATGGAAAAGTGATTTCAGGGCGGAGACCCTATGTTTTATGGTTAGAAAGTGATTTGGGGCTACGACCCCGTATACGAGATTTGAGGGCGGAGACCCTGTGTTTTGTGTTTCATAAAGTAATTTGGGGCGGAGGCCCCCGTATTTGAAATTGTGAAAGTGATTTGGGGCAGAGACTCCGTTTGTGATATGTTGAGAATGGTTTTGGGCCGAGTTCCCACATGTTATGATTTGTAAGTTTGTGGTTTCGGGTCGAGGACCCATTTGGATTTATGGGTCATGACGGTTTATGGGGACCGGGCATGAACCCTTGAAAGGTTTTGATATGTTTGACAAATGAATTTATGAATGTTTGATAAACGGTTTTTGAATGCATGCATATGTATTTATGAAGGGCATAAACGTCTTTATGTGAAAATGTGTTTTTAAATGAAAAGTTTAAATTGTCCACTCACAGTTTTCGTGTTTTAATGCCCTTCAGGTTGAACGCAGATGCGGGCTGTAGCAGAGAAGAGACATCACTCGCTTCCTCCTACGATCCTGACGCATTCTGACAGCCCCAACGAGGGCTAGAGATGAAATTCCCCTGGTCTGACACTTCGTGTCAGACGGGATCAGGCGGGTCCCACGTTAATCCCAGGGGATTCGGGGCCGGTCCTGACACCTAAGCCCAAAAAAGTTATACATTGTGCATCGCATAGCGTACATAGAAAGCATTTTCCATGAGAATCATTCGAAAATGATAAGAAAACCATAAATACACCAAAACCATCTTATTTCATAGTTCAAACCTTGTTCAACCCAAATCTATAATTCAAACCAAAACCTGGAAACAAAATATTCGTAACATCGAAAAAATTGAAAAATGTGTTGACCCTACCCTCAAATCTACTGGCACGCGCCTCAACGTGGAAGGACCCGTTCTAAATTTTTTGATTAACAAGAATCAATTACGGATTAATTAAGGATTATGTTAGGATTAACAAGGATTAATCGGGGATTATTAGACGATCAGAGTAAAATTACAATTTGGTCCCTGAAAAGCGTAAAAAGTTAGCTTTTGACTTAGGAAGTCCAATGTACATGGACCGAGGACCATTACATAGATCAAGATGATACGAGTATGTAGGTAAGACACGAGTCAAAATTGAACATCATACGAGAAAGGTACGAGTCACGGAAGGTTCGATTGCATTTACAGTTGGACAGTTTTCAAACGGGTTGTCTTTAGTGGGCCTCAAAACATCAATTTTGGGACCATAGGACTAGTGACACTTGTCGCTCACCCTAGGGCCCATTTTATTTTATTCATGCAACCATCATCATCACCATTTTCATCTTTTTCATCCCAAAACCCGAACACCCACCCTAAACCCAAACCATCATCTTCATTGTTGGCTGTTGGAGATAGAATGAGAGTGAGAGAGGCTGAGAGATGGACCAGGATGGTGGCAGGGATGGCAGAGCCGCTGTGGACGGCGGAGGAAACCAGCGAATCAAGGTAACCTACGGGCCTTTGGATTTGGGTTTTAGATTTTGATGTTTTGGATCGATTCTAAGGACATGGTTATGTTCTTAGAGATCATATGAGCCTGTACGTGCAAAAAGGAAAGGTTTTGGACGATGGGAGTGGCCGAAAGAAGCATTCAAAGTTTGGCCGAACCTTTGGGAGGCCATATCTTGAAAACCAGGTACTTTCTCCCAATTCTACGTTCAGATTTCAATTCCTTGTCTCGACTAGATAGATTTCCATATATAGACGACGACAGAACTAGACGACGGTGCCAGCTGTTGTCTCTGGCGAGCACGATAACATCATCAGTGACATCAGTCTTAACTTTGATGACCTCAGCATTGACATCGATAGTTGAAATTGATGACGTTGGCGTTGACTTTGACCGTTGATTTTGATGATGTCAGCATTGACTTTGTCTTTTGATAGTTGATGTTAGCATTGACTGTTGACTTTTCGTTAGCCAAACTTTCTCTTTTGAAGAAAATGCAATATTGCACGTAGTTTGAGATTTTTGTTTTATATGATACTTAGGCTTAGGCCGAGTATTCTACGTGCATGCGTTTATATGATTTTGATGGTTTCACGGAGAGGTGTCAAACTGAGGATTTGACTATCGATTTTGATGGATTTCGCGGAGATGCATGAAATCGATATTCGGGCTTCAGTCCGAGTTGGATATGGATATTGACTTGGATTATAATCAAAGGGGATTTGGAAAAATGATTTGAATAATGAAATGGTTATTGGATTAAGAAATGTGTTCGGGCTTGTGTCCTAGTTAATTTGCGGTTTGACTTTGAGTACAGTGAAACGTGAAATGTATCGGGATGTGACCCAATTATGAGATTTATGAAATGATATATCGGGCATGCGACCCATTTTTGGATTTGATAGGATTCGAGAAATCCTAGATTTATGAAGTGTTTCTAGACACTGACTTTATGATGGTTTTGTGGAAACTGAATTGATGAAATTATATTCGGGGCATAGACCCTATTCAGATGTTTGAGATGATGTGAAATATTTTCCAGACGACTATCCTCTATGATGTGATTGTATCCTCCACACGTCGTAGATCCTGGAGAGGCCACGAGGACACTGCCTACAGGAGTGTCAGAGATGGACATTTTGTAGATGTCTACCATCATGTGTGATGTGTGATCCTGTAAAAGCCATTGTTCAGACACCGACCATCCGTGTGATGTGTGATCCTAAGTTAGAACACCTAGATGTCGAGCTGGGGGCTCCAGAGCTGGGGGCTCTAGAGCTAAGTGTATATTCGGATGTGTAATCCTAAGTCGCACGCGTAGCGCTGAGATCGTGACCAGTGATGATGAGATTTGGATATGACATAAAAAGGATTGGTTATTGATGTTTTCATACGACTCCTAACGTGGGTCTATGTTTCAGGCAAAGGCCCTATTGAGAAAACTATTGATATGTTTTCTGAGATTGTTTTGGGGTTGAGACCCTATGTGATTTGATTTGGGCTGAGACCCTATGTGATTTGGTTTTGGGGTTGAGACCCTATCGAGGAAATGTCTTTGATTGAGAAGCATTTTTCACTATGATTTGATTTGAAAAGCAATATGTCTTGCTTTTGAGAAAGTGTTTCGAACACTTGTTTTCTGATGAATGCATGTTTTTAAGTGATGGCTATAAATGTCTTATTGATAAATTATTTTAAAGTTGTTATTTTTGTCCACTCACAGATTTTATGAGTTTTGATAACCTTCAGGTTGATCGCGAATGCGGGGTGTAGGAGAGACCAAGGCATCACATGCCGCTACTCACTCCACAGATTTATGTGCACTCTAGATAACCCCGAACGGGTTAGAGTTTTGTCCCTGGTTTGACACATGGTGTTATTGATGAATACTTGAAAAATAACTTATTTCTAAAAGTCCACTTGAGCCCAGTCCAAGTGGGCTTAGTAGGCCCGACCCGAAAAACCTGATAAAAATCCAGCTCGATAAATAGTTTGGGCTCTTGTATATGCAAGTAAGCCAGCCCAGCTCGTAACTTTAAAAACTATTTAATAAGCCCAACCCGACCCATCCCAAGCCCAACAAATTTAGGCCGGGCTTGTTCGGTCCGACCCAATGCCAATGGCTAGGTTAGATGGCCATTAATATTAACCAATAGAACAAAATAGTGTAGATTATTATAGGGAGAATATTTGGGTCACACATTTGTTCCATATGCAAGCCAGAAGATAGAATTAAAACAAACTATTTAACTAATGAATTTTTTAATGTCTAACTAATAAGAATTTGAAACTTATTAATACTACTTTATAGTTAGTGTAAGGACCCGTCCCGAATCAACAGATTAATCAAGCATTAATGACAGATTATCGAGAAGTAATTAAGGACTAATCGAGATTAGTTAAGGATTATCGAACGATTTAGGATAAAATGATGAGTTTACCCCTAAAAAGGGCAAAAGGTGTACTTTTACCTAGGAGGTCAATGTCACGTCAATCGAGATCCATTACCTAGATCCGAAGATTAGAGTCCGTAGACAGACGACACGTTGAAATTGGACATCGTACAGGAAAGTTACTGGTTACGGAAGGTACAAAGAACTATTCACGATTGTACGACTTTTAAAATGGTTTGTTTTTAGTGGAACCCAAATATATGATTTGGGACCATAGGATGAGTGACACTTTTCACCTACCCTATGGCCCATTTCCATACATACATTCACCATCACCATCATCTTCATTTCATTCATCTTCATCATTTTCCTTCTCAAACCTGTACCCACCACCCCAAACCATTCCATCTTCATCCTTTGGACCAGGGAGACACAGATAGAGATCGTTTCGGATAGGTGTCAGCCAATTATGATGACTGAGATTGGATTCACTTAGGCTGGAGGAGTATCATTCAGGAAAAGATGAATAGATGATGCCTCAAGTAGGATGTTTGCAGGCTCGTTATTGCTCCAGATGGAGAGATTGTACTGATGGTAGATGACCATGGGGTGTTACTGGACAATGTTCCAGTGGAGATCGGTTAGTGAAATAGTTGGCTTCCTCTGGGTTGGTTGAGTGACTGGGAGAACTTTGAGAAGATTTGAGTTGGTATCTGATTTAATCAGGTCTGGGATTGGACGGACGTGATCTAGTGTTGGTGCTAATCGGATAGATGAGCCAAATGATGACGGGTGATCCGATAGAAGCATCATATCTGAGCTATGTATGGAATGTGGATATTGGCACGTGGTTGGACGTTGCTTGAGTGCAGTACTTGAGCAGGCGTGAGTAGTGCCTTTATGGTTGTGGTGTGGATGTACTTGTGTAACGACCTGTCCCGAATTCCAGGATTAGATTAGTGACTAATCAGGATTAGTGAGGTTAATCAGTAATTAGTTGGGCGAAATCGAACAAACTATGCAAAATGACCATTTTGCCCCTAGTCGTGGGCAAAACGTTGACTTTTCGTTCAGACGGTCAAATGGACTTTGGCCAATGACTGTGACGTAGTTCGGGATGACACGAGTTCATAGACAGGTGACACGTTCGATTCCGACATTTGAGGAAAAAGTTATGACGTTCGAAAATTAAGGGGCATTTTGGTAATTTGGTCAAAAGGAGGCAAGTAGTTGACTTTCGACATGGAGATCCGATGGCCGAGGGCCGAGGACTATTACGTAGATCGGGACGATAAGAATCCGTAGTCAGGCGGCACGCTAAAATTGGACTTCGAACGGGAAAGTTATGGGTTACGGAAGTTTTATTTCACTATGCGCGTATTACGAGGCAAAGACACTTGGTATGATCTGATTGGTTGACTTTTAAGTGGGACCCATGGATGAGTGACAAGTGTCACTCATCCCATTAGTGATTAACCCCCAAATTGTGGATCTCACATTGATTGGTGAGATTAGATTAAAATAATATTAATTATATTATTTTATAATCCACTCATCCTTCATCTCTCATCATCCAACCGTCCATCTCTTCTTTACTTTCCATCAACACCATCCAATTCCTCTTATCTGATCAATCTCACCATATCTTCTTCATCAAACTTCAACTCTTCTCTGTTTTCTCACAAATCCGAAACCTCCATTTTCATTATCTCTAAAGCAAACACACAACACCCATCACACCATCACCTTGCATCAATACGCTCATGTGAGGAAGCTTGAGGGACTGGGAATGAAGGCTCACGACGGCGTGGAGGAGGCAAACTCGACAAAGGTACTCGGTTTGCTCATTTTTCATTTTAAATTCGATTTGTGATGTTAGGCTTGGTTTTTGGTGATTGTAATAAGTTTATTAGGTTGCTTAGGAGGTATAGAGATGGTTTTTGATGGGGTTTGGTGGCTGTGAAGCCTGGGAACAAAAATGGAAACATTGGACCGAAAAGGGGAAATCGGTTCAATGGATTTGTGTAGGTTTTCGGCGTTTTTGATTATATATTTAGATTCATAGGATCAAAATAGGAAGATTGGTGGAAAGAAGGAAGAAAAAGGACGAAAAATGAAGTAGGTAGGGACCTGGACCGGTCACGCCGATCCAGCTAGACCGGACTGCACAGAAACCGCCCGGTTCGAACCCGCCAGAGGTTGAAGATGCGTGAACAGTGTCCTGGCGCGTGAGGCACACGCGCAGGAGCTTCTTGGGGCACGTGAGTGCATGTGAACAGTATTTTGGGGATGTCTTCAACATGTGAAATCATCTATTCGATGTAATGAACATTTTGGGACTGGTTTCATGTCGATCAGACATCGTTTCGATAAGTTTTGGGGTGTCCGATGGTTTAGGATGAAGATGAAAAATAGTTAAAAATTCCAAAACATTATGGGGCTTTAGTGAGGGGTTATTTAGGTAGTTAGTAACCCTCTATTACAATTTGGACTGGTTTGGGAGTCCCGGTGATGGTGATTGGCTCGGGAGAGCCGTATGGCACGCGTATCGAGGCAGCAGCTCGGACGGTCTGTGAGTGGATCTTATTTTCTAAATTGGTACATGCATAAATTTTTACTATATGTTTTAGCTCTTGTTTGGTGATGCCATGAGTGCATTTGTGTGTGGTTACGTATTGGCACGTATTTCGAGGTTTCGGCCTTATACGGTGCCTATACGTGTTTGTACTTTCTATGTTGGTTTAAATGAAATGGTTTTGGATTTCAAAAGGATGAACTCGGGAATGAGGCCCATTCGGTTTTGTCTCGGGCATGTTGCGCAATTTATGACCTACGGGCTGAATTGTGGTCACGGCGAGTGCTATGTGCACGGCGACCGACGATACGACGCTCGCCTCCGGACTAGGATATGTTCCTTCCGGAAGGGTCACGATGCACGATCTGTTGTCGGGCAGCCGATGGAGGCTCGACTTCAGAGTGCTGACGGTTTATGATATCGATCGGTGATGAGTGCTCCATAATCTAGCTGTTGTCACGTCGTTTTATTCGTTCATGGTGACATACCAAGATTGAGGGCGGTCCTGGATGGATGGTTGCACGCATCACTATGATCGGGGTCGTGATTGACCCTGAGATATCAGGCATGATGCACAGTTGAGTCATGTGTTCGGGCACGAGAACCAGTTACTTTACGTTTATGGTTTCGGGTCGGGGACCCTAAATGGATTTCCAGGTTCATGACGGTTTATGGGAACCGGCATGAACCTTTGAAAGGTTTTTATGGTTCATGACGGTTTATGGGGACCGGGCATGAATCCTTTGAAAGGTTTTAAGGATGTTTTCTGTATATATATATATATATATTCATATACCTTCCTTTACTTAGATTGTCTCCTCCGGGAAGGGTCATTGGCCTGGATGGACCCCGGAGTAGTCACGGAGCACTAACTGAGCGGAGTCGCCCCGTTGGGTACCTTACTCTAAGGAGGGCTTAGATTATAACCTCAAGGAGGGTCATTGATCTACGGACACTGACCTGGGTGACCCTGAGAGACTTGGGCTTGAGACCCCAAGTAGCACGCGCGTAGCTTTGGAAACCTTGACAGGATTGGTTGTGTGATTTATATGTATATATGTTATATTATATGTGATGTGTACAGGTTTTGGGCTGAGTTCCGTATGGATTTGGGTACTGGCCCGTATGGTTGGCTCTTTATGGTTCTTTCGGTTATGGTTTTGGGCTTAGTTCTCATATATGGTGCTTTTGGATAAATGGTTTTCGAATGCATGCATGCTTTTTAGTGAAGGGTACAAATGTTCTTATGAAATGCTTTTACAAACTCTTTGTTTTGTCCACTCGCAGCTTTTAATGTTTTGACTACCTTTCAGGTTGACAACAGATGCGGACTGTAGCAGAGACCGAGATATCACATACCTCCTCTGAAGCTTGGCGTACACTGAAAGCCCGAGAGGGCTAAGGTTGGAATTTCCCTTGTCCGACACTTTGTGTCAGACGGGATCAGAGTCGTCCCACGTTAATCTCGGGGGATTGGGACGGGTCCTGAATAGTGGTATCAAAGCTCGGTTAGCTCATATGATACTCAGGATGCTCTGATACTGACAAGTGGTATCAGAGCATAGGGTTGCTCATGTTACTTAGAATTCCTGAGCGCGTTTTGTGCCATACTCGGTGCGCAGGTCGAGGATGTGATGTCTCAATGGGCTACAGTTCGTTATCAACCTGATAGTTATAATGCCGGTACGATAGTTAGTAGGATTGAATCATGGAACGTCTTAGTTCGGCATTTGATGTCAGGGTTGCCATAGTTCTGTCAAGGTTGGCAATGTGGGACCCTACGAAGGGATGAACGTAATAGCGCTTTAGTGTTTTGATCGTGAGACGGTTAGTTGGGATTGTCTTTCACGATGTTGTAGGATCTGTTTTGACGACTGGTTAGGAATTGTGACCATTAGATGGTCAGATTTTGTTGAGTTGGATGGATATGCTGCTAGGAGCAGCCCGGTTCGAGGAAACCTAGTTGGATTGACAGTAGGATTGGATCGACGTCCTTACGATGTCGAGGCCCGTGGTTGGTCAAATCGTGGATTATACTTCCTTCTGTAGTTGGGTTTGGTGAAACCCTAGGTAGTGACCGTGGAACCCTAAGGTAGGGTGTATGGTTCGGAAAGGTGAGTTGGCGAGTGGTTTGACTTTTACAAATTTTTGGAGTCGAGACCGTCGGTCTAGTCATGTCAGCTTTAGTGAGGGGACTGCAATTCGCAATCGAGGTTGTAGTAACCGGTTAGACCTAGTTGGTTATCTCGCTACTTTGGCTGTGATGGATAGTTGGTGCAGCTAAGGTCATGGACGACTTGGTAGACGATGTAGGTTGAGTCGAGTTACGACTGGTTAGAGTTTGGTTGGACAAGTTACTAGGTTTGGTACTTGTCAATGGAATCCCGGAGTGGGGATACGGAGCAGTTAGTACGGGCGGTTGGTTTCGTTGGATGCGGAGTCTTGATAGCAAGGTCTAGTGGTTGAATCTGTATGAGTCGTGGCAGGCACTACTATCGATAGTGGTTGTAGTTACGGTTGTTGGAAATCGAGGAAGTTCAGGGAACGTTTCCTTTTTTCGTGCAAGTTGTCAGGGTGATTGTACCCAGAGTTGTTGGGCACGAGGGTGGCAGAGTTTCTCCCTTTTTGAGCAGAGGTATGAGGTCATCGCTCGGTATGAGCAGAGATCCAGCGTTGTCAGTTTTGCACACAGTGTGCTGATACTGATACTAGTGTAGATGCTGGTGTGCTGATACTAGTGCTGGTGTTAGTAATGGGCTGGTGCTAGTGCTAGTGATTGTGATGACGATGAGTCACGAGCTGGGATGTGACTCCATCGAGATGGCATGTGTCCGTAACCAGTCTAAAAGGGATACGTGTTTGATGTCTGAGGGTGTTTGTTCTAAAAGGGTTGGAACTTCGGAATCGAGAGACGTTGTGATTGAGGTGACGAGAGGAGTACGAGTTTTTCGCATTGGTAATGGGTATTTTGAAGTCATTAGGGTGACTTCTCAGGTTCTACCATGGTAGATGATGGTTGTGTAACCAGTACATTGGTCGTGTATTGGTTGGTGGACCCGGGATTTGTTTTGGGTCATCAAGAGGAGTTGAGTATATCGAAGTTAGGTGACTGAGATTTCTCATTTTCTTCTTGGTGGAAGACGATGTTGGGTTACATAGTGTGGTGAGTGCAACGAGTTTGGTTGCATTCACGTAGGATGAGTTTTGCTATCATCGTCTTGGATCATCTTTGATATTCCTAGGTGGAATTCCAAGGATCGATACGAGGTAATTGGAGAGGACCCACAATCTCGACATGTCTTGTCGTTGACTGATCTGTTTAGATGTGGGAATTGATTGAGGAGTGATGTGACTGACGAAGATTCAGGAGGGTGTAAGACCCTATGACCTAAAATCTGGTAGTTAGCCGGGAGAACTAGTGTGGATCCACCTAGGATCACGATATCGATCGGGGATTTGATGTTGAGAACTTTGGGCGTCGTGACGATCGAGGATCGTGACGTTTATTGTCGGGTGACGTAGTGATGGATCTGGATCGTGATCTTGATGGTCTAGATAAGTGAAGAGTTTATCACTCTTACTTGGATGTTTGAATTGAGGATGTTGGGATTGAACTTCTTTTCCAGGTAAATCCCGTATGGTATATTACTCGGGCGAGTAAGTGTACGACAAGGTCAGATTTTTTCAGCCTTAGAGATGTGCGGATATTGTGAATGGCTTCCCTATGAAGCCAATCAAATGTAAAGTGTAATAGATTGAGCAGGTAACCGATAGGTTCAGAATTAGTGCATCTCAGTAGACGTGGGTGAAATTTGATGCCAACTGGCATGAGTGGATACGCCTGGGTGGGCGTGATTAGGATTGGTACGTATGGGATTACGTGATTAGGAGTAGACGTTGTGATACTGGTCAGGTGACCATGGGATTCGAAATGGACGATGGGTTGGAGTATTGATTTTGTCTAGTACTGTATTGGACAGATGGACTCCATAATTGAAATGTGATTGGCTACGACCTAGGTTGTCGTTGTTGTTGTTGTTGTTGTCATCGTCGTTGTTGTTGTAGGACTGGTTGATGGATGGATGTACGTAGCTTGTACGTGGTTCGAGGTACGATACCGAGCAAACTTGTGGTGCCTAGTGACGGTATATAGGATATACCATGAGTACGCTGATGGACGTACTGGTAGTCGGCTTAGTTTCAGTACCGTTGGATTAGTCGAGGATGTGAACTAGACATTGGATACTGTGCATTGGGTCATAGTATTTCTAGTGGGTCCAGTTACACACAGATCGAGTGTTTGTTGGTTTACGTATACTCAGGTTGAGTGAGTTGTGGTTAGTATAACCACAAGTAGGTATAGTGTCAGTTTTCGACTGGCGACTGTCAAGTGGTGACAGTTTGTTGGATGTTTTAACGTGGATCAATGAGTGAGTTTTAGTGACTCCCAGTGGGAGTAGATATCAGGATAGTTTGGTGTTTGAGCAAGGAACCGTCTAGTTGTTTGTGTCAGCGAATAGGTAGATTTGACAAGTGGTGTCAATTCGAAACGTGCAATTGCTGTCACTCGACGTGGTCGAGTGTAGTCGATGCGACGTGAATATTAGTGGAACGTATGGTTGTAGACGAGTATCGTTCTAGTTAGTTGGTGTACGAGTGTACACTTGAGGTGAGATCGATTTTATTTCCACGAGGTGGATGTGGAATCAGGATAGATGGAATTTCGAGTGCGAAATTAATTAAGGAGGGAAGGTTGTAATGACCCGTCCCGAATTTCGTGATTAAATTAGGGACTAATTAGGATTAGTAAGGTTAATCGGTGATTAGTTAGGCGGAATCGGACGAACGATGCAAAATGACCGTTTTTACCCTAGTCGTGGGCAAAATGTTGACTTTTAGTTCAGGCGGTCAAATGGACTTTAGCCAATAACTGTGACGTAGTTTGGGACGTTACGAGTTCATAGACAAGTGACACGTTCGATTCCGACGTTCGAGGAAAAAGTTATGGCGTTTGGAAGTTAAGGGGCATTTTGGTAATTTGGTTAATAGGAGGCAAGTAGTTGACTTTTGACTGGAAGGACCGATGGCCGAGGGTCGAGGACCGTTATGTAGATCGGGACGATACGAATCCGTAGATAGCAGCACGCTGAAATCAGACTTCGAACGAGAAAGTTATGGGTCACGGAAGTTCGATTTTACTATACGCGTATTACGAGGCGAAGACACTTGGTATGATTTGATTGGTTGACTTTTAAGTGGGACCCATGGATGAGTGACAAGTGTCACTCATCCCATTGGTCATTAAACCCCAAATTGTGGATCTCACATTGATTGGTGAGATTAGATTAAAATAATATTAATTATATTATTTTATAATCCACTTATCCTTCATCTCTCATCATCTAACCATCCATCTCTTCTTTACTTTCCATCTCCACCATCCAATTGGTGCATGCATAAATGTTTATTATATGTTTTAATGCTTGTTTGGTGATGCCGTGAGTGCATTTGTGTGTGGTTACGTATTGGCACGTATTTCGAGGTTACGGTCTTATACGTATTACCATGAGTTCATCCCTTTCTATGTTGGTTTAAATGAAATGGTTTTGGATTTCAAAAGGAAAAACTCGGGCCTGAGGCCCATTTTGTTTTGTCTCGGCCATGTGGCTCTATTTATGACCTATGAGTCTGAATCGTAGTTGCGGCAAGTTCTATGTGTAAGGCTACCGACGATACGACGCTTGCCTCCGGACTAGGATATGTTCCTTCCGGAGAGGTCACGATGCACGATCTATTATCGGGCAGCCGATGGAGGCTCGACTTCGGATTGCTGACGGTTTAGGATATCGATCGGTGATGAGTGCTCCATAATCTAGCGGTGGTTGCATCGGTTGATTCGTTCACGGCGACATACCAGGATTGAGGGCGGTCCTGGGTGAATGGTTGCACGCATCACTACGATCGGAGTCGTGAATGACCCTGAGATACCGGGCACGATGCCCAGTTGAGTCATGTGTTCTGGCACGAGACCCAGTTACTTTACGTTTATGTTTTCGGGTTGGGGACCCTAAATGGATTTCCAAGTTCATGACGGTTTATGGGAACCGGCATGAACCCCTGAAAGGTTTTTATGGTTCATGACGGTTTATGGGGACTAGGCATCAACCCTTTGAAAGGTTTTAAGGTTGTTATATGTATATATATATATATTCATATACCTTCCTTACTTGGATTGTCTCCTCCGGGGAGGGTCATTGGCCTGGATGGACCCTGGAGTAGTCACGGGGCACTAACTCAGGAGGGCTTAGATTATAACCTCAGGGAGGGTCATTGGTCTACCGACACTAACCTGGGTGACCCTGAGAGACTTGGGCTTGAGACCCCGGGTAGCACGTGTCTAGCTTTGGAAATCGTGACAGGATTGGTTGTGTAACACCCCGGAAATTTGAGGATTTTAATATTGTAATTTAATGTGTGAATTGACGCTTTTACCCTTGTGATTGGTATGGCCAAATTGTTGACTTTTTGATTGATGAATTAAATGGACTTTGACCTATGACCGTGACGTAGTTCGGGACGTCACGAGTTCATAGACAGGTGGCACGTCCAATTCGAACGATCAGGGAAAAAGTTATGGCTATCGGAAGTTCAGGGGCATTACCGTAATTTGGGCATTGGGGGCGAAATTGTTGACTTTTCGTTTGACAACTAATTTTCACGCGACTCAAGGACCGTTAGGTAGGTCTCGACGTCCTGAGTCCGTAGACAGGCGGCACGCCGACATCGGACTTCGTACGGGGAAGTTATGGTCAGAAACGTGAAATCGGGAGGTTCGTGTCTCGGTTTTTGTGTCGAATATTTTATTCTGAAATTCTGATTGGAGGACACCTAGGGAGTGACAAGTGTCACTCACCCATTGGCTGGATTGGATCAAGCTCCACTAAGCATTTATTTAGGATTTAAATCACCTTTTAATCACAGCCCTTGATCTGATATACCCCTGATCTAATCTCAGCCCTTGATCTCATTTCTGAGATCTAATCTGGGCCGTCCATCCATTTCCCTCCATTTCTATATATTTTCTCACCTGACACCCTCACTCACTGTCCATTGATCCAACACTGGCGCACTACACCTTGTCTCTGTGTCTGTGTGTTGCTGGACTCTCGGGGAGGGGCTGAGGCACGGCGGTGAGCGGCGGTGGACGGCGGCGAGGTAGGAAAATCTCGAAAACCCGAAACGGTTTCAAAAACTAAGATTTGGTAACTTGAATTCCAACGTTTAGTTTTGTTTTCTATTAACCCTAATCGATTCTAGGGACTAATAGGAACCTATTAAGCTCGAGTTCGTGACCGGAGGTGATCTGAACGGTGGTTAAACGGCGACGGGAGAACCTGGACTGTGCATCGAGGTAAGTCTTTGAATCAGTCCTTGTTTATCGATTTTGATTCCATAGAACTATTTCTGGGATTGTGGCGAGTATGTAAGAACAAACCAGAGTGAAAATGATTGAGAATTGGGGAAATGGTGACCGGGTCATGATCGCGGGTTTGATCGACCCGAGTTGCAGAGATACGGGTCAACCCGTCTGAGGACAGAGGTGATGACGTGGCACCTTGTCAGATCTGTCAGGTGACGTGGACTAACCATGAGCCGACACGTGTCACATGTTAGTGCATAGTCAGCACTGACATGTCAGTGACGTGGCCCAGTTAGGGACTGCCATGTGTCACTAACATGTTAGTGACGTGGACCAGTGCCGTACTGACACGTGGCACATGTCAGATCTGAGACGTGGCCTGACAGATCAGTGAGGTGGACCAATCAGATGTTGACACGTGGCACCCATCAGAGTCTGACATGTCAGTCCTGACAGCTGTCAGATGACGTCAGCATGACGTCATGCTGACGTCAGCAATGACGTCAGCGATGACTTCAGTAGGGACTGTTCCTGCGTTGACCGACGCGTTGACCGGCATGTGGGGGCGTGTGTGAATAGTACTTTTTGTGGGACCACCACCACTCTTTAGGTTTCGACGTTCCGGATCCAATGGCGGTGGTTTCGGGTTGATCGGAGATCATTAAATTGGTTAAAATGAGGTTTATTGCCTTGGGAAGCGCGTTCGGACGGCTTTTCCCGGCCGGTTTCAGCCTAGGATTTCATGGTTGAATGTTAGGGGTTTAAATTAACCTTTACGAATACTTTGGACTTGACAGGGATTGTACATTTTTACCAGGACGAGGGTATACGTTCGGTTCCTAGCAGTATTGTACTATGAGTGGGTCCGATTTCATTAAACCCTTGCATGCTTAAATGTTTTCTGATTTACTTATATGTTCACATGCTGAAACCAATAAATGGTTTTGATGATATTGAAATTTCGGTTATGGCACGTTTCACGGTATTTGGGCATGAGACCCGTTTGATGAAACGTAACGATCGGTTCGGATTTTACCTATGTATACATATATGTTTTGCATGTGGATATCAATAAAATGTATTTGGTACCCCGGAGTGGTCACGGACGTCTAGAACGTCCAGCGTCTATGACGCTAAGCATCGGGGATGTTGTAACCGAATAGGGTTCGGGGATTGAAATCGGAAATTGAGACCCAAGTGGCACGCGTAGCCTTGTGATTGTGACCTTATTGGACGTCAGGGACGTTAGACATCTGGGATGTCGGGATTGGAGGGTATAGTGCAGTGGCTAAAATTATGTTTATGGTTTTATTATATGCCTTATGGTTTAAATTATATGATTGATGGTTTTAAATTCGGTTGCATGCATGTTCGGTCCACTCACCCTTAATGTTTGGTAACCCCTCCAGGTCGTGCTAATGAGGTAGAGGAGGAACCTGAGGCTGAGGCATAGATCCACTTCTGCGTACCTGAACCCCTGTTGGGTGGTGTACCCGCAGGTTTATGTTAGAGTCGTGCTCGCAACTTGTCGTTTGGATTTCATCCCTTGTTTGACATCTGTTTATTTCGGATTTGATGTAAAAATTTAATTTGGGTTTTTATGCATTTGAACGTTTAAGGTTAGAACTGGAACATCATTTTGGGTGTCAGACGGGAGCAGGGCACATCCCCATGTGGTCCCAGAGAGGATTGGGGCGGGTCCTGTCAGCTTGGTATCAGAGCACTGGGTTGTGGTCAACATGCTAGACTAGCGATTAGTACTAGTTCCTTTTCGACTTTTAAGGATAATGTTAACTGATCTATGCCTCTTGACAGTTGGTTATGCCTCCTAGGAGAATTCCTCATACACGAACTGACGAGGATCTGGAAAGGGAAATGGAATGCGCAAGCGTTGAGCGGGCTCAACGTCTGGGAGCCACACCTTTCAACGGGGGATCAAACCCCTAAGATACTCAGGATTGGATCACCAAATGGGAAAGGATCTTCACGGTGATGCACTGCCCTCCGGGCAAACGGGTAACTTTGGCGGCCTTCTTGCTGGTAGGAGGAGCCTACCAGTGGTGGCACGGCCTTGAAATGTCTGGGTGGTCTGTCCATACCACTACTTGGGAAGCTTTCCGTTCCAGATTTCAGGACTAGTACTACCCGCGATCATTTCGCGCGGCACGGGAGGCTGAGTTCCTGGGGCTGGAGCAAGGAGATATATCCGTTGCGGACTACGAGCAGACTTTCGGAAAACTGTAACGACTCGTCCCAAATTCCTAGATTAGATTAGTGACTAATCACGATTAGTGAGGCTAATCGGTGATTAGTTAGGCTAATCGACCCGTAGATAGGCGGCACGTCAAATTCGGACGTTCGACGGCGAAGTTACGGTTCACGGAAGTTCCAAGTTACTATTCGTGACGACACGTTTTACGAGGACCGTTTGTCTTTAGTGGGCCCAGTTAATTTTCAGCAACCAATGGATGAGTGACAAGTGTCACCCATCCACTGGCTACCATTTTCCCATTCATGCATCCAACCTTCCCGTGCATTTTCATTTCTTCATCCAAACCCAAACCCATTACCCGATCTCACCCAAACCATCCACCCAAACTCAGCCAAGCCAACCCCATTTCGACCAGGACTGAGACCAGAGAGTGAGGGAGGATGCAGGACGTGGTGGCCGGCCCAGGAAGTCGCCGCCGTGGGCGGTGGAGCCGCGAACCGTGCGGGTGCACGGTAAGCCCGATTCTTCCCATTTTTCAATATATGTATTATGGGTTGTTTTGGTTGCTTTCAATGAATTAAAAAGGTTGTTAGGAAGCTATTAGGATAGTTTTGAGGGAGATTGGACGATGAGAGACCTCTGGGGAGGAGTTTGGAGAATCGAACCGTGAGGTTCAAATTGGACCGGTCGGATTTCGAAGGTTTTAGGAGTTTTGGTTAATTGGGTTAGATAGGAAATGAAGAAATAGGAATTTAGGAATTGGAATGGAAGCAAACGGACCAAAAATGAGGGAGAAGGAGACCTGGACCGGTTACGCCGGTCCAAGTTGCAGGAAAAACCGGATCGGACCGGTTCGGACCCGTCTGACCGAAGTAGGAGGCGATACTGTAGCTGGCGCGTGAAGCCCACGCGCAGCCACTTCAGGCAACGCGTGTGGGCACGTGGGGGAGAATTTTGGGATGTGTTCAACATGTGAAATCTTCTATTCGATGTAACGAACATTTTGGGATTGGTTTCGTGTCGATCGGACACCCGTCTCGATATGTTTCGGGGCATCGGAAGGTTTAGGTTCGGGATTAAAAATAGTTAAAAGTTCGGGAAAATTACGGGGCTTTGGTAGGAGGTTAATTAAGTAGTTAGTAACCTTCTATTAAAATTTGGACAGGTTTGAGAGTCCCGGTGACGGTGACCGGCTCGGGGAGCCGTATGGCACGCAAATCGAGGCGGCAGCTCGGACGGTCTGTGAGTGGACCTTGTTTTCTAAATTGGTGCATGCATAAATGTTTATTATATGTTTTATTACATGTTTGATGATGCCATGGGTGCATTTGTAAGTGGTTACCTATAAGCACGTATTTCGAGGTTTCGGCCTTATACGGTTCTGTATGTCTTTATTGGTCTAAATGATTTGGTTTGGGATTTCTAAATGGATAAACTAGGGTATGAGACCCATTTGGTTTTGTCTCGGGCATATGACGCTATTTACGACCTTCGGGTCTAAATCGTGGTCGCGACGGGTGTTATGTGCACGGCGATCAACGATACGACGCTCGCCTCCGGATTGGGATGTGTTCCTTCCGGAGAGGTCACGATGCACGATTCGTGGTCGGGCAGCCTGAGGAGGCTCGACTTCGAAGTGCTGATGGTTCAGGATAGCGATCGGTGAAGAGTGCACCATGATCTTATGGTGGTCGCGTCGGTTGATTCGTTCACGGCGACATACCAGGATTGAGAGCGGTCCTGGATGATGGTTGCACGCATCACTATGATCGGAGTCATGACTGACCCTTAGATATCGGGCACGGTGCCCAGTTGAGTCATATGTTCGGGCACGAGACCCAGTTACTTTACGGTTTATGATTTCGGGTCAGGGACCCTACGTGGATTTCCAAGTTCATGATGGTTTATGGGAACCGGCATGAACTCTAGAAAGGTCATTGTGGTTCATGACGGTTTATGGGAACCGGCATGAACCTTTGTCAGGTCATTATGGTACATGACGGTTTATGGGAACCAGAGATGGATGTTATGGATCATGACGGTTCAAGGGAACCGGGCATGAACGTTTATGTTATGTATATATATGTATTCATATAGCTTCCTTTACTTCTATTATCTCCTCCAGGGAGGGTCGTTGGCCTGGGTGGACCCCGGAGTAGTCACGGAGCACCGACTGAGTGGAGTCACCCCCTAGTTGGGTTCCTTACTCTCAGGAAGGCTATGATTACTATTACCTCGGGTAGGGTCAGTGGTCTATGGACATTGATCTTGACTTTGAGAAACTCGGATTGAGACCTGGGTAGCACGCGCGTAACTTTGGAAACCGTGACAGGATTGGTTGTGTGAATTATATGTATATATGATGTATGCTATATGAGATATATGATATGTGATATGCACAGGTTTTGGGCAGTGGCCCATGTACGTGGTTTTACTATGGTTTGGGCTGAGTCCCGTATGGTCGTTTTCATTATAATTCTTTCAATATTGGTTTTGGGCTTAGCTCCCACATATGGTTTCTTTTGGTTAAATGGTTTTCGAATGCATGCACGCTTTTTATTGAAGGGTACAAATGTCTTCTCGTTAAAATGTTTTTATAAACTCTTGTTTTGTCCACTCACAGCTTTTAATGTTTTGACTGCCCTTCAGGTTGACATTGGATGTGGTGACAGGACCCGTCCCGATCCCACAAGGACCACAAGGGGACGTGCCCTGCTCCCGTCTGACAGCCAAGTTTCATACCAATTTTAACCTCAAAACATCAAATGCATAAATAACCAAATTAAAGTTATACATCAAATCCGAATTAAACAGATGTCAGACAAGGGATGAAATCCAAAATTACAAGTTGCGAGCACGACTCTAAAGTAAACCTGCGGGTACACCACCCAATAGGGGTTCAGGTACGCAGAAGTAGATCTATGCCTCGGCCTCAGGTTCCTCCTCTACCTCAGTATCACGACCTGGAGGGGTTACCAAAAACATTAAGGGTGAGTGGACCGAAACTCAAGTTTATAAAATCATTTGATGAGTAAAACATATAATTTACCCCTCCATTTTCCAAACATGCATGCATCCATAATTAAAACCATCAATCATATAATATGAACCATAAGGCATATAATAAAACCATAAGTATAATTTTAGTTGCTGCACTATACACTCCAATCCCGACATCCCTGATGTCTGACGTCTCTGATGTCCAATAAGGTCACAATCACAAGGCTACGCGTGCCACTCGGGTCTCAATTCCGAGTTCAATCCCCGAACCCCGCTCGGGAATAGCATCCCCGATGCTTAGCGTCATAGACGCTGGACGTACTAGACGTCTGTGACCTCTCCGGGGTACCTCATCCGGAGTAGACAATGTAATATGAAAGGATCTATAAAGTGCAGTACCAAATACATTTTATTGATATCCACATGCAAAGCATATATATACCTAGATAAAACCCGAACCAATCATTAAGTTTCATCAAACGGGTCTCAAGCCCAAATATCGTGAAACATGCCATAACCATATTTTCCATATCATCAAAACCATCATTGTTTTTAGCATGTGAATAAGTATAATAAACCAGAAAACATTTATGCACGCAAGGGTTTAAGAAAATGGCCCACTCACAGTACAATCCTGCTGAAAACCGAGCGTATACCCTCGATCTGGTACAATTATACAATCCCTGTCATATCCAAAGTATACGTAAGGGTCCATACAAACCTCAAACATTTAACCGTGAAACCCTAGACCGAAACCGGCCCGGGAAAGCCGCCTGAACACGCTTCCCAATGCAATAAACCTCGTTTTGACCAACTTAATGATCTCCGATCGACCCGAAACCATCGCCATTGGATCCGGATCGTCGAAACCTAAAGAATGGTGGTGGTCCCACCAAAAACACTGTTCACACGTGCTGGTCAACGCGTCGGTCAACGTAGGAACAGTCCCTGCTTACGTCATCGCTGACGTCACTGCTGACGTCATGTTGACGTCACCTGACAGCTGTCAGGTCTGACATGTCAGACTCTGACAGGTGCCACGTGTCAACATCCGATTGGTCCACCTCACTGATCTGTCAGGCCATGTGTCAGATCTGACATTTGCCACGTGTCAACACGGCACTGGTCCACGTCACTGACATGTCAGTGCTGACTGTGCACTGACATGTGACACGTGTCGGCTCACGGTTGGTCCACGTCACCTAACAGTCTGACAGGGTGCCACGTCATCACCTCTGTCCTCAGACGGGTTGACCCGTATTTCTGCAACTCGGGTCGTTCAGACCCGCGATCATGACCCGGTCACCAATTCTTCCACACTCAACCATTTCAGTCCTAGTTTGTTCCTAGATGCTCGTCTCAATCCCAGAAAGGGTTCTACCTATTTAAAATCAATCAACAAGGACTGAATTGAAGACTTACCTTGATTGCACAGTCCTTGTTCGCGTCGCCGTTTGTCCTCTGTTCAGGCCACCTCAGACCACGAAAACGAGCCTTCTAGGTTCCTAACAGTCCATAGAACTGATTTGGGTCAATTTAACACAAAATTATGCGTTGGAATTTAAATTACCAAAATCTGGGTTTTTGAAACCGTTTCGGGTTTTGGAACCGGCTCACCTCGCCGCCGTCTGCCGCCGTCCGCCGCCGTGCCTCAGTCCCTCCCCGTGAGTCCAGCAATAACAGACACAAAAACCAGGTGCAATGCATCAGTGCTGGATCGATGGACAGTGAGTGAGGGTGTCGGGTGAGGATTATATAGAAAATGGAGGGAAATGGATGGACGGCCCAGATTGAATCTCAGGAATGAGATCAAGGGCTGAGATCAGATCTAGAGGTTTCAGATCAATGGCTGGAATTAAAAGTTGGTTTTAATGGTATTTAAACCCATAGTGGATCTGATCCAATCTAGCCAATGGGTGAGTGACACTTGTCACTCACCAGGTGTCTTCCAATCAGATTTCTAGAATAAAATATTTGGCACGAAAACCGAGACACGAACCTCCCAATTTCACGTTTCTGACCATAACTTCCTCGTACGAAGTCCG
Organism: Prinsepia uniflora; assembly: GCA_032719365.1. NCBI lineage: Eukaryota > Viridiplantae > Streptophyta > Magnoliopsida > Rosales > Rosaceae > Prinsepia > Prinsepia uniflora. The sequence goes on along the minus strand of CM064868.1, from coordinate 46,044,784 downwards.
ATTTCGGCGTGTCGACTGTCTACGGACTCAGGACGTCGAGACCTACCTAACGGTCCTTGAGTCGCGTGAAAATTAATTGTCAAATGAAAAGTCAACATTTTCGCCCCAACCGTCAAAATTACGGTAATGCCCCAGAACTTCCGATAGTCATAACTTTTTCCCTGATCGTTCGAAATGGACGTGCCACCTGTCTATGAACTCGTGACATCCCGAACTACATCACGGTCATAGGTCAAAGTCCATTTAATTCATAAATCAAAAAGTCAAGAATTGGTCATACCAATCACAAGGGTAAAAGCGTCATTTCACACATTAAATCACAATATTAAAATCCTCGAATTTCCGGGGTGTTACATGTGGACTATAGCAGAGACCGAGATATCACATGCCTCCTCCGGATCCTGGCTTACTCTGATAGCCCGGGAGGGCAAAGGTCGGAAATATCCCTTGTCTGACACTTCGTGTCAGACGGGAGCAGGGTCATCCCGTACTAATCCCGAGGGGATTGGGATGGGTCCTGTCAACGTGGTATCAGAGCATGGTTGCTCATGTTACTCTGAATTCCAGAGCGTATTTGGCGCGATACTCCGTACGCAGGTCGAGGATGTGATATCTCAAGTGGCTACAGTTTTTTATCAACCTGATAGTTAGGGTGCCAGTACGATAGTTGTAGGATTGAATCGCGGATTGTTTTGGTTTGGCATTTGTTGCCGGGGTTGCCATAGTTCTGTCAGGGTTGACAGTGTGGGAACCTATGGAAGGATGAACATATTCGTACGTTAGATTTTGATCGTGAGACGGTTCCTTGGGATCGTCTTCACGATGTCGTAGGATCGGTTCCGACGACTAGTTGGGAATTATGACCATCCGATGTTCGGACTTTGGTTAGGCTAGATGGATTTAATGTGGTCGGCAGTTAGAAGTCAGATTCGGGGAATCCTAGTTGGATTGTCGACAGGATTGGATTGACGTCTTTACGATGTCGGGACCGCGGAGTTGGTCAGATTGTTGATTTTACTGTTTTTCGCAGTTGGGTTCAGGGGAACTCTAGGTGTGATCGTGGAACCCTACCTTGGTGGGTATGGTTCGGAAATGTGAGTTGACGAGTGGTTTGACTTTGACGACTATTCAGATTTGAGGCCGTTAGTCGGTCGAGTCATGCCAGCTTAGTGATGGGACTGCGCTTCGCAGCCGAGGTTGTACTTATCGGTTAGACCTAGTAGGTTGTCGTGCTACATTAGTTGTGATGGATTGTTGGTACAACTACGGTCATGGATGACCTGGTAGACGACATTGGGTTAGTCGAGTTGCGACTGGTAGGGTTTGATTTCGACAAGTTATCAGGGTTGGTACTTGTCGATGGAATCCCGGAGCAGGGATACAGTGTAGTTAGTACGATCGATTGATTCCGTTGGACGCGAATCTCGATTGTGATGCCTGGTAGTTGGGTCTGCCCGAGTCTGTGGTAGGTACTACTACCGAGAGTGGTTGTAGTTACGGTTGTTGGGAATCCGGGATGTTCAGGGGACGTTTCCTTTGCTCGTATGAGATGTCAGGGTGACTGTACCAGGGTTGTTGGGTACGACGGAGGCAGAGTTTCTCCTATTCGAGCAGAGGTACGGGATCGTCGCTCGGTATGAGCGGAGATCCAGAGTTGTCTGATTGGTACACTTTGTGCTGATGCTGACAAGTGGTGTACTTGTACTAGTGCTGGTGCTGGTGCCGGTGATTGTGATGATGGTGAGTTACGAGTCAAGATGTGACTACGACGTGATGGGCTTATGATTGGTATCTGTGGTTAGGGAGTGAATCACGGATAGTGATGGACTGGATAGGATCCAACGGTAGTTGAGACGTGAGGATCGAGTACTGTCATGGGGGACTAGCGACCAGTTGGTCAGTGTTGGCCAGAGTTGGTCAGAATTGGTTAGATATGGTGGTTTGCAGAGATTTGACTGCAGATCAGAGCAGGTGTCTGTTGTGACTCTCTAGTCGAGAGGTACATATACGGTCGTAAATGGGCATGTGTCCGTAAATAGTCAAAAAAGGGAACACGTAGATGATGTCCAAGTATGTTGTTTCCAATCTGGTTGGAACTTCGGAATCGCGTGAGGTTGCGATTGAGGTGACGAGAGGAATGCAGGTTTTCCGCATTGGTATCGGGTATTTCGAAGTCATTTTGGGTGACTTCTCAGTTTCTACCGTGGTAGATGATGGTAGATGACGGTTGATGATATAGATGTTGTTGGTTGCCACTAGTACACTGATCGTGTATTGGTGGGTGGACCCGGGATTTGTCTTGGGTCATCAAGTGGAGTTGAGTATATCGAAGTTAGGTGATAGAGATTCTCACTTTCTGTTTGGTGGCAGACGATGTGGGTTTACGGGGCGTGGTGAGTGCAGCGAGTTTTGTTTGCATTCACGTAGGATGAATTTTGTTGTCATTATCTTGGATCATTCTTGATTTTTCCTCGGTGGAATGATAAGGATTGATACGAGATAATAAGTGAGAACCCATAGTCTCGGCGTGTCTCGTCGTTGACTGATCTGTTTAGATGTGGGAATTGGTTTAGGACTTTGGGTATCGTTATGGATCTGGAACGTGATTTGGATGATCCAGATAGGTGGAGAGTTTATCACTCCTACTTGAGTGTTTGAGTTGAGGATGTTGGGACTGAACTTCTTTTTGAAGTGAATCCCGTACGGTATATCACTCAGGCGAGTAGGTTTCCGATGATGTCGGATTTGGTTAGCTTAGTTGTGTTGAGGTTGTGATTGGCTTTCCTATGAAGTCAATCGATCGTATTGTGGTAATCGGTTGAGCAGGTAACCGATAGGTTTGGTTTTGGTACGTCTCGGTAGACGTGAACGATATTTCAGGTTTTGGAATCAGATTTCTGGATGACGATTCAGGATTTGATTTTGGAACTTGAAAGAGGATTTCTGGATTTGGGTTTTGGAATCGGATTCTGGGTGACGATTCAGGATTTGATTCTAGAGCTTGACTGTGGAATTTCTTTTATGGATTTGGGTTCGGAATGGTTATTCCAAATGCTAGCTTACGGAATAATGATTTCGGATTCGGATTTGGACATGATTATGGATATGATTTCTGGGTTTGGATTCGGGATTTCTTACGAAATTGCAGATTCAGATTCGGATTCGGGAATAGATGATGGGTTGGAGTTTCGATTTGTCTAATGCTGGATTGGGCAGATGGACTCCATGATTGAAATGTGATTGCCTACAACCTAGGTCGTCGTGTTGACGTCGTTGTTGTTGTAGTCTGATTGGTGGGTAGATGTACGTACCTTGTACGTTTTTCGAGGTACAATACCAGGTAGACTTGTCGTGCCTGGTGACGGTATATAGGTTATACCAGTGGTATGTTGGTGAACGTGTTGGTAGTCGGATTGGTTCCGATAACATCAGATTAGTTGAGGTCGTGGACTGGACATTGGATACTGTGCAGTGGGTCATGGTATTCTGGTGGGTCTAGTTACACATAGATTGAGTGAAATGCTTTGTGGGTAAGTGTTTACTCCTGGTTGGGTCCGTTGGTGGTTAGTGTAACCACGAGTGAGTATAGTGTCAGTTTTCGACTGACGACTGTTAAGTGGTGACGGTTTGTCGGAGGTGTCAGCGTGGATCGTTGAGTGAGGTCTGATGGCTCCCAGTGGGAGCAGACGTCAGGATAGATTAGTGATTGAGAAGGGAACCGTCTAGTTGTTGTGTCAGTGAAACGGTAGATTTGACAAGTGGTGTCAATTCGGACCGTATGGCTACTGTTATTCGACGTGGTCGAATGTGGTCGATGCAACGTGAGTGTTAGTGGTACGTCTGGTTGCAGACGAGGTTCATGTTGACTAGTGGGTGTACTAGTGTACACGTGTTTCGAGGTCAATTCTACTTTCCACGAGATGGATGTGGAATCGGGATAGTTGAAGATTCAAGAACGGAACTAATTAAGGAGGGAAGAACGGTTAGATTAGGTTGGTTGGAATTTCGAGGACGAAATTAATTAAGGAGGGAAGGTTGTAACGACCCGTCCCAAATTCCTAAATTAGATTAGTGACTAATCACGATTAGTGAGGCTAATCGGTGATTAGTTAGGCTAATCGACCCGTAGATAGGCGGCACGTCGAATTCGGACGTTCGACGACGAAGTTACGGTTCACGGAAGTTCCAAGTTACTATTCATGACAACATGTTTTACGAGGACCGTTTGTCTTTAGTGGGCCCAGTTACTTTTCAGCAACCAATGGATGAGTGACAAGTGTCACCCATCCACTGGCTACCATTTTCCCATTCATGCATCCAACCTTCCCGTGCATTTTCATTTCTTCATCCAAACCCAAACCCATTACCCGATCTCACCCAAACCATCCACCCAAACTCAGCCAACCCAACCCCATTTCGACCAGGACTGAGACCAGAGAGTAAGGGAGGATGCAGGACGCGGTCGCCAGCCCAGGAAGTCGCCGCCATGGGCGGTGGAGCCGCGAACCCGTGCGGGTGCACGGTAAGCCCGATTCTTCCCATTTTTCAATATATGTATTATGGGTTGTTTTGGTTGCTTTCAATGAATTAAAAAGGTTGTTAAGAAGCTATTAGGACAGTTTTGAGGGAGATTGGACGATGAGAGACCTCTAAGAAGGAGTTTGGAGAATCGAACCGTGAGGTTCAAATTGGACCGGTCGGATTTCGAAGGTTTTAGGAGTTTTGGTTAATTGGGTTAGATAGGAAATGAAGAAATAGGAATTTAGGAATTGGAATGGAAGCAAACGAACCGAAAATGAGGGAGAAGGAGACCTGGACCGGTTACGCCGGTCCAAGTTGCAGGAAAAACCGGATCGAACCGGTTCGGACCGGTCTGGCCGAAGTAGGAGACGATACTGTAGCTGGCGCGTGAAGCCCACGCGCAGCCACTTCAGGCGGCACGTGTGGGCGCGTGGGGGAGAATTTTGGGATGTGTTCAACATGTGAAATCTTCTATTTGATGTAACGAACATTTTGGGACTGGTTTCGTGTCGATCGGACACCATCTCGATATGTTTCGGGGCATCGGAAGGTTTAGGTTCGGGATTAAAAATAGTCAAAAGTTCGGGAAAATTACGGGGCTTTGGTAGGAGGTTAATTAAGTAGTTAGTAACCTTCTATTAAAATTTGGACAGGTTTGGGAGTTCCGGTGACGGTGATCGGCTCGGGGAGCCGTATGGCACGCAAATCGAGGCGGCAGCTCGGACGGTCTGTGAGTGGACCTTGTTTTCTAAATTGGTGCATGCATAAATGTTTATTATATGCTTTATTACATGTTTGATGATGCCATGGGTGCATTTGTATGTGGTTACGTATAAGCACGTATTTCGAGGTTTCGGCCTTATACGGTGCTTATACGGGTCTGTATGTCTTTATTGGTCTAAATGATTTGGTTTTGGATTTCTAAATGGATAAACTCAGGTATGAGACCCATTTGGTTTTGCCTCGCGCATATGACGCTATTTACGACCTTCGGGTCTAAATCGTGGTCGCGACGGGTGCTATGTGCACGGCGATCAACGATACGACGCTCGCCTCCGGATTGGGATGTGTTCCTTCCAGAGAGGTCACGATGCACGATTCGTGGTCGGGCAGCCTGAGGAGGCTCGACTTCGAAGTGCTGATGGTTCAGGATAGCGATCGGTGATGAGTGCACAATGATCTTATGGTGGTCGCGTCGGTTGATTCGTTCACGGCGACATACCAGGATTGAGAGCGGTCCTGGATGGATGGTTGCATGCATCACTATGATCGGAGTCGTGACTGACCCTTAGATATCGGGCACGGTGCCCAGTTGAGTCATATGTTCGGGCACGAGACCCAGTTACTTTACGGTTTATGATTTCGGGTCAGGGACCCTACATGGATTTCCAAGTTCATGATGGTTTATGGGAACCGGCATGAACTCTGGAAAGGTCATTGTGGTTCATGACGGTTTATGGGAACCGGCATGAACCTTTGTCAGGTCATTATGGTACATGATGGTTTATGGGAACCAGAGATGGATGTTATGGATCATGACGGTTCAAGGGAACCAGGCATGAACTTTTATGTTATGTATATATATGTATTCATATACCTTCCTTTACTTCTATTATCTCCTCCAGGGAGGGTCGTTGGCCTGGGTGGACCCCGGAGTAGTCACGGAGCACCGACTGAGTGGAGTCACCCCCCAGTTGGGTTCCTTACTCTCAGGAAGGCTATGATTACTATTACCTCGGGTAGGGTCAGTGGTCTGCGGACATTGATCTTGACTTTGAGAAGACTCGGATTGAGACCTGGGTAGCACGCGCGTAACTTTGGAAACCGTGACATGATTGGTTGTGTGAATTATATGTATATATGACGTATGCTATATGAGATATATGATATGTGATATGCACAGGTTTTGGGCAGTGGCCCATGTACGTGGTTTTACTATGGTTTGGGCTGAGTCCCGTATGGTCGTTTTCATTATAATTCTTTCAATATTGGTTTTGGGCTTAGCTCCCACATATGGTTTCTTTTGGTTAAATGGTTTTCGAATGCATGCATGCTTTTTAGTGAAGGGTACAAATGTCTTCTCGTTAAAATGTTTTTATAAACTCTTGTTTTGTCCACTCGCAGCTTTTAATGTTTTAACTGCCCTTCAGGTTGACATTGGATGTGGACTGTAGCAGAGACCGAGATATCACATGCCTCCTCCGGATCCTGGCGTACTCTAATAGCCCGGGAGGGCAAAGGTCGGAAATATCCCTTGTATGACACTTCGTGTCAGACGGGAGTAGGGTCATCCCGCACTAATCCCGGGGGGATTGGGATGGGTCCTGTCAAAAACTATCCCGGTTCGCTGCATCATTCGTGAGCATGGAGGAGGACAAATGCCAAAGGTTTGAGCTTGGACTCCGAGGGGAGATCCGGGCAAGCGTGACTGCTGCTACCCATGCTTCTCTGAGAGATATGGTCGACGCTGTGGTGCGTGTCGAGGCCAGTCTGGCGGTACACCAGACACGACAGCCTTCGGGCGAGGGGCGACGTCAGGATCGCCCACACCGTGGGCCATCAGGCCAGAAGAACGACAAGGGAGGGGGCTACAGGGGAGCACCCTCATCCTTCAAGGGTCGTGGCTGGTCAGGTCGACGCAGAGGCTCTCAGGGCAGAGGATCAGGATACAACTCTGGGCAGCGCTCATCTTGGAGCGGTGCTTCTGGTGGGCATTCGGACAGGCCGAGGTCAGTAACCTGTTTTTCTTACGGAGAGGAGGGCCACTATGCCTGTGATTGCCCGCAGTTATCCAAGAACAACGACGCTGGGGGCTCTAGTGTGGTGCAGAGCATGGCTTCCCACACTAATGGAGGTCACGGTCAGGGAGGTGACCGAGGTGCTGGGCGTGGTGCGCGTGGACGCGGACGGAATGGATGGCCTAGGGCCCAAGTGTTTGCTATGACCCAGCAGCAGGCGAGGACTGCCCCATACGTGGTTACAGGTACACTACATATCCTAAACCTTCTTGTACGTGTATTGATGGATGCGGGGGCTACACATTCTTTTCATTTCGAAGAGTTGTGCTGGTATGCTTGATTGTGTGGTATCAGCCTTAGATTGCGAAATGGGTGTTAGCACCCCGATGGGCATCGTGTACCTTGTGAATCAAGTGATTCGGAGGTGCCCGGTGAAGATTGAGAATGTGGGTTTACCAACGGACTTAATTATTTTGGATATCCATGACTTTGATGTAATTTTGGGAATGGATTGGCTATCTGAGCACGGGTCGCTCATCGATGGCAGTAGAAAGCAGGTGATTCTGCGAAGCCCGGGTTTGCCGGAGGTTATCTTTCAGGGGGAGCGTTACGGTTCGCCTCCTGAAGTGATTTCTTCACTTACTGCTACCAAACTTCTACGGAAGGGATGCCAGGGTTACCTGGCGCATGTCGTGTCAGATCAGGTTGATACTCCGGGTATCGACGAGATACCGGTGGTGCGTGAGTTTCCGGATGTGTTTCCGGAAGACTTACCTGGATTACCGCCATCGCGGGAGATCGAGTTTACAATTGAACTACTCCCCTGTACCCGGCCTATATCCCAGGCACCATACCGGATGGCGCCGGCCGAGTTACGAGAACTCAAAACTCAATTGCAGGAGTTGGTGGATTTGGGATACGTCCGACCGAGTACTTCACCGTGGGCAGCACCGGTGTTGTTCGTAAAGAAGAAGGAGGGGAGTCTCCGTTTGTGTATTGACTATCGACAACTCAACAAGGTGACACTGAGGAACCAGTATCCTCTACCCAGGATCGATGACCTTTTTGACCTGTTGCGGGGAGCTCAGTGCTTCTTGAAAATTGATTTGCGGTCTGGCTATCACCAACTGAGAATTTCGGAGGAGGATATCCCGAAAACTGCTTTTCGAACCCGTTATGGACACTACGAGTTCCTGGTTATGCCTTTTGGGTTGACGAATGCTCCAGCAGCATTCATGGATCTGATGAACCGGGTCTTCAGACCCTACTTGGATAAATTCGTGATTGTGTTCATCGATGATATCTTGGTGTACTCAAGGAGTGCCCGAGCACATGAGAAGCATCTACGGTTGGTGTTGGAGAGGCTGAGACAAGAAGAGTTGTACGCCAAGCTGAGCAAGTGTTAGTTTTGGCTGAGCAGTATTGGTTTTCTGGGACACGTGATATCGACGGATGGGATTAGCGCGGATCCCCAGAAAACAGAAGCGGTGACCAACTGGGCTAGACCGACAACAGTAACGGAGGTGCGGAGTTTTGTCGGGTTAGCTGGTTACTACCGAAGATTTGTGGAGGGTTTCTCCAAAATTGCTGCACCATTGACTCGTTTGACTCGGAAGGAAGTAAAGTTTATTTGGGACGAGCTGTGTGATCGGAGTTTTCAAGAATTGAAAGATCGATTGACCACTGCACCTGTCCTTGCATTGACGGATGACAGTGGAGAATTCGTGGTCTTCAGTGACGCATCACTACAAGGTTTGGGCTGCGTGTTGATGCAGACTGGCAAGGTTATCGCCTACGCATCCCGGCAGCTGAAGACTCATGAGTTGAACTACCCTACCCATGATTTGGAGTTGGCAGCGGTGGTTCATGCTCTAAAAATCTGGAGACATTACCTATTCGGCGCAACGTGCCGGATATACACCGACCACCACAGTCTAAAGTACTTATTCACTCAAAAGGAGCTTAACATGAGACAATGAAGATGGTTAGAGCTGCTGACGGAGTATGACTGTACGATTGAGTACCATCCGGGTAAGGCCAATGTGGTGGCTGATGCACTCAGCAGGAAATCAGCAGGATCAGTTGCACACCTGGGGATGGGGTATCTTCCTTTGCTGGTGGAACTTCGGAAGGCGGGAGTTATTTTGGATACAGATGAGCATGGAGCTTTGTTGGCCAGCTTCCATGTACGACTTGTACTGATTGATCGTATCATCGAGGAACAACTTCAGGATCCGATACTCTGTATTTTTAGGATTGAGGTCGATGCGGATGAGACAAAGGATTTTACCATCCGGGATGATGGAGCACTTGTTAAGTTTGGCCGTTTGTGTGTACCTGCAGTGGCAGAGATACAAACCGATATTCTTGAGGAGGCACATAGTTCGGCCTATGCTATGCATCCGGGAGGTACAAAGATGTACCGTACCCTCCGGAACCATTATTGGTGGCAAGGAATGAAGAAGAATATTGCTGAATTCGTGAGCAGATGCTTAACCTGTCAGCAGGTTAAGGCGGAACGGCAGAGACCGTATGGGGCTATGTAGCCACTTCCGATTCCCGAGTGGAAGTGGGATCACATCACCATGGACTTCGTCTTTAAGTTGCCAAGGACTCAGAGTGGAGTGGACGGAGTATGGGTGATCGTGGACCGATTAACCAAGTCAGCCCATTTTCTACCAGTTCAGGAGACCCATAAACCTAATCGACTGGCTCAACTGTTTGTGAAGGAAATCATACAATTGCATGGTACGTCGGAATCGATCGTGTCCGATCGCGATCCGCGTTTCACTTCCAGGTTCTAGCGGAGTTTGCAAGCTACTTTGGGAACAATCCTACGTTTCAGTACTGCTTTCCATCCACAGACCGATGGGCAGTCTGAGAGCACCATTCAGAACCTGGAGGACAGGATGAGGTCATGTGTGCTTCAGTTTCAGGACTCTTGGGATACTCAGTTGCCATTGATGGAGTTCGCTTACAACAATAGCTATCAGGAAAGCATCGGGATGACTCCCTACGAGGCACTGTATGGTCGACAGTGCAGGACACCTATCTGCTAGACGGAGATAGGAGAGCGAGCGGCTGTAGGGCCGAAATTGATGGACTTAACCCTGGAAAGTGTTCGAGTTATCAAGGAGAGGTTGAAGACGGCACATGATCGCCAAAAGAGTTATGCCGATCGACGGATTCGAGACTTGGAATTTGAAGTGGGAGATTTTATCTTCCTGAAGTTATCACCGTGGAAAGGGATTATCCGTTTTGGTCGACGGGGGAAGCTGAGTCCGCATTTTATCGGACCTTTTGAGATCGTGGAAAGGATTGGGAGAGTTGCATACAGATTGGCACTACCTCCAGAACTTTCTAGAGTTCACGATGTTTTCCACATATCGATGCTACGGAGTACATACATGATGCTTCGCATGTACTAGGGGAACAACCTGTCGAAATACAGGAGGATTTGAGCTTCGAAGAACAACCAGTACAGATCTTGGATCGGAAGGACCAGGTACTACGTCGGAAGACGATCCCTCTCGTGAAGATTCTCTGGAGAAACGAGAATGTGGAAGAGGCCACATGGGAGCCTGAGGCTCAGATGAGAGAACAATTTCCTTATTTGTTTCTTTGAAATTTCGGGACGAAATTTCTTAAGGGGGGAAGGTTGTAACACCCCGAAAATTCGAGGATTTTAATATTGTAATTTAATGTGTGAATTGACGTTTTTACCCTTGTGATTGGTATGACCAAATTGTTGACTTTTTGATTGATGAATTAAATGGACTTTGACCTATGACCGTGACGTAGTTCGGGACGTCATGAGTTCATAGACAGGTGGCACGTCCAATTCGGACGATCAGGGAAAACGTTATGGCTATCGGAAGTTCAGGGGCATTACCGTAATTTGGGCGTTGGGGGCGAAAATGTTGACTTTTCGTTTGACAACTAATTTTCATGCGACTCAAGGACCGTTAGGTAGGTATCGACGTCCTGAGTCCGTAGACAGGCGGCACGCCGAAATCGGACTTCGTACATGGAAGTTATGGTCAGAAACGTGAAATCGGGAGGTTCGTGTCTCGATTTTCGTGTTGAATATTTTATTCTGAAATTCTGATTAGAGGACACCTGGGTAGTGACAAGTGTCACTCACCCATTGGCTGGATTGGATCAAGCTCCACTAAGCATTTATTTAGGATTTAAATCACCTTTTAATCACAGCCCTTGATCTGATATACCCCTGATCTAATCTCAGCCCTTGATCTCATTTCTGAGATCTAATCTGGGTCGTCCATCCATTTCTATATATTTTCTCACCCGACACCCTCACTCACTATCCATTGATCCAACACTGGCGCACTACACCTTGTCTCTTTGTCTGTGTGTTTCTGGACTCTCGGGGAGGGGCTGAGGCACGGCGGTGAGCGGCGGTGGACGGCGGCGAGGTAGGAAAACCTCAAAACCCGAAACGGTTTCAAAAACTCAAGATTTGGTAACTTGAATTCCAACGTTTAGTTTTGTTTTCTATTAACCCTAATCGACTCTAGGGACTAATAGGAACCTATTGGGCTCGAGTTCGTGACCAGAGGTGATCTGAACGGTGGTTAAACGGCGACGGGAGAACCGGGACTGTGCATCAAGGTAAGTCTTCGATTCAGTCCTTGTTTGTCGAGTTTGATTCCATAGAACTATTTCTGGGATTAAGGCGAGTATGTAAGAACAAACCAGAGTGAAAATGATTGAGAATTGAGGAAATGGTGACCGGGTCATGATCGCGGGTTTGATCGACCTGAGTCGCAGAGATACGGGTCAACCCGTCTGAGGACATAGGTGATGACGTGGCACCCTGTCAGATCTGTCAGGTGACGTGGACCAACTGTGAGCCGACACGTGTCACATATCAGTGCACAGTCAGCACTGACGTGGACCAACTGTGAGCCGACACGTGTCACATATCAGTGCACAGTCAGCACTGACATGTCAGTGACGTGGCCCAGTCAGGGACTGCCACGTGTCACTAACATGTCAGTGACGTGGACTAGTGCCGTGCTGACACGTGGCACATGTCAGATCTGACACGTGGCCTGACAGATCAACGAAGTGGACTAATCGGATGTTGACATGTGGCACCTGTCAGAGTCTGACATGTCAGACCTGACAGCTGTCAGAGGACGTCAGCAGGGACTGTTCTTGCGTTGACCGACGCGTTGACCGGTGCGTGGGGGCACATGTGAATAGTACTATTGGTGGGACCACCACCATTCTTTAGTTTTCGACGTTCCGGATCCAATGGCGGTGGTTTCGGGTCGATCAGAGATCATTAAGTCGATTCAGTCCTTGTTTGTCGAGTTTGATTCCATAGAACTATTTCTGGGATTAAGGCGAGTATGTAAGAACAAACCAGAGTGAAAATGATTGAGAATTGAGGAAATGGTGACCGGGTCATGATCGCGGGTTTGATCGACCTGAGTCGCAGAGATACGGGTCAACCCGTCTGAGGACATAGGTGATGACGTGGCACCCTGTCAGATCTGTCAGGTGACGTGGACCAACTGTGAGCCGACACGTGTCACATATCAGTGCACAGTCAGCACTGACATGTCAGTGACGTGGCCCAGTCAGGGACTGCCACGTGTCACTAACATGTCAGTGACGTGGACTAGTGCCGTGCTGACACGTGGCACATGTCAGATCTGACACGTGGCCTAACAGATCAACGAAGTGGACTAATCAGATGTTGACATGTGGCACCTGTCAGAGTCTGACATGTCAGACCTGACAGCTGTCAGAGGACGTCAGCAGGGACTGTTCTTGCGTTGACCGACGCGTTGACCGGTGCGTGGGGGCACATGTGAATAGTACTATTGGTGGGACCACCACCATTCTTTAGTTTTCGACGTTCCGGATCCAATGGCGGTGGTTTCGGGTCGATCAGAGATCATTAAGTTGGTCAAAATGAGGTTTGTTACCTTGGGAAGCGCGTTCGGACTGCTTTTCCTGGCCGGTTTCAGCCTAGGATTTCATGGTTGAATGTTAGGGGTTTAAATTGACCTTTACGAATACTTTGGACTTGACGGGGATTGTACATTTATACCAGGATGAGGGTATACGTTCGGTTCCTAGCAGGATTGTACTGTGAGTGGGCCCGATTTCATTAAACCCTTGCATGCTTAAATGTTTTCTGATTTACTTATATGTTCACATGCTGGAATCAATAAATGGTTTTGATGATATTGAAATTTCGGTTATGGCACGTTTCACGGTATTTGGGCATGAGACCCGTTTGATGAAACGTAACGATCGGTTCGGATTTTACCTATGTATACTTATATGTTTTGCATGTGGATATCAATAAAATGTATTTGGTACTGCACTGTATAGATCCTTCCATATGATACTGTCTCCTCCGGATGAGGTACCCCGGAGTGGTCACGGACGTCTAGAACGTCCAGCATCTATGACTCTAAGCATCGGGGATACTGTAACCGAATAGGGTTCGGGGATTGAACTCGGAAATTGAGACCCGAGTGGCACGCGTAGCCTTGTGATTGTGACCTTATTGGACGTCAGGGACGTCAGACATCAGGGATGTCGGGATTGGAGTATATAGTGCAGTGGCTAAAATTATGTTTATGGTTTTATTATATGCCTTATGGTTTATATTATATGATTGATGGTTTTAAATTCGGTTGCATGCATGTTTGGAAAACGGAGGGGTAAATTATTTGTTTTACTTATCAAATGATTTTATAAACTTGAGTTTTGGTCCACTCACCCTTAATGTTTTGGTAACCCCTCCAGGTCGTGCTAATGAGGTAGAGGAGAAACCTGAGGCTGAGGCATAGATCCACTTCTGCGTACCTGAACCCCTGTTGGGTGGTGTACCCGCAGGTTTATGTTAGAGTCGTGCTCGCAACTTGTCGTTTGGATTTCATCCCTTGTTTGACATCTGTTTATTTCGGATTTGATGTAAAACTTTAATTTGGGTTTTTATGCATTTGAACGTTTAAGGTTAAAACTGGAACATCATTTTGGGTGTCAGACGGGAGCAGGGCACGTCCCCATGTGGTCCCAGAGAGGATCGGGGCGGGTCCTGTCAGGTTGTGTGATTTATATGTATATATGTTATATGATATGTGATGTGTACAGGTTTTGGGCTGAGTCCCGTATGGATTTGGGTAGTGGCCTATATGGTTGGTTTCTTTATGGATTTAGGGCAGTGGCACGTGTGGTTGGTTCTTTATGATTCTTTCGGTTATGGTTTTGGGCTTAGTTCCCATGTATGGTGCCTTTGGATAAATGGTTTCCGAATGCATGCATGCTTTTCACATTGACCTAGCGTACTCTAAAAGACCGAGAGGGCTAAGGTTGGAATTTCCCTTGTCTAACACTTCGTGTCAGACGGGATCAAGGTCATCCCGCATTAATCCTGGGGGATTGGGACGGGTCTTGAAACCTGTGAGTAGTTCAGGTTCGACAACGTGATTACTGAGTATGGATCATCTGATTGAGGTGATACGAGCATTAGATTGAGTCCGAGATGGATATGATATGGTAATTAGACGAATCTCAATGTGGATTGTACAATGAATACAAGGACCAGACATGGAATATTGTGCGTTAGTGCAGAGTGACTGGAGAGGGTTCGGTAATTGTGTGGGCATGGAGCTCAGGACCATGATGGGCCAGAGGAACCCTAGTGATTATGTGTGTGATTATCTATGCTAGAGCAAGTATTCGATGAGGTCCAGATACACTCAGGAGGAGTGAGACGTCGGTTAGTGTGTCGACAGGATGAGTGAGATGACAGTTGAGGCTCGTGATGAGCTAGGATCACAGTGTTGGCCGAGGAATGACACGAGATAAGACATTGGGACTCTAGAGCGAGTTAATGTCAGAGTTCCACAGCGGAAGCGTAGTGAGTCGTGAGTTGCTAACTGGGAACGATAGTGTGACGTTGATGTATTGAGTGTCGTGAATGCGTTGGACGTTAGGAGCTGTCTGGTGAGAAAGAGACTTATGATACTCAGTAGGAGCAGGACTGAATCGTATTCTGAGCAAAATGTTAGCTTGGATTGTCAGTTGAGAAGGATCGTCAAGCTAAATACTGAACAGGATGTCTGTAACGACCCGTCCCGAATATCGAGAATAAATATTAATTAATTATTGTTTAGAATGACTAATCGGGGATTAGTTGAGTGAAATCGGATAGACGATGCGAAATGACCGCTTTGCCCCTTTTCTTGGGCAAAACGTTCACTTTTGGCTCGGGGAGTCAAACTTACGAGGACTGATGACCGTGACGTAAATCAGGACGTCACAAGTCTGTAGACAGGCGGCACGTTGAAATCAGAGGTCCGACAGTAAGGTTATGGTCACGGGAGCGAAATCGAGGATTTACCGTTTCGGGAACCGAATAAAATATTACTTAAGCTAATTGGGTAGATATTTATTGTGTGGCCCTTAGATGAGTGACAAGTGTCACTCATCCCATGGTTTAGAACCCCCAAAATGTGGCTCTATGTTTATTGGTCATTAATTAATTTGTTAATTAAACCCTTATCTCTCATCTCTCATCCTATCCGTCTCTATCTATTCCACTCATCTTCGCCGTTTATTATCATCAGCAATTATCATCTTCATCAATTTCGTCTCTCTTCTCACCCATGCACTATCTTCATTTCACTCTCTAAAAACAAACACACACACAGGACACCATAACCTACTGAGTCAGTCCGTCGGTTCGGTTGAATCGGACCGAACCGTTGAACCAGTTCAGACCGAGTTTACCCCAAGGTTGACGATGAATAGTGTTTGACGCATGGTTTTCATGGGCAGTCGCTTGCCACGGCGTGTGAGGGCGCGTGGGACACTTTTGGGTCATGATGTCAACATGTGAAATAATCTATTCGATGTAACGAACATTTTGGGACTGGTTTCGTGTCGATCGGACACCGTTTCCATATGTTTCGGGTGTCCGAAGGTTTGAGATCAAGTTTAAAAATAAGAGAAAATTACGGGGCTTTGATTAATGAAGAGGTTAGTAACCCTCTAGTGTGGTTTGGACATGTTTGGAAGTCCCGGTGATAGTGTTGGGGCCCAGGAGGACTTTTGGCATGCGTATCGAGGCGGCAGCGTAGGACAGTCTGTGAGTAGAATTCATTTTCTAAACTATGATGCATGCATAACTATTTTATATTTTTTACATACGTGATTTCTATGATGATGATTGTGGCACTAGTGGTTTACATGATGGCACGTATTTCGAGGTAATCCCGTATTTACACTCTTTTCGAAGTTTACGAGTTTATGCTATGGCTATGTGATTGTGAGTCCAATTAGGTTCTATGTCATGGTTTTGGTTTTGGAAAGATGAATTCGGGTATGAGATACAATTGAATTATGTAATTGGGCCAGGGGCCGAATTGGTTTACGAAATCGGGCTGAAACCCTTTTGAGTTATGTGATCGGGCTGTGGACACAGTGACAGGACCCATCCCAATCCCCCCGGGATTAGTGCGGGATGACCCTGCTCCCGTCTGACACAAAGTGTCAGACAAGGGATATTTCCGACCATTGCCCTCCTGGGCTATCAGAGTACGCCAGGATCCGGAGGAGGTATGTGATATCTCGATCTTTGCTACAATCCACATCCGATGTCAACCTGAAGGGCAGTCAAAACATTAAAAGATGTGAGTGGACAAAAATAAAGAGTTTATAAAACATTTAATAAGAAGACATTTGTACCCTCCACTAAAAAGCATGCATGCATTCGAAAACCGTTTAACCAAAGAAACCATATGTGGGAACTAAGCCCAAAACCAAGATTGAAAGAACCATAATGAAAACGACCATACGGGACTCAGCCCAAACCATAGTAAAACCACGTACACGGGCCACTGCCCAAAACCTGTGCATATCACATATCATATATCTCATTTATATCATATACACATATATACATATAATTCACACAACCAATCCTGTCACGGTTTCCAAAGCTACGCGCGTGCTACTCAGGTTTCAATCCGAGTCTTCTCAAAGTCAAGATCAGTGTCCGTAGACCACTGACCGTACCCGAGGTAATAGTAACCATAGCCTTCCTGAGAGTAAGGAACTCAACTGGGGGGTGACTCCACTCAGTCGGTGCTCCGTGACTACTCCAGGGTCCACCCAGGCCAACGACCCTCCCCGGAGGAGATAATAGAAGTAAAGGAAGGTATATGAATACATATAAATACATAAAATAAACGTTCATGCCCGGTTCCCTTGAACCGTCATTATCCACAACATCCATTAACTAGGGTTCATGTCGGTTCCCATAAACCGTCATGAACCAGAATGACCTGAAAAAGCTTCATGCCGGTTCCCATAAACCGTCATGAACCCGGAAATCCATGTAGGGTCCCTTACTCGAAATCATCAGTGTAAAACAACTGCGTCTCGTGCCCGAACATATGACTCAACTGGGCACCGTGCCCGATATCTAAGGGTCAGTCACGACTCCGATCATAGTGATGCGTGCAACCATCCATCCAGGACCACTCTCAATTCTGGTATGTCGCCGTGATCGAATCAACCGACGCGACCACCACAAGATCATGGTGCACTCATCACCGATCGTTATCCTGAACCGTCAGCACTTCGAAGTCGAGCCTCCCCAGGCTGCCCGACCACGAATCGTGCATTGTGACCTCTCTGGAAGGAACACATCCCAATTCGGAGGCGAGTGTCGTATGCCCGAGACAAAACCAAATGGGTCTCATACCCGAGTTTATCTTTTTAGAAATCCAAAACCATTTCATTAAAACCAATAAAGAAATACTGACCCGTATAGGCACCGTATAGGACCGAAACCTCGAAATACGTGCCTATACGTAACTACACATCCAAATGCACTCATGGCATCACAAAAAAGTATTTAAAACATATAATAAACATTTATGCATGCACCAATTTAGAAAACAAGGTCCACTCACAGACCGTCCGAAGCCGCGCCTCGATACGCATGCCATACGGTTCCCCGAGCCGATTACCGTCACCGGGACTTCCAAACCTGTCCAAATTAATTTAGAGGGTTAATAACTACTTATATAACCCCTCACTAAAGCCCAGTAATTTTCCGGAATTTCTAACTATTTTTAAGACCGAACCTAAACCTTCTGATGCCCCGAAACATATCGAGACGGTGTCCGATCGACTCGAAACCAGTCCCAAAATGTTCGTTACATCGAATAGATGATTTCGTATGTTGGAACCTTCCCCAGATTCCCTGCCACACGCCCTCACGCGCCGTCTGAAGTGGCTGCGCGTGGGCCTCACGCGCTTGCTACAGTACCCGTCTCCTACTTCGGTCAGACCGGTCCGAACCGGTCCGATCCGGTTTTTCCTGCAATTTGGACCGGCGTAACCGGTCCAGGTCTCCTTCTTCCTCATTTTCGGTCCGTTTGCTTCCATTCCAATTCCTAAATTCCTATTTCTTCATTTCCTATCTAACCCAATCAATCAAACTACCTAAAACCATCGAAATCCGACCGGTTCAATTGAACCCCTCACGGTTCAATTTTCCCATTGCACCTAGGGCTGCTCAGCCCTTCACCGCCGTCCAAACCACCCTCTACACCTTCCTACAAACTCAATAAACTCATCCTAATCAACTAATAGCAACCATAATGTCTAAAGCAAAAAATAGAAGAAAAATGGGTTTATCGGGCTTACCGTGCATTCCTCCCCCGCCGTCCACGGCGGCGCCGTTCCTGGCCGGCCACCAGCGTCCACCGGTCCATCCTCACTCTCTGGTCTCTCTTAAATGATCATTGGAAAGGGTTGAATGGGTTTGGGTGAGAAATGGGATCAGGTTGGTTTGGGAAAAATGGGAGAAATGGATGAACGGGGAAGGGTTTGATGCATGAATGAAATTGGTTTCCATTGGATGGGTGACACTTGTCACTCATCCATTGGGCATCAGGACAAATATCTGGGCCCACTAGAGACAAAACTGCACTTTTTGTCTCGTAAAACGTGTCACCATAAATAGTATCCTGAAACTTCCGTGAACCGTGACTTCGCCGTCGAAAGTCCGAATTCGACGTGCCACCTTTCTACGGATTCGTATCGTCCTTATCTATGTAACGGTCTTCGTCCCTCGGCCATCGGACATCTCGGTCAAACAGTCAACATTTCGCTCCTTTTAACTAAAATTACCAAAATGCCCTTGGGCTTCCGAACGTCATAACTTCCTCCTCAAAGGTCGGAATTTAACGTGCCACCTGTCTATGAACTCGTGACGTCACGAACTACGTCACGGTCATTGGTCAAAGTCTATTTGACCGCCCGATTGAAAAATCAACGTTTTGCCACCACTAGGGGCAAAACGGTCATTTCGCATCGTTCGTCCGATTTCGCCCTACTAATCACCGATTAACCGCACTAATCGTGATTAGTCACTAATCTAATCTAGGAATTTGGGACGGGTCGTTACACACAGTGGTTTACAAAATCGGGGATGAGGCCCAGTTGAGTTTTATAAATGTGATTTCGGGTCAGGGACCCTATGTTTCATAAACATGATTTCGGGTCTGGGACCCTATGTTTCAGAAACGTGATTTCGGGTTAGGGACCCTAAATAGTTTTGTGATATTTTATAGAGATTTCGGGCAGGGCCCATTGAGATGTTTTAAAGTGTCTTTGTAAAACTGATTTCCATATACCATCTTGATACGAGGATATGTGGTGGTCTCTTTCAGGTGTCTGGGACACTAGGGAAGTCACGGTGCATTGCCTGCGAGGGGTCATTATACGGAGCTACCGGACCATATAGTGACTCAGGAGCAGGAATGCTATGATTAGATGTCTGGGACGTCAGACATCTGGGATGTCAGAGATATTAACCTGAAGAGACCCCGGGTAGCATGCATTGAATATTACCGTGAGATATGACGTCTGGGACGTCAAGCGTCTGGGACGCTAGGCATCTGGGATGCCGAGGATGGTTATGTGGTAAATATGGACTTTTGGATCTATGAAATGGTTTTTCGGTTGGATTTGTGCTTATGGATTTGGGCAGTGGCCCACTTGGTTTTGGATTTACGGTTTTTAGGCTAAGGCCCTAATGGAATATTGAGTAAATATTTTGATTACTGATTTTCGATGTAAGGACCCGTCCTGGGAGCCGGGATTAGCGAAGTGATTAGCAACAGATTAGCTGAGTTAATAGATGTTTAGTTGGGTACTGTGGGACGTTTGGTGTAAAATAACGATTTTTCCCCTAGCTTGGGTAAAAAGTTGACTTTTAGTTTGGGCGGTCAATTGGACATTGACCGATGAATGTGACGTCGTTTGGGACGTCACGAGTCCGTAGACAGGTGACATGCCCGATTCTGACATCCGAGGAGGAAGTTATGATGTTTGGAAGGTTAAGGGCATTACCGTAATTTGGTTAAAATAGGGGGAAAAGTTGACTTTTCGTACGACATAGTTTTTACACGTAGACCGAGGACTGTTAGGTAGATCTCGTCATCCTGAGTACAACGACATGTGTCATGCTTTCATCGGACATAGAACGAGTGAGTTACGGGTTTAGAACGGCGAAGGGCAAAATGGTAATATTGACTCACAGGGGCATTTTGGTCTTTTTGCACATTGGGAATTGTGCAATTCAGATTGGGACAAGTGTACAGGAGTAATTGGATATTTTTTGTTTGGGACCATAGGATTTGGACACGTGCCCTATGTCTAGTGGATTCTACAAGGTTGCACGGAGCGAATTAAACGGGTGAGTCGTGTTTGTGTTTGTGTTTGAGGAAAACAGAGACTGAGAGTAAGGGGGGAAATTGTAACGACCCATCCCGAATTCCGGGGTTAGATTAGTGACTAATCTTGTTTAGTGAGGTTGATTGTAACACCCCAAAAATTCGAGGATTTTAATATTGTAATTTAATGTATGAATTGACGTTTTTACCCTTGTGAATGGCATGGCCAAATTGTTGACTTTTTGATTTTTGGGTCAATCGGATTTTGACCAATGACCGTGACTTAGTTCGGGAGGTCACGAGTCCATAGACACGTGGCACGTCCAATTCGGACGCTCAGGGAAGAAGTTATGACTATCGGAAGTTCAGGGGCATTACCGTAATTTGGACTTTAGGGCGAAAATGTTGAATTTTCGTTTGGCAACTAATTTTCACATTACACAAGGACCGTTAGGTAGATCTCGATGCCCTGAGTCCGTAGACAGGTGGCACGCCGAAATCGGACTTCGTATGGCTGAGTTACGGGTCTAGAAAGTGAAGGGCATTTTGGTAATTATTGAACCAGGGGCATTTTGGTCATTTTGCCCTGGTTACTGTAGCAACCGCGGGGGACATGGGAGGAACCTCCATGGGAGGAACCACCATGGTCATTTTAGTCATTATGCTGGTGAATGTGCTGGAAAGTATTGATTGTTTAAAGCTTTTGGAAGCATCAAACGTGGTCTGTTTCATCCACACAACGTAGCCATATTGTTAATTGATGATTCGAAGCTTTCGGGGGACAAATTTCAGTGGACAGATTGGACTTCCACGAGCCTCTAGGACGGTTAAATTGTTTTAAACTGAATAGGAATTGTGTGAGCTTCAGTCTTCCGTTGAAAGAACTGAGAATAGGTGAGGAACCAGAGAGAAACCATTTCGGGAAAATTTGGAGGGAAATCGGGTTTTTGATTTCTGGTGCTCGTTGGGCCAAACCAAGGCCTGGTTTAGCTTTCTGAGAGCAATTCGAACTTAGCCATATCAAATTCAAGAGGAACCAGCCACTGTTGGACTGGAACTGAGGTTTTTGTTTCAGTGGAGTTCCAGAGATTTGGACGATCACTTACAAGTAATACCTTGGTAAATTGATCATTTGTTTTAGTTCGTTTTAGCCTTAGGAAGCTTACTGGGAGGTTAATTTGATTTTGGTTTGGAAACAAGTGAGTTCTAGTGATTGACCTGATTGGTTGATCACCGGTCGATAGGTCGATTGGGGACTTGTCGAGGTTGATTAATGACTCAGAACTTAAATTTGATGTGTAAATAACATGTTAGGATCAAGTTGGATTGAAATCGAGTTGAAATTCAGGGTTAATTGCCCGGGTAATATCGCGAGCTGAAGGTCCGAATAGCAGGGCTATCGGGTGAAGAGGGTGACACTGTAGCAGCTACAGTGTCAGGCGCGTGACTTTCATGCGCAGCCACTTTGGGCGGCCCGTGAGGTCGCGTTGGGGCTTATCTCTGATCACGATCAACATGACTTTTGTTCCTCTCATCATTCTGAACATTTTTGGTGAATTAACCATGTTGATCTGGGATTGTTAGGGGGGTCAGTCTAGGGCCGGTTATCTCGGGAAACGTGTTGACGGGTTCCCCGAGCCGGTTTCTGTTTCGGACTTTTTGGATAAATTTTTAAGACTTGTAGTAACCCTCACGTGTGATTTGGACTTACAGGAATTGTACGATAATCCCGGTACAAGTTCGTACGCGCAGGTTCACCGCGGGATCGTACTGTGAGTGGGCCCGATTTCATTAAACCCTTGCATGCTTAAATGTTTTCCGATTTACTTATATGTTCACATGCTAGAATCAAGAAAACGAATTTGATGATATTAAAATTATGGTTATGGCACATTTCACGGTATTTGGTCTTGAGACCCGTCTGATGAAACTTAAAGATCGGTTTGGATTTTATCTATGTATATATATGTTTTGCATGTGGATATCAATAAAATGTATTTGGTACTGCACTGTATAGATCCATTCTTATGATACTGTCTCCTCCGGATGTGGTACCCCGGAGTGGTCATAGTGCATTACCTGCAAGGGGTCATTCTACGGAGGAACCGGACCGTAAAATGACTCAGGAGCAGGATTTCTTATTTCACGTCAGGGACGTCGAGCGTCTTTGACGCTAGGCATTTGAGATGCCGTACCCGGACAGGATTCGGGGATTGGACTCGGAATTGAGACCCGAGTGGCACGCGTAGCCTTGAGACTGTGACCTTATTGGACGTTAGGGACGTCAGGCATCTAGGATGTCAGGATCGGAACGTATAGTGTAGTAGCTAAAATTTATCTTATGATTTTATTACATGCCTTATGGTTCATATTATATGATTTATGGTTTTAAATGCTGATGCATGCATGTTTGGAAAACGGAGGGGTAAATTATATCTTTTACTTACTAAAATATTTTATAAACTTGAGTTTCGGCCCACTCACCCTTATTGTTTTGGTAACCCCTCTAGGTCGTGCTACTGAGGATGAGGATGAACCTGAGGCTGAGGCATAGATCTACTTCTGCGTAACTGAATCCCTGTTGGGTGATTTTACCAGGTTTATGTTTGAGTCGTGCTCGCAACTTGTAGTTTTGGATTTCATCCCTTGTCTGACATCTGTTTATTTCGGATTTGATGTAAAACTTTAATTTGGTTTCTATGCATTTGAAAGTTTAAGGTTAAAATTGGAACATTATTTTGGGTGTCAGACGGGAGCAGGGCACGTCCCCATGGGGTCCCAGAGAGGATCGGGGCGGGTCCTGCCATTGATCGGTAGTTAGTAGGGCGAAATCGGGGCGCATGCACGTTCGATTCCGACCTTCGAGGAGAAATTTGTGATGTTCGGAAGTCGAGGGGCATTTTGGTAATTTGGCATAGTAGGGGCCAAATGTTGACTTTTTGACCAGGAGGTCCGATGGACGAGGGCCAAGGACCATTACGTAGGTCTCGTCGATACGAATCCAATGATAGGCGGCATGCCGAAATCGGAGATTCGACGAAGAAGTTATGGTCACAGGAATGAATTAACGAATCGAGACTCCGATTAAAATAATAATAAAATAATGAATAGTAATTGGGGACTGTGCACACCTGGATGAGTGACAAGTGTCACCCATCCCTTGTTTTATGCCCAAACATCTAATCCATGTTTTAGGGAAACATGATCATTGTGTTCCATTAATTATTAATTATATTTAATTACCCTTAATCCTCCATTAATCACCTTCTTTGTCTTCAAACCATGGGCATTGAGCAGCAGAAATTGGGAGGATTGAGCTCCCTTCCGTAACCAACTTTGAGAAGAAAACTGAGAGATTAGTGAGAGTGAATTGAACTGGGGAAACACGAGGGATTGAGTGTGAGAGGGAGGCTGGAATTCGAAAATTTGGATTTTGGAGGGGAAGATCGGATTTTAAACTAGGAGCCGTGAGGATCGAAATTGAAGCTACATTTAGCTTCCTGAGGTCAGTACGAGTCGATCCACGTCAAGAATGAAGGAAATTGATGGCTTTTGGGCTCTGAACGGGCTTGATAACAGAGGAGAAAATTCGAAGTTGGGTCGTGATCGTGGAGTAGCTAAACGATGCAATTGAGTTGGGGAAACAGTTTCCCACGGTCCATTGACACTTCTGGATGAATCAATTGGAAGGAATCAGCAGCCATTGACGGAATTCGATGAAGGAACAGTGACGGGTGTTCTTCATTGATCATCGTCGAATCGTGGAAATTTAGGTAAGTGATCGTGTAATTGAGTTTACAGATCTTAAATTGAACTTAAAACGAAACTAACTGAATGATCAATTGAAGGAATTAAGGCTGAATTGATAGGGAACCAACCGGGTCATCTAGCGGGCAAAAGGACCCATTTATCATACATACGGGTTAGGACGATGACACTGTAGCTAGCGCGTGGGTTTCATGCGCAGCCACTCACGGCGGCGCTTGACGGCGCGTGGGCAAGAATCTCGAGGTGAAGTCAACATGACTTCTGTCCTATTAAATGTAACGAACATTTTGGTATTGGTTTCGTGTCGATCGGACACCGTCTCGATATTTTTCGGGACGTCCGAAGGTTTTAAATCGAGTTTAAAAATAATTAAAAATTCGGGAAAATTACGGGACTTTAATAGGCTGTTAATGAAGAGGTTAGTGACCCTCTAATGTGATTTGGACAGGATTGGGAGTCCCGGTGATAGTGGTGTGGCCCGGGAGGGCTTATGGCACGCGTATCGAGGCGTACCGTTAAACGGTCTGTGAGTGGACTTTGGTTTTATAAATTCTATGCATGCTTAACTGTTTTATATGGATTATGATTGTGTTTGTATGATGTTGATTTGGATATTGGTAAATTGTACGGTTTCACGTATTTCGAGGCGATTTACGTGCTTGCACGTAAATCGAGGTTTTCCAGTTTTGTACGGATTTTCCATGTTTATGGACTTGGATAAGATTTGAGGAAATGATTTTAAAATTGGAAAGATAAACTCGGGCTTAGGCCCACTTTTTTTGAAACCTCGGACTTGGAGTCCATTCGTAATCGGGCCAGGGGCCCAGTTGCTTTATGAAATCAGGCCAGGGGCCCAATTGTTACGAAATCGGGCTGAGACCCATTTGAGTTATGTTATCGGGCCAGGGGCCCAGTTGATTTACGAATTCGGGCCTGGGATGCCCACACTGTGACCTGGGAGACTTTTAGGGAGAGGTTTCTGGATCAGTATTACCCTCGTTCTTTCCGCGTTGCCAAGGAGGCTGAGTTTCTACAGCTCCAATAGGGGAGTATGAGTGTGGCTAAGTACGAACAGAAGTTTCAGATGTTTTCTCGTTTTACTCCTGCGTTTGTGGCCACTGAAGCCGAGAAGTGTCGTAGGTTTGAATTGCGCCTGCGAGGCGAGATTCGAGCCATAGTGACGGCTGGATCGTTTGCGACCCTCCGAGAGTTGTCGGATGCTGCAGTGTCGGTAGAGGCTAGTTTGCCAGTACGACGCCGGGAGCCATCTTTTTCTGGAGCTTCGAGCTAGAGGTTACCGAAGAGGGGCAATTACAGTGGAGCATCGCATGCGGGCGATGTTCATTTTGGTAGACCTGGTAGTTTCCAGAGTTTAGAGTTCCGTGGACATCGCGTACAGCCGACACCGCAAACTAGTGCGACGTCTGTTGCGTCTACAGGGAGATCGGGTCCTTCCAATCGAGATTTTCCGTTGTTACCACAGGAGGGTTGTAACGACCCATCCCAAATTCCATGATTAGATTAGTGACTAATCACAATTAGTAAGGTTAATCGGTGATTAGTTAGGCTAAATCGGACGAACGATGCGAAATGACCGTTTTGCCCCTAGTGGTGGCAAAACGTTGACTTTTTAATCGGGCGGTAAAATGGACTTTGACCGATGACCGTGACGTAGTTCGTGACGTCACGAGTTCATAGACAGGTGGCACGTTCAATTCCGACGTTCGGGGAGAAAGTTATGACGTTCGGAAGTTTAGGGGCATTTTGGTAATTTTAGTTAAATGGGGGTCAAATGTTGACTTTTTGATCGGGAGGTCCGATGGCCGAGGGCCGAAGACCGTTACGTAGATAAGGACGATACGAATCCATAGGCAGGCGGCACACTGAAATCGGACTTCGAACAGGAGAGTTATAGGTCACAGAAGTTCGATTTCACTATGCACGAACTTCGAGACGGGGACGATTCGGTGAAATCTGAGTTGGGCAGATATTTTGGTGGGTCCCATGGATGAGTGACAAGTGTCACTCATCCTATTGGCTAAATCCCACAAATGGTGGATCTATATAATAAAATATTATTATTTTAATTATTTTATAATTAAACCTAACAACCTTAAATCCTAACCATCCATTTCAATCTCACCTTTTAATCCTCACCCTTCATCTCTCATTCTCTCATCTGATCTCATCTCCTTCACTCTTCTTCCCACACGAAACCCCATAACCCATATTCCTCCATTTTTCTTCAAAACACAAACACACATATTCCCCACCTCCATCACTCATCTTGTGATGGTGATACAATAAATGTGACCGTGAGGAAGTGGTGAGAGGCTGAGGACAGCGGCTGAGGACGGAGGCCCACGGTGGAGGCCACGGCGGAAGGAAACCCGTGAGGTAAGAAAACTTCAAAAATTCAAAATTGGGTTTTAATGGGTTTTACTCGATTCCATTAATTGGGTAAGGTTTCTAGGAATCCCAGGAGATGATTGGGATTGGTTTCGAGGCGTTGGACGGCCTGGAACAGCCGCGAACGGCGGGAGAAGTCACGGCCGCCATGGCCTAATTGAAGGTACGGGTTTTCGATGTTTTTCTTCCATTTTAAGGTCATAGGATTGTAGGTTAGGATTAGAGGATGAAAATGGGACAAACGGGAAGAATTTTGGTGGTCAGACGGTGGAGAACCGACCGGGTCAACCCGCGGGTCTGAACGACCCCGTAGCAGGGTTCGGGTCAACCCGTCGAGTGGTTGAAGGTGGTGACGTGGCATGATGACATGGCACCTGTGAGATTGTCAGGTGACGTGGACCACTCATCAGCCGACACGTGTCATATGTCAGTGCACAGTCAGCACTGACATGTCAGTGACGTGGCCCAATCAGGGGCTGACACGTGGCACTGACGTGGACCAGTGCCGTGATGACACGTGGCACATGTCAGACTGCCACGTGGCACTGACAGCACAGTGACGTGGACCAATGGGAGCATGACACGTGGCACCTGTCAGAGTCTGACATGTCAGACCTGACAGCTGTCAGATGACGTCAGCAGGTACTGTAGCTGGCGCGTGAAGCCCACGCGCAGCCACTTCAGGCGGCGCGTGAGGGCGCGTGGCAGGGAATATGGGAAAGTGTTCAACACGGGAAATCTTCTATTCGATGTAACGAACATTTTGGGACTGGTTTCGTGTCGATCGGACATCGTCTCTATATGTTTCGGGGCATCGGAAGGTTTAGGTTCGGGATTAAAAATAGTTAAAAATACGGGAAAATTACGGGGCTTTAGTGGGAAGTTAATTAAGTAGTTAGTAACCTTCTATTACAATTTGGACAGGTTTGGGAGTCCCGGTGAAGGTGATCGGCTCGGGGAGCCGCATGGCACGCAAATCGAGGCGGCAGCTCGGACGGTCTGTGAGTGGACCTTTTTTTCTAAATTGGTGCATGCATAAATGTTTATTATATGTTTTATTACTTGTTTGATAATGCCATGGGTGCATTTGAATGTGGTTACGTATAAGCACGTATTTCGAGGTTTAAGCCTTATACGGTGCTTATACGGGGATGTATCTCTGTATTGATTTCAATGAACTGGATTCGAATTTCAAAAGGATAAACTCGGGTATGAGACCCATTTGGTTTTGTCTCGGGCATATGACCTCAGATTCCGGGTACGGTGCCCAGCTGATGTCCTATGTTCGGGCACGAGACCCAGTCACTTTACGGCTTTGATTTCAGGTCAGGCTAGGGAACCTTAAATGGATTCCCAGGTTCATGACGGTTTATGGGAACCGGCATGAACCCTTGTTATGGTATTATGGTTCATGACGGTTTATGGGAACTGGCATGAACCCTTGTTATGTTATTCCGGTACATGACGGTTTATGGGAACCGGCATGTTACCTGATTATGGATATTATGGATCATGACGGTTCAGGGGAACCGGACATGAATGTGTATGTTATGTATATATATGTTCATCTACCTTCCTTTACTTCTATTATCTCCTACGGGGAGGGTCATTGGCCTGGGTGTACCCCGGAGTAGTCACGGAGCACCGACTGAGTGGAGTCACTCCCCAGTTGGGTTCCTTACTCTCAGGAAGGCTATGGTTACTATTACCTCGAGTAGGATCAGTTGTCTGCGGACATTGACCTTGACTTTGAGAAGACTCGGATTGAGACCCGGGTAGCACGCGCGTAGCTTTGGATACCGTGACAGGATTGGTTGTGTGACTTATATGTATATATATGATATATGATATATGATATATGATATATGATATGTGGTGTGCACAGGTGTGCACAGGATTTGAGCAGTGGCTCGTGTACTTGGTTTCTTTATGGTTTGGGGCCGAGTCCCTTATGGATTTGGGCAGTGGCCCGTATGGTCGTTTTTATTGTGGTCCTTTCGACCCTGGTTTATATCTGCTTTGGGCTTAGTCCCACATATGGTTTGTTTTGGATAAATGGTTTTCAAATGCATGCATGCTTTTGAGTGGAGGGTACAAATGTCTTCGATAAACTGTTTTTATAAACTTTTGTTTTGTCCACTCACAGTTTTGAATGTTTTGACTGCCCTTCAGGTTGACATCGAATGTGGACTGTAGCAGAGACCGAGATATCACATGCCTCCTCCGGATCCTTGCGTACTCTGATAGCCCGTGAGGGCAAAGGTCGGAAATATCCCTTGTCTGACACTTCGTGTCAGACGGGAGCAGGGTCATCCCGCACTAATCCCGGAGGGATTGGGATGGGTCCTGTCAAGGGTGGTGCAGGTCGAGGTACAGCAGAGCCAGGACGGAGCACGACGTCAGCGTCAGGGACAACAGGCACCAGAGGAGGTGGTAGTGCCGGTTCTGGACTCGAAATGACGGTTCTGGACGCCAGAATGGCTTCGGACCAGTAGTTTCGGATTCAGGTTTGGAGATGGATTTTGAAATGGTTTTCAAATGGTTTTGGATTAGATTTGCTGGATCTGGTGATTGGGTTTAAAGACCCGGATTATGTTTGACGGGGGAAAGGCCCGGATTGAGTTTAAAGACTCGGGAGTTTAAAGACTCGGATATACGGATATTTCCCCCTGTAGGCCTGTTGAGTTTAAAGACTCGGATTATATTGAGGCCTGGATTGAGTTTAAAGACTCGGGAGTTTAAAGACTCGGATAGGTCCAGCTGGTTTGATCGGATAATGATATTGATATCTTATGTTTTACTGCTAATGTTTTATAATGTTTATCATACTGTGTTTATGTTGCTGCGATTTCCATGATGAAAATAATGTGATTTATAAATGTTTTCAGCTAATGGGTTATGCATGCGTGTTTTCAAAACGGAGGGCTAAACCCTGGTTTGTTTATGACATGGTTTTTGAAACTTTTATTCTTTTTGGTCCACTCACACTTTTCTGGTTTTTAATTTCCCTCCAGGTCATGGAGCTAGCGCGGGGGTTGACGTTGAGGCAGAGTTAAAGGCATAGAGTGACTTGGAGTGTTTCCGACGTTTTTCCATTACAAGTTTTCCGTTGTGTGTGTGTTTTTGCTTTACTTTGTTTTGTACTATGCTCTGTATAACGATTGACTCTCTTGTTGGATGTTTTAAATTCTCCCTTGTCTGGCAATGTACTTTGTGGTTTTCGTGAGGGTTTTTTGGTCTTTCGTGTTGGGTTGTCAGACTGGAGCAGGGTTCACCTCGGTTATCGGGGTGATAATCGGGGTGGGTCCTATCATTCGATGCATGCATACTTTTTAGTGAAGGGTATAATTTATCTTTATGAAATGTGTTTTCATGAATTTATTGATTTGCGTCCACTCACAGTTCTTAATGGTTTTGATGCCCTTCAGGTTGATCACGATTGCGGGCTGTAGCAGAGACCGAGACATTGCACTCCTCCACAGATCCTGGCGCACTCTGTGAGCCCGTATGGGCTGAGGTACGTATTATCCCTTGTCTGACACTTCGTGTCAGACAGGAGCATGGCACATCCCACATTAATCCTGGGGGGATTGGGATGGGTCGTGTCAAGTGGTATCAAAGCGAGGTTGTCGCTATTCAGTAGTTCTGGTGGTACCCGCAGGTCGAGGATATGATCTCTCTTCGTGGTCAACCCGTTATCAACCTGATAGTTGGACGCCGGTTTGATAGTTTTTGGGATTGAATAGTGGATAGTGAGTGATTGGCCCGATACGTTGTGCGTTAATGTGATTTGACCCAAGCAGGGTTGTATGTGACGAACTGGTAATGTGGGAGCGTTAGTTCGGTCTTGTGATGTTATATTGTGGTGTTGCTAGGAGCAGCTGGGTTCGGGGAACCCCATTGGAGTAGTGATCTGGAAATGTGAACCTCAGTTGAGCGATGGTCTGACCATGTGAATCCTAGTGGTGATTGCTGGTGTGGGAAATGTTAGTACATGAGTTAGTTGATGACCTTAGTGGTGGAACCCCAGTTGAGTTGATGGTAGGATTGGGGTGACATCCATACGATGTCAGAACCGCGGGATCGGTCGAATTGCGGAATTTATTCCAGAGAACAGTTGGTTTTAGAGGAACCCTAGAGTGTGATTGATGAATTAGAATTGTGAGTCCGTAGTTGTTGAGGATTGGACGACTTTCCGAAGTCGGGGTGGTCTGTCGAGTCGAACCCCAGATTGTGACTAGTGGATTAGAGCTTGTGCTGCAAAGAGCGGCTGAGGTCGTGGATGACCATGTGGATGACTCTAGTGAGTCGAAACGATAAAGATTGGTTGGCCGACATGATGTGAAATGATAGGATTCGATCCACGAGCACAGTTTTGAGATAATATATGGAATTTCGAGTTGGACCGAATAATCGTGTAATGTGTGGATGTGGATCTTGATAGCGATGACTGTTGGTCGACAGTCGTGTGGAGATAGCTAGCTATCGAGGGTAACTGGTGTATTTGTGGTAGTTGAGAATCGGGGGCCGTTCAGGGAACATTCATTATCTTACTATGGATTGTTAGGGTGTTGCTACCCATAGTTGTGGGGTACGAGAGAGGCAGAGTTCCTTTCACATGAGCAGAGATGCGGGGTTGTTGCTCAGTATGAGTAATGACTCAGGGTTGTCTGATTCGTGCACTGTGTGCTAGTGGTTGTGATAACGATGAGCCAAGCATTGGGATGTGACTCCGTCTTGATGTGCATATGTTTGGCATCTGAGATTCGGTAGTGGTTGAGTGATGGACTGGATGGGATCAAGCAGGGATTGTGATGTATTGGGATAAGTCCCAATAGTTATCAGATGACTAAGTGATAGATGGATGAAGAGGTACGTTTGAGACATGAGGAGTTTTGTTTGACGCAGGGGACGTCATGGAAATTAGTGGATTCGGGGAGTTGTCGTCAACTCCGAAGCTTGTGGGGTTGTATGTTTCTAGTATCCCTAGGAAGTACAAAGAAACTATTTAAATTGGGAGAAGCCGAAGAGAATCAATGGTAGTATTTATGTGAGATTTTGTGATTCTGAATAACATAGAGACCCGAGAGTCGAACTTGTGAAGGTTGAGCTATGAGAACGAGATAGCAATGAATTACATCCTTTTGGATGTGCATAAATGGTTATTAACGGACAGGAGATCTGGATAATGGATTTATTGCGGACACGTGGTTGTCTAAGTGAGTTGAGGATCTGGGAAGTCCAGTGGTTGGACTTGGCATCTCGTTGGAAGCTTATATGTTTCTGACATGGTTGGAACTTCAAAATCGATTAAGGTTGTGATTGAGGCGACGAGATGAGTGCTCGTTTAAGCATTGGTGATGAGTATTCTGAAGTCATAGGGGTGACTTCTTATTTCTACCCATGGCAGACGATGATTGTTTTTACCAATACGTTGAGCGTGTATTGGTTGGTTAACCCGTGTTGTGTTTTGGGGTCATCAGGAGGAGTTTGGTACTTTGAGGTTAAGTGAATGAGAATTCACATTTTTTGCTTGGTGGCAGACGATGTTAGAGTACTTGGTGCGGTGGGTGCAGTGAGTTTGTGTTTTCACTCACGTAGGATGGATGTTGATGGCATCATCTTGAATCATCCTTGATTTTTCCTAGGTGGAATGATAAGGATCGATTGATAAGTCACAAATTAAGCATCATTTCAATGTTATTTCTTATCCCTTTTACTTATCTTTTGATTATAATCATTCAAACAATAGGAGAAAATGATCTCTTTTGTGAAGTTTGTGCAGATAGCTTAGTTGAGGTTTAAATCATGTTTTACAATGAAATGTGATCTTTCCGAGGCTAAATCTTTAAGGACTCATAAAGGGCCTCATCATCTCCCATTTACATGACCAAAATCCACCAACACCCTAAAAGTCACGGCCTAGCCCCTAGAAGCCCACAAAATGCGGTTAAAGGTGTTTTAGGGGGTTTACTTGTGCATCAAGTAACTTTGGACGAATTTTCCTACCTTTCTCAATGAGGAATGATATGGATTGACTTGGATAAGAAGAGTTAATTATATTCCTAATCAGATCTTGAAGTTAAAGAGGCAAGAAACAAGGAAAATGAAGTTTCTTCGAAATTAAGAAACCATCTTGTACATGGCTAGGGTTAATTAACTTCCCTAGCCGCAATTTATCATGTTTCCTTTATTTTAGGGCAATGTAATCTGATTTAGGATAGCATTAAATGAATTCCTAGTCAAAGATAAAGTCAAGAAGTGGAAAGAAGGAAGGAAAGGGACTCCTTGTACAAGAAGGATACAAAAAACGGCTAACTATGGTTTTTCACAAAAACAAGGAGGAAAACTCCTTGTTTTGGGGTTGTTTTCCCTTTTCTTTGAGGGAGATGTTAGGGCAGGTGTTTGGGGTTATAAATAGATGTTTTCTCATTATTTTTTTAGGCCGAATTTACCTATTGAAGGTCCCCAAAACTCTGTCAAAATTTGTACTTCAATCCATGTTATTAATTTAGAGTTTTGTAATTTAATTCAAGCACTCTTTATAATTCAAGCATCTTCAACTTCAGCACGTCTACCTTGAGGGAGTTTTCCTTCATCTCTTTTAATCATTGTCCTTTTATTATTTCTTGCTTTATTTATATATTTGTGCACCTTTTAATTATGTGCTTGTTTTATTCAATAATGTTTGAGTAGTGTAATTAGGGCTAGGGTTACTTGAAACCCTAGCCATATTAGTTCGTGTTTGACTCTGGCTCTTGATTATGATTGCTATGAATGCCTGGATTTGTTGGATTACTACGCTTCATGAACTCAATTTATGCTTATAAGCTTAGCTACCTTATTTGTGTATAATTGTCGATGTAATTTCTTGACGGATCACCTTGATGTTTGTGTTCACCCTGCAATTTATGGCATCACGTTTAAGAGGGGGAATCTTATTCGTAATCTAAACTCATGACTTCCTAGGTCTGCACATCACTTTTCTAGGGACAATGTAGTGTCATTAAATCTTCTTTATGTTTCATGCATTATCACGCACCATCGGTAATAATTGTTTAAGGGCGGGCACATCACGCTTAAACATGCAATCTAAGAGAAGATCATATGTGTGGGGTGAACCTTATCTGGACCCCTGCACGGGCACGTAATTCAGATACATGCATAGTAATCTAATCAAGGAAATCTAACGGAACTATAATTGGTAAAGGTGGATAGAAACCCTAGCTCGACTTAGTTAGTTATTATTAGTTAATTTATTTCATTCATAAAACATAACAAACCCCCCATTTCATTTTAATTACTCCACTTAAGTCAATTGAGTTAAATGGAATTGGATATCATTGAGCAAGTCTTTGTGGGATCAAGCTTTGCTTGCATCTATACTATCTACACGTCTTGTGCACTTGCAAAGTTTATTACACGTAGATATTTTTCCTAGTACATCTTTTGTGCTTGGTAAAATTTCTATCATCGATATGAGAAAATTGGAGAGAACCCACAGTTTAGACATGTTTCGTTTTGACTGAGTGACTAGATGTGAAAATAGTTGAGGACTGATGTGAATGACGAAGGAATCAATGAGGGTGTAAGACTCTACGATCAGATTTCAATTCGATTGTTAGCTAAGTGAGCATGGGTGGATCCTAGGTGGATCAGGATTGTAATGTTGTGGACATTGGGCATTGTGATTATCTAGGATCGTGGTGTTACTAGTCGGGTGACGTGGTGATGGATCTGGATCGTGACCTTGTTGATCAGGTTAGGTGGAGAGTTTATTGCCCTGTCATGAATATTTGGATATGGGAATGTTTGGATGGAACTTCTTTTCGAAGTTAAACCAGTAAGATACGGTACTTGAGTGAGTTGAGATGTTTACGATTTGACTTGAATTTTTGACGTTGTGAATGAGTGGGTATCTGACGGGGTTGGATTTGGTCACCCTTAGATGTGTGGATGGTGGTATTGGCTTCCCTATGAAGTCAATCAAATGTAATGTGTTAATAGATTGAGCAGGTAACTGATAGGCTTAGATTTGGTGTGTCTCGGTGGACGTGGGTGAGTTTGGATGCTCTTTGGGCATGAATGGGTGCGCCTTGGTAGACGTGAGTCAGATTGGTACGTGTTGGATTACGTGTTTGGGAGTAGACGTTGTGATGCTGGTCGGATGACCATGGGACTCAGAATGGATGATGAGTTGGAGTATTTGATTAGGTCTACTACTGGACTAGACAAATGAACCCCAGTATTAAATCATGATTGACTACGAACTGTGTAGTGGACTAGTTGGAGGATGGATGTACGTACCCTGTACGTTGTGCCAGGATCGATACTGGATAGGCCAAGTGGTGCTTGGTGATGGTACATAGGATATACCAATAGTGTGTGGTTGAACGTGTTGGTAGTCGTCTTAGTTCCAATATCATTGGATTGGTTGAGGGCGTGAATTGGACATTGAATACTATGCGCTGCACAGAGTCATTTTTATGGATTTAGAGATTGTATGAGCAGGTGCTCAGAGCCGTGAAAGGCTAATGCAACCTTAGAGTTGATTTGTGCATTACTGCTAGGCAGGTATTCGATGGGGTCTAAATACATGCAGGTCGAGTGAGATGTTGGTATACATATACTCAGGTTGAGTAAGTTGGTGGGTTGTGTAACCACGACTTATTTTGCGTAGATCAGCTACCCTGGGACTCTCACTAATGGCAGCATGAATTATGAGGAAATTTTGGTACGAGGTACCTTGGTGCGACTCTAGAGTGAGTCAGGGTGTGTCGGTGATTCGAATTTTGACCATGGAGCCGTGAGTGACGGCTGAGCGCGACGTAATGGAACGTGTAATGTTGACATGGTAAAATTCAGGAAATGCGGAGAAATTGTGAGAATTGGTAACTCTAGTTTTGGGAGGGATGTCAGATTGATTTATGACTGGCCAAGTGGTGACAATTTGGCTGAATGTGTCAACGTGGATTCATGAGTAGGATTCGGTGATTCCCAGTACGAGCAGATGTCAGCTAAGTGTGCCATCAAAATGGGTCAGCTTAATGATAGAATTGTTAGGCGGTGTTAACTCGGATCATGTGAACAATTTCACTCGAGGTGGTCGAGTGTAGTCGATGCGATGTGAGTCCGTGATGGAACGTCTAGGTGCGGATAAGTATGGTCTACTTAGTGGGTGTATAAGTGTACACATGGTGTGAGATCGAATTGTATACCACGAGGTGGATGTGGAATCGGGATGGTTGGAATTTCGAGGACTAAATTATTTAAGGGGGGAAATTTGTAACGACCTGTCTCGAATATCAAGATTAAATATTAATTAATTATGGTTTAGAATTACTGATCGGGGATTAGTAGAGAGAAATCGGATGGACGGTGCGAAATGACCATTTTGTCCCTAGTCTTGGGAAAAATGTTTACTTCTAGCTCGGGGAGTCAAACGTACGAGGACCAATGACCGTGACGTAGATCGGGACGTCACGAGTCCGTAGACAAACGGCATGTCAAAATCGGAGGTCTGATGGAAAAGTTATGGTCACGGGAGCGAAATAGGGGATTTAACGTTTCGGGAACTGAATAAATTATTACTTAAAGCTAATTGGGCAGATATTTAATGTGGGGCCCTTGGATGAGTGACAAGTGTCACTCGTCCCATGGCTTAGAACCCCCAAAATGTGGATCTATGTTTATTGGTCATTAATTAATTAATTAATTAAACCCTCATCTCTCATCTCGCATCCTAGCCGTCCATCTCTATCTATTCCTCTCATCCTCACCGTTTACTATCATCAGTAATTATCATCTTCATCAATTTCGTCTCTCTTCTCACCCGTGCACGATCTTCATTTCACTCTCTAAAACCAAACACACACACAGGACACCACAACCTGACCACCCTACGTTCATCAACTGCTGTGGTCATCTGAGTGGGGCCAGGGAAACGAGGACGACGTGATGGTGAGCTGGTGTCAGGACCCGTCCCAATCCCCCCGGGATTAATGCAAGGCGACCCTGATCCCGTCTGACACGCAGTGTCAGACAAGGGAAATTTCCGACATTAGCCCACTTGGGGCTTCATCAGAGTACACCAGGATCCAGAGGAGGTATGTGATATCTCGGTCTCTTCTACAGTTCACATCCGCTGTCTACCTGAAGTGCAGTCAAAATATTTAAAAGCTGTGAGTGGACAAAACAATCATTTAATAAAAACATTTTATCGAAAGACATTTGTACCCTTCACTAAAAATCATGCATGAATTCCAAAACCATTGAACCTAAAGAACCATAATGAAACCAACCATACGGGCCACTGCCCAAATCCATGTGGGACTCAGCCCAAAACCTGTACACAGCACATATCATATAGCATATACATATAAATCACATATCCAATCCTGTAACGGTTTCTAAAGCTACGCCCCTGCTACCCGGGGTCATAAGCCCAAGTCTCTCAGGTTTCACCCAGGTCAATGTCCGTAGATCAATGACCCTCCCTGAGGTTGTAATCCAAGCCCTCCTGAGAGTAAGGTACCCAACGGGGCGACTCCATTCAGTTAGTGCTCCATGACTACTCCGGGGTTCACCCAGGCTAACAACCATCCCCGGAGGAGAAATTCCAAATAAGGAAGGTATATGAATATATATATATATATATAACGTAAACATTCATGCATGGTCCCCATAAACCGTCATGAATCATAAAACCTTTTAAGGCTTCATGCCAGTCCCCATAAACCGCCATGAACCCGGAAATCCATTTAGGGTCCTCGACCCGAAATCACAACAGTAAAGTAACTGGACCTCGTGCCCGAACACATTACTCAATTGGGCATCGTGCCCGATATCTTAGGGTCAGTCACAACTCCGATCGTAGTGATGCGTGCAATCATCCATCTTGGACCGCCCTCAATCCTGGTATGTTGCCGTGAACGTATCAACCGATGCGATGATCACAAGATTATGGTACACCCATCACCGATCGATATCCTGAACCGTCAGCAATCCAAAGTCGAGCCTCCCTCGGCTGCCCGACAACGGGTCGTGCATCGTGACCTATGTGGAAAGAACATGTCCCAGTCCGGAGGCGAGCGTCGTATCGTCCATCACTGTGCACATAGCACTCACCGCGACCACGATTCAGACCCGTAGGTCATCACAAAACAATTATTAAAACATATAATAAACATTTATGCATGCATCAATTTAGAAAACAAGGTCCACTCACAGACCGTCTGAACTGCCGCCTCGATATGCATGCCATACGGCTCTCCCGGACCTAACACCGTCACCGGGACCTCCAAACCTGTCCAAATTGTAATATAGGGATACTAACTAGCTAATTAGCTCCTCACTAAAGCACCATAATTCCCGAATTTTTAACTAATTTTAAAGTCGATCCTAAACCTTTTGACACTCCGAAACCTATCGAAACGATGTCTGATCGACACAAAATCAGTCCCAAAATGTTTGTTACATCGAATAGGTGATTTTGTGTGTTGGAGCCATCCCCAAAAGATGGCCCACGCGCGGCATGAAGCCCCTACGTGTGAACCCACGCGCCGGGCACTGTAGCACTGTCTTCAACCTCTGGCCGGTCCGAACCGGCCGGTTATGTGCAGTCCGGTCCAGCTGGACCGGCATGACCGGTGCAGGTCCCTACCACCTTCATTTTTCATCCTTTTTCTTCCTTCTTTCCACCAATCTTCCTAAATCTATCCTCTGAACCTAAATATATGAACAAAACCCCCTAAAACCTACTAAAATCCATTAACCCGTTTTCCCCTTCACGGTTCGACCTTCCCAGTTTTTACCCAGGGATTCCTTAGCCCCTAACCACCACCACAACCACCTTATTACTCCCCTAGAAACCTAAATAACTCATTACAATCACCTAAAACCGTCCATAATATCACAAATCGAAAATAAAGGAAAAATGGCCAAACCGATACCTTTGTCGGGTTTCTCCTCCACGCCGCCGTCCACGGAGGTTCAGGCTATCCTGTAGCCTCTTCTCAGTCCTCAGCCACTCTCTGCCTCATCCTCAGGTTGAATCAAGTGAAGGCGGAACAGATTGGGGTGTGGTCATGGTCCATGGGTATGGTGAGATCGGGATTGAGTTTGGCTTGGTATGCACGAACAAAGGAATGGGTATGCATGTACAGGAAGCAATGAGCAATGGATGAGTGACACTTGTCACTCATCCATTGGGCTAATTTAAAATATCTGAGGCCCACTTGAATACAACAGCTTCCCATTTCGTAATTCGTGCAATAGTTCCTCGAAACTTCCGCGAACCATAACTTCTCTATTCGACGTCCAAATTCGACGTGCCGCCTGTCTATAAATTCGTATCGACCTGATCTACGTGACGGTCCTTGGTCCTCGGCCATCGGACCTCACGGTCAAAAAGTCAACTATTTGCCTCTTTTTAACCAAATTACTGAAATGCCCTTTAACTTCCGAAAATCATAACTTCTTCCTCGAACGTCCGAATCGAACGTACCACCTATCTATGAACTCGTGATGTCCCGAACTACGTCAAAATCATTGGCCAAAGTCTATTTGACTGCCTGAATGAAAAGTCAACGTTTTGCTCACGACTAGGGGCACAACGGTCATTTTGCATTGTTCGACTGAGTTTGCGCAACTAATCACCGATTAACCTCACTAATCATGATTAGTTACTAATCTAATCCCAAAATTTGGGACGGGTCGTTACAGCTGGGCACGGCGGGGACGACGACGATGGTGACTAAAACCCGATAAGCCATTGTTGCCCATTTTCAAAAAATCCCTTTATAATATGTATGGACCGATTTAAGGTGTGAGGTTTGGTTTTAGGCTCAAAAATGAGTGTAATAGATGCATTTTCGAGGAAGGTGACGGTGGGAATCGATGGCAGAACGCATTTGTAGGTGGTGGTCACTATTCAGTTTTGAACAGGTACGATCTCGATGTTGTTTCACGAGTTTGCGGTTATAGAATGGTAGGGGAGGTTTAGACGAAGGCTTAGGGATCAATAGGAACGAAAATGGTTGAGGAACGGCTGAGAACCAGCCGAGTCAGTCTGTCGGTTCGGTTGAATCGGACCGAACTGTTGAACCGGCTCAGATTGGGTTTACCCAAGGTTGCCGATGAACAGTGTTTGGCGGGTGGGTTTCACGTACAGTCGCTTACGACGGCGTGTGAGGGCGCATGGGACACTTTTGGGTCATGATGTCAACATGTGAAATAATCTATTCGATGTAACGAATATTTTGGGACTGGTTTCGTGTCGATCGGAAATCGTTTCGATATGTTTCAGGGTGTCCGAAGGTTTAGGATCGAGTTTAAAAATAGTTAAAAATTTGAGAAAATTACGGGGCTTTAATAGGAGATTAATGAAGAGGTTAGTAACCCTCTAGTGTGGTTTGGATAGGTTTGGAAGTCCCGGTGATAATGATGGGGCCCGGGAGGGCTTTTGGCAACGTAGGACGGTTGTGAATGGACTTCGTTTTCTAAACTATGATGCATGCATAACTATCTTATAGGTTTTAGATACGTGATTTCTATGATGATGATTGTGGCACTGGTGGTTTACATGATGACACATATTTCGAGGTAATCCCGTATTTACACGTTTTTCGAGGTTTATGAGTTTATGCTATGGCTATGTGATTGTGAGTCCAATTATGCTTCTATGGCATGGTTTTGGTTTTGAAAAGATGAATTCGGGCATGAGGACCATTTGAATTATGTAATCGGGCCAGGGGCCCAGTTGGTATACCAAATCGGCTTGAGACCCTTTTAAGTTATGTGATTGGGCCGGGGCCCAGTGGTTTACAAAATCGGGCATGAGGCCCAGTTAAGTTTTATAAATGTGATTTCGTGTCTGGGACCCTATGTTTCATAAACGTGATTTCGGGTCGGGGACCCTAAACAGTTTTGTGATATTTTATAGAGATTTCGGGCAAGGCCCATTGAGATGTTTTGAAATGACTTTGTAATACTGTTTTCCATATACCATCTTGATACGAGGATATGTGATGGTGTCCTCCAGGTTTCTGGGACACTGGGGAAGTCACGGTGCATTGCCTACGAGGGGTCATTATACGGAGCTACCAGACCGTATAGTGCCTCAAGAGCAGGAATGCTATGATTAGACGTCTGGGACGTCAGACATCTGGAATGTCAGAGATATTGACCAAGAGAGACCTCGAGTAGCACGCGTTGCTTATTACTGTGAGATATGACGTCTGGGACGTCAAGCGTCTGGGACGCTAAGCATCTGGGACGCTAGGCATCTGGGATGCCAAGGATGGTTATGTGGTAAATATGGACTTTTGGATCTATGAAATGGTTTTTTGTTTGGATTTTTGCTTATGGATTTGGGCAGTGACCCACTTGGTTTTGGATTTACGGGTTTTCGGCTAAGGCCCTAATGGCATATTGAGTAAATATTTTATTACTGATTTTCAATGAATGCATACTTTTTAGTGAATGGCATAATTTATCTTTATGAAATGCGTTTTCATGAATTTATTGATTTTCGTCCACTCATAGTTCTGAATGGTTTTGATGCCCTTCAGGTTGATCACAGATGCGGGCTATGGCAGAGACCGAGACATCACACTCCTCCA
The DNA here is from genome assembly GCA_032719365.1 of Prinsepia uniflora. Taxonomy (NCBI): domain Eukaryota; kingdom Viridiplantae; phylum Streptophyta; class Magnoliopsida; order Rosales; family Rosaceae; genus Prinsepia; species Prinsepia uniflora. The sequence continues at coordinate 46,002,985 of CM064868.1, read as the reverse complement.
CCGATCCTGGTGCACTCTGCGATCCCGTATAGGCTGAGGTACGTATTATCCTTTGGCTGACACTTCGTGTCAGATAGGAGCATGGCACGTCCCACGTTAATCCCGAGGGAATTGGGATGGGTCGTGTCAATGTCAGCTTGGTATAGCAGGATTGTCGGCCTGGATTATCAGTCGAGCAGGACGGTAAAATTGACTTGTCGGATTGGACACTGAGTACACATGTGGGGGTGACAGGTGAGATCGACGGGTGTTGAGGTGACAAGTGAGATCGACAAGTGTTGATGTCTCGTTGAGACTTGAGATTGAGCATGTGACGGTTGGTCACTATTGGATAGGGGCACAGAGGATAAGCTGACTTTCAGCATTGACCGTTGGATTGTAGTTAACATCGAGTGACATTGATGTTGGTGCATACTGTGGATAGAGGCTTTCACGTGTACCTCGGGATGCAGGCACGATTGGATTTGTGCAGTTTGGATGTGGTTTTGCGTCGACTTGAATTTCGAGGATGAAATCCTTTAAGGGGGAAGATTGTAAGGACTCATCCCGAATATACAGATTAATTAAGTATTAATGACGGATTATTGAGAAGTAATTTAGGACTAATCGAGATTAGTTGAGAATTGTATGATGATTTGGGGTAAACTGATAATTTTGCCCTTGAAAAGGGAAAAAAGTTGACATTTGACCCAACATGTCAATGGCACATGGACCAAGTTCTATTACGTAGATCGAGATGATATGAGTCCGTAGACAGGCAGCACGTCGAAATCAAGTATCGTACAAGAAAGTTATGGGTCATGGAAGGTACCAAGAACTATTCACGATTTTACGGGTTTCAGAATGGTTTGTTTTTAGTGGGACCCAAATATCTTATTTGGGACAATAGGATGAGTGACACTTTTCACCCACCACATGGCCCCCATACATACATGCACCATCACCATTATCTTCATTTCGTTCATCTTCATCATTTTCCATCTCAAATCCGTACCTACCACCCCAAAACAATCCATCTTCATCCTTTGGACAAGGGAGAGAGAGACAGAGTGAGGGAGGATGAAAAGATGGCCACGAATGGCGGAGCCTCCCGGGGATGGTTGGAAAACATGAAGGAAAAAGGTAAATTTGTGGGCCTTGGATTTTGGGTTTCGATTTTGAGGTTTTGGATTGATTTTAAGCCCATAATCATGTTCTATGAGCTCATACGAGCTTGTAGGTGAAAGAAGGGAAGGTTTTGGATGACGGGAGTGGCTGGAATATCGATTCGATGTTTGGCCAAACGTTTGGAGGCCAAATCTTCAAAACCAGGTACTTTCTTGAATTTTTGGGTTCATATTTGGATTCCTTGGCTCGAGTAGGCATGATTTATATATATATATATATATATATATAGAACGTAGGATTTGGTTGAGAAATGAGAGAGTTATAAAGGTTTGAAAATTTGGAAAAAAATGGGGTTTTCTGGTCGCTAGCGACGGCGGCGCCGGTCGTCTTCTCTGGTGACCTGTTGTGACAAGACCCATCCCGATCCCCCTGGTACCACCCGGGGATGTTCCCTGCTCCCGTCTGACAATAACTCTAAAATGCCAATTTTACCCTTAACGGGCTTAAAGTTTTTTGAATGAAATAAATAAAGTCAAACATACGAGTTTAGATTGCAACACTGTTAGACCAGGGATAATACAAATACAAAGCACGAGCACAAATGTTAGGTTACAAAACGAGGCTAAACCTACCCAACAGGGTGTACAGGTGCGCAACAACGAAATCTATGCCTCGGACTCTAGGTCCTCCTCCTCTACCTCGGTTGCACGGCCTGGAGGGGTCAATAAAACAATAAAGAGTGAGTGGGCCGAAAATAAACTATGTTTCCAAAACTAGTTTAATTATATAATAATCATAAGGTTTTACCCCTCCGTTTTCAAACTTGCATGCATTGAGTCAAAACATAGTAATTGTAATAGTATCATAAAATCATCTAATCGTATAAACCTAATAGGGAAAAGAAATCATAATAATAGTGCACTATAAAACCCAACCTTGACATCCCTGATGTCTGGCACCTTCAATGCCTAATAATGTCACGGTTCTAAGGCTACGCGTGCCACTCGGGGTCTCAATACCGAGTCTCTGAGGGTCCACCCAGGTCAATGACCCTCCCTAGAGGTTTCATCCATAATTGCACTCCTGATCCTGAGCTACCCCTCGGGTCAGCCCCTCTCAGGTAGTGCGCCGTGACCACTCCATGATACAACGAGACGTTTGGAGGAGACAATAATCATAATTTAGGTATGCACAATGCAATACTATTTAAGTCCATAGAAATGCCTAATTGACTCCGAAAAAAATTCATATATAATCGAGACATGCCCAAAACATCATAATACCTACAAAGCATCATCATGTAATACCAAGAAGCGTCCAATCTTAATCGTAAAGTAAAACAGTAAAAACAGTTATACGTGTAATAATTTCAAAATCAAAAGCTGATTCACACATGGTCCTCGTTGCCCAACGAACCGCCTAAACTTGTCCAAACATATCCAAAGGTCACTAATGGGCTCTATAAGTTCAAACATAAGACCCTAGAAGTGTACCGTCCCGAGAATGCTGCCCGAACACGCTTTTTGAGGCATTAAACCTAATTTTAACTAACTTAACGATCTCTGATCGACACGAAACTACCACTATTGGATTTGTATCGTCAAAATCTTGAAAATGGTGCCAGTCCAATGCGCGCATCAACTGAAAGTCACCGCTGGAAGTCAATGGTCAACGCCTACTAACGTCATCATGACGTTACTATTGACGTCATCTAACAACTATTAGGTCTGACAGGTTTTTGGTTTTCTCACTGTCGTCCTCGTCAGTTCCCTTGGGTCTCACTCTCAGTCTCAGTAAGGATTAAGAATGGGTGATAGTGAGATGATGATATGGTTATAGGGGACGATTTTGGTTGTTCACGAGCTAGAGAGGATGAAAGATGATGAAGGTGCTAAATGATGAAAATGATATAACAAGAGGGAGAGAGATGTGAGGAAATGTTTAAATAAAAATCCCACCAATAGACATAGATCCACCATTTAGGGAAACCCTACTAATGGGATGAGTGACACTTGTCACTCATCCAAGGGCCCACAATTAATCTCCCACTAATCAGGTTTAAGCATTAATTAATTCAAATCCCGAGGTGTAAAAATAACTGATTTCGATCCCGTGATCATAACTTCCCTGTCTGACGTCTGATCTACATCACGATCATAAGTCCAAGTCCAAAAAGAATCTCTGTTCAAAAGTCAACTTTTTCCTCACTAGGGGTAAAATAGTCATTTTACATTAATTAATAGAAATTACAATAAAATAATGTTCGCGTTGTTACACGTTGACTTTGCTAACGTATGAGCGTTGATCGGCTAACGCCAGTGTTGACTTTGTTGACGTCAGCGTTGACTTTGACTAGTTGATGTTAGCGTTGACTTTACAAACGTCAACATTGACCGCTGACTTATTGGTTGACCAAAATTTGACCTGCATGTGGGGGCGCGTGGGCATGATTTTTTAGGTCAAACCAATCTTGTTCGAAAGTTTTCGACGACCTGAATTTAATGGTCATGGTTTCAGGTCGATTAGAGATCGTTTGATAGGTCATTTAGAGGTTTTTAGCCTCAGGAAGCGTGTTCAGGACACGTTGACCTTTCCGAGATTTGTGATGATCTTTCATTTGGACTTGTATAGATGCTTAGTGACTATTGGATTTGATTTGGATAGGGCCAGACGTCCCAGAGATTAAGGATTAGCCCCAGAGTGGCTTACGGCGCGGATTTCGGAGCACGCAACACGAATAGTCTGTGAGTGGACTTTGTTTTTTGAGATATGATGCATGCATAACTGTTTTATATATTTTACGAACATGATTTGAGTTGCATTAATTACATATACTTTAAATAAGATTTGATTGGCATTTTTGTAGAAAATGCAATATGACACTTATTTCGATATTTATGTTTTATATGATGTTTGGGCTTCCGCCGAGTATTCTACGTGAATAGGTTTTATGTGATTTTTATGGTTTGATAGAGAGGCATGAAACTGAGGATTTCATTTATTGTTTTGAAGGATTTCACGGAGATGCATGAAATGGTTGGACATTGACCTTGACTTCGATTATAGTCAAAGGTGGTTTTGAATAAAGATTTGAATAGTAGAATGATTTTCGAATTTGGAAATATCTTTCGGGCATATAAGCCAGTTTCTTTATGGTTTGACTTAGAGCATAGTCAAACGTGAGATATATCGGGTTGTGGCCTAGTTATGAGATTATGAAAGATATTTCGGGCATGAGAATTAGTTGTGGATTTGATAGGATTCGTGGAATCCTGGGTTTATGAAGTGTTGATAGACACTGTTTTCGGGCTTGTGACCTAATTATGATATTTCGATCTTGTGACCCTATTGATGATATTTGAACTTGTGTCCCTATAATTTCGAGCTTGCCTCTGGAGTACGGAGAGGTCACGATGCGCCTGATATCGAGTAGCTGAGAAAGGCGGCAACCAAGGGAGGCTCGACTCAGGAGTGCGGTGTAACGACCCGTCCTGAATTATCGGGATTAATTAACAATTAATGATAGATTAGCAAGGCGAATCGGGTTTTAGCCGAGGATTAATGGACGTTTAAGGCGAAATTACGATTTTACCCCTAGACGAGGGTAAAAAGTTAACTTTGACCTGAGAGGTCCGATGGCAGAGGGCCGAGTACCGTTACGTAGATCGAGTCGTTATGAATCCGTAGACAAGTGGCACATCGAAATCAGACATTCGACGGGGAAGTTACGGTTCATAGAAGTTTGAACGAACTATTGCACGTTTTACGAGATGGATGCCTTTTTGGCATTAAGTGGGCCCAGATTTTTAGGACAGGCCCAATGGATGAATGACAAGTGTCATTCATCCATTCCCCATCATTTTCCCGTTCATGCATATCCCGTCCCCTTTAATTCGATCATTTCCCACCAACCCGAGCAACCCCTTCGAACCCAATCCAAACCCTTCCCCCATCTGATCATGTGTGAAGACAAGAGAGTGAGGCGAGGGCGTGAGGATGGCGGCTGACCAAGGACAACGACGCCGTGGACGGCGGAGGAAACCTGTGCAAAGGTAAAAACCTGAAACCTAGTTATGCCCAATTTTTCTTTTTTTTTAATTTTGAACGTTATGCCGTTTTTGTTAATTAGGATAGGTTTATTTGGTTGGTAGGAAGGTGTAGGGATGATTTTAAGTGGTGGTTGATGGCTCAACAGCCTAGGAAGGAAATTGGAAAACTTGAACCGTGAGGGACATTTTGAACCGATGAGGTTTTATGGGTTTTTCATAGTTCTAAGCACACCAATAGGTTTCTAGGGCTTAGATAGGAAGATTGGAATTGGTTTGGAGGAAAACGGACGAAAATTGAAGGGGGTGAACCAAATCAGTCAGTCGGACCCGGTCGGCTGGAGGTTAGGGATGACCCTGTGCAAGCGCGTGAAGCTCACGCGCAAAGCCTTAAAACGGCGCGTGGGGAGGTTTTTGGGGAAACTTCCGACATTTATTCTATGTAACGAACGTTTTGGGACTAGTTTCGAGTCGATCAGACATCGTCTTAATATAGTTCGGGGTGTCCGAAGGTTTAGGATCGCGTTATAAACTAGTTAGAAATCCCGAAAAAATAGGGGGACTTTAGTGAGGGGTTATTTAAGTAGTTAGTAACCCTCTAAAGTGATTGGGACAAGTTTGGGAACCCCGGAGATGGTGATTAGCCCGGGAAGGCGTACAACGCGCATATCGAGGCGGCAGCTCGGACGGTCTTTGAGTGGACCTTTCTTTCTAAATCAATGCATGCATACATGTTTTATATGTGTTTATGAACATGTTTTGTGATGCCATGAGTGCATTTGTGTGTGTGTTTACGTATTGGCACGAATTTCAAGGTTTTCGATTTTATACGTCCTTATACGCGTTTATGATTTTGATTTTAAATGAAATGGTTTTGAAAGGTAAAACCGGGCATGAGACCCATTTGGTTTTGGTTTTGACTAGGGCATAGGGCCCTACTGGTGTCCTACGGGTCTGAGTCGTGGTCGTGATGGCTGCTATGTGCACAGCGACAGACGACATGGCGCTCGCCTCTGGACTGGGGATATGTTCCCTCCGGAGAGGTCACGATGAACACCCCGTTGTAGAGCAGCCACTGTAGGCTCAACTTCAGAGTGTTGTCGGTATAGGAGAACGATTGGTGATGTGTGCACGCATCACTATGATCAGAATCGTGACTGACCCTGAGGTATCAGGCTTGATTCCTAGTTGATTGTGAGTGAGGCCCAGTTAAATTGTGAAATCGGATTAGAGGCCCCGTTGAGTCATAAGTTCGGGCTGGACGCACAGTTGACTTGTGATATCAGGCGTGAGTCCCATTTGTGGTTTTCCATACTAGTATGTATATACCCTCCTTATGAGCGTATTGGTCTCCTCCATACGTCATTGATCCTGGAGTGTCACGATCCACTGCCTGGAATGAGTGACTCCAAGAGGGAGCACATTCCAGGAGTGAGAGATATGGTATAGTCTCGGACTAGGACCGCAGACCGTTCTCCAGACGTCGTAGATCCTGGATTTTGGATGATTCTTCCTAGACGTCGTAGATCCTTGGGTAGACTCGGAGTGAGACCCCGAGTAGTGTGCACACTGATAGATATATCATGATGGTGATGGGCTGTGTTCTGTAACGACCCGTCCCGAATATCGGGATTTAATAATATTTAATTGTGATTTACTAATCTGGGATTAGTTGGGCGATTTCGGACGAATTGTGCAAAATGACCGTTTTGCCCCTGGGCGTGGGCAAAACGTTGACTTTTTATTCGGATGGTCAAATGGACTTTGACCGATGACCGTGACGTAGTTCGGGACGTCACGAGTTCATAGACAGGTGGCACGTTCGATTCCGACGTTCGTGGTGAAAGTTATGATGTACGGAATTCCAGGGGCATTTTCGTAATTTGGACGAAAGAAGGGGAAATGTTGACTTTTTGACCAGGATGTCCGATGGCCGAGGGCCAAGGACCGTTACGTAGGTTTCGTCGATGCGAATCCAACGACAGGCGGCACGCCGAAATCGGAGATTCGACGACGAAGTTATGGGTCACGGAAGTTTGGTTTCGTTATGCACGCTTTACGAGGCGTGGACACGTGGCGTTCTCTGATTGGTCTGAATTTCTGAGTGGGACACGTGGACCACTAACCTTTAATTATTGGGATCAGATCTGGATTGGTCAGATTGATTAAATTATTGGATTAAAAAAATATAAAGAAATCCCACTTAGTGCATCTTTTGATCTGGACCCTTAATCTCATTGGTGAGATTCAATCTGGGCCGTTCATTCTTTTTCCCTCTCTCTTTAATTGGATCAGCCTGCATTCTCCCACTCCCATTTCTCTCAAACCCGTGAGCAATGTACACGGCTCACACTGCACACCACCACCATATCTATAACCTTGGGCCGTGCAGGGGACTGTGTGAGGTCTGTTGGGAGCTGGGCACGGTGGGAGACGACGGGAGACGGCTGGGCGGCGACGGAGGGGAAAAACAGGGGAGGCCGAAAAACTCAAAATTGGGAATGTCGTTGTAGACCGTTTTTGATCGTGCTGATGGGTGGTGGAGGTTCCTGTGATCAGTTCACGCATTTTGGGTGGCCACGGTGGTGACCACGACGGCGATATGGCCTAAACCCGTGAGTTCGATTCTCGGGCCTAAAATGGCAGCTTAGGATTTTCGACGTTTTAGTCGATCTAGTAACCAGGATGATGACCCAGAGGATGAGACGAGTCTATAGGGACCGTTTTCATCGAGAATGGTGGTCGGAGCTGAGAGCAGTCGACGGTGGAGTTGGCCGTGAGCTTCTCGATCGGAGAGGTAAGGATCTTGACGCTGTTCCTTGTTGTTGTTTCCACAGAACTCCTAGTTTAACTCAGACGATCTTGTAGGAGGAAACCCTGTCGAAAATGATCAAGGAATGGCGGAGAACCGATCGGGTTGGCCCGCGGGTCACGGCGACCCGTTTACCAGTCGTTCGGGTTGAACGACGGTGAACAGTACCCGGCGCGTGGGTTTCACGCGCATGGAGTTCAACCGGTGCGTGGGGGCGCGTGTGAGGTAATTTTGGGAAACTTCCAACATGACTTTTGTCCTATACAATGTAACGAACATTTTAGCGTTGGTTTCGTGTCGATCGGATCCCGTTTCGTTATTGTTCGGGATGTCCGAAGGTTTTAAATCCAGTTTAAAAATACTTAAAAATTCGGGAAAATTACGGGACTTGAATAGGATGTTAATGATGAGGTTAGTGATCCTCTAAATTGATTTGAACAGGATTGGGAGTCCCGGTGATAGTGGTGTGGCCCGGGAAGGCCTATGGCACGCGTATCGAGGCGTTCGGTTAAACGGTCTGTGAGTGGACATTGGTTTCATAAATTCGATGCATGCATAACTGTTTTATGATTGTTATAATTATGATTAAATGATTTACTTTGGATATCGATGAATTTAAAATGATTTCACGCATTTCGAGGTGAATTACGTATTTGCACGTAAACCGAGATTTTCTGGATTTTCACCGATTTCCATAAATGTGGTTGGATATGATTTCATGAAACGGTTACGAACTTGAATAATGTAAAATCGGGCCAGGGGCCCAGTTGAACTATGAAATCGGGCCAGGGGCCCAGTTAACTTCTACATGTGTTTGCGGGTCGGGGACCCTAAAACGGAATTGAATAAATGTTTTCTGGTTTACATTTTATATATATTCACATGCTAAAAACAATAGTGGTTTTGATGATATGGAAAATCTGGTTATGGCATGTTTCACGGTATTTGGGCTTGAGACCCGTCTGATGAAACTTAATGATTGGTTTGGATTTTTATCCATGTATATATATATGCCTTGCATGTGGATATCGATAAAATGTATTTAGTACTGCACTGTATAGATCCTTCCATATTATATTGTCTCCTCCGGCGAGGTACCCCGGAGAGGTCACGGGCGTCTAGTACGTCCAGCGTCTATGACGCTAAGCATCAGGTGATGCTGCATCAGGTGATGCTGTACCCGAACGGGGTTCGGGGATTTAACTCGGAAAATTGAGACCCGAGTGGCACGCGTAGCCTTGTGATTGTGACCTTATTAACGTCAGGGACATCAGACATCAGGGATGTCGGATTGGAGTGTATAGTGCAATGGCTAAAATAATGGTTATGGTTTATATTATATGCCTTATGGTTCATATTACTGGATTTATGAAATAACTCTTGGATTTACTTTTGGAAGTTGAAACTATGCTTGGTTTCCGGGCTAAGGCCCTAATGGTTATTTCTAAATAAATATGGGATTATTGGTTTTGGTGCATGCATATGATTTTACTGAGGGGCATAAATGTCTTATAAATGTTTTAAGCAGACTTGTTTATTTTCGTCCACTCACAGCTTTTGTTTTCAATGCCCTTCAGGTTGATTCCGGATACGACTGCAGCAGAGACTTGAGCATCGCACACTTCCTCCATCGATCCTTACGCACTCTGGAAGCCCGTTTGGGCAATGGCAATCGGTTATCCCTTGTCTGGCGCCTCTTGTCCGACGGGAGCACGTCACATTCCATGGTAATCCCGGGGGGATTGGGATGGGTCGTGTCAAGTGGTATCAGAGCCAGGTTTTGCTCTTTTGTGCGCGAAGGTCGAGGGTGTGATGTCTCTTTGGGCTGCTGTTCCGTTGTCAACCTGATAGATAGTTTTGGGTTTGTATGGTGAATTGGGTGTGTTTGGCCCGATACGCCGTGCATTGTTGCGATTCAACCCAGGTGGGGTTGTATACGATTAACTGGTAAGGTGGGACCGTCGGTTCGGTCATGTGATTATGGATTATTGTGCCACTGGGCACAGCCGGGTTCAAGGAACCCCATTTGAATAATGTTATGGAAATACGAAACTCAGTTGAGTATTGGTCTATGTTTTGGACCCTGGTAGTGTTGGCTAGTGTTTGGGGGTTGGTGCAACGGAGTTAGCCGATGACCTTCGTGGTGGAACCCACGATGGAACCCACGTTGAATTGACGATTGGATTGGATTGGACGTCTATATGATGTCAGGACCGCGGGGTCGGTCAGGTTGTGGATTTTACTGCAAAAGGCAGTTGGGTTCGGTGGAACCCTAGGGTGTGATTTTGGAACCCTAATTTATAATTGATGGACCGGAAGGTGAACCTTAAGTGAGAACTTGTGCTGCGACGAGCGGCTGAGGCCGTGGATGACCATGTGGATGACTCTAGTGAGTCTTTTGGGTTTCGATCTACGGATACGGTTATGAGGAAATATGGAATCCTGTTTTGGATCGAATGTTAGTGTGATGTGTGGATACGGATCTTGACAACGATGACTGTTGGTCGACAGTTGTGTCGAGATAACTGGCTATCGAGGGTATTTAGCGTGGTTTTAATACTTGGGGACGTTCAGGGAACGTTCATTATCCTAACGTGTGGGTGGCCAAATTGGGGGTACCCATGGTCGTGGGGTACGAGTGGTGTTACGGGATCGTCGTTCGGAATGAACGGAGATCCAGGGTAACAACTTTGCACACTGTGTGCTAGCATGGATGTTCGTGTGCTAGCATGGGTGTTCGTGTGCTATGTATGGATGTTGGTATGGTGATACCTATATGCCAATACTAGTATGGATGCCTGTGTGCTGATACTGGTATTGATGATGGTGCGTTGGTGCTGGTACTAGCGCTGGTGCAGGTGACAGTAATTGTGATGACGATGAGCCACCAGTTGGGGTGTGACTCTGTCATGATGAACAGATGATCGGTATCTGCGACTCAGTGGTGGTTGAGTCTTGGACTGGATGGGATCCAGTGGAGGTTGTGATGTGTTGGGATAAGTCCTAACAGATTTACGATGACCAGTGATGAATGGATTAAATGGTATGATTGGAATTTGGGGGAATCTTGGGATGCTGTCCCCTAGGTCATGGGTATTGGTGGACTTGGGGAGTTTTGTCAACTCCGAGATTGGTAAGATTGTTTATTTCTTATATCCCCAGAGAGTACAAGGAAAATATTGAAATTGGAAAAAGTCGGGGAAAACCATTCGTGGTATTGATGTGGGATTTTGTGATTGTGAATCACTTGGAACCTGAGGATTGAACCTGTTTAGGTTGAGATGTGAGATGGAGGCAGTATGGTATGCACATTCAGGCAAAATTGTGGATATTCCGTTCGGAATCGGGGTGTGTGCATACATGATTATTGACGGACGTGAGGTCCGAGTAAGGAATTGATTTTGGACACGTGGTGGTCCAAGTGAGGTATGGATGTGGGCAGTCCAGTGGTTGGACTTGACATCTCATTGGGAGCATGTCTGTTTCCAACGTGGTTGGAACTCCCGTTTCGGGGAGAGTTGTGATTGGGAGACGAGAGGAGTGCTCGTTTCCGCATCGGTGTTTGGTATTCCGAAGTCATTGGGGTTGACTTTATATTTCCTGCCGTGGCAGATGATGATTGTTGCTACCAGTACGTTGAGTGTGTATTGGTTGGTGGACCCATGTTTGGTTTGGGGTCATTGGACACAAGAAGTTTTGTATGATTTTGGATTTGGTGGTGATATGCGTGGTCATCTTTCCACCAAGGGAAATTTGGCGAAGGATTCAATTGAGGGTGTAAAACCCTACGATCAGCTTTCAGATGGATTGTTAACTACGTGGGCATGCGTGGATCCTAGGTGGATCTGATTTGAGATGTTGTCGACTTGGGTCGATGTGACGATCTAGGATCGTGATATTACTTGTCGGGTGACGTAGCGATGGATATGGATTGTGATCTTGATGATCCAGATGGGTGGAGAGTTTATCACTCTTACCTTGGTACGTGAGTCGTAAATGACGGGACTGAACTTCTTTTCGGAGCGGAGTCCATATGGTTGTTACTTGGTTGAGTAGGTTTCCGATGTGGTCGGATTTTGTCAACCTTTGACGTGTGGATATTGGGATTGGCTTCCCTATGAAGTCAATTGAGTGTTTCGGACAGGCAACCGATAGGTTCCGTTTTGTTACGTCTTGGTGGACGTAAACGAGATTTTGGGTTTTGGAATCGAATTTCTGGGTGACGATTCAGGATTCGATTGCGAAGCTCGAAAATGGATTACTGGATTTGGGTGCGGAATGGTTATTCCAATGCTAGCTTACGGAATAATGATTTCGGATTCGGATTTGGAAATGGATTAAAAATGTGATGTTTGGGTTTGGATTCGGAATTTCTTACGAAATTGCGGATTCGGATTCGGAATTGGAACTAGATGACGGGTGGAGTTCGTTTTGTCTCATGTTGGCTGGGCAAATGTACTCCGTTACTAGAACGTGTTTGGCTATAACCTGGGTGGTTGTAGGTGGATTGATGGATTGATGTACGTGCAGGGTACGTCGTACGAGGATTGGTACCTTGCAGGCTTGTTGTGCCTGGTGGCGGTACATGGGATGTACCAGTGGTGTGTAACTAATGTGTTGGTAATCGGCTTGGTTCTGATATAAATTGTTTGGCTGTGTTGTGGACTGAGCATTGGATACTGTGCGCCGAGCAGAGTGATTTTGTCGGGTTCAGTGATTGTATGAGCAGGTGCTCTTAGCCATGGTTGGCTTGTGGAACCCTAGTATTGAGATGTGTGTTCACTGCTGGGCTGGTATTCAATGTGTTCCAGTTACACCACTTGATGGAGTAAGTTGACGGTATACGTACACTCAGGATGAGTAAATTGGTGGTTTGAGTAACCACGAGTAGCCTTGTGTGACTTGATCACACCGTGATTTCCCAGCGTTTTGGTTCGCTGAGGGAGTCGGCGATTATGGACATTGAGATTATTTTGTGTCGCAGGAATGGGCTTGCCCTGCGAATTGAGATCATGTGGTTGATCTTGCGCTGCCTCGAGAGTGATGTAGTACGTGGTGTTGTCACTGACTGGCTGATGGTTGGAGTCTTACCAAGGTGGTAAGTTTTGTGATGACAGTTGACTGATGGTGTCAGCATGGACTGACAAATGAGATTTGGTGACTCCCAATGGGAGCAAAAGTAAGGATATATTGATAATGGAAAGGAACCATCTAGCTGAAGGAGTCAGCTAAATGGTTAGGCGATTTTATCGCGGATCAGGTGATCATTTCCACTCGAGGTGGTCGAGTGTTGTTGCTATTATGACGTATGACTGTGATGGGATGTCTGGGTACAAACGAGGCTGGTGTTGTCCCAGTATGTGGGTGTACAAGTATACACAGATGTGAGGTCGAATTGTTTTCCACAAGGTGGTTGTGGAATAGGGTTATTGGTAATTTCGAGGACGAAATTCTTTAAGGAGGGAAGGTTCTAACGACCCGTCCCAAATATCGGGATTTAATAATATTTAATTGTGATTTACTAATCTGGGATTAGTTGGGCGATTTCGGACGAATTGTGCAAAATGACCGTTTTGCCCCTAGGCGTGGGCAAAACGTTGACTTTTTATTCGGATGGTCAAATGGACTTTGACCGATGACCGTGACGTAGTTCGGGATGTCACGAGTTCATAGACAGGTGGCACGTTCGATTCCGACGTTTGTGGTGAAAGTTATGATGTACGGAAGTCCAGGGGCATTTTCGTAATTTGGACGAAAGAAGGGGAAATGTTGACTTTTTGACCAGGATGTCCGATGGCCGAGGGCCAAGGACCGTTACGTAGGTTTCGTCGATGCGAATCCAACGACAGGCAGCACGCCGAAATCGGAGATTCGACGACGAAGTTATGGGTCACGGAAGTTTGGTTTCATTATGCACGCTTTACGAGGCGTGGACACGTGGCGTTCTCTGATTGGTCTGAATTTCTGAGTGGGACACGTGGACCACTAACCTTTAATTATTGGGATCAGATCTGGATTGGTCAGATTGATTAAATTATTGGATTAAAAAAATATAAAGAAATCCCACTTAGTGCATCTTTTGATCTGGACCCTTAATCTCATTGGTGAGATTCAATCTGGGCCGTTCATTCTTTTTCCCTCTCTCTTTAATTGGATCAGCCTGCATCCTCCCACTCCCATTTCTCTCAAACCCGTGAGCAATGTACACGGCTCACACTGCACACCACCACCATATCTATAACCTTGGGCCGTGCAGGGGACTGTGTGAGGTCTGTTGGGAGCTGGGCACGGTGGGAGACGACGGGAGACGGCTGGGCGGCGACGGAGGGGAAAAACAGGGGAGGCCGAAAAACTCAAAATTGGGAATGTCGTTGTAGACCGTTTTTGATCGTGCTGATGGGTGGTGGAGGTTCCTGTGATCAGCTCAGGCATTTTGGGTGGCCACGGTGGTGACCACGACGGCGATATGGCCTAAACCCGTGAGTTCGATTCTCGGGCCTAAAATGGCAGCTTGGGATTTTCGACGTTTTAGTCGATCTAGTAACCAGGATGATGACCCAGAGGATGAGACGAGTCTATAGGGACCGTTTTCATCGAGAATGGTGGTCGGAGCTGAGAGCAGTCGACGGTGGAGTTGGCCGTGAGCTTCTCGATCGGAGAGGTAAGGATCTTGACGTTGTTCCTTGTTGTTGTTTCCACAGAACTCCTAGTTTAACTCAGACGATCTTGTAGGAGGAAACCCTGTCGAAAATGATCAAGGAACGGCGGAGAACCGATCGGGTTGGACCGCGGGTCACGGCGACCCGTTTACCAGTCGTTCGGGTTGAACGACGGTGAACAGTACCCGGCGCGTGGGTTTCACGCGCAGGGAGTTCAACCGGCGCGTGGGGGCGCGTGTGAGGTAATTTTGGGAAACTTCCAACATGACTTTTGTCCTATACAATGTAACGAACATTTTAGTGTTGGTTTCGTGTCGATCGGATCCCGTTTCGTTATTGTTCGGGATGTCCGAAGGTTTTAAATCCAGTTTAAAAATACTTAAAAATTCGGGAAAATTACGGGACTTGAATAGGATGTTAATGATGAGGTTAGTGATCCTCTAAATTGATTTGAACAGGATTGGGAGTCCCGGTGATAGTGGTGTGGCCAGGGAAGGCCTATGGCACGCGTATCGAGGCGCTCGGTTAAACGGTCTGTGAGTGGACATTGGTTTCATAAATTCGATGCATGCATAACTGTTTTATGATTGTTATAATTATGATTAAATGATTTACTTTGGATATCGATGAATTTAAAATGATTTCACGCATTTCGAGGTGAATTACGTATTTGCACGTAAACCGAGATTTTCTGGATTTTCACCGATTTCCATAAATGTGGTTGGATATGATTTCATGAAACGGTTACGAACTTGAATAATGTAAAATCGGGCCAGGGGCCCAGTTGAACTATGAAATCGGGCCAGGGGCCCAGTTAACTTCTACATGTGTTTGCGGGTCGGGGACCCTAAAACGGAATTGAATAAATGTTTTCTGGTTTACATTTTATATATATTCACATGCTAAAAACAATAGTGGTTTTGATGATATGGAAAATCTGGTTATGGCATGTTTCACGGTATTTGGGCTTGAGACCCGTCTGATGAAACTTAATGATTGGTTTGGATTTTTATCCATGTATATATATATGCCTTGCATGTGGATATCGATAAAATGTATTTAGTACTGCACTGTATAGATCCTTCCATATTATATTGTCTCCTCCGGTGAGGTACCCCGGAGAGGTCACGGGCGTCTAGTACGTCCAGCATCTATGACGCTAAGCATCAGGTGATGCTGCATCAGGTGATGCTGTACCCGAACGGGGTTCGGGGATTTAACTCGAAAAATTGAGACCCGAGTGGCACGTGTAGCCTTGTGATTGTGACCTTATTGACGTCAGGGACGTCAGACATCAGGGATGTCGGATTGGAGTGTATAGTGCAGTGGCTAAAATAATGGTTATGGTTTATATTATATGCCTTATGGTTCATATTACTGGATTTATGAAATAACTCTTGGATTTACTTTTGGAAGTTGAAACTATGCTTGGTTTCCGGGCTAAGGCCCTAATGGTTATTTCTAAATAAAAATGGGATTATTGGTTTTGGTGCATGCATATGATTTTACTGAGGGGCATAAATGTCTTATAAATGTTTTAAGCAGACTTGTTTATTTTCGTCCACTCACAGCTTTTGTTTTCAATGCCCTTCAGGTTGATTCCGGATACGACTGCAGTAGAGACTTGAGCATCGCACACTTCCTCCATCGATCCTTACGCACTCTGGAAGCCCGTTTGGGCAATGGCAATCGGTTATCCCTTGTCTGGCGCCTCTTGTCAGACGGGAGCACGTCACATTCCATGGTAATCCCGGGGGGATTGGGATGGGTCGTGTCATGTTCCCACATGGTTCTATGTTGGGTTGAGGTCCCACATGGATTGGTTTGGGTTGAGACCCTATGTGTTTTGGATTTGGGTTGCACATGAGTTCCTGGAAACAAAACTGTGAGGGCATGGCCCAAAGCTAAAATTGGGCTAAGGGAGATGGGCTGTGACAAAAATACCCCAAGGGCATTTCGATAATTTTGAGACTAGGAGTATTTTTCATCTTCGTGTTAAAGGAGTGAGTTAGTAGTGTTCCATTGAAATGGTGACAAGTGTCACCATCCTATTTTTCCCGGTCGGTCCATCTTCTTGAATTTCCTTTCGTGTGCGTGTGTATATGGTTAGATTTGATTATAGGCTGAGACCCTACTAAGAAAATGGCTTTGATTGAGCCATTGTTTTATTGGATTTGATTTGAAAAGCAATACGTCTTGCTTTTCGGAAAAGTATTTTTAAAACTTGTTTTATGATGCATGCATGCGTTTACGTGAAGGGTATAAATGTTATTTTGGAAATTGTTTTGATAAACTGTTAATTTTTTCCACTCACAACGTTTATGTTTTTTATACTTTTCAGGTTGATCGAGGATGAGGGCAGTAACAGAGACCGAGACATCATATGTTGATGCGTACCTCCACAGATCTTGGCGCACTTTGGATAACCCCCAGTGGGTTACGATTTTATCTCTTGTCTGGCACGTGGTGTCAGACAGGAGTAGCCACGTCCCACGATAATTCAGAGGGATTGAGATGGGGTCTGTCAGTTAATCAAGCTACATTTTGAAAGAAAATTAAGTTTATTTTTCGAGTTTAAGGAGGGTGTATATTCAATTAGAATATTTAAATATTTTTGGAGACTTGAAAAATACAGCCGTATATAATTAAGATATTTCAATATTTTAAATGATTTTTAAAAATTTATGGTGTATTCAATTAATACTTTTAATGTTATTGAAAATGTCAAAAACAATCTTGAAGTATTTAATTAAGACATGTTTTTAAGGACATGTTTAAGTTATAGAATTTGTGAGATTGAGCGTTAAAATATACATACAATAAAATAAAAAATGCCTAGCCTCAAGTGGCAGGATTTACTTGTGAACCTCATAAAACATTTTTCTCAAGAATCTCCCCTTCTTCAAGAAGGTCATCCTATAGTAAAAATTAATTTGATGAAACATGTGTTAAAATGTCACGACCCGATCCTACTGTAACAGGATATTGTCTGCTTTGGCCCAACCCTCACGATTTTGTTCCCGGGAACTTACGTGCAATTTCTCAGTGGGTCATGCATCTTGGGATTGCACTAGTTACTACTCGCTTAACGTTGGTGTTCCCTAGGAATCCAAAGCCAGTAAGCTCCCAAAAGGTCTCATGTTGGATAGATGTGCGCCCACACATATAAGACGCATCTCTCAGATCCCCCAATCGATGTGTAATTGCTAACCATGCCTGCAAGGCACGGGTCCTCACAATCCACCGCCCTTGGGGCCAAAGCACGGGTCCTCACACAAAAGACGATCAAGAAGTCTTTATTTTAGTACAAATTTTTTTGGCATTATTTTGTTGAAATTTTCCAAAAATCGTCACTTTTGCTCCTTTTAGCCGCAATGTTCTTTAGGTTATTCGTCACCAAAAGTGTTCTTCACTTTTTAGTGACAAAAACTTCATAATAATCTAAGATTTTTCAAAAAATAAAGAAAAAATTCAGAAAAGTTCCAGAAAATTTCATAACCACTTTAGAACAATTCCAAAGCATCCAAAATCTTTAAAAAAAAAATTTAATAGATTAATTTTACGGTGTAATCAATTCCAATACAAAACATGTGACAAGTATGAGTATGTGATATTAGCTTCTGCTGAATGTGTAACTCAAGATGATAATGATGATGATGATGAAGAGATACACTCATCCATTAATGTTTATATGAAGGAAATCATTGCAAGAAGAGAGAATAAAATAGAAAAATCATAATATCCACAAAAATGTGTTAATAAATGTCCTCCAAAATTATCTAATTAAAAAGAAAGTTCAAAATATGATTTATAAAAAGTGTTTAAATATATTCAAATGCCCATATCAATTTATGAGATTTTTAAAATATTTTTAAAATTTATAATTTAAAAAAATCTTGAAACATATTTAAATGCACTAATCAAATACATCCCCTAAAATATCCCATAATGTTTATATATAAAGCACAAACAGAGAGAAGAAAGAAAAAGTTTCTCAGATCAACAAAAGAAACAAAAAGTTTCAAATACATGACCCCGAACAATGAACCCATAAATAAGTCATTATTCATTATTATATAAGTAAAACTTTTTGGGTGGGTGAATCCGGACACACCCACAAAAGCCTACGCCACCTAATCCTAAATTTCTATCTCAACTGGTAGGAATTTTTAAGTGCATTACGAATATTTTTAAGAGATATTTTTATTTACTATGTTATAATTTAGAGTAATTAAATCATAAATTTTTTGACTAGTTAAGTGATTATTCCATTTAAAATGGATTATAATTTTTGTGTAAATTACAATTAATGTCATTGCAAAAAAGTCCATCAACAATCTAGAAAGTATTTATCAAAATCTATCAAGATTTTAACACTACTTTTTATTTTTATTTTTTATTATAAGATTATATTGAAGATTATGAAAGCATTACTCCGATTTATAATCTTTTTTTTTTCACTTGCTCAATTTGAAAAAAAAAATTTATCTTTCGATATTAAATAATTTGGTTAATTTTGTATAATTTGTGCAAAAATTCAAGAATTAAACTCTACGTCGTACAATTTTCCACCACCAACTCACCCCCTCCCAAAAAATTTCTTTAAAACTCAAGAATTAGTCCCTACGTCATAAAATTTTCCACCACCATCTCACCCCCCTCCCAAAATATTTTTTTACCCTACTGTTGAACTCCAGATAATACAAACTTCATTTTTTATTTTATAGAAAAATTCAATTGTAACTGTAATAAATGGCCCAAGAGGCTAAAGAAATCAAACACTAAGAGACACATGGGGCAAAGAGGACAAAAAAAAAACAATGTTATTTTTAATTGTTTAAAATAATTCCCAATAACCCACTCATCAACTTTTTTGAGATATAAAATGGTAGATCTAGAATTTTTTGCGTACAAATTCTGTTTAGGAACTTTTGAATAAAATTTTTTTGAGAGAAAGTCTTATTTTGTTTAATATACAAGCACTAAAGGTTTTAAATAAAAGTAAAAGTTATTAAGGGTGTAATAATAATTTACTCTATAATTTATAGGGAAAATTATCACAGATGCTCAGAAACTAAACATTATAACCATCGATACTCAGTTTTAAACATTTTATTGGAAAAATAAATTTTTTTGGTTATTTGCAATTTTGACTCAAATATAAATAGAAAAAGCGGAGAAGCTAAACTTGACAGGACCCGTCCCAAATCCATCGGGATTAGCGTGGGACGTACCTGCTCCCGTCTAACACGATGTGTCAAACTAGGGATATTTTCTTCCTTTGCCTAACCGTGCTATCAGAGTACATCAGGATCCGAAGGGGAAGGCGATGTCTCGTCTCTGCTACAGCCGCATCTGCGATCAACCTGAAGGGCATTCAAAACACAAAAGCTGTGAGTGAACAAAATAATTATTTTATAAAAAACATTTCATAAAAAACCTTTACGCCTTTCAATAAAAACATATGCATGCATTCGAAAATCACTTCTAGGGTTCATGCCCGGTTCCCATCAACCGTCATGAACTATCAAACCATTTGGGCCTTGGCCCGAAATCAGTCAAATAATACATGGGACCTCCGCCCAAAACAAAACATGTGGGAACTCGTCCCAAAATCATCTCATAAAAGTCCCATCCCAAAACCAATACGCGAGGGTCTCAGCCCAACAACATCTCAATGAAAACTCATCCACATATACATATATACATATATAACCCATCCTAAGCATTTTCGGAGAAGATGCCAACTAGGAGCACACAGCCCCTAGGGAACACATCCCCGATATAGTCATGATATATATATATATATAAGTATGCATACTACTCGGGGTCTCACTCCGAGTCTTCTCCTAGGAATTCTCCATCTGGGAGGCTCATCTTCGGACCTCGTCTAATCATCTCTCCGGAATCTGGTCCGGGACAACATCATAACGCCCACTCTTGGAATGGGATCCCTATGGGGATACCCACTCTGGTCTGTGGATCGTGACTCTCGAGGTCGACGTCTGGAGGAGACCAATCAATAAGCTCATAAGGAGGGTATATACGTACTCGTATAGCAAAACTATAAAAACAGGACTCACACCCGATAACATGTCATTAATCCTTAATTAACCCCATTAATTTGGGACGGGTCGTTACAAAACCTCCACTTAGCTATTTCTCTTCTTCCTCGAATCTCTCATCCCCCTCGATTCTAGTCGAGAGGCACCAAAATAGAGGCTGCCATGTCTCTCAAACCCACCCTTCCGAGAAAACCCTTTCAATCCATCTCTATGAAATGGACTCCATCTTTATCTCCATTTGATTACCCATCATTCCCAGAAGAAATCACTCTTCCTCAAGCACATGTAAAACCCAATAACATCTAGTAAATTAAATTAAATCAATCAAATCTAATTTTACTCAAAACTTAGACACATAATTTAAGAAAAAGTAATTTTATGATTTACTTTCAAGCTAAACATCTAATTCATGGAAGATTTTATGAGTTTCACTTATTCCTTCCTAACATCAATCTTCTTCAAACCCAGCTTCATCTACATGAGTTGCAGCTCACTAAATATAATCACTCTAACCCTTAATTAATTCACCATAGAAGAGTTTGGAATCAAATATCCTTCCTATTGGAGAACCCTAGTTCATCAGATTGAAAACCCAACCCACCCTCCACTAATTAAATTCCAATAGCTTAGGATTCAAAATTTTTCATTGCATAGCACTCCTCACCAACTCGGCTCCACCTTCTCCGCTTTGCCTCCTCATCGACTCCTTTTCAAGACCCTTCATCTTCCGCTTTGTTAAGACTTTGTTTTTGAACTTCGAGAGAAGAGATGACGATGGACGTCAACAAGATGGAGAGTGATTTCTTCTGGGAAGGGTAGGTAATCAAATGGAGAGAGAGAGAGAGAGAGAGAGAGAGAGAGAGAGAGAGAGAGAGAGAGATAGAGTCAAATCATTGGGATGGATTTAAAGGGTTTTCTAGGAACTGATAGTCCATGTTTTAGTGCCTCTTGAATACCATCGAGGAGAAGGAGTGGCTAACTCGGCACCACCTTCGCCAGTTTGCCACCTCGTCGACTTGTCTTCAAGACCCTCCACCTTCAGCTTTGTTACGGTTTTGTTTTTGGATTTCAAGAGAGGAAATGATGATGGACATCAGTGAGATGGAGAGTGATTTATCCTGGGAAGGGTAGGTAATAAAATGGAGATAGAGATCGAGTCAATTCATAAGAATGGATTTAAAGGGTTTTCTAGGAATTGATAGTCCATATTTTAGTGCCTCTTGACTACCGTCGAGGATAAGGAGAGATTCGAGGGAGAAGAGAAATAGTAAGTGGGTGTTTAGCTTGTCCAATTTTCTATTTATTGTGCAAATAACCAAAAATATTTTCCTTTTTCCTTAAGAAAATCTAAAACTGGGTGTTGATGGATAAAAGGTTTGGAATCTAGGAATTTATTATAATTTTCCTAATTTATAAGTCATGTTTGTTTCTTGGTTTTAGGTTCAAAACACAAAACTAGCATTTGGCATATAGTTAGGGGAAGAATGAAATTCCTCTGTGACTTTTTTCAGTCCCGACTTATATTAGTCATTGGTTGAATGTTTTGGGATACAATGTAATGACCTAGACCTTTGAGGGAAGTAAATTTGGCAAGATTGGGTAAAATAACGATTTTGCTAAGTCAAATAGTTGACTTTTGTTATGGACGGTATTTAGAGATTCTGATAAAATAGTTACGAAGGTTTTGGTATCCTAAGTCTACAGACAGGCAGCACGCCAAAATCAGATGACATATGAGGTTGATTTTCGGGTCAGAAACCCTTAGGGGTATTTTGGTAATTTTTATTGGAATGATAAAATGGTAATTTCACTTGAGGGATTCTAATGTCATCTAGAAACTTCCTCTCCCTTATCATTCAGCCTCCCACCGACTTCCCTCTTGTGTAATTATGTGTGTGTTACGATGTTTGGGTGCTCGGTGAGAGAACCAAAACACACCAATCATTCACCCATGGAAGGAAAACCAAAGAGGAGGGGAGGAAACCAGAGAGAATGGATGGGGAGAAGGAAAGAAAGTAGAAAAGGAAGAAAGAGGAAGAAAATGGTGATGAAACAGTGAGTGGAGAAGAAGGAAAGGTGAACAAAACGCCATGGACCCGTGAGGGTTTTCTTCGGGTTTTTGGTAATGGGCCATGAAACCTAGAACGAGTTGTTCCAATAGTTTCCTGGAGCCCATACAATAATACAGGGATGAAAACCATAGGTTTTATGGACGTCAAAAAGACATTGGACAACCCTTGAACGCCATGGTCGTGAAGCTTGGGAACTCGAACTGTTCATTCGAGGTAAGTTTTCAATGTTTTGAGATCATAGTGGTTCTCATGGGTTAATTACGAGTAGGATGGATGAAAAAGAAATGAAAAATACCAAAAATTGAAGGAGAAACAGCCAGGTTCGACTCGTCAGGTCGGGCGACCCGATTTGCAGGAACATGGTCTGTCGCGAGGAAGGAGATGATACTGTAGGAGCGCGTGAATCACACGTGCAACAAGGGTTCAGGGTGCGTTGGGGCATGTGAGGGTTCATATTGAAATGTGATCAACATGAAATTTCATGTATTCGACCTTATGAGTCCAACAGTACAATTTTTGAAGTGATCAGATATCGTCTCAAGACAGTTTTAATTGTTCGAAGGTGTAGCCGTTATGTTAATTCGTTTAAAAATCCCAGAAAATTATGGGATTAAAGTGTGAATCAATTAGGATGGTTAATGACCCTTAGAAGTGATTTTTGTCAGGAGGTGACATTCTCAAATTTTACGGGAAAGCGTGAAATGCGGTCTGACTGCGTGTACGATACGTTTGAGTGGACTTTCTTCTCCCTAAACCATATGCATGCATTTTTATATGGTTTTACGTAATTTATTATTTGAATTTATTGATGATTATTTAATCTGAATTTTTATGGATTTTTGGTGACTTCTCAGTAATTACAATTTTGCACGTTTTACGAGGAATTTGTTATATTGTGTTTTGTTTTATCACGGAGTTTTGGAAAGTGATTTTTTGCTCAGTATGACTTGTTTGTATGATTTTGGCGGTATTTGCTGGATTGGGAAATTTTATATGATTTTATGGAATATTTTAATGGCTCGTTGTACGAACGTTTTGGCGTACTTGTGATTTGGGCTTAAGCCCATGTTTTGAGATTTGGTTTTGGTTTATGAACTTGGTTTTGGTTATGGAATGGTTATATGATATAGTTATGTGACTACTGAGTATATGTGTGGAATGACTGGATGCGAATTCCGAATGTATGTGGTTGTGACATGTTTGGACTACCCTCTTCGAGTTATGATATGATTGATGTCTCAGACCTCCACAGCTGGGCTCTGTTTTCCTGAAATGGTTATTTGGACTAGTGCCCAGATGTACAGAGCTGGGCTCTGTTTTCCTAAGATGGTTTTTTGGACTAGTACCTAGATGTACGGAGCTGGGCTTTGATTTCCTAAGATCAGTTCACACCCAGACGTCCTGAGTTGGGTTGCGTTTCCTTGTGTGACCCGGACGTCTACATATGGACTTTGTTTCTTGGGCACTCGAACGTTCAGAGCAGGGCTCTGTTTTACCGAGTGGTATTGGCCTACCAGTAGATCGGATATAATGTGTTGATTAAGGTCATGGCATCGAGGGTGGGTTAGTCGGTAGGATTGGTTGATTTTATATGTTTGGCCAGCAAGGTTATTGGAGCTTGTGTGATTGGTGTGGTTGTGAATCGGTAGGTTCATACGTGTGTTGCTATTATCATATAACTTCATATGATTATGATTTTATTTTCTTACATATTTCGAGTTTTATTGATTTCTATTTGTTTTACCGAGATTACGAGTTTTTCGTACGCATGCATAATTTTTTAAAACGGAGGGAGAATGTCTTGCATTTCGAACTACATTTTTAAAATCTTTATTTTTGTGTACTCACATATTTTTCTTGGTTTTGAAACCCTCTAGGGTCGTTGTACAATAACCGAGGATGTTTGAAGAGCGGAGGCATAAGATAAGGAGTATACAAGTGTCCCTTGTCTAACAAGGTTTCGAGCGTCAACTTGGTGTTTTGGGTTACCTATCAGACGAGAGCAAAACCTGAGTATGGTAACCAAGGGGTTTTTCAAGTTGGGTCCTGTCATACGGCATGTCAATAACAAAAAAAAAACATGCTTTGTTTTTAAAATATATTAATAAAATTAACATTTATAATATAAAATAAGAGTTAAGCTACTTTAAAAAAATGCTAACCACCCATTTCTATCTTTTTAGGCTCTATTTGGTATTTTTATTTTTGGGAAGAAGCTGCTTTGTTTAAAAGTGAAGCAATACACAAGTGTTGGTAAAGATAAGAAATATTGTTTTTATTTAAAAAAAATATTTTTTTTTACATCAACTTTCAAAAACAATCT
Source organism: Prinsepia uniflora (assembly GCA_032719365.1). Classification (NCBI taxonomy): domain Eukaryota; kingdom Viridiplantae; phylum Streptophyta; class Magnoliopsida; order Rosales; family Rosaceae; genus Prinsepia; species Prinsepia uniflora. The sequence goes on along the minus strand of CM064868.1, from coordinate 45,977,901 downwards.
TCATTTGCTTTTAAAAACTAGGTTTAACAATTTATTAATACAACAATAACAAACTAGCTCTTAGTCCTAAAAAAAGGCACATTGAGGAATGAGAAGATCATTGTTTTCCCTCCTTTCCTCTAGCATTTTCTATTTTCTTTTGATTTAGTTATAAAAATCGTTTATGGTGACTGTATACAATGAGCCATTCTCAAGTTTATTTTTTTTCTTCCTTGGTATTTTAGTATTTGTCAATCCATCTAGTTATCCAAAAATTTCCTTTAAATTTCTTTTCGTTTTCCCTAAATCTTGTTCTATCTTTGCTATTGGAACAGTTTACAACAATATATCATATTGGTTCATGTCATAGTAAGTAGATTATGACTTTTTGTCTTTTATTCCTTTTTAGGTGTCTTTGATTATTGGAGATCAAACATTTCTTATGTCCATACTTTACACTTTTTTGAATGTCAGGTGTTATGAGTTTAGTAGAAGTGACTATTTTTCCGATGAAAATAGTCTCTTTAGAGTTATGGGTGCTATTAGAATTTTGAATCTTCTAAACATTGAGGGCGTGGTTTGTCCTAGCCCAAATTTGATGACATTTTTATATCCTCTAAATAATATAATGATATCAATTTAAATATAAGGAGTTGAATAAAAAATTACGTATCGATATTTTCAATATAAAAATATAATCAAAGTTCGGAGGCTACTATTTATATCCTTTTCCTGCCCATTTCCATTCAAGTTCTTTTCTTGCGTTCTTATTTATCTTATACATAATTACCACTTCAATTCTAACGAAAAAGAAAAAAGAAAACCACTTCGGTATTCTTTGCTGATACCTCATCCTCCGCACAATTGCTCTTTCTTTCCTTATCCCTTCGTTTTCTCCGGGTAACGTCAATCCTGTTTTTTACTTTGGCCTTGAGTGAATGTTTCTTCTCTATGATGATGCACGCAGCTGTCATGGATGGCGACGACGTTGCTGGATGAGTCAGAACTACAATATTCATGTCAACATGTATAACTATATGTTCCTCACCGAAGAAGCTCAAAAATAATTATTAATTGTTGCTGCATACGGATCCAGTTTGATGTTGAAGTACTCGATTATTTTTTTGATAGTTTTGAGTGTGCTTCTTGTGGTACTACCGCTACTTGTGCCACCGCTCCCGCCGCCGCCTTTAGTGCTTCTCTTTCTCCCGCTTCTAATCATGGCGGTCCTCATTTTAGTGGCGGCGCTCTCTCCTTCGCAAGGTCCAGATACGGCGGCTGCTAATAATCCTACATCTGTTTGATTAATATATATATATATATATATATCAGTGTTAATCCTATACGGCGGCGAATACAATTTTATACTGAATTCCAATTAACTCTCTCCTTGCCAAATCCTTATGATTCCTTCCTTATGTTTAGAAGAAATCTTTGTGATTCATGGACAGATGTCTTATTATCCAATAATTTGGTGTAAAAGAAATAAGAGATCATCCTAATAATTTTTTATTTTATTTTTGGTGTAAATACGGATCCACTTGGTTTGCATAAAGAGGTGATTTGGTATCCGGATTTCATTTTATGTATATACGAAGGTGTGTATTTTTTTTGGTTGTGTAATATTTTTTTTAAACCTATGATTCTAACGAAAATTATATTGTATTAAAATCTGGAGCAAAATTTTAAGGAGGCCAAATTATATATTCTATACTCTTATTAATTGTCTCTTGTCACCATGTGTACAAATGTGTTAATATATTCACTTTATGAAAGAAAAATTTACAGATATTTAAGTTTTATATATATAGATAAAAACACTCGATCGATTGCATAATATTGTCCATTAATTGATTAAAGAAACAAAACAGATAACAATCCAGGATTAATTATGTGCCCACAATTGTTATTAAAGTTATTGGATTACGAGCAAGCATCCGATCAACTTAATTACTAATTTGGAGAAGTTAGCGGCCTGTTTTAGTCCCAACTGTGACCCGATTATGGTGTGACGAATCTCTAATCTGCTCGGGATTTGGGTGGTGGAGATCCATGAAAGATAACCGAGCCTACCAACGGAATAAACAACGCACGTTTAACAAGGCTAGAGATGCTATTAGGAGTCAGTTAACTACATACAATATCGAACAGCTCTTAGCAGCAAGGAAGAGGGTACTTGTTAAAGCTCTTGCTCAGAAGTACCTTCCTACTTTATAAATGTCTTTCAGCTGCCCCGATCTTTGTATCATGAATTATCGGCTCAAATTGCTCGATTTTGGTGGGGAAAGGAAGGAAAAAGAAGTAATCATTGGTTAAATTGGCTGAAATTGTGTAGTCCTAAGTTCCAAGATGGGCTAAGTTTCAAGAATTATGAAGCATTCAACAAGGCAATAGTAGCAAAGCAGACTTGGAGGCTCCTTGAACAACCAACCTCACTTTTATCTCGGATGCTATGGGCACGGTATTTTCCTAATGGTAACTTTATGGCAGCGGAACTAGGTTACCATCCATGGTTTGGTGTGCTATTATTTGGGGGTAGGAAGTGACAGAAGATGGCTTGATTAACCGAGTGGGTGCTGGAGAGTCAATTGTTGTTTTCTATAGGATAAGTGGATACCTCAACCGTGAACCTTCGAACACATTCTTAATATGGAACTTTCCTTGGATGCTAGAGTCTCGGACCTTGTTGGCCCTGAACAGGTGATGGAACTTGAAACTACTTAGGTTTTCTATTTAGGCAATGTGAATGCTATATGTCTCTGCTGGAAAATTTTCCAGTGAGAATTGGGTTTGTCTCCAGAACTTTTTGACTATGTTTATAACTGTGGAACCAAGAATCGTCAGAAAATTATGGGGTGCCACATGACTCATATCTCTTATAATTTCGATATTACCATTGTTATAGACGACGACAGCATCACACGATCTCCCCATTAATTTAATATATATGGAATCATAAATCATCAGAAAATCATGGGGCTGCCACGTGGCACATGACTCTCATAATGTCAATATTACCCTTAGTATAAACTACAACGACATCACACAATTTCCGCATTAATTTAATTTGTTTATCAATTAAATATATTAATTAATCAGATCAATATCAATAATAAATAATCTCTCCGCCGATTTATTTATTATTATTTATATAGTTAATACTAGTGATTTCTTTCGGTAGAATTGACTACGCCCAAACTACGATTTAAATTAAACACGTAATTCGAGTGTTATGCAATTTAAACCCTTTTTGTGTGGATGTAGTATTGATAAATAGGGATCGTTCTTAACCGGGGAAATTAGGGACATTAATAATGTGTTAGTGGAAGATGAATAAAAGAATAATGAATTAAATAATTAAATAATCAAAGAATTAAATAATCAAAGAATTAATAAATTAAAGAATAGATGAATAAAAGAATAAAGAAATAATAAATTAATGAATTACAAAGAATTAATAAATTAACGAATTAAAGAATGAAATAATTAAAGAATAAAGGAATGAAAGAATAAAGGCATCAAAGAATAAAAGAATAAAAGAATAAAAGAATAAAAAATAAACAAGGGGAGTTTTGAAGAGGTTTGTAATTATGTAAATAAGTAAAAGCATAGATGAACTCATTCTATTTCTATTCTAACTTATGCACAAAGTAGACTTCCCATAAACACAAACTTCACCAACATACTACAATTGCATAAATTTGAATTAATCACGAAATTATACCTTCACAAACTCATATTTCTTCATACATTTTTCATATTATAAATGCACCGAACAACAGATTTTTACTTATAATATAATTACCTTAAGTTTGTGATTTAATGCCCGAACAACGGTCATACATTAAATCTCTCCAAATCTACTCTAAATGCCCCGAACAACGGATCAACATTTAGTTTCGAAATGAAGTTTAAGCTCTAGAATGTAAGAAGTAAATGATTTTTATAAAGTAAAACACATGAAGATTATACTCAATTTTCACCAAAGATAAGAAGGAGAAACCAATACATATATTGCATTATAATTAGAACCAATAACAAATAAAAGAGTTTAAGAGAATGGAGAGCAAATGTTACACTTTTCAGATTGGGTGAGAACAATGGATTGTTTTTCACAAGGAACACCGAACAGCGGCTGGAACCCTATGAAGATGGAAGAAGATTAAACAAGGAAATTCGGACTTGAACTCTCAAAATTTGTATTGGAACTATTTGCCAAAATTTCTCCTAAGAGAGGCTCAATTTTGTGCTTCTTGAAGTGATTTCAACAAGTGAAATCAACTCCAATTTATAGGGGAAAAACTCAAATTAAAGCCTAGAAAATAAATAAAAATAACCCAAAAATTACAATAAAATACTCAAAAGTGAAATGATGAGTTATGGTGGTTTTTGGGGAAAAGAAGTTAAAACAAAGGGAAAGAATTGCTTGAAAAACAGAAAAGAGGGGGGCTTTTCAGAGTTGCTGAAAAAGGGGGAATATTCGGCATGGGCGTGCTGAAAAGGGCAGCAGTGGCCGGTAGTGCCTTGCTGGAAAGTGGGCGTCTGGTCGGCAAGCATGTGCTGGGCTGCAGATCCTGTCGTCGGTAGGCGCTGGCCGAGCGCCTAGAGCTTGCTTCGGCAAGCGCGGGCCGAAGGCTTTCTGGACAGGCTGAAGCAGGCTGCGCGGCTTGGGCATTGTGGGCTGGATTTGCTTGGGCCTACGGGCTGGATTTTGGGCTGGTTGGACGCGGGCTGCACTGTTGCGGACTGGGCTGCACTGTTGCAGACTGGGCTGCAAGGGCAGCATGCCGGGCCGGTGAGAATGGGCTTGGTTTGTAAAGAAATGGATTTGGGCTGCAGAAAATTAAATGAAAAAAATAATTAATTCACTTAACTAATATTTTTACCGAATTTCATCCATAATTCCTTCGTTATAATTCGGATCGGCACGATTCTTTCGCCAAAATGCGCAAAATTACAAATTTTATTTATTTAAACAAAAATAACACAAAATAAATTATTTTATCTAATTATTTATTATTTTAATATTAAAAGCTAAGTATAAAGGGTATAAAATAATATAAAATAATGCTTATTTAACGTCCTATCAAATACCCCCACACTTAAACTTTGCTAGTCCCTAGCAAATACTAAAATCAAACTACGAATTCAAAACAAGTAGACCCTTAACCATTTGTCTCAAATTTCATTGTTATAATCATGGCATAAAAGATTTTCACTTAAAACATTTAAGCAAATGGAATTCAAGAGTTAATACATGGTAACAAAATGTTTCAACAAGTAAGATAATGAGTAAATATGGTGAAATGGATCTCTGTATGAATAAAACAAGTATGAATCAACTCACAGAGATATGCACTCATAAATTCACTCAATTTTGTAAGGGTTTTTGTTTGCACTCAAAACATGTGAGAAATACTCACATAATCGAAATGAAGTACTTTTGCAAAATCTCAAACAAACACCTCATGATAAAAACAAAACATACTTGCACAAATGAACCATAACCATAAGCTTACTCAAATGATTAACTCAACTAATCAAAATTTACCATCTTAAGGATCATAAGGTCTTTATAAAGGTTGTAGTGGGGCTAAGATTAGAGGCAAGGAATATATATAGGTCAAGTGGTGCTCAAATTGGTTCCAAGACTCAATAGACTCCCAAAACGTATCATAACTTCCCAACCTTAGTGCAATGATGTCAGTAATCCATCCTTTCGAACATAGGCCTAATTCCATCATGTTGGGCCTCATAGTCATTCTTTGTATTGGATTTACAAATGTAAAGGACTTAACTTAAACATTACATAATCAAACCTTATTACCTTGATAAAAACTCAATATATCTTTTTTTTTCCATATATCAAGGTAATAACATGTGTCAAAAATACAACAATGTTTGAGTAAGTAAATCCACATAATACACATAAAAGTCTTTCAATATCATCATTTTTTCTTTACATAATCATTATGTCTTCAACCGAGTCCTTGGAACAAAGGTAAAATATGTCTATACTAAGCTCAAGTGTTTAGATAATCATGGTGATGAAAGAGAGGCTTAATGTGGGCTCAAAAGGGTTAAAACTAAGGGGGTCGCAACTTGTACGCACAAAAAAAGGGAACATGGATGTTTGAATTTGTGGTGTTAACCCTAATGCCTTAATCATTTCCAAAATCAGAGAGTTTATTGACTTAAAAGCTTTGAAAATCACATAGAATAAGTTCTAGTACTCTAGAGTTCATTAAAAGCTATGGCAAGCAGTTATGAGGCATATGTATATCAATTTAAACAAAGAACTTATGAATCACTCATCAAAGATGTATATAAAGTTCTAAAGCTCACATAAGGTTCAAATGATTCATACTTATCATATCATGCTCATTTATGCACCAATTTACATGCATTATCTTCAAGTTATAACACTTAATCACAAAATATTAACAAACAAATTCAAGTTGTAATGATCATCTTTATATCCATAACATAATCATTTCCGTTCATTTATATCATTGACAAGTTAAAGGGCAACTTGATACTCGTAAAAACACTACATTAAAACAAAAAAAAACTCAAGAAAGCAATAATTTTTTTTTATTTAATTTTTTTTAATTTTTTTTTTGGAAGGAGATAAAACAATTGAAAATTAAGAAACACATAATAAAACAATTTCAAATGCACAAATAAATTTGTAAACCATTCCCCCACACTTAAATTCTACATTGTCCTCAATGTAGGAAAATACGAAGTAATTAAACATAGAATCAAAGTAAGGAAGATGATTTAAGAAAATGAAGTAAGAAAGAAAAACATGTGAAGGGTTGAAAGAAAGCAAATCTGTGTTGATGACTCCTTCACACTCGAGAACACATTGGGTTGCCTCCCAACAAGCGCTTGAAGTTTAACGTCCATCCAGCCTAGACCAGATTTTGTTCATCCGATGGGACGTCGTAGCACTCTTTCTGACTCCACATCGTGTTCGCCAATTGCCTCGATATAAGGCTTCAATCTATGGCCATTGACCTTGAACTCTTTTCCAGTTCCAACGTGTTTTATGTAACACCCCGGAAATTCGAGGATTTTAATATTGTAAATTAATGTTTGAATTGACGCTTTTACCCTTGCGTTGGGTATGGCCAATTGTTGACTTTTTGATTTATAAATTAAATGAACTTTGACCTATGACCGTGACGTAGTTCGGGACGTCACGAGTTCATAGACAGGTGGCACGTCCATTTCGGACGATCAGGGAAAAAGTTATGACTATCGGAAGTTCAGGGGCATTACCGTAATTTGGACGGTTAGGGTGAAAATGTTGACTTTTCTCTTGGAAACTAATTTTCAGTTGACTCAAGGACCGTTGGGTAGGTCTCGACGTCCTGAGTCCGTAGACAGGAGGCACGCCGAAATCGGACTTCGTACGAGGAAGTTATGGTCACGGAAGTATTTCGCATTTAACCGAACCAACCGAGAACCGGATTTAATTAATATTTTATTAATGGAATCTGATTACTCTAATCAAATCAATCTGGACCCTTGGATGAGTGACAAGTGTCACTCATCCCCACACTCCCTAAAACAAGGATCTATGTTGGCCATTGGATTAAATAATTGATTTCCTCTCCTCAAATCCTCACCATTGATCCTATGCTGAGATTGAATCTCAGCCCTTCATTCCATCCAGCCAACCTGTTTATTAATTCTCAGATTTTTCACTCTCACATTTCATTCTCTCAAACCGTGAGCACGGCTACCCTTCGAACAAACACTCCAGCACCTCACCTCTCAACCTCACCCTCACGGCAACACCAGGCGGCCAACTGCCACCCCCAGACGCTGGCCACCACCCCACAGCCACCTGCACGGCCGGAAATCCACCCAGACCCGAGAAGGAAACCCGAACAGCCCAAGTCACCAAACCATCCAAACCTTCACTCTGGGACTCGAACCAACGTACGGTTGGGTTCACTGTGACGGCAGGACGACCCTGAGCTGGACTGGACGACGTACGGCGGTGACACGGCGGCGGTAGGTTGAAAAACCCGAGAGACCCGATTTTCATCCCTTCTTCGAAACGACCGTTTTTGACGTTGAATTTGTTTGGTTGCTTCTAAGACACACTTAAGGGACCCAGACGACCATTTTAAACCAAGGTTCGCGGCTGGAAGCTTGACGACTTGCCGGAGAAGACGAACCAGAGCCGGCAGCCGGGTTCCTGTCGATTTTCAGGTAGATTTTTGAACCTAGAAACTAGTTTTGAGTCCATAGAACCATAGAACACTTTGTGACGAGTTCATAGGAACAAATCCCATCAGAAATGGTGGTCGGGTTGATGAGAACTGATCGGGTCGAACCGTGGGTCTGCGGTGACCCGGTTCTCAGACCCGGTTACTGTAGCTGATGATGTCATCATGCTGACGTCAGCAGTGACGTCATGATGACATCATCATGTCAGAATTCAGTCAGACCAGGGACCAATGGACTGCTGACACGTGTCCTCTGACACTGTCAGTGATGACGTCATGCTGACGTCATGCTGACGTCAGCAGTACTGTAGCACCGTTGACCAGAGGGTTGACCAGGCGCGTGGGGGCGCGTGTGAACAGTAATTTTGGTGGGACCACCACCATTCTTTAGGTTTCGACGATCCGGATCCAATGGCGGTGGTTTCGGGTCGATCGGAGATCATTAAGTTGGTCAAAATGAGAGTTATTGCCTTGGAAAGCGCGTTCGGGCGGCTTTTCCGGACCGGTTTCGGTCTAGGGTTTCATGGTTGAATGTTAGGGGTTTGTATTTACCCTTGCGTATACTTTGGATGTGACAGGAATTTTGTAATTGTACCAGATCGAGGGTAAACGCTCGGTTTTCAGCAGGACTGTACTGTGAGTGGGCCATTTTCTTAAACCCTTGCGTGCATAAATGTTTTCTGGTTTATTATACTTATTCACATGCTAAAAACAATGATGGTTTTGATGATATGGAAAATATGGTTATGGCACGTTTCACGGTATTTGGGCTTGAGACCCGTTTGATGAAACTTAATGATTGATTCAGATTTTATCTAGGTATATATATACCTTGCATGTGGATATCAATAAAATGTATTTGGTACTGCACTGTATAGATCCTTCCATATTATATTGTCTCCTCCGGATGAGGTACCCCGGAGAGGTCACGGACGTCTAGAACGTCCAGCGTCTATGACGCTAAGCATCAGGGATGCTGTACCCGAACGGGGTTCGGGGATTGAACTCGGAAATTGAGACCCGAGTGGCACGCGTAGCCTTGTGATTGTGACCTTATGGACGTCAGGGACGTCAGACATCAGGGATGTCGGGATTGGAGTGTATAGTGCAGCAACTAAAATTATACTTATGGTTTTATTACATGCCTTATGGTTCATATTATATGGTTTATGATTTTAAATAATGATGCATGCATGTTTGGAAAACAGAGGGGTAAATTATATGTTTTACTTATCAAATGGTTTTATAAACTTGAGTTCGGTCCACTCACCCTTAATGTTTTTGGTAACCCCTCCAGGTCGTGATACTGAGGTAGAGGAGGAACCTGAGGATGAGGCATAGATCTACTTTCTGCGTACCTGAACCCCTGTTGGGTGGTGTACCCGCAGGTTTTTAATAGAGTCGTGCTCGCAACTTGTATTTCGGATTTTCATCCCTTGTCTGACATTCGTTTAATTCGGATTTGATGTATAACATTTATTTGGTTATTTATGCATTTGATGATTTGAGGTTAAATTTGGTATGAATTATTGGGTGTCAGACGGGAGCAGGGCACGTCCCCTTGTGGTCCCTAAGGGATCGGGGCCGGTCCTGTCAGCTTGGTATCAGAGCACTAGGTTGTGGTCAGTACTAGGTTTTGGTCAGCATGCTAGACTAGCGATTAGTACTAGTTACTTTTCGACTTTTCAGAATATTGTTATCTGATCTATGCCTCTTGACAGTTGGTTATGCCTCCTAGGAGAGTTCCTCATACGCGAACGGACGAGGATCTAGAAAGAGAGATGGAATGCGCGAGCATTGAAAGGGCTCAACGTTTGGGAGCCACTCCTTTCTGCGGGGGAGCAAACCCCGAGGATGCTCATGATTGGATCACCAAGTGGGAGAGGATCTTCTCGGTGATGCACTGCCCTCCGGGCGAACGAGTGACTTTGGCGGCCTTCTTACTGGAAGGAGGAGCCTACCAGTGGTGGCACAGACTCGAAATGTCTGGGTGGTTTGTCCATACCACTACTTGGGAAGTTTTCCGTTCCAGGTTTCTGGACCAGTACTACCCGCGATCCTTTCGCGCGGCGCGGGAGGCGGAATTCCTGCGGCTGGAGCAGGGTGACATGTCTGTTGCAGACTACGAGCAAACTTTCGGGAAACTTTCCCGGTTCGCTGCTTCATTCGTAAGCACGGAGGAGGACAAATGCCAGCTGTTTGAGCTTGGACTCCGAGGGGAGATCCGGGCCAGTGTGACTGCTACCACTCATGCTTCTCTGAGAGATATGGTCGACGCAGCGGTGCGTGTCGAGACCAGTCTGGCGGCACACCAGACACGACAGCCTTCGGGCGAGGGGTGACTTCAGGATCGCCCACATCATGGGCCATCGGGCCGTAAGAACAACAAGGGAGGGAGCTACAGGGGAGCACCCTCATCCTTCAAGGGTCGTGGCTGGTCAGGTCGACGTGGAGGCTCTCAGGGCAGAGGATCTGGATATAACTCTGGGCAGCGTTCATCTGGGAGAGGTGCTTCTGGTGGGCATTCAAACTGGCCGAGGTTTGTAACCTGTTTTGCTTGCGGAGAGGAGGGCCACTATGCCAGTGATTGCCCGCAGTTGTCCAAGAACAACGACGCTGGGGGCTCTAGTGTGGTGCAGAGCACGGCCTCCCACACTAATGGAGGTCGCGGTCAGGGAGGTGACCGTGGTGCTGGGCGTGGCGCGCGCGGGCGCGGACGGAACGGAGGGCCGAGGGCCCAAGTGTTTGCAATGACCCAGCAGTAGGCGAGGACTGCCCCAGGCGTGGTCACAGGTACACTACATATCTTTAACCTTCTTGTACGTGTATTGATGGATGCGGGGGCTACACATTCTTTTATTTCGAAAAGTTGTGCTGGTATGCTTGATTGTGTGGTATCAGCTTTAGATTGCGAAATGGGTGTTGGCACCCCGATGGGTATCGTGTACCTTGTGAATCAGGTGATTCGGAGGTGCCCGGTAAGAATTGAGGATGTGGATTTACCAGCAGACTTAATTATTCTGGATATCCACGACTTCGATATAATCCTAGGGATGGATTGGCTATCGGAGCATGGGTCGCTCATCGATTGCTGTAGCAAGCAAGTGATTCTGCGGAGCCCGGGTTTGCCGGAGGTTATCTTTCAGGGGGAACGTGATGGTTCGCCTCCTGAAGTGATTTCTTCACTTACTGCTACCAAACTTCTACGGAAGGGATGCCAGAGTTATCTGGCGCATGTCATGTCGGAGCAGGTTGGTACTCCGGGTATCGACGAGATACCGGTGGTATGTGAGTTTCCGGATGTGTTCCCGGAAGACTTACCTAGATTGCCACCATCGCGGGAGATCGAATTTACAATTGAACTACTCCCTGGTACCCGACCTATATCCCAGGCACCATACCGGATGGCGCCGGCTGAGTTACGAGAACTCAAGGCTCAATTGCAGGAGCTGGTGGATTTGGGATATGTTCGACCGAGTACTTCACCATGGAGAGCACCGGTGTTGTTCGTGAAGAAGAAGGAAGGAAGTCTCCGTTTGTGCATTGACTATCGGCAACTCAACAAGGTGACACTGAGGAACCAGTATCATCTACCCAGGATCGATGACCTTTTTGACCAGTTGCGGGGAGCTCAGTGCTTCTCGAAAATTCATTTGCGGTCTGGGTATCACCAACTGAGGATTTCGGAGGAGGATATTCCGAAAACTGCTTTTCGAACCCGTTACGGACACTACGAGTTCCTTGTTATGCCATTTGGTTTGACGAATGCTCCAGCAGCATTCATGGATCTGATGAACCGGGTCTTCCGACCCTACCTAGATAAGTTCGTGATTGTGTTCATCGATGAAATTTTGGTGTACTCGAGGAGTGCCCGTGCACATGAGGAACATCTACGGTTGGTCTTGGAGAGTCTGAGACAAGAACAATTGTACGCCAAACTGAGCAAGTGTCAGTTTTGGCTGAGCAGTATTGGTTTTCTGGGACACGTGATATCGACGGATGGGATTTGCGTGGACCCCCAGAAAACAGAAGCGGTGACCAATTGGGCTAGACCGACAACGGTGACCGAGGTGCGGAGTTTTGTCGGATTAGCAGGTTACTACCGGAGGTTCGTGGAGGGTTTCTCCAAAATTGCTGCACCATTGACTCGTTTGACTCGGAAGGGAGTAAAGTTTATCTGGGACGAGCAGTGCGATCGGAGCTTTCAAGAGTTGAAAGATCGATTGACCACTGCACCTGTCCTTGCATGGCCGGATGACAGTAGAGAGTTTGTGGTCTTCAGTGATGCATCGCTGCAGGGTCTGGGCTGCGTGTTGATGCAAACTGGCAAGGTTATCGCCTATGCATCCCGGCAGCTGAAGACTCATGAGTTGAACTACCCTACCCATGATTTGGAGTTGGCAGTGGTGGTTCATGCTCTAAAGATCTGGAGACATTATCTATTCGGCGCAACGTGTCGGATATACACCGACCACCAGAGTCTTAAATACTTATTCACTCAGAAGGAGCTTAACATGAGACAACGGAGATGGTTGGAGCTGCTGAAGGACTATGACTGTACGATCGAGTACCATCTGGGTAAGGCCAATGTGGTGGCGGATGCACTTAGCAGAAAATCAGCGGGATCAGTTGCACACCTGGGGATGGTGTATCTTCCCTTGCTGGTGGAACTCCGGAAGGCGGGAGTTATTTTGGGTACGGACGAGCATGGAGCTTTGTTGGCCAGCTTCCATGTGCGACCAGTACTGATTGATCGGATCATCGAAGCACAACTTCAGGATCCGATACTCTGTATTTACAGAATTGAGGTCGATGCGGATGGGAGACAGGATTTTACCATCCGGGACGATGGAGCACTTGTGAAGTTGGGCCGTTTGTGTGTACCTGCAGTGGCAGAGTTACGGGCCGAGATTCTTGAGGAGGCCCATAGTTCGGCTTATGCTATGCATCCGGGAGGTACAAAGATGTACCGTACCCTCCGGAACCATTACTGGTGGCCAGGAATGAAGAAGGATATTGCTGAATTCGTGAGTAAATGCTTAACCTGTCAGCAGGTTAAGGCGGAACGGCAGAGACCTTATGGGGCTATGCAGCCACTTCCGATTCCCGAGTGGAAGTGGGATCACATCACCATGGACTTCGTCTTTAAGTTACCGAGGACTCAGAGTGGAGTTGACGGAGTATGGGTGATCGTGGACCGGTTAACCAAGTCAGCCCATTTTCTGCCCGTTCGGGAGACTTATAAACCTAACCGACTGGCTCAGTTGTTTGTGAAGGAAATCATACGATTGCATGGTACGCCGGAATCGATCGTGTCCGATCGTGATCCGCGTTTCACTTCCAGGTTCTGGCGGAGTTTGCAAGCTACTCTGGGAACAACCCTACGTTTCAGTACTGCGTTCCATCCACAGACCGATGGACAGTCTGAAAGAACTATTCAGACCCTGGAGGACATGATGAGGTCATGTGTACTACAGTTTCAGGACGCTTGGGATACTCATTTGCCATTAATGGAATTCTCCTACAACAACAGCTATCAGGCAAGCATCGGAATGGCACCCTATGAGGCACTGTATGGTCGACAGTGCAGGACACCTATTTGCTGGACGGAGGTAGGAGAGCGAGCGGCTGTAGGGCCGGAGATGATGGACTTAACCATGGAAACTGTTCGCGTGATCAAGGAGAGGTTGAAGGCGGCACAGGATCGCCAGAAGAGTTATGCTGATCGACGGATTCGAGACTTGGAATTTGAGGTAGGAGATTTTGTCTTCCTGAAGTTATCTCCGTGGAAAGGGATTATCCGTTTTGGCCGACGGGGGAAACTGAGTCCGCGTTTTATCGGACCGTATGAGATCGTGGAGAGGATTGGCAAGGTTGCTTACAGATTGGCGCTACCTCCAGAACTTTCTAGAGTTCACGATGTTTTCCACATATCGATGCTGCGGAAGTACGTACATGATGCTTCGCATGTACTTGGGGAACAACCTGTCGAACTACGGGAGGATTTGAGCTTCGAAGAACAACCAGTACAGATCTTGGATCGGAAGGACAAGGTACTACGACGGAAGACGATCCCTCTCGTGAAGATTCTCTGGAGAAACCAGAATGTGGAAGAAGCCACATGGGAGCCTGAGGCTCAGATGCGAGAACAATTCCTTACTTGTTTCTTTGAAATTTCGGGGCGAAATTTCTTAAGGGGGGAAGGTTGTAACACCCCGGAAATTCGAGGATTTTAATATTGTAAATTAATGTTTGAATTGACGCTTTTGCCCTTGCGTTGGGTATGGCCAATTGTTGACTTTTTGATTTATAAATTAAATGAACTTTGACCTATGACCGTGACGTAGTTCGGGACGTCACGAGTTCATAGACAGGTGGCACGTCCATTTCGGACGATCAGGGAAAAAGTTATGACTATCGGAAGTTCAGGGGCATTACCGTAATTTGGACGGTTAGGGTGAAAATGTTGACTTTTCTCTTGGAAACTAATTTTCAGTTGACTCAAGGACTGTTGGGTAGGTCTCGACGTCCTGTGTCCGTAGACAGGCGGCATGCCGAAATCGGACTTCGTACGAGGAAGTTATGGTCACGGAAGTATTTCGCATTTAACCGAACCAACCGAGAACCGGATTAAATTAATATTTTATTAATGGAATCTGATTACTCTAATCAAATCAATCTGGACCCTTGGATGAGTGACAAGTGTCACTCATCCCCACACTCCCTAAAACAAGGATCTATGTTGGCCATTAGATTAAATAATTGATTTCCTCTCCTCAAATTCTCACCATTGATCCTATGCTGAGATTGAATCTCAGCCCTTCATTCCATCCAGCCAACCTGTTTATTAATTCTCAGATTTTTCACTCTCACATTTCATTCTCTCAAACCGTGAGCACGGCTACCCTTCGAACAAACACTCCAGCACCTCACCTCTCAACCTCACCCTCACGGCAACACCAGGCGGCCAACTGCCACCCCCAGACGCCGGCCACCACCCCACAGCCACCTGCACGGCCGGAAATCCTACCAGACCCGAGAAGGAAACCCGAACAGCCCAAGTCACCAAACCATCCAAACCTTCACTCTGGGACTCGAACCAACGTACGGTTGGGTTCACTGCGACGGCAGGACGACCCTGAGCTGGACTGGACGACATACGGCGGTGACACGGCGGCGGTAGGTTGAAAAACCCGAGAGACCCGATTTTCTTCCCTTCTTCGAAACGACCGTTTTTGACGTTGAATTTGTTTGGTTGCTTCTAAGACACACTTAAGGGACCCAGACGACCTTTTTAAACCAAGGTTCGCGGCTGGAAGCTTGACGACTCGCCGGAGAAGACGAACCAGAGCCGGCAGCCGGGTTCCTGTCGATTTTCAGGTAGATTTTTGAACCTAGAAACTAGTTTTGAGTCCATAGAACCATAGAACACTTTGTGACGAGTTCATAGGAATAAATCCCATCAGAAATGGTGGTCGGGTTGATGAGAACTGATCGGGTCGAACCGTGGGTCTGCGGTGACCCGGTTCTCAGACCCGGTTACTGTAGCTGATGACGTCATCATGCTGACGTCAGCAGTGACGTCATGATGACGTCATCATGTCAGAATTCCGTCAGACCAGGGACCAATGGACTGCTGACACGTGTCCTCTGACACTGTCAGTGATGACGTCATTTTTACGTCAGCAGTGACGTCATGCTGACGTCAGCAGTACTGTAGCACCGTTGACCAGAGGGTTGACCAGGCGCGTGGGGGCGCGTGTGAACAGTAATTTTGGTGGGACCACCACCATTCTTTAGGTTTCGACGATCCGGATCCAATGGCGGTGGTTTCGGGTCGATCGGAGATCATTAAGTTGGTCAACATGAGAGTTATTGCCTTGGAAAGCGCGTTCGGGCGGCTTTTCCGGACCGGTTTCGGTCTAGGGTTTCATGGTTGAATGTTAGGGGTTTGTATTTACCCTTACGTATACTTTGGATGTGACAGGAATTTTGTAATTGTACCAGATCGAGAGTAAACGCTCGGTTTTCAGCTGGACTGTACTGTGAGTGGGCCATTTTCTTAAACCCTTGCGTGCATAAATGTTTTCTGGTTTATTATACTTATTCACATGCTAAAAACAATGATGGTTTTGATGATATGGAAAATATGGTTATGGCACGTTTCACGGTATTTGGGCTTGAGACCCGTTTGATGAAACTTAATGATTGATTCAGCTTTTATCTAGGTATATATATACTTTGCATGTGGATATCAATAAAATGTATTTGGTACTGCACTGTATAGATCCTTCCATATTATATTGTCTCCTCCGGATGAGGTACCCCGGAGAGGTCACGGACGTCTAGAACGTCCAGCGTCTATGACGCTAAGCATCAGGGATGCTGTACCCGAACGGGGTTCGGGGATTGAACTCGGAAATTGAGACCCGAGTGGCACGCGTAGCCTTGTGATTGTGACCTTATGGACGTCAGGGACGTCAGACATCAGGGATGTCGGGATTGGAGTGTATAGTGCAGCAAATAAAATTATACTTATGGTTTTATTACATGCCTTATGGTTCATATTATATGGTTTATGATTTTAAATAATGATGCATGCATGTTTGGAAAACAGAGGGGTAAATTATATGTTTTACTTATCAAATGGTTTTATAAACTTGAGTTCGGTCCACTCACCCTTAATGTTTTTGGTAACCCCTCCAGGTCGTGATACTGAGGTAGAGGAGGAACCTGAGGCTGAGGCATAGATCTACTTTCTGCGTACCTGAACCCCTGTTGGGTGGTGTACCCGCAGGTTTTTAATAGAGTCGTGCTCGCAACTTGTATTTCGGATTTTCATCCCTTGTCTGACATTCGTTTAATTCGGATTTGATGTATAACATTTATTTGGTTATTTATGCATTTGATGATTTGAGGTTAAATTTGGTATGAATTATTGGGTGTCAGACGGGAGCAGGGCACGTCCCCTTGTGGTCCCTGAGGGATCGGGGTCGGTCCTGTCAGCTTGGTATCAGAGCACTAGGTTGTGGTCAGTACTAGGTTTTGTTCAGCATGCTAGACTAGCGATTAGTACTAGTTACTTTTCGACTTTTCAGAATATTGTTATCTGATCTATGCCTCTTGACAGTTGGTTATGCCTCCTAGGAGAATTCCTCATACGTGAACGGACGAGGATCTAGAAAGAGAGATGGAATGCGCGAGCATTGAAAGGGCTCAACGTTTGGGAGCCACTCCTTTCTGCGGGGGAGCAAACCCCGAGGATGCTCATGATTGGATCACCAAGTGGGAGAGGATCTTCTCGGTGATGCACTGCCCTCCGGGCGAACGAGTGACTTTGGCGGCCTTCTTACTGGAAGGAGGATTCTACCAGTGGTGGCACAGACTCGAAATGTCTGGGTGGTCTGTCCATACCACTACTTGGGAAGTTTTCCGTTCCAGGTTTCTGGACCAGTACTACCCGTGATCCTTTCGCGCGGCGCGGGAGGCGGAATTCCTGCGGCTGGAGCAGGGTGACATGTCTGTTGCAGACTACGAGCAAACTTTCGGGAAACTTTCCCGGTTCGCTGCTTCATTCATAAGCACGGAGGAGGACAAATGCCAGCGGTTTGAGCTTGGACTCCGAGGGGAGATCCGGGCCAGTGTGACTGCTACCACTCATGCTTCTCTGAGAGATATGGTCGACGCAGCGGTGCGTGTCGAGGCCAGTCTGGCGGCACACCAGACACGACAGCCTTCGGGCGAGGGGCGACGTCAGGATCGCCCACATCATGGGCCATCGGGCCGTAAGAACAACAAGGGAGGGAGCTACAGGGGAGCACCCTCATCCTTCAAGGGTCGTGGCTGGTCAGGTCGACGTGGAGGCTCTCAGGGCAGAGGATCTGGATATAACTCTGGGCAGCGTTCATCTGGGAGCGGTGCTTCTGGTGGGCATTCAAACTGGCCGAGGTTTGTAACCTGTTTTGCTTGCGGAGAGGAGGGCCACTATGCCAGTGATTGCCCGCAGTTGTCCAAGAACAACGACGCTGGGGGCTCTAGTGTGGTGCAGAGCACGGCCTCCCACACTAATGGAGGTCGCGGTCAGGGAGGTGACCGTGGTGCTGGGCGTGGCGCGCGCGGGCGCGGACGGAACGGAGGGCCGAGGGCCCAAGTGTTTGCAATGTCCCAGCAGCAGGCGAGGACTGCCCCAGGCGTGGTCACAGGTACACTACATATCTTTAACCTTCTTGTACGTGTATTGATGGATGCGGGGGCTACACATTCTTTTATTTCGAAAAGTTGTGCTGGTATGCTTGATTGTGTGGTATCAGCTTTAGATTGCGAAATGGGTGTTGGCACCCCGATGGGTATCGTGTACCTTGTGAATCAGGTGATTCGGAGGTGCCCGGTAAGAATTGAGGATGTGGATTTACCAGCAGACTTAATTATTCTGGATATCCACGACTTCGATATAATCCTAGGGATGGATTGGCTATCGGAGCATGGGTCGCTCATCGATTGCTGTAGCAAGCAAGTGATTCTGCGGAGCCCGGGTTTGCCGGAGGTTATCTTTCAGGGGGAACGTGATGGTTCGCCTCCTGAAGTGATTTCTTCACTTACTGCTACCAAACTTCTACGGAAGGGATGCCAGAGTTATCTGGCGCATGTCATGTCGGAGCAGGTTGGTACTCCGGGTATCGACGAGATACCGGTGGTATGTGAGTTTCCGGATGTGTTCCCGGAAGACTTACCTAGATTGCCACCATCGCGGGAGATCGAATTTACAATTGAACTACTCCCTGGTACCCGACCTATATCCCAGGCACCATACCGGATGGCGCCGGCTGAGTTACGAGAACTCAAGGCTCAATTGCAGGAGCTGGTGGATTTGGGATATGTTCGACCGAGTACTTCACCATGGAGAGCACCGGTGTTGTTCGTGAAGAAGAAGGAAGGAAGTCTCCGTTTGTGCATTGACTATCGGCAACTCAACAAGGTGACACTGAGGAACCAGTATCCTCTACCCAGGATCGATGACCTTTTTGACCAGTTGCGGGGAGCTCAGTGCTTCTCGAAAATTCATTTGCGGTCTGGGTATCACCAACTGAGGATTTCGGAGGAGGATATTCCGAAAACTGCTTTTCGAACCCGTTACGGACACTACGAGTTCCTTGTTATGCCATTTGGTTTGACGAATGCTCCAGCAGCATTCATGGATCTGATGAACCGGGTCTTCCGACCCTACCTAGATAAGTTCGTGATTGTGTTCATCGATGAAATTTTGGTGTACTCGAGGAGTGCCCGTGCACATGAGGAACATCTACGGTTGGTCTTGGAGAGTCTGAGACAAGAACAATTGTACGCCAAACTGAGCAAGTGTCAGTTTTGGCTGAGCAGTATTGGTTTTCTGGGACACGTGATATCGACGGATGGGATTTGCGTGGACCCCCAGAAAACAGAAGCGGTGACCAATTGGGCTAGACCGACAACGGTGACCGAGGTGCGGAGTTTTGTCGGATTAGCAGGTTACTACCGGAGGTTCGTGGAGGGTTTCTCCAAAATTGCTGCACCATTGACTCGTTTGACTCGGAAGGGAGTAAAGTTTATCTGGGACGAGCAGTGCGATCGGAGCTTTCAAGAGTTGAAAGATCGATTGACCACTGCACCTGTCCTTGCATGGCCGGATGACAGTAGAGAGTTTGTGGTCTTCAGTGATGCATCGCTGCAGGGTCTGGGCTGCGTGTTGATGCAAACTGGCAAGGTTATCGCCTATGCATCCCGGCAGCTGAAGACTCATGAGTTGAACTACCCTACCCATGATTTGGAGTTGGCAGTGGTGGTTCATGCTCTAAAGATCTGGAGACATTATCTATTCGGCGCAACGTGTCGGATATACACCGACCACCAGAGTCTTAAATACTTATTCACTCAGAAGGAGCTTAACATGAGACAACGGAGATGGTTGGAGCTGCTGAAGGACTATGACTGTACGATCGAGTACCATCTGGGTAAGGCCAATGTGGTGGCGGATGCACTTAGCAGAAAATCAGCGGGATCAGTTGCACACCTGGGGATGGTGTATCTTCCCTTGCTGGTGGAACTCCGGAAGGCGGGAGTTATTTTGGGTACGGACGAGCATGGAGCTTTGTTGGCCAGCTTCCATGTGCGACCAGTACTGATTGATCGGATCATCGAAGCACAACTTCAGGATCCGATACTCTGTATTTACAGAATTGAGGTCGATGCGGATGGGAGACAGGATTTTACCATCCGGGACGATGGAGCACTTGTGAAGTTGGGCCGTTTGTGTGTACCTGCAGTGGCAGAGTTACGGGCCGAGATTCTTGAGGAGGCCCATAGTTCGGCTTATGCTATGCATCCGGGAGGTACAAAGATGTACCGTACCCTCCGGAACCATTACTGGTGGCCAGGAATGAAGAAGGATATTGCTGAATTCGTGAGTAAATGCTTAACCTGTCAGCAGGTTAAGGCGGAACGGCAGAGACCTTATGGGGCTATGCAGCCACTTCCGATTCCCGAGTGGAAGTGGGATCACATCACCATGGACTTCGTCTTTAAGTTACCGAGGACTCAGAGTGGAGTTGACGGAGTATGGGTGATCGTGGACCGGTTAACCAAGTCAGCCCATTTTCTGCCCGTTCGGGAGACTTATAAACCTAACCGACTGGCTCAGTTGTTTGTGAAGGAAATCATACGATTGCATGGTACGCCGGAATCGATCGTGTCCGATCGTGATCCGCGTTTCACTTCCAGGTTCTGGCGGAGTTTGCAAGCTACTCTGGGAACAACCCTACGTTTCAGTACTGCGTTCCATCCACAGACCGATGGACAGTCTGAAAGAACTATTCAGACCCTGGAGGACATGATGAGGTCATGTGTACTACAGTTTCAGGACGCTTGGGATACTCATTTGCCATTAATGGAATTCTCCTACAACAACAGCTATCAGGCAAGCATCGGAATGGCACCCTATGAGGCACTGTATGGTCGACAGTGCAGGACACCTATTTGCTGGACGGAGGTAGGAGAGCGAGCG
This sequence comes from Prinsepia uniflora, assembly GCA_032719365.1. NCBI lineage: Eukaryota > Viridiplantae > Streptophyta > Magnoliopsida > Rosales > Rosaceae > Prinsepia > Prinsepia uniflora. The sequence goes on along the minus strand of CM064868.1, from coordinate 45,956,640 downwards.
GCTGTAGGGCCGGAGATGATGGACTTAACCATGGAAACTGTTCGCGTGATCAAGGAGAGGTTGAAGGCGGCACAGGATCGCCAGAAGAGTTATGCTGATCGACGGATTCGAGACTTGGAATTTGAGGTAGGAGATTTTGTCTTCCTGAAGTTATCTCCGTGGAAAGGGATTATCCGTTTTGGCCGACGGGGGAAACTGAGTCCGCGTTTTATCGGACCGTATGAGATCGTGGAGAGGATTGGCAAGGTTGCTTACAGATTGGCGCTACCTCCAGAACTTTCTAGAGTTCACGATGTTTTCCACATATCGATGCTGCGGAAGTACGTACATGATGCTTCGCATGTACTTGGGGAACAACCTGTCGAACTACGGGAGGATTTGAGCTTCGAAGAACAACCAGTACAGATCTTGGATCGGAAGGACAAGGTACTACGACGGAAGACGATCCCTCTCGTGAAGATTCTCTGGAGAAACCAGAATGTGGAAGAAGCCACATGGGAGCCTGAGGCTCAGATGCGAGAACAATTCCTTACTTGTTTCTTTGAAATTTCGGGGCGAAATTTCTTAAGGGGGGAAGGTTGTAACACCCCGGAAATTCGAGGATTTTAATATTGTAAATTAATGTTTGAATTGACGCTTTTGCCCTTGCGTTGGGTATGGCCAATTGTTGACTTTTTGATTTATAAATTAAATGAACTTTGACCTATGACCGTGACGTAGTTCGGGACGTCACGAGTTCATAGACAGGTGGCACGTCCATTTCGGACGATCAGGGAAAAAGTTATGACTATCGGAAGTTCAGGGGCATTACCGTAATTTGGACGGTTAGGGTGAAAATGTTGACTTTTCTCTTGGAAACTAATTTTCAGTTGACTCAAGGACTGTTGGGTAGGTCTCGACGTCCTGTGTCCGTAGACAGGCGGCATGCCGAAATCGGACTTCGTACGAGGAAGTTATGGTCACGGAAGTATTTCGCATTTAACCGAACCAACCGAGAACCGGATTAAATTAATATTTTATTAATGGAATCTGATTACTCTAATCAAATCAATCTGGACCCTTGGATGAGTGACAAGTGTCACTCATCCCCACACTCCCTAAAACAAGGATCTATGTTGGCCATTAGATTAAATAATTGATTTCCTCTCCTCAAATTCTCACCATTGATCCTATGCTGAGATTGAATCTCAGCCCTTCATTCCATCCAGCCAACCTGTTTATTAATTCTCAGATTTTTCACTCTCACATTTCATTCTCTCAAACCGTGAGCACGGCTACCCTTCGAACAAACACTCCAGCACCTCACCTCTCAACCTCACCCTCACGGCAACACCAGGCGGCCAACTGCCACCCCCAGACGCCGGCCACCACCCCACAGCCACCTGCACGGCCGGAAATCCTACCAGACCCGAGAAGGAAACCCGAACAGCCCAAGTCACCAAACCATCCAAACCTTCACTCTGGGACTCGAACCAACGTACGGTTGGGTTCACTGCGACGGCAGGACGACCCTGAGCTGGACTGGACGACGTACGGCGGTGACACGGCGGCGGTAGGTTGAAAAACCCGAGAGACCCGATTTTCTTCCCTTCTTCGAAACGACCGTTTTTGACGTTGAATTTGTTTGGTTGCTTCTAAGACACACTTAAGGGACCCAGACGACCTTTTTAAACCAAGGTTCGCGGCTGGAAGCTTGACGACTCGCCGGAGAAGACGAACCAGAGCCGGCAGCCGGGTTCCTGTCGATTTTCAGGTAGATTTTTGAACCTAGAAACTAGTTTTGAGTCCATAGAACCATAGAACACTTTGTGACGAGTTCATAGGAATAAATCCCAACAGAAATGGTGGTCGGGTTGATGAGAACTGATCGGGTCGAACCGTGGGTCTGCGGTGACCCGGTTCCCAGACCCGGTTACTGTAGCTGATGACGTCATCATGCTGACGTCAGCAGTGACGTCATGATGACGTCATCATGTCAGAATTCAGTCAGACCAGGGACCAATGGACTGCTGACACGTGTCCTCTGACACTGTCAGTGATGACGTCATGCTGACGTCAGCAGTGACGTCATGCTGACGTCAGCAGTACTGTAGCACCGTTGACCAGAGGGTTGACCAGGCGCGTGGGGGCGCGTGTGAACAGTAATTTTGGTGGGACCACCACCATTCTTTAGGTTTCGACGATCCGGATCCAATGGAGGTGGTTTCGGGTCGATCGGAGATCATTAAATTGGTCAAAATGAGAGTTATTGCCTTGGAAAGCGCGTTCGGGCGGCTTTTCCGGACCGATTTCGGTCTAGGGTTTCGTGGTTGAATGTTAGGGGTTTGTATTTACCCTTACGTATACTTTGGATGTGACAGGAATTTTGTAATTGTACCAGATCGAGGGTAAACGCTCGGTTTTCAGCAGGACTGTACTGTGAGTGGGCCATTTTCTTAAACCCTTGCGTGCATAAATGTTTTCTGGTTTATTATACTTATTCACATGCTAAAAACAATGATGGTTTTGATGATATGGAAAATATGGTTATGGCACGTTTCACGGTATTTGGGCTTGAGACCCGTTTGATGAAACTTAATGATTGATTCAGCTTTTATCTAGGTATATATATATACCTTGCATGTGGATATCAATAAAATGTATTTGGTACTGCACTGTATAGATCCTTCCATATTATATTGTCTCCTCCGGATGAGGTACCCCGGAGAGGTCACGGACGTCTAGAACGTCCAGCGTCTATGACGCTAAGCATCAGGGATGCTGTACCCGAACGGGGTTCGGGGATTGAACTCGGAAATTGAGACCCGAGTGGCACGCGTAGCCTTGTGATTGTGACCTTATGGACGTCAGGGACGTCAGACATCAGGGATGTCGGGATTGGAGTGTATAGTGCAGCAACTAAAATTATACTTATGGTTTTATTACATGCCTTATGGTTCATATTATATGGTTTATGATTTTAAATAATGATGCATGCATGTTTGGAAAACAGAGGGGTAAATTATATGTTTTACTTATCAAATGGTTTTATAAACTTGAGTTCGGTCCACTCACCCTTAATGTTTTTGGTAACCCCTCCAGGTCGTGATACTGAGGTAGAGGAGGAACCTGAGGCTGAGGCATAGATCTACTTTCTGCGTACCTGAACCCCTGTTGGGTGGTGTACCCGCAGGTTTTTAATAGAGTCGTGCTCGCAACTTGTATTTCGGATTTTCATCCCTTGTCTGACATTCGTTTAATTCGGATTTGATGTATAACATTTATTTGGTTATTTATGCATTTGATGATTTGAGGTTAAATTTGGTATGAATTATTGGGTGTCAGACGGGAGCAGGGCACGTCCCCTTGTGGTCCCTGAGGGATCGGGGCCGGTCCTGTCAGCTTGGTATCAGAGCACTAGGTTGTGGTCAGTACTAGGTTTTGGTCAGCATGCTAGACTAGCGATTAGTACTAGTTACTTTTCGACTTTTCAGAATATTGTTATCTGATCTATGCCTCTTGACAGTTGGTTATGCCTCCTAGGAGAATTCCTCATACGCGAACGGACGAGGATCTAGAAAGAGAGATGGAATGCGCGAGCATTGAAAGGGCTCAACGTTTGGGAGCCACTCCTTTCTGCGGGGGAGCAAAGTGGCCTTGAGGTTAAATTTGGAGGAGGATCTAGAAAGAGAGATGGAATTCGGATTTGATGTATAACATTTATTTGGTTATTTATGCATTTGATGATTTGAGGTTAAATTTGGTATGAATTATTGGGTGTCAGACGGGAGCAGGGCACGTCCCCTTGTGGTCCCTGAGGGATCGGGGCCGGTCCTGTCATTTTATCTGTATGGCTCCATGGGCAAATATATTAGTGATAACAAAAGGTCCTACACATCTAGAACATAACTTACCAGGAAAGAGTCTAAGCCGAGAATTGAACAGCAAAACTTTCTGTCCAATGTCAAATGCTTTACTCTTGATCTGTTTGTCATGAAATGCCTTTGCCTTTTCCTTGTAGATCAGAGTGCTTTCAAATGCATCATTTCTGATTTCCTCAAGCTCACTCAGCTGGAGCTTTCGATGCAGACCGGCGTCATCTAGCTTGATGTTGAAAGTCTTGACGGCCCACCATGCTTTATGCTCTAGTTCCACCGGAAGGTGACATGCTTTACCATACACCAACCTATAGGGAGACATTCCTATAGGTGTTTTGTATGCCGTCATGTATGCCCAAAGTGCATCATCCAACCGTTGGCTCCAATCCTTACGATTAGGACCCACGGTTCGCTCTAATATCTTCTTGATCTCTCTTTTACTGACTTCCGCCATTCCACTCGTTTGAGGATGGTAAGGTGTAGAGACTCGGTGAGTGACACCATACCGTTTCATTAAAGCTTCAATGGTCTTGTTGCAGAAATGACTTCCTCCATCACTTATTAGAGCCCGCGGGATCCCAAACTTGGAAAGAATGTTAGTTATGAGGAAATCTGCAACAGTTTTAGAGTCATTAGTCCTGGTGGCCTTAGCTTCCACCCATTTCGATACATAATCAATGACAAGTAAGATATAGAGATAGCCATTAGATTGAGGAAACGGACCCATAAAATCGATACCCCAAACATCAAATATTTCAACAGTAAGAACATAATGTTGTGGAATTTCATCCCTTCGTCCTAAGTTTCCTGATCTCTGACATTTATCACAGGCTAAACAGAATGAATGTGCATCTCTAAAAAGTGTGGGCCAATATAGTCCAGATTCTAAGATTTTGAGTGCAGTTTTTCTAGATCCAAAGTGGCCTCCACAAGCATGGCTATGGCAGAACTCTAGGACTGACCTATGTTCAATATCAGGGACACATCTCCTAATCAATAAATCTGCACAGTGTTTCCACAAATAAGGTTCATCCCAAATATAGTGCCTAGCATGCTTCTTAAGTTTATCTTTTTGTGCACGGCAGAGGGTGGTGGGCAACTGCCTGGTGACTAAATAATTGACAATATCAGCATACCAAGGAGTACTTCCCTCGATTCTGAAGAGTTGTTCGTCTATAAACATCTCTTGAATCGCCACATGATCTCGCTTATGTGCAATGCGACTGAAATGGTCCGCCACCACGTTCTCTACGCCTTTCTTATCTTTAATCTCGATGTCAAACTCTTGAAGAAGAAGAATCCATCGGATCAGTCTTGGTTTCGCTTCCTTCTTGGCTAGGAGATACTTCAGTGCTGCATGATCAGTGTAAATAATGACTTTAGTTCGAAGTAGATAAGAGCGAAATTTATCTAAAGCAAATACAACAGCAAGCAACTCCTTTTCGGTAGTGGTGTAGTTCATCTGGGCATCATTCAAGGTTCTGGATGCATAGTAGATGGCGTAGGGCTTCTTATCCCGCCTTTTTCCGAGTACGGCTCCAACTGCATAATCAGAGGCATCACACATTAGTTCAAAGGGTAAGGACCAATCAGGGGCACAAAGAATGGGGACAGTGGTTAAGAAATTTTTAAGCTTCTCAAAAGCTTCCTGACAGTCTGCATCAAAGACGAAGGGTGTCTCCTTCTGAAGCGGTCGGCACAAGGGCCTTGCAATGTGGGAGAAGTCTTGGAAAAATCTTCTATAAAATCCTGCGTGACCAAGAAATGAACGGATTCCTCTCACCGAAGTGGGAGAGGGTAAGTTGCGCACAGTATCAACTTTAGATTTATCGACTTCAATTCCTCTTTCAGAGACAATATGGCCCAAGACTATCCCTTGTCTAACCATGAAATGGCATTTCTCCCAATTAAGTACCAGATTAGTTTCGACACACCTTTGTAAGATAAGTGCTAAGTGTTCTAAGCATGCATCAAAACTATCCCCAAAGACACTGAAATTGTCCATAAATATTTCAATTATTTTTTCGACGTATTCAGAAAAAATAGAAAGAATGCATCTTTGGAAAGTACCTGGGGCGTTACATAAACCAAAGGGCATTCTTCGGTAGGCAAAAGTGCCAAAAGGACAAGTGAAAGTTGTTTTGTCTTGGTCATTTTGAGTGATACAGATTTGATTGTACCCGGAATAACCATCAAGAAAGCAATAATAGGAGTGACCTGCTAACCTTTCAAGCATTTGATCAATGAAGGGCAAAGGAAAGTGATCCTTCCTAGTTGCTTTGTTTAGGCGTTGATAGTCGATGCAGACTCTGTATCCAGTCACTGTCCGCTGGGGCACTAGCTCTCCTTCACTGTTCGCAACAACTGTGACTCCACTTTTCTTTGGGACTACTTGGACTGGTGAGACCCATTTGCTGTCTGAAATTGGGTAGATGACACCACAGTCCAAGAGTTTGATGACCTCTTGTTTCACGACTTCCATCATCGGAGGATGGAGGCGACGTTGGGCTTCGCGAGAGGGCTTTGCATCATCTTCTAGTAAGATTCGATGAACACAGATTGTAGGGCTGATTCCCTTGATATCTGACAGAGTCCATCCAATGGCTGTCTTGTACTTCGTCAAGATCTGTACCAGTCTATCTTCCTGTGACTCGGTTAGTGCAGAAGACACTATGACGGGTAGAGTGTCGTCCGAGCCAAGATAGGCATACTTCAGGTGGTCAGGCAAAACTTTGAGCTCGAGAACGGGGGCCTGCATCACTGAAGGAGGAGTGGCATTAGTACTTATTGGAAGTGACGAGGGTACCTGATGATTCACCATTCTGGGGGTCTCATTTAGGGTCATGACTTCATCCCAAATTCGAGGTTCTAGTTCGTAATCCGTATCCTCAACCAAGGCGTCCCCTGATTGCGTTAGGCCAACTCCTTCCTGGATTATCCTGTTGAGTGTGTCTTCTCGAATTGAATCAAGATGTTTCTCTGTGAGAGAAGTGCACACGTCAATAGAAAAAGTAGTATGAGTTGTGGAACTAGGGTACCTCATGGCATCAAAAATATTGAAGCCAATTTCCTCTCCGTCTACTTCCATAGTTAATGTTCCATTGAACACATCAATCTTTGTCTTGGCAGTTCTCATGAATGGTCTTCCCAACAGCATTAGTGGAGCTTGATTCGTAGGGGAATCCTCCATGTCTAGGACATAAAAGTCAGCGGGGAAAATGAGCTGGTTAACCTGCACAAGAACATCTTCGACGTATCCCTTAGGATACACATTAGAGCGATCGGCTAACTAAATGATAATATCGTCATGCTGTAATTTACCTAGACCTAGGGCAACATATAGTGAATATGGCATAACATTAATGGATGCTCCTAAGTCTAGCATGACTTTATCAAATGACTTGTTACCAATCACGCATGGAACAGAAAAACTCCCTGGATCCTTCAACTTTGGGGGTAGCCGACGCTGTATTACAGCAGAAACTATTTCACTCACCATCACAACCTCTTTCTCCCTCGTCTGGCGCCTTGGAGTGCATAACTCTTTCAGAAATTTTGCGTATTTCGGCACTTGTTTGATGCACTCGATCAAGGGCATGTTGATTTGCACCCTTTTGAAGATCTCCAAGATTTCCTCATCGGATTCATTCTTCTTAGATTTGGCAAGCCTACTTGGAAATGGTGCATGCACAAACGGGAAATTAGTAACAACCAAACTTGAAGGGATTGGGTTATTACCTTGTGTGTGGGTAGGTTGAACTGGCAGTTGTGTCGTGGTGGTCTTAGTTGCCACCTTGTGCTTTTCAGCCTCAGAAACGGCTGGATCAGGCTCTATTTGACACGACCCATCCCAATCCCCCTAGGATTACCATGGAATGTGCCATGCTCCCGTCTGACAAGAGGTGTCAGACAAGGGATAACCTATTGCCACTGCCCAAACGGGCTTCCAGAGTGCGTAAGGATCGATGGAGGAGGTGTGCGATGCTAAAGTCTCTGCTGCAGTCGCATCCGGAATCAACCTGAAGGGCATTGAAAACAAAAGCTGTGAGTGGACGAAAATAAACAAGTCTGTTTAAAACAATTATAAGACATTTATGCCCCTCAGTAAAACCATATGCATGCGCCAAAAACCAATGATCACACATTTATTTAGAAATAACCATTAGGGCCTTAGCCCGGAAACCAAAGCATAGTTTCAATTTCTAAAAGTCAATCCAAGAGTTATTTCATAAATCCAGTAATATGAACCATAAGGCATATAATAGACGCTTAGCATTCGGGTACAGCATCCCCGATGCTTAGCGTCATAGACGCTGGACGTACTAGACGTCCGTGACCTCTCCGGGGTACCTCATCCGGAGGAGACAATATAATATGGAAGGATTTATACAGTGCAGTACTAAATACATTTTATTGATATCCACATGCAAAACATGTAGGTATACATAGATAAAATCCGAACCGATCGTTAAGTTTCATCAAACGGGTCTCATGCCCAAATACCGTGAAACGTGCCATGACCGAAACATCATCAAAACCATTTATAGATTCCAGCATGTGAACATATATAAAATGTAAACCAGGAAACATTTATTCAATTCCATTTTAGGGTCCTCGACCCGCAATCACATGTAGAAATCAACTGGGCCCCTGGCCCGATTTCACAAGTTAACTGGGCCACTGGCCCGATCCATATGTTAACTGGGCCCCTGGCCCGATTTCATAGTTCAACTGGGCCCCTGGCCCGATTTTACATTATTCAAGTTCGTAACCGTTTCATGAAATCATATCCAGCCACATTTATGGAAATCGGTGCAAATCCAGAAAACCTCGGTTTACGTGCAAATACGTAATTCACCTCGAAATACGTGAAATCATTTTAAATTCACCGATATCCAAAGTAAATCATTTAATCATAATTATAACAATCATAAAACAGTTATGCATGCATCGAATTTATGAAACCAATGTCCACTCACAGACCGTTTAACCGAGCGCCTCGATATGCGTGCCATAGGCCTTCCCGGGCCACACCACTATCATCGGGACTCCCAATCCTGTCCAAATCACATTAGAGGATTACTAACCTCATCATTAACATCCTATTCAAGTCCCATAATTTTCCCGAATTTTTAAGTATTTTTAAACTGGATTTAAAACCTTCGGACATCCCGAACAATATCGAAATGGTGTCCGATCGACACGAAACCAATTCCAAAATGTTCGTTACAATGTATAGGATAAAAGTCATGTTGACCTCACCTCGAGATTCGTGCCCACGCGCCGTCACGCGCCGCCGTGAGTGGCTGCGCGTGAAAGCCACGAGCCTGCTACAGTGACTGCACAGTGATCTCCTTCACCCGAATGATTGGTAAACAGGTTGAAAAACCCGCGATAAGACCCGGTCCAAATCCTAGCAATTCGACACCGATTCCATCAATTCAAAAGTACATTAGCACCGAATTAGATTCAATTAGGGATCTGTGGACTAAATTACACACAATCGTACCTCAAACCTTAAGATCAAGGATGATCACACGAAGAACAATCTGATCGCTGTTCATCATCCGAAATCCTCCCATGTCAAACGATTCTTTCAATTGATGCATCCATAGCATCGTGAGGTCATAATGAACTCAATCCCCAATCCAATTGCATCACTCTAAGCTTCAAATCCCACGACTCAAGCTCGAAATTTCTGAAGCTACAGTAGTTCTATTCTTCCTCAAACGGGCCTCAAATCGCTTCGTTCCTTCGACGAAAATGATCGTGGCAATCCCAGAAGACTCAAACTAATCTCCAATTTGATCGTCAAGGCCCAAATCTTCCAATTCCGTTTTCCCCCCGAATTTCGGAATTTTCGAAATTCCAGCCCCCAGCTCTCAATTAGTCCCTCGAGTTTTCCCAATTCATTCCAGTCTCAATTCTCGCCAATTTCGTTCACAAATTCAGTGGATAGAGAGGAGATTAAGGGTAGAAGAAAATTGAAGTTTGGTTGTTCACGGTTGAAGAAGTTTGAAGAGATTAATGGAGGAATAATTCAATTAATTAATCAAATAACACAATCATAATGTTCCCCCATGTTACAATTATACTAAACAATTCAGGGATAGATCGCACTAGCCATCCACCAAGCTCAAACATGGCTCCAACTCACGGCTGTTCAAAATCACAGTCCAAATTTGACACGACCCATCCCAATCCCCCCGGGATTACTATGGGATGTGACGTGCTCCCGTCTGACAAGAGGCGCCAGACAAGGGATAACCGATTGCCATTGCCCAAAAGGGCTTCCAGAGTGCGTAAGGATCGATGGAGGAGGTGTGCGATGCTCAGGTCTCTGCTGCAGTCGTATCCGGAATCAACCTGAAGGGCATTGAAAACAAAAGCTGTGAGTGGACGAAAATAAACAAGTCTGTTTAAAAAATTTATAAGACATTTATGCCCCTCAGTAAAATCATATGCATGCACCAAAACCAATAATCCCATATTTATTTAGAAATAACCATTAGGGCCTTAGCCCGGAAACCAAAGCATAGTTTCAATTTCCAAAAGTAAATCCAAGATTTATTTCATAAATCCAGTCATATAACGATAAGGCATATAATAATAACCATAACCATAATTTTAGTTGCTGCACTATACACTCCAATCCGACATCCCTGATGTCTGACGTCCCTGACGTCAATAAGGTCACAATCACAAGGCTACGCGTGCCACTCGGGTCTCAATTTCCGAGTTCAATCCCCGAACCCCGTTCGGGTACAGCATCCCCGATGCTTAGCGTCATAGACGCTGGACGTACTAGACGTCCGTGACCTCTCCGGGGTACCTCGCCGGAGGAGACAATATAATATGGAAGGATCTATACAGTGCAGTACCAAATACATTTTATTGATATCCACATGCAAAACATATAGGTATACATAGATAAAATCCGAACCAATCGTTACGTTTCATCAAACGGGTCTCATGCCCAAATACCGTGAAACGTGCCATAACCGAAATATCATCAAAACCATTTATAGATTCCAGCATGTGAACATATATAAAATGTAAACCAGGAACATTTATTCAATTCCATTTTAGGGTCCCCGACCCGCAATCACGTGTAGAAATCAACTGGGCCCCTGGCCCGATTCCACAAGTTAACTGGGCCCCTGGCCCGATCCACATGTTAACTGGGCCCCTGGCCCGATTTCATAGTTCAACTGGGCCCCTGGCCCGATTTTACATTATTCAAGTTCGTAACCGTTTCATGAAATCATATCCAACCACATTTATGGAAATCGGTGAAAATCCAGAAAATCTCGGTTTACGTGCAAATACGTAATTCACCTCGAAATGCGTGAAATCATTTTAAATTCACCGATATCCAAAGTAAATCATTTAATCATAATTATAACAATCATAAAACAGTTATGCATGCATCGAATTTATGAAACCAATGTCCACTCACAGACCGTTTAACCGAGCGCCTCGATACGCGTGCCATAGGCCTTCCCGGGCCACCTCACTATCACCGGGACTCCCAATCCTGTTCAAATCAATTTAGAGGATCACTAACCTCATCATTAACATCCTATTCAAGTCCCGTAATTTTCCCGAATTTTTAAGTATTTTTAAATTGGATTTAAAACCTTCGGACATCCCGAATAATATCGAGACGGTGTCCGATCGACACGAAACCAATCCCAAAATGTTCGTTACAATGTATAGGACAAAAGTCATGTTGATCATACCTCGGGATTCGCACTCACGCGCCGTCACGCGCCGCCGTGAGTGGCTGCGCGTGAAAGCCACGCGCCTGCTACAGTGACTGCTACAGTCACCACCTTCACCCGTTTGTCTGGTAAACGGGTCGAAAAGCCCGCGATAGGATCCGGTTCAATCCCACTCATTTCGACATCAATTCAATCCGTTCTTTCAACTGATCCCTTGTAATCAATCACCATTTAAGTTCTGTAAATCTAATTACACAAATTAGGGTGTAAATCTCCACGACTCACGATTGATCCTCGACGGGTTTTCAAATCGGGTTTCACGATATAGTCCCTGGTTTCCAAATTAATTCATTCAGTTAGCATCGTGAGAGTGTAAGGGACATTTCTACAAGGTCAATTTGAGAATTACATACCTTAAACTTACTGAACCTAAGCTCGATTTCGAGCTGCCATGGAAGCTCAGTCCTCCCTCAATCCGACATGGTTTCCCGTCGTTTTTGCTGCAAAGCTTCACGTTTTGATCCCAGAAGACTCCAGCTAATCCCCATTTTGATCGACACAACCCAAATACTCCAATTCGAAATTCCCTCCAATTCCCTGAAATTCGATTCCCGAATTGCACCTCCCTACTCAGTCCCCCGTGCTCTCCCTCAGCCAAAACCTTCCCTAAGTCCTCAAGTATCCATTTGTAAAATCAATTTTGGAAGGGAGACGGCCAATGGCCAGAATCAAATCCACAAACCTCTGTTTTTTGCTTGTTCACGGTGAGGGAGTGAGGCTGAACAGAAATAGGAGGAAGGGATGAGATGGACGGCCCAGATTGAATCTCAGAATGAGATCAAGGGTCCAGATCAAAAGATGAAAAATAAGTGGGAAATTCTTTATATTATTAAAATCCAATAATTTAATCAATCTGACCAATCCAGATCTGATCCCAATAATTAAAGATTAGTGGTCCACGTGTCCCACTCAGAATTCCAGGCCAATCAGAAAACGCCACGTGTCCACGCCTCGTAATGCGTGCATAACGAAACCAAACTTCCGTGACCCATAACTTCGTCGTCGAATCTCCGATTTCGGCGTGCCGCCTGTCGTTGGATTCGCATCGACGAAACCTACGTAACGGTCCTTGGCCCTCGGCCATCGGACATCCCGGTCAAAAAGTCAACATTTTCCCATACATCGTCCAAATTACGAAAATGCCCCTGGACTTCCGTACATCATAACTTTCACCACGAACGTCGGAATCGAACGTGCCACCTGTCTATGAACTCGTGACGTCCCGAACTACGTCACGGTCATTGGTCAAAGTCCATTTGACCATCCGAATTAAAAGTCAACGTTTTGCCCACGCCCAGGGGCAAAACGGTCATTTTGCACAATTCGTCCGAAACGCTCAACTAATCCCAGATTAGTAAATCACAATTAAATATTATTAAATTCCGATATTCGGGACGGGTCGTTACAACCTTCCCTCCTTAAAGAATTTTGTCCTCGAAATTACCAACAATCTTATTCCACAACCACCTTGTGGAAAACAATTCGACCACACATCTGTGTACACTTGTACACCCACATACTGGGACAACACCAGCCTCGTTTGTACCCAGACATCCCATCACAGCCATACGTCATAATAGCAACAACACTCGACCACCTCGAGTGGAAATGATCACCTGATCCGCGATAAAATCGCCTAACCATTTAGCTGACTCCTTCAGCTAGATGGTTCCTTTCCATTATCAATATATCCTTACATTTGCTCCCATTGGGAGTCACCAAATCTCATTTGTCAGTCCATGCTGACACCATCCGTCAAACTGTCACCACTAAGCTTTACCACCCTAGTAAAGCCCCAACCATCTGTCTGTCCGTGACAACACCACGTACTACATCACTCTCGATGTAGCGCAAGATCAACCACATGATCTCAATTCGCAGGGCAAGCCCAATCCTGCGACACCAATTAATCTCAATGTCCATAATCGCCGACTCCCTCAGCGAACCAAGACGCTGGGAAATCACGGTGTGATCAAGTCACACAAGGCTACTCGTGGTTACTCAGACCACCAATTCACTCATCCTGAGTGTACGTATACCGTCAATTAACCCAATCAAGTGGCGCAACTGGAACACATTGAATACCAGCCCAGCAGTGATCACACATATCAATACCGGGGTTCCACTAGCCAACCATGGCTAAGAGCACCTGCTCTTAAGATCACTGAACCCGACAAGCTCAATCTGCCCAGCGCACAGTATCCAATGTCCAGTCCACAATACAGCCAAACAAATGATATCAGAACCAATCCGATTACCAACACATTAGTTACACACCACTGGTACATCCCATGTACCACCATTAGGCACCACTCAGCCTAACCAGTTTCAATCCTCGTACAACGTACCCTGTACGTACCTCAATCCATCAATCTGACTATAGGCACCCGGGTCATAGCCAAACACGTTCTAGTAATGGAGTACATTTGCCCAAACCAACATGAGACAAAACGAACTCCACCCGTCATCTAGTTCCAATTCCGAATCCGAATTCGCAATTTCGTAAGAAATCCCGAATCCGAACCCAGACATCATGTTTTTAATCCATGTCCAAATCCGAATCCGAAATCATTATTCCGTAAGCTAGCATTGGAATAATCATTCCGCACCCAAATCCAGTAATCCATTTTCGAGCTTCGCAATCGAATCCTGAATCGTCACCCAGAAATTCGATTCCAAAAACTCAAAATCTCGTTTACGTCCATCAAGACGTAACATAACCGAATCTATCGGTTGCCTGTACAAAACACTCGATTGACTTCATAGGGAAGCCAATCCCAATATTCACACGTCAAAGTTTGACAAAATCCGACCACTTCGGAAACCTACTCAACCGAGTAACAACCATATGGACTCCGCTCCGAAAAGAAGTTCAGTCCCGTCATCTACGACTCGCATACCAAGGTAAGAGTGATAAACTCTCCACCCATCTAGATCATCAAGATCACAATCCATATCCATCGCTACGTCACCCGACAAGTAACATCACGATCCTAGATCGCCACATCGTCCAAAGTCGACAACATCACAAATCAGATCCACCTAGGATCCACACATGCTCACATAGCTAACAATCCATCTGGACGCTGAACGTAGGGTCTTACACCCTCAATTGAATCCTTCGCCAAATTTCCCTTGGTGGAAAGATGACCACGCATATCACCACCAAATCCAAAATCATACAAAACTTCTTGTGTCCAATGAACCCAAGCCAAACATGGGTCCACCCCCCAATGCACGCTCAACGTACTGGTAGCAACAATCATCGTCTGCCACGGCAGGAAAATATGAAGTCAACCCCAATGACTTCGGAATACCAATCACCGATGTGGAAACGAGCACTCCTCTCGTCTCCCAATCACAACTCTCCCCGACACGGGAGTTCCAACCAGGTTGGGAACAGACATGCTCCCAATGAGATGTCAAGTCCAACCACTGGACTGCCCACGTCCATACCTCACTTGGACCACCACGTGTCCAAAATCAATCCATTACTCGGACCTCACGTCCGTCAATAATCATGTATGCACACACCCCGATTCCGAACGGGATATCTACAATTTTGCTTGAATGTGCATACCATACTGCCTTTGTCTCACATCTCGACCTTAACAGGTTCAATCCTCAGGTTCCAAGTGATTCACAATCACCAAATCCCACATCAATACCACGAATGGTTTCCCCGACTTTTCCAATTTCAATAATTTCCTTGTATTTCCTGGGGATATAAGAAGTATACCATCATACCAATCTCGGAGTTGACAACAACTCCCCAAATCCCCCAATACACATGACCTAGGGGACAGCATCCCAAGATTCCCCAAATTTTCAATCATACCTTTTGATCCATTCATCACTTGTCATCATATATCTGTTAGGACTTATCCCAACACGACACAACCTCCACTGGATCCCATCCAGTCCAAGACTCAACCACCACTGAGTCGCAGATACCAATCATCTGTTCATCATGACAGAGTCACACCCCAACTGGTGGCTCCACATCATCACAATCACCGATACCGGTACCAGCACCAGTGCTAGTACCAGCACCACGCACCATCATCAATACCAGTATCAGCACACAGGCATCCATACTAGTATTGGCATATAGGTATCACCATACCAACATCCATACATAGCACACGAGCATCCACACTAGCACACGAACATCCATGCTAGCACACTGTGTACAAAGTTGTTACCCTGGATCTCCGTTCATTACGAACGACGATCCCGTAACAGCACTCATACCCCACGACTATGGGTACCTCCAATTTGACCACTGGCACATCAGGATAATGGTCGTTCCCTGAACATCCCCTGATCCCCAAGTGTGAAAGCCACACTAAATACCCTCGATAGCCAGTCATCTCGACACAACTGTCGACCAACAGTCATCGTTGTCAAGATCCGTAACCACACCTCACACTAGTTATTCGATCCAACACGGGATTCCATATTTTATCTCATAACCGCATCCGTGGATCGAATCCCATAATCCAGACTAGACTCACTAGAGTCATCCACATGGTCATCCATGACCTCAGCCGCACGTCGCAGCACAAGTTCTCACTTAAGGTTCACCTTTCGGTCCATCAATTATAAATTAGGGTTCCAAGGTCACACCCTAGGGTTCCACCGAACCCAACTGCCTTTTGCAGTAAAATCCACAACCTGACCGACCCCGCGGTCCTGACATCGTATAGACGTCCAATCCAATCCAATCCAATTGTCAACTCAACGTGGGTTCCATCGCGAAGGTCATCGGCTAACTCCGATGCACCAACACCTCATACACTAGCCAACACTACCAGGGTCCAAAACTTAGACCAATACTCAACTGAGTTTCGCATTTCCATAATATTATTCCAATGGGGTTCCTTGAACCCGGCTGTGCCCAGTGGCACAACAATCCATAATCACATGACCGAACCGACGGTCCCACATTACCAGTTAATCGAATACAACCCCATTTGGGTTGAATCGCAACAATGCACGGCGTATCGGGCCAAACACACCCAATCTACCAAAACTATCTATCAGGTTGACAACGGAACTGCAGCCCAAAGAGACATCACACCCTCGACCTTCGCGCACAAAAGAGCAAAACCTGCTCTGATACCACTTGACACGACCCATCCCAATCCCCCCGGGATTACTATGGGATGTGATGTGCTCCCGTCTGACAAGAGGCGCCAGACAAGGGATAACCGATTGCCATTGCCCAAAAGGGCTTCCAGAGTGCGTAAGGATCGATGGAGGAGGTGTGCGATGCTCAGGTCTCTGCTGCAGTCGTATCCGGAATCAACCTGAAGGGCATTGAAAACAAAAGCTGTGAGTGGACGAAAATAAACAAGTCTGTTTAAAACATTTATAAGACATTTATGCCCCTCAGTAAAATCATATGCATGCACCAAAACCAATAATCCCATATTTATTTAGAAATAACCATTAGGGCCTTAGCCCGGAAACCAAAGCATAGTTTCAATTTCCAAAAGTAAATCCAAGAGTTATTTCATAAATCCAGTAATATAACCATAAGGCATATAATAATAACCATAAGCATAATTTTAGTTGCTGCACTATACACTCCAATCCGACATCCCTGATGTCTGACGTCCCTGACGTCAATAAGGTCACAATCACAAGGCTACGCGTGCCACTCGGGTCTCAATTTCCGAGTTCAATCCCCGAACCCCGTTCGGGTACAGCATCCTCGATGCTTAGCGTCATAGACGCTGGACGTACTAGACGTCCGTGACCTCTCCGGGGTACCTCGCCAGAGGAGACAATATAATATGGAAGGATCTATACAGTGCAGTACCAAATACATTTTATTGATATCCACATGCAAAACATATAGGTATACATAGATAAAATCCGAACCAATCGTTACGTTTCATCAAACGGGTCTCATGCCCAAATACCGTGAAACGTGCCATAACCGAAATATCATCAAAACCATTTATAGATTCCAGCATGTGAACATATATAAAATGTAAACCAGGAACATTTATTCAATTCCATTTTAGGGTCCCCGACCCGCAATCACGTGTAGAAATCAACTGGGCCCCTGGCCCGATTCCACAAGTTAACTGGGCCCCTGGCCCGATCCACATGTTAACTGGGCCCCTGGCCCGATTTCATAGTTCAACTGGGCCCCTGGCCCGATTTTACATTATTCAAGTTCGTAACCGTTTCATGAAATCATATCCAACCACATTTATGGAAATCGGTGAAAATCCAGAAAATCTCGGTTTACGTGCAAATACGTAATTCACCTCGAAATGCGTGAAATCATTTTAAATTCACCGATATCCAAAGTAAATCATTTAATCATAATTATAACAATCATAAAACAGTTATGCATGCATCGAATTTATGAAACCAATGTCCACTCACAGACCGTTTAACCGAGCGCCTCGATACGCGTGCCATAGGCCTTCCCGGGCCACCTCACTACCACCGGGACTCCCAATCCTGTTCAAATCAATTTAGAGGATCACTAACCTCATCATTAACATCCTATTCAAGTCCCGTAATTTTCCCGAATTTTTAAGTATTTTTAAATTGGATTTAAAACCTTCGGACATCCCGAATAATATCGAGACGGTGTCCGATCGACACGAAACCAATCCCAAAATGTTCGTTACAATGTATAGGACAAAAGTCATGTTGATCATACCTCGGGATTCGCACTCACGCGCCGTCACGCGCCGCCGTGAGTGGCTGCGCGTGAAAGCCACGCGCCTGCTACAGTGACTGCTACAGTCACCACCTTCACCCGTTTGTCTGGTAAACGGGTCGAAAAGCCCGCGATAGGATCCGGTTCAATCTCACTCTTTTCGACATCAATTCAATCCGTTCTTTCAACTGATCCCTTGTAATCAATCACCATTTAAGTTCTGTAAATCTAATTACACAAATTAGGGTGTAAATCTCCACGACTCACGATTGATCCTCGACGGGTTTTCAAATCGGGTTTCACGATATAGTCCCTGGTTTCCAAATTAATTCATTCAGTTAGCATCGTGAGAGTGTAAGGGACATTTCTACAAGGTCAATTTGAGAATTACATACCTTAAACTTACTGAACCCAAGCTCGATTTCGAGCTGCCATGGAAGCTCAGTCCTCCCTCAATCCGACATGGTTTCCCGTCGTTTTTGCTGCAAAGCTTCACGTTTTGATCCCAGAAGACTCCAGCTAATCCCCATTTTGATCGACACAACCTAAATACTCCAATTCGAAATTCCCTCCAATTCCCTGAAATTCGATTCCCGAATTGCACCTCCCTACTCAGTCCCCCGTGCTCTCCCTCAGCCAAAACCTTCCCTAAGTCCTCAAGTATCCATTTGTAAAATCAATTTTGGAAGGGAGACGGCCAATGGCCAGAATCAAATCCACAAACCTCTGTTTTTTGCTTGTTCACGGTGAGGGAGTGAGGCTGAACAGAAATAGGAGGAAGGGATGAGATGGACGGCCCAGATTGAATCTCAGAATGAGATCAAGGGTCCAAATCAAAAGATGAAAAATAAGTGGGAAATTCTTTATATTATTAAAATCCAATAATTTAATCAATCTGACCAATCCAGATCTGATCCCAATAATTAAAGATTAGTGGTCCACGTGTCCCACTCAGAATTCCAGGCCAATCAGAAAACGCCACGTGTCCACGCCTCGTAATGCGTGCATAACAAAACCAAACTTCCGTGACCCATAACTTCGTCGTCGAATCTCCGATTTCGGCGTGCCGCCTGTCGTTGAATTCGCATCGACGAAACCTACGTAACGGTCCTTGGCCCTCGGCCATCGGACATCCCGGTCAAAAAGTCAACATTTTCCCATACATCGTCCAAATTACGAAAATGCCCCTGGACTTCCGTACATCATAACTTTCACCACGAACGTCGGAATCGAACGTGCCACCTGTCTATGAACTCGTGACGTCCCGAACTACGTCACGGTCATTGGTCAAAGTCCATTTGACCATCCGAATTAAAAGTCAACTTTTTGCCCACGCACAGGGGCAAAACGGTCATTTTGCACAATTCGTCCGAAACGCTCAACTAATCCCAGATCAGTAAATCACAATTAAATATTATTAAATTCCGATATTCGGGACGGGTCGTTACAAAATTACCATTCTGCCCTTGTGCAGAAAATTACCAAAATGCCCCTCACGCATCCTGACCCGTAACTCGGTCATACGGACTCCGATTGATGCGTGCCGCCTGTCATTGGATTCGTATCGACGATACCTACGTAACGGTCCTTGGCCCCCGGCCATCGGACCTCCCGATCAAAAAGTCAACATTTACCCCTTATATCGTCCAAATTACGAAAATGCCCTTGCACTTCCGTACGTCATAACTTTCACCGCGAATGTCGGAATCGAACGTGCCACCTGTCTATGAACTCGTGACGTCCCGAACTACGTCACGGTCATCGGTCAAAGTCCGTTTGACCATCCGAATTAAAAGTCAACATTTTGCCCACGCCCAGGGGTAAAACGGTCGTTTTGCACAATTCGTCCGAAATCGCCCAACTAATCCCAGATTAGTAAATCACAACTAAATATTATTAAATCCCGATATTCGGGACGGGTCGTTACAACCTTCCCTCCTTAAAGAATTTCGTCCTCGAAATTCCAATAACCTTATTCCACAACCACCTTGTGGAAGACATTCCGACCACATACCATGTGTACACCTGTACACCCACATACTGGGTCAGCACCAGCCTCGTCTGCACCCAGACATCCCATCACAGTCATACGTCATAATAGCAACAACACTCGACCACCGCGAGTGGAAATGATCACCTGATCCGCGATAAAATCGCATAACCATTTAGCTGACTCCTTCAGCTAAACGGTTCCCTTCCATTGCCAATAAATCCTTACATTTGCTCCCATTGGGAGTCACCAAATCTCATTTGTCAGTCCATGCTGACACCATCAGTCAAACTATCATCACAAAACTTTACCACCCTGGTAAGGCTCCAACCATCCGTCCGTCGGTGACAACACCACGTACTACATCATTCCCGATGTAGCGCAAGATCAACCACATGATCTCAATTCGCAGGGCAAGCCCAATCCTGCGACACAACATAATCTCAATGTCCATAATCGCCGACTCCCTCAGCGAACCAAAACGCTGGGAAATCACGGTGTGATCAAGTCACAAAAGGCTACTCGTGGTTACTCAGACCACCAACTCACTCATCCTGAGTGTACGTATACCGTCAACTCACACAATCAAGTGGTGTAACTGGAACACATTGAATACCAGCCCAGCAGTGATCACACATCTCGAAACTAGGGTTCCACTAGCCAACCATGGCTAAGAGCACCTGCTCGTACAATCACTGAACCCTACAAAATCACTCTGCACAGCGCACAATATCCAATGTCCAGTCAACAATCACAACCAAACAAATGATATCGGAACCAAGCCGATTACCAATCACGTTTGACCACACACCAAGGGTACATCCCATGTACCGCCATTAGGCACCACTCAGCCTAACCAGTAACAATCCTCGTATAACGTACCCTGTACATACATCAATCCAACAATCCGCCTACAACCACCCAGGTCATAGCCAGACACGTTCTAGTAATGAAGTACCTTTGCCCAAACCAACATGAGACAAAGCGAACTCCATCCATCATCCAGTTCTAGTTCCGAATCCGAATTCGCAATTTCGTATGAAATTCCGAATCCAAACCCAAACATCATATTTTATTCCATTTCCAAATCCGAATCCGAAATCATTATTCCGTAAGCTAGCATTGGAATAATCATTCCGCACCCAAATCCAGTTAATCCACTTTCGAGCTTCGCAATCGAATCCTGAATCGTCACCCAGAAATTCGATTCCAAAATCCAAAATCTCGTTTACGTCCATCAAGACGTAACATAACCGATCCTATAGGTTACCTTCTCAAAACACTCGATTGACTTCATAGGGAAGCCAATCCCAATATCCACACGTCAAAGGTTGACGAAATCCGACCACATCGGAAACCTACTCAACCAAGTCACAAACCATAAGGACTCCACTTCGAAACGAAGTTCAGCCCCGTCGTTTATGACTCACATACCAAGGTAAGAGTGATAAACTCTCCACCCATCTGGATCATCAAGATCACAATCCAGATCCATCACTACGTCACCCGACAAGTAACATCACGATCCTAGATCGTCACATCGTCCAAAGTCGACAACATCACAAATCAGATCCACCTAGGATCCACACATGCCCACATAGCTAACAATCCATCTGAAAGCTGATCGTAGGGTCTTACACCCTCAGTGAATCATTCGCCAAATTTCCCTTGGTGGAAAGACGACCTCGCATTTCACAACCAAATCCAAAATCATAAACAACTGCTTGTGTCCAATGACCCGAAGCCAAACATGGTTCCACCAACCAATACACGCTCAACGTACTAGTAGCAACAATTATCATTTGCCACGGCAGGGAATAAGAAGTCAACCCCAATGACTTCGGAATACCAATCACCGATGAGGAAACGAGCACTTCTCTCGTCTCCCAATCACAACTCTCCCCGAAACGGGAGTTCCAACCATGTTGGGAACAGACATGCTCCCAAAGAGATGTCAAGTCCAACTACTGGACTGCCCATGTCCATACCTCACTTGGACCACCACGTGTCCAAAATCAATTCATTGCTCGGACCTCACGTCCGCCAATAATCATGTATGCACACACGCCGATTCCGAACGGAAATTTCCTCAACTCTGCCTGGATGTGCATACCATACAGCCTTCGTCTCACATCTCAACCTCTACAGGTTCAATCCTCAGGTTCCAAGTGCTTCACAATCACAAAATCTCACATCAGTACCACGAATGGTTCCCCGACTTTTCCAATTTCAATAATTTCCTTGTACTTCCTGGAGATATAAGAAGTAAACAATCTTACCAATCTCGGAGTTGACAACAACTCCCCAAATCCACTGATTCTCATGACATAGGGAACATCGTCCCTAGATTCCTCAAGTCCCAATCATAACTTAATATCCATTCATCACTTGTCATCATATATCTGTTAGGACTCATCCCAACACGACACAACCTCCACTGGAACCCATCCAGTCCAAGACTCAACCACCACTGAGTCACAGATACCAATCATCTGTTCATCATGACAGAGTCACACCCCAACTGGTGGCTCATCGTCATCACAATTACTGTCACCAGCACCAGCGCTAGTACCAGTACCAACGCACCATCATCAACACTAGTATCAGCACACAGGCATCCATACTAGTATTGGCATAAAGGTATCACCATACCACCATACATACATAGCATACGAACACCCATGCTAGCACACTGTGTGCTAAGTTGTTACCCTGGATCTCCGTTCATTACGAACGACGATCCCGTAACAGCACTCGTACCCCACGACTATGGGTACCTCCAATTTGACCACTGGCACATCAGGATAATGGACGTTCCCTGAACATCCCCTGATCCCCAAGTGTGGAAGCCACACAAAATACCCTCGATAGCCAGTCATCTCGACACAACTGTCGACCAACAGTCATCGTTGTCAGGATCCGTATCCGCACATCACACTAATATTCGATCCAACACGAGATTCCATATTTTCTCATAACCGCATCCGTGGATCGATACCCATAAGACTCACTAGAGTCGTCCACATGGTCATCCACATGGTCATCCACGACCCCAGCCGCTCGTTGCAGCACAAGTTCCCATTTAAAACTCACTTTTCCAGCCCATCAATTACAAGTTAGGGTTCCAAAATCACACCCTAGGGTTCCACCGAACCCAACTACCTTCTGCAGTAAAATCCATAACCTGACCGACCCCGTGGTCCTGACATTGTATAGACGTCCAATCCAATCCAATTGTCAACTCAACGTGGGTTCCATCGTGGGTTCCACCACGAAGGTCATCGGCTAACTTCGATGCACCAACACCCCGTACACTAGCCAACACTACCAGGGTCCACAACTTAGACCAATACTCAACTGAGTTTCGTATTTCCATAACATTTTTCAAATGGGGTTCCCTGAACCCGGCTGTGCCCAGTGGCACAACGATCCATAATCACATGACCGAACCGACGGTGCCACATTACCAGTTAATCGTATACAACCCCACTTGGGTTGAATCACATCAATGCACGGCGTATCGGGCCAAACACACCCAATCTACCAAAACTATCTATCAGGTTGACAACGGAACTGCAGCCCAAAGAGACATCACACCCTTGTCCTTCGCGCACAAAAGAGCAAAACCTGCTCTGATACCACTTGACACGACCCATCCCAATCCCCCTAGGATTGCCATGGAATGTGCCATGCTTCCATCTGACAAGAGGTGTCAGACAAGGGATAACCTATTGCCACTGCCCAAACGGGCTTCCAGAGTGCGTAAGGATCGATGGAGGAGGTGTGCGATGCTCAAGTCTCTGCTGCAGTCGCATCCAGAATCAACCTGAAGGGCATTGAAAACAAAAGCTGTGAGTGGACGAAAATAAACAAGTCTGTTTAAAACATTTATAAGACATTTATGCCCCTCAGTAAAACCATATGCATGCGCCAAAAACCAATGATCACACATTTATTTAGAAATAACCATTAGGGCCTTAGCCCGGAAACCAAAGAATAGTTTCAATTTCCAAAAGTCAATCCAAGAGTTATTTCATAAATCCAGTAATATGAACCATAAGGCATATAATATAAACCATAACCATAATTTTAGCCACTGCACTATACACTCCAATTCGACATCCCTGATGTCTGACGTCCCTGACGTCAATAAGATCACAATCACAAGGCTACGCGTGCCACTCGGGTCTCAATTTCCGAGTTCAATCCCCGAACCCCGTTCGGGTACAGCATCCCCGATGCTTAGCGTCATAGACGCTGGACGTACTAGACGTCCGTGACCTCTCCGGGGTACCTCATCCGGAGGAGACAATATAATATGGAAGGATATATACAGTGCAGTACTAAATACATTTTATTGATATCCACATGCAAAACATATAGGTATACATAGATAAAATCCGAACCGATCGTTACGTTTCATCAAACGGGTCTCATGCCCAAATACCGTGAAACGTGCCATGACCGAAACATCATCAAACCCATTTATAGATTCCAGCATGTGAACATATATAAAATGTAAACCAGGAAACATTTATTCAATTCCATTTTAGGGTCCCCGACCCGCAATCACATGTAGAAATCAACTGGGCCCCTGGCCCGATTTCACAAGTTAACTGGGCCCCTAGCACGATCCATATGTTAACTGGGCCCCTGGCCCAATTTCATAGTTCAACTGGGCCCCTGGCCCAATTTTACATTATTCGAGTTCGTAACCGTTTCATGAAATCATACCCAGCCACATTTATGGAAATCGGTGCAAATCCAGAAAACCTCGTTTTACGTGCAAATACGTAATTCACCTCGAAATACGTGAAATCATTTTAAATTCACCGATATCCAAAGTAAATCATTTAATCATAATTATAACAATCATAAAACAGTTATGCATGCATCGAATTTATGAAACCAATGTCCACTCACAGACCGTTTAACCGAGCGCCTCGATATGCATGCCATAGGCCTTCCCGGGCCACACCACTATCACCGGGACTCCCAATCCTGTCCAAATCACATTAGAGGATTACTAACCTCATCATTAACATCCTATTCAAGTCCCATAATTTTCCCGAATTTTTAAGTATTTTTAAACTGGATTTAAAACCTTCGGACATCCCGAACAATATCGAAACGGTGTCCGATCGACACGAAACCAATTCCAAAATATTCGTTACAATGTATAGGATAAAAGTCATGTTGACCTCACCTCGAGATTCGTGCCCACGCGCCGTCACGCGCCGCCGTGAGTGGCTGCGCGTGAAAGCCACGCGCCTGCTACAGTGACTGCACAGTGATCTCCTTCACCGGAATGACTGGTAAACGGGTTGAAAAACCCGCGATAAGACCCGGTCCAAATCCTAGCAATTCGACACCGATTCCATCAATTCAAAAGTCCATTAGCATCGAATTAGATTCAATTAGGGATCTGTGGACTAAATTACACACAATCGTACCTCAAACCTTAAGATCAAGGATGATCACACGAAGAACAATCCGATCGCTGTTCATCATCCGAAATCCTCCCATGTTAAACGATTCTTTCAATTGATGCATCCATTAGCATCGTGAGGTCATAATGAACTCAATCCCCAGTCTAATTGCATCACTCCAAGCTTCAAATCCCACGACTCAAGCTCGAAATTTCTGAAGCTACAGTAGTTCTGCTCTTCCTCAAACGGGCCTCAATCCGCTTCGTTCCTTCGACGAAAATGATCGTGGCAATCCCAGAAGACTCAAACTAATCTCCAATTTGATCGTCAAGGCCGAAATCTTCCAATTCGATTTTCCCCCCGAATTTCGGAATTTTCGAAATTCCAGCCCCCAGCTCTCGATTAGTCCCTCGTGTTTTCCCAATTCATTCCAGTCTCAATTCTCGCCAATTTCGTTCACAAATTCAGTGGATAGAGAGGAGATTAAGGGTAGAAGAAAATTGAAGTTTGGTTGTTCACGGTTGAAGAAGTTTGAAGAGATTAATGGAGGAATAATTCAATTAATTAATCAAATAACACAATCATAATGTTCCCCCATGTTACAATTATACTAAACAATTCAGGGATAGATCGCACTAGCCATCCACCAAGCTCAAACATGGCTCCAACTCACGGCTGTTCAAAATCACAGTCCAAATTACCATTCTGCCCTTGTGCAGAAAATTACCAAAATGCCCCTCACGCATCCTGACCCGTAACTCGGTCATACAGACTCCGATTGATGCATGCCGCCTGTCATTGGATTCGTATCGACGATACCTACGTAACGGTCCTTGGCCCCCAGCCATCGGACCTCCCGATCAAAAAGTCAACATTTACCCCTTATATCGTCCAAATTACGAAAATGCCCTTGCACTTCCGTACATCATAACTTTCACCACGAATGTCGGAATCGAACGTGCCACCTGTCTATGAACTCGTGACGTCCCGAACTACGTCACGGTCATCGGTCAAAGTCCGTTTGACCAATCCGAATTAAAAGTCAACATTTTGCCCACGCCCAGGGGCAAAACGGTCATTTTGCACAATTCGTCCGAAATCGCCCAACTAATCCCAGATTAGTAAATCACAATTAAATATTATTAAATCCCGATATTCGGGACCGGTCGTTACACTATTTCTCCGAGAACTTTACCACTTCGAGTGGTAATTGCATTGGCTTCAGGTCTTATATTTGGGTTGGGTGTAGGTTGAGGTGGAAGCACCCCGCTAGCTTGGATCTTACCCATGAAGTCCACGACCTTTCCCATTTGGTCCTTGAGATCAGTGATGTCTTTTTGTTGATTTTACTGACCTATGACAAGAGCCTGATTTGACGCCATTAGTGTTTGCTACCCTTGGGAAAGAGCAGCCAACATTTTATCATAATCAGGATTAGAAGATGAAGAAGTATGATTATTTTCATGATTATGAGAAAAGTTAGAAAATGGGATCAGGGGCCTTGGTTGCCATGTGGGCCTTGGTTGCCATGTGGTCCTTGGGAATTGGTCTGGGACACGGTTTGGCCCGGTCGACATGTGCTGAGGGTTTAGGACATTGTTCGGATCTCTCCAACTGTAACCTTGGGTCCTTGGCCCTCCTTGAAAGCCTCCAATGACGTGTGCCATTTCAGTTCTGGAGTCTTCCTCCCTTGCAGTGTAGGGACATTGTTCCTCAAGATGGCCTTGAGAGCATATGGAACAAACTGGAGCTACCTGTTTCTTTAGTTCAAGCATATTCGAAAGCATAGAGGTGATCTTATCTAACTTTGAATCATTTATAGCATGGGAACTTACCTCATGTACCTTTCTAGAAATAGGATCAGCACCTTCGTATTGTGCATCATTGAGTGCACGGCTTTCAAGTAGTGCACGACCATCTACTAGGCTCCGAGCTAAGAAACTTCCATTAGCTGCAGCATCGAGCAGTCCTCTATCCCAACCTTTGAGTCCTTCATAAAAGTAGGTTAAAAGATAGCCTTCTGTGATCCCGTGAGTAGGGCATGAAGCACAAAGTTTCTTAAACCTCTCGTAGTACAGGCTGAAATTCTCATCATGTTCTTTCTGCTTGATTCCAGTGATCTCTTTTCTTAAGACCGTAGTCTTTGAGGCAGGGAAGTACTTGGTAAGAAACTCCTGAACCAACTTCTCCCAAGAGTCAATATGATTGGGTGGGAGACCCAAAAGCCATACCCGTGTTCTTTCTTCCAAGGATAAAGGGAAAGCTTTCAGCTTCATGAATTCCAAGTCCGCATCATCCGGACACATACTACCAACGATGAATTGGAACTCTGTTAAGTGCTTATGTGGATCTTCGTTTCTGACTCCACGGAACTTGGGTAGCTGATGAAGGACTCCACTCTTAAGCTCAATATCTTTCTTGTTGGTTCTAGGCTCGGGATACTGGATGCAGAAGTTTGTAGTGCGATTTGTGTTTGCACATGTCTGCTCCCGGATACTCAGGTTTCGTGCCATGGCTATTGGTGTTCTGAAAGTCTGTTCTTCTTCTGAGTTACTCTTCTCACTTATGGACTCACTGATTATTGGGGATGGTGGTCCGGATGAGCCGGTTTGCTTAAGTGCGTCTCTGAATGTCGTGTTTCTTGGTGAGATGTCAAGTTGTCTTCTCAGCCGATCAAGCTTAGATTGATGAGCACGCATTCATAAGTTCGTACCTCTATTAAAACAAAACTCTAAGTTAGAAGGCAAGTATACACAAGAAGAGATAATAAGAGTAAGATAGTAGAGATTTGCATAAAGTATCACATAAATGGAAACCAGAATTAACAAAAAGTTACGTTAATGGAAAGAAAATGCACAAGTTCCAAATGCAAACTAATAATGCAATAAGTAGAGTTTTAGAGTGTCATGAATAACTTTCCCCTTCTGCTTCTCATAGTACTTTCCTGGGCGTACGGCCTGCGCGTACTGATAACCACCATTCCACCATTCAACATTAATCATGGCCAGTTGAGATAGATGTAACGCGAGAAGTAAGGATAATTTTAAGAGCACCCCGAGGCTAGCTTGACATATACTCCATTGGTGTTCCCTTTCTTAATCCAAGACTTGTCACCAGTCATAACTCTCCTAGACACCATAATCAATCCAAATGACGATTTAGAGAATTACCAAACCCTAGTGTTTACAAACTCCGCCCGAACCTCATGTCCATAGATTCGAGTCTATGGTGTGTGGTGATGAAATCCACACATCATGAAGGGTTAAGGAGAAAGTAAATAAGAGGGGCACTACCTGTTCCCGAAAGTAAGATTTTGAAGAAAAATGGGCTAAGAGATTCATGCAACTCTAAAACAGTTAATTGGCAACAATATTTACATTTTAGGAAATTCAAAGATGAATAAAGTTTCTTACTCTTTTTTAAATTTTTTATTTTTTTATTTTTATTCCGAATTTTCTTTTTTTTTTTCATTTAAAATTTAAAGTTTAACAAGACATAAACAAACAATTCATTACATAAGAATAAAATAAGTGTAAACATAAAGTTAGTGGAACATAAAGGTTATGGAATAAAATTAAAAGAAAGTTAATGGAATAAAGTTAATGTAATATAATTAAAGTTAAGGGAATAAAGAAAAAGTGTGAATATTAAATTAATGGAATAAAGTATAATTGAATAAATAAAAGTAAAAGTAAAGAAAAGTGATCATATAAAATATGCATTTATGACAAGTATCAATTTTAATATGAACAAGTAAAAGTAAAAGTAAACAAATGAAATTAAATTATGAACAAGTATCAATTTTACTATGAACAAATATATAAAATAAAAAATTATGAACATTTATGAACAAGTATAAATTAGAAATTAAGAATAAGTAAAGTATGAGCATTATAAACAAAAATAATAAGAACAATAATAAGATGGATAAATAAAATATAAACAAGTAAGTAAATGTTATAAAAAAATATAATATTAACAAAAGTAAAATTTATAAACAAGTATAATATGCACAATTTATATACATACATTAACAAATTAAAAATGATTTTCAATTTCCCCAGCAACGGCGCCAAAAATTGACTACGCCTAAACTACGCATTAAATTAAACATTTAATTCGAGTGTTATGCAATTTAAACACTTTTTGTGTAGATGTAGTATTGATAAATAGGGATCGTTCTTAACCGGGGAAATTAAGGACATTAATAATGTGTTGGTGGGAGATGAATAAAAGAATAATGAATTAAAGAATTAAATAATCAAAGAATTAAATAATCAAAAATTTAATAAATTAAAGAATAGATGAATAAGAGAATAAAGAAATAATAAATTAATGAATTACAAAGAATTAATAAATTAACGAATTAAAGAATGAAATAATTAAAGAATAAAGGAATGAAAGAATAAAGGCATCAAAGAATAAAAGAATAAAAGAATAAAAGAATAAAGAATAAACAAGGGGGGTTTTGAAGAGGTTTGTAATTATGTAAATAAGTAAAAGTATAGATGAACTCATTCTATTTCTATTCTAACTTATGCACAAAGTAGACTTCCCGTAAACATAAACTTCACCAACATACTACAATTGCATAAATTAGAATTAATCACGAAATTATACCTTCACAAACTCATATTTCTTCATACATTTTTCATATTATAAATGCACCGAACAACGGATTTTTACTTATAATATAATTACCTTAAGTTTGTGATTTAATGCGCCGAACAGCGGTCATACATTAAATCTCTCCAAATCTACTCTAAATGCCCCGAACAGCGGATCAACATTTAGTTTCGAAATGAAGTTTAAGCTCTAGAATGTAAGAAGTAAATGATTTTTAGAAAGTAAAACACATGGAGATTATACTCAATTTTCACAAAAGATAGGAAGGAGAAACCAATACATATATTGCATTATAATTAGAACCAATAACAAATAAAAGAGTTTAAGAGAATGGAGAGCAAATGTTACACTTTTCAGATTGGGTGAGAACAATGGATTGTTTTTCACAAGGAACACCGAACAGTGGCTGGAACCCTATGAAGATGGAAGAAGATTAAACAAGGAAATTCGGACTTGAACTCTCAAAATTTGTATTGGAACTATTTGCCAAAATTTCTCCTAAGAGAGGCTCAATTTTGTGCTTCTTGGAAGTGATTTCAACAAGTGAAATCAACTTCTATTTATAGGGGAAAAACTCAAATTAAACCCTAGAAAATAAATAAAAATAACCCAAAAATTACAATAAAATACTCAAAAGTGAAATGATGAGTTATGGTGGTTTTTGGGGAAAAGAAGTTAAAACAAAGGGAAAGAATTGCTTGAAAAACAGAAAAGAGGGGGGCTTTTCAGAGTTACTGAAAAAGGGGGAATATTCGGCATGGGCGTGCTGAAAAGGTCAGCAGTGGCCGGTAGTGCCTTGCTGGAAAGTGGGCGTCTGGTCGGCAAGCATGTGCCCTGTCGTCGGTAGGCGCTGGCCGAGCGCCTAGAGCTTGCTTCGGCAACCCCGCGCCCAAGGCTTTTTGGACAGGCTGAAGCAGGCTGCGCGGCTTGGGCCGTGTGGGCTGGATTTGCTTGGGCCTACGGGCCGGATTTTGGGCTGGTTGGACGCGGGCTGCACAGTTGCGGACTGGGCTGCAAGGGCAGCATGCCGGGCCGGTGAGAATGGGCTGGGTTTGTAAAGAAATGGATTTGGGCTGCAGAAAATTAAATGAAAAAAATAATTAATTCACTTAACTAATATTTTTACCAAATTTCATCCATAATTCTTTCGTTATAATTTAGATCGGCACGATTCTTTCGCCAAAATGCACCAAATTACAAATTTTATTTATTTAAACAAAAATAACACAAAATAAATTATTTTATCTAATTATTTATTATTTTAATATTAAAAGCTAAGTATAAAGGGTATAAAATAATATAAAATAATGCTTATTTAACGTCCTATCAAATACCCCCACACTTAAACTTTGCTAGTCCCTAGCAAATACTAAAATCAAACTACGAATTCAAAACAGGTAGACCCTTAACCATTTGTCTCAAATTTCATTGTAAAAATCATGGCATAAAAGATTTTCACTTAAAACATTTAAGCAAATAGAATTCAAGAGTTAATACATGGTAACAAAATGTTTCAACAAGTAAGTTAATGAGTAAATATGGTGAAATGGATCTCTGCATGAATAAAACAAGTATGAATCAACTCACAGGGATATGCACTCATAAATTCACTCAATTTTGTAAGGGTTTGTGTTTGCACTCAAAATATGTGAGAAATACTCACATAATCGAAATGAAGTACTTTTGCAAAATCTCAAACAAACACCTCATGATAAAAACAAAACATACTTGCACAAATGAACCAAAACCATAAGCTTACTCAAATGATTAACTCAACTAATCAAAATTTACCATCTTAAGGATCATAAGGTCTTTATAAAGGTTGTAGTGGGGCTAAGATTAGAGGCAAGGAATATATATATAGGTCAAGTGGTGCTCAAATTGGTTCCAAGACTCAATAGACTCCCAAAACGTATCATAACTTCCCAACCTTAGTGCAATGATGTCAGTAATCCATCCCTTCGAACATAGGCCTAATTCCATCATGTTGGGCCTCATAGTCATTCTTTGTATCGGATTTACAAATGTAAAGGACTTAACTTAAACATTACATAATCAAACCTAATTACCTTGATAAAAACTCAATATATCTTCTTTTTTTTTCTTTTTTTTTCTTCCATATATCAAGGTAATAACATGTGTCAAAAATACAACAATGTTTGAGTAAGTAAATCCACATAATACACATAAAAGTCTTTCAATATCATCATTTTTTCTTTACATAATCATTATGTCTTCAACCGAGTCCTTGGAACAAAGGTAAAATATGTCTATACTAAGCTCAAGTGTTTAGATAATCATGGTGATGAAAGAGAGGCTTAATGTGGGCTCAAAAGGGTTAAAACTAAGGGGGTCGCAACTTGTGTGCACAAAATAGGGAACATGGATGTTTGAATTTGTGGTGTTAACCCTAATGCCTTAATCATTTCCAAAATCAGAGAGTTTATTGACTTAAAAGCTTTGAAAATCACATAGAATAAGTTCTAGTACTCTAGAGTTCATTAAAAGCTATGGCAAGCAGTTATGAGGCATATGTATATCAATTTAAACAAAAAACTTATGAATCACTCATCAAAGATGTATATAAAGTTCTAAAGCTCACATAAGGTTCAAATGATTCATACTTATCATATCATGCTCATTTATGCACCAATTTACATGCATTATCTTCAAGTTATAACACTTAATCACAAAATATTAACAAACAAATTCAAGTTGTAATGATCATCTTTATATCCATAACATAATCATTTCCGTTCATTTATATCATTGACAAGTTAAAGGGCAACTTGATACTCGTAAAAACACTACGTTAAAACAAAAAAAAAACTCAAGAAAGCAATAATTTTTTTTTTATTTAATTTTTTTTTGGAAGGAGATAAAACAATTGCAAATTAAGAAAGACTTAATAAAACAATTTCAAATGCACAAATAAATTTGTAAACCATTCCCCCACACTTAAATTCTACATTTTCCTCAATGTAGGAAAATACGAAGTAATTAAACATAGAATCAAAGTAAGGAAGATGATTTAAGAAAATGAAGTAAGAAAGAAAAACATAAACAAAGTAAAAGAGAGTGATGGGTTGAAAGAAAGAAAATCTGTGTTGATGACTCCTTCACACTCGAGAACACATTGGGTTGCCTCCCAACAAGTACTTGAAGTTTAACGCCCATCCAGCCTAGACCAGATTCTGTTCATCCGATGGGACGTCGTAGCACTCTTTCTGAATCCACATCGTGTTCGCCAATTGCCTCGATATAAGGCTTCAATCTATGTCCATTGACCTTGAACTCTTTTCCAATTCCAACGTGTTTTATCTGTATGGCTCCATGGGCAAATATATTAGTGATAACAAAAGGTCCTACCCATCTAGAACATAACTTACCAGGAAAGAGTCTAAGCCGAGAATTGAACAGCAAAACTTTCTGTCCAATGTCAAATGCTTTACTCTTGATCTGTTTGTCATGAAATGCCTTTTCCTTTTCCTTGTAGATCAGAGTGCTTTCAAATGCATCATTTCTGATTTAATTGCCCGTGTAGGGGTCCGGCTAAGGCTCACCCCGCACAAATTATCTTCTCTTAGATTGCATATTTAAGCGTGATGTACCCGCCCGTAAACGTCTATTACCGATGGTGAGTGATAATGCATGGAACATGAAGAAGATTTGATGGCAATACACTATCCCTAGAAAAGTAATGAGCAATTCTAGTGAGTCATGAGTTTAGATTGCGAATAAGATTCCCCTTCTTAAACGTGATGCTATAAATTTCAAGGTGAACACAAACATCAAGGTGATCTATCAAGCAATTACATCGACAATTATACAAAAATAAGGTAGCTAAGCTTATAAGCATAAATTGAGTTCATGAAGCACAGTAATCCAACAAATCCAGGCATGCATAATGTTGAAGCAGAAATTGTCCGGCTTTGTGAAATTCCTTCTTGATCCCTACACACAATAAGCAAAATCAAATGGGGTTAAGGTTGAATTTCGGGGGGGTGGTTCAACCGTGAACGTTCTGATGCTTAAGTTAGTTTTCTGAGAGAATAAACTAGTAGAGTGTTTGTAGAAATTTTTTATTACCCTTAGAATGAGATGAGACCTTTTATTTATAGTGAAGCCTTGAGAGTCATCAGAGCGCCTGATTAGTTGAAGGAGAAAGTATTAAATAAGTGATCGTACCGAGTGTAATCACTTATTTATTTAATGAATAAATAATTCGCTGGGAAGTTATTTATTATTGGCATTGATCTGATTAATTAAGATATTTAGCTGGTAAATATATTAAATTAATGTGGAGATCGTAACATGTCGATGTCAATTTTACCAAGGGTAATATTTGGATTATGAGAATTGTTGGCCACGTGGCGGCTTCAAAATATTTCTGTAATTCATAGTTCTACAAATGCCCCCATATCGCTTAGGAATTCGAGAAATCCTAAGAGATGTAATTTCCTTGTGGTTCCAGTAAACTACGTCTTAATATTTTTATGTGGGAGTAGAACTCCTCTTCCCTAGATGTAGTTGGAGATTAACCTTGACCTTGCCCCAATTGGAATTCTTTGGGCATGTAATCCTTCTTTTAGTTGACTTTGCGAGCCCGATTTACTACTAGGATTTGGTTAATTTTCTTTATTTAAATGAGAGCATGTGGCTCTTATTTTATAAAGAAAATTAAATCCTAATATTGCTTTATTGTTGAGGGAGGCACGCTGACGTGAATATTTTCCGTGGTGAAAAGATCTTAACCCACGAATAGTGAAGGTAGTTCCTCTTTCTTGTCTATTTTTTCTTGTAATTTTCGAAGTGGAAAATTTTGGCATGGCAAAGTAGGAGGTTTGCAGATGCTGTAAATGTTGTCTTGAAGGACATGTGGAGGGCGGACAATGAAGACAGTGATTTGAAGAGAATTGAAAGAGGATGTAGGAAGAAACAAGCTGGGACCGCCGTTGTTGGCTGCAGGAAAAAAGGCGAGCAGACAGCAGGCGGGTAGGCAGACGGCTGTAGTTTGCATAGTGCGCGTTGCGTTTGGCGCAATTAAAAGTGGGGAAACGAGGAGCCCGCTTGGCAGAGGCTTTCGGCTGCAAAGATTGCTTGTACAACTTTTTTTTTTTCAAAGCTGCTATTGGCAGCTTTTTCATGTTTCTTTTTCTCGCTGCTATTGGCCCAATTTGTTGCCACAGCTACAGCTTTTGTATGTTTTAAATATATATATGTATATTATTTTAATATATTTTTTATATATTATTTTTCTTTTGTTCAGCTTCGATTTTTTGTAAATTTCGAGAGCTGTAAATGTCCGATTGCAACGATTCAAACGGTGGTGGGCTCTACTCTCCGAGACGATTATTTCAAGATGCATGAAGACATATTTTTGGAGAAGTCTTGAAGAAATCATTTTGTGGAGCAATATGTCGTGAGACCATCTAGTGGCGTCTCCCGGACTTACTGAAGCTTCCGACATCAAGAGACGATAGTCTTAACATCAAGACGGTCCTCCAATTGACATACTCGTGGTGCTTTGTGGATAGAAGAGTTTGGAGCATTGACAGACGTGTCACCTTCAAATGCGGGTGGAACCAACATCAAGGCCTTCAACGGGTGAGGGATAAAGTTCCATGACTTGAAGTGTGACGAGTCACAAGACGATGCACACTTCAACTTCAGGGCGTGGCGCTACACTGCAGCGAGTGTCAGGACCGGCCCCAAAATCCCCCGGGATTAACGTGGGACCCGCCTGATCCCGTCTGACACCACGTGCCAGACCAGTGAAAATTCCATCTCTGCCATCGCCGGGGCTATCAGAGTGCATCAGGATCGAAGGAGGATGGGAGTGATGTCTCGTCTCTGCTACAGCCCGTATCCGCGATCAACCTGAAGGGCATTAAAACACGAAAACTGTGAGTGGACAAAAATAAACATTTCATTAAAAACATTTTCATACAAAGAAATTTATGCCCTTCATAAAAACATACGCATACATTCCAAAAATCGTTTATCAAACATTCATAAAACCATTTGAAAACATTCTCAAAACCTTTCAAGGGTTCATGCCCGGTTCCCATAAGCCGTCATGACCCGTAAATCCATTTGGGTCCTCGACCCGAAATCACAATCTTACAAACCACAAATCACAACATGGGAGCTCAGCCCAAATCCGTTCGCAGTGAAATACCAAAACATACAATATGGGGTCTCCGCCCCCAAATCATTTCCGAATCATAAAACACAAAATACGGGGTCTCCGTGACAAGACCCATCCCAATCCCCCCAGGATTACCATGGAATGTGCCCTGCTCCCGTCCAACAAGGGGTGTCAGACAAAGGATGACCAAGAGCCACTACCCAAACGGGGCATCCAGAGTGCGCAAGGATCGATGGAGGAGGTGTGCAATGTCCCAGTCTCTGCTGCAATCGCATCCGTGATCAACCTGAAGGGCATTAAAACCAAAAGCTGTGAGTGGACAAAACCAATAAGTTTATTAAACACATTTATAAGACATTTATGCCCTCCAATAAAAACGTATGCATGCCACAAAAACCAGTAACCAAAACGTTTGCTCAACCGAGCCATTAGGGCCTTAGCCCAAAAATCGTTAACCAAAAACCACGTGTCAGAACTCAGCCCAAAACTGTGAAATACCACAACTATACATAAACAACCATGTGGGTCACCACCCAAAACCATAAATGAACATCAATCCATTAAAATCATATAATCACAAATCCACCCGGAAAGCCATTTCATTAATTCGTATTTTACCATTACCATCACCAGCATCCCTGATGCTAGACGTCCCTGACGTCATATCTCACGGTTTTATAAGCTACGCGTGCTGCCCGGGGTCTCTCCGGGTCCATGTATCTGACATCCCTGATGTCTGACATCCCTGACGTCAATCATAGCAATCCTGCTCCTGAGTCATCATACAGTCCGGCTGCTCCGTATGGTGACCCTTCACAGGCGCTTTTGAAAGAGGATATACGATCTTTCTGTTCCATTCCTTTATCGGGTGGGCAAGCCCAATCTGGCGACACATATCAATCTCAATATCCATAATCGCCGACTCCCTCAGCGAACCAAGACGCTGGAAACATCACGGTGTGAAAACATCACACAAAGCTATTCGTGGTTACTCAGACCACCAATTCACTCACCTGAGTGTACGTATACTGTCAACTTACTCCATCAAGTGGTGTAACTGGAACACATTGAATACTAGCCCAGCAGTGATCACACATCACAATACTAGGGTTTAACTAGCCAACCATGGCTAAGAGCACCTGCTCATACAATCACTGAACCCGACAAAATCGCTCTGCACAGCGCACAATATCCAATGTCCAGTCCACAATCACAACCAAACAAATGATATCGGAACCAAGCCGATTACCATCACGTTTAGTTACACACCACTGGTACATCCCATGTACCGCCATTAGGCACCACTCAGCCTAACCAGTATCAATCTTCGTACAACGTACCCTGTACGCACCTCAATCCATCAATCTGCCTATAACCACCCAGGTCATAGCCAAACACGTTCCAATAATGAAGTACCTTTGCCCAAACCAAAATGAGACAAAGCAAACTCCACCCATCATCCAGTTCTAGTTCCGGATCCGAATCCGCGATTTCGTAAGAAATCCCGAATCCGCGATTTCGTAAGAAATCCCGAATCCGAACCTAGACATCATATATTATTCCATTTCCAAATTCGAATCCGAAATCATTACTCCGTAAGCTAGCATTGGAATAATCATTCCGTACCCAAATCCAGTAATCCATTTTCGAGCTTCGCAATCGAATCCTGAATCGTCACCCAGAAATTCGATTCCAAAACCCAAAATCTCGTTTACGTGCACCAAGACGTAACAAAACCGAACCTATCGGTTGCCTGTCCAAAACACTCGATTGACTTCATAGGGAAGCCAATCCCAATATCCATACGTCAAGGTTGACAAAATTCGACCACATCGGAAATCTACTCAACCAAGCCACAAACCAGATGGACTCACTCCGAAAAGAAGTTCAGTCCCGTCATTTACAACTCACATACCAAGGTAAGAGTGATAAACTCTCCACCCATCTGGATCATTAAGATCATGATCCAGATCCATCACTACGTCTTCCGACAAGTAACATCACGATCCTAGATCGCCACCAAGCCCAAAGTCGACAACATCACCAATCAGATCCGCCTAGGATCCACATATGCCCACATAGCTAACAATCCATCTGAAAGCTGATCGTAGGGTCTTACACCCTCAATTGAATCCTTCGCCAAATTTCTCTTGGTGGAAAGATGACCTCGCATTTCACCACCAAATCCAAAATCATACACAACTACTTGTGTCCAATGACCCCAAGCCAAACATGGGTCCACCCACCAATACACGCTCAACGTACTGGTAGAAACAATCATCATCTGCCACGGCAGGAAATAAGAAGTGAACCCCCATGACTTCCGAATACCAATCACCGGTGCAGAAACGAGCACTCCTCTCGTCTCTCAATCACAACTCTCCCCGAATCGGGAGTTCCAACCATGTTGGAAACAGACATGCTCCCAATGAGATGTCAAGTCCAACCACTGGACTGCCCACATCCTTACCTCACTTGGACCACCACGTGTCCAAAATCAATTCATTACTCGGACCTCACGTCCGCCAATAATCATGTACGCACACACCCCGATTCCGAACGGAATATCCACAACTTTGCCTGGATGTGCATACCATACTGCCTTCGTCTCACATCTCAACCTTTATAGGTTCAATCCTCAGGTTCCAAGTGATTCGCAATCACAAAATCACACCTCAATACCACGAATGGTTTCCCCGACTTTTCAAATTTCAATAATTTCCTTGTACTCTCTGGGGATATAAGAAGTGTACCAACATACCAATCTCGGAGTTGACAACAACTCCCCAAATCCACCAATTCTTATGACATAGGGAACATCATCCCTAGATTCCTCAAGTTTTCAATCATACCATTTGATCCATTCATCACTTGTCATCATATATCTGTTAGGACTTATCCCAACACGACTCAACCTCCACTGGATCCCATCCAGTCCAAGACTCAACCACCATTGAGTCGCAGATACCGATCATATGTCCGTCATGACAGAGTCACACCCCAACTCGTGGCTCATCATCATCACAATCACTGACACCAGCACCAGTGCTAGTACCAGTACCAACGCACCATCATCAACACTAGTATCAGCACACTGGCATCCATACTAGTATTGGCATAAAAATACCAACATACCAACATCCATACATAGCATACTTGTGTGCAAAGTTGTTACCCTTGATCTACGTTCATTCCGAACGACGATCCCGTAACATCACTCGTACCCCACGACTATGGGTACCTCCAATTTGACCACTGGCACATCAGGATAATGGACGTTCCCTGAACATCCCCTGATCCCCAAGTATTAAAACCACACTAAATACCCTCGATAGCCAGTTATCTCAACACAACTGTCGACCAACAGTCATCGTTGTCAAGATTCGTATCCACACATCACACTCCCATTCGATCCCACACGGAAATCCACATCATATCTCGTAACAGCATCCGTGGATCGAAACCCATAATCCTGACTAGACACACTAGAGTAATCCACATGGTCATCCACGACCTTCGCCGCTCGTCGCAGCACAAATTCTCATTTAAAGTTCACCTTTCCTGTCCATCAATTATAAATTAGGGTTCCAAAATCACACCCTAGGGTTCCACTTAACCCAGCTGCCTTCTGCAGTAAAATCCACAACCTGACCGACTCTACGGTCCTGACATCGTATAGGCGTCCAATCCAATCCAATCGTCAACTCAACGTGGGTTCCATCGTGGGTTCCACCACGAAGGTTATCGGCTAACTCCGATGCACCAACACCCCGTACACTAGCCAACACTACCAGGGTCCATAATTTAAACCATTACTTAACCGAGTTTCATATTTCCAATACATTATTCAAATGGGGTTCCCTGAACCTAGCTGTGCCCAGTAGCACAACAATCCATCATCACGTGACCGAACCGACGGTCCCACATTACCAGTTAATCATATACAACCCACTTGGGTTGAATCGCAACAACTCACGGCGTATCGGGCCAAACACACCCAATCCACCATTCAAACCCAAAACTATCTATCAGGTTGACAACGGAACTGCAGACCAAAGAGACAACACACCCTCGTCCTTCGGGCAAAAAAGAGCAAAACCTGCTCTGATACCACTTGACACGACCCATCCCAATCCCCCCGGGATTGCCATGGAATGTGTTATGCTCCCGTCTGACAAGAGGTGTCAGACAAGGGATAACCTGTTGCCACTGCCCAACCGGGGTTCCAGAGTGCGTACGGATCGATGAAGGAGGTGTATGATGTCCCGGTCTCTGCTGCAGTCGCATCCAGAATCAACCTGAAGGGCATTAAAAGAAAAAGTTGTGAGTGGACGAAAATAAACAAGTCTGTTTAAAACCTTTATAAGACATTTATGCCCCCCA
The DNA here is from genome assembly GCA_032719365.1 of Prinsepia uniflora. NCBI lineage: Eukaryota > Viridiplantae > Streptophyta > Magnoliopsida > Rosales > Rosaceae > Prinsepia > Prinsepia uniflora. Next base: position 45,915,732 of record CM064868.1, on the reverse strand, counting down.
GTAAAAGCATATGCATGCATCAAAAACCAATTTTCACATGTTTATTTAGAAATAACCATTAGGGCCTTAGCCCGGAAACCGAAGCATAGTTTCAAATTCCAAAAGTCAATCCAAGAGTTATTTCATAAATCCAGTAATATGAACCATAAACAATAATAAAACCATAACCACGATTTTTGCCACTGCACTATACACTCCAATCTGACATCCCTGATGTCTGACGTCCATGACGTCAATAAGGTCACAATCACAAGGCTACGCGTGCCACTCGGGTCTCAATTTCCGAGTTCAATCCCCGAACCCCGTTCGGGTACAGCATCCCCGATGCTTAGCGTCATAGACGCTGGACGTACTAGACGTCTGTGACCTCTCTGGGGTACCTCATCCGGAGGAGACAATATAATATGGAAGGATCTATACAGTGCAGTACCAAATACATTTTATTGATATCCACATGGAAAACATATATGTATACATAGGTAAAATCCGAACCGATCGTTACGTTTCATCAAACGGGTCTCATGCCCAAATACCGTGGAACGTGCCATAACCGAAATATCATCAAAACCATTTATTGATTCCAGCATGTGAACATATATAAAATGTAAACCAGAAAACATTTATTCAATTCCATTTTAGGGTCCCCGACCCGCAATCACATGTGGAAATCAACTGGGCCCCTGGCCCGATTTCACAAGTTAACTGGGCCCCTGGCCCGCTCCACAAGTTAACTGGGCCCCTGGCCCGATTCATAAGTTAACTGGGCCCCTGGCCCGATTTCATAGTTCAACTGGCCCCTGGCCCGATTTTACTTTATTCTAGTTCCTAACCGTCTCATGAAATCATATCCAACCACATTTATGGAAATCGGTGCAAATCCAGAAAAACCTTGGTTTACGTGCAAATACATAATTCACCTCGAAATACGTGAAATCATTTTAAATTCACCGGTATCCAAAATAAATCATTTAATCACAGTTATAACAATCATGAAACAGTTATGCATGCATCGAATTTATAAAACCAATGTCCACTCACAAACCGTTGAACCGAGCGCCTCGATACGCGTGCCATAGGCCTTCCCAGGCCACACCACTATCACCGGGACTTCCAATCCTGTCCAAATCATATTAGAGGATCACTAACCTCATCATTAACATCCTATTCAAGTCCCGAAATTTTCCCGAATTTTTAAGTATTTTTAAACTGGATTTAAAACCTTCGGACATCCCGAACAATATCGAAACGGGATCCGATCGACACGAAACCAACGCCAAAATGTTCGTTACATTGTATAGGATAAAAGTCATGTTGACCTCACCTCGAGATTCTTGCCCACGCGCCGTCACGCGCCGCCGTGAGTGGTTGCGCGTGAAAGCCACGCGCCCGCTACAGTGACAGCTACAGTCACCAACTTCACCCGTATGACTGGTAAACGGGTCTGATTACCCGCGATCTGACCCGGCCAGATAACCATCACTTCGACCCTGATTCCATCCGTTCTTGATCCTAAAACAATCATTAACCAAACAATTTCAGTTCTGTGTCAATATCCTACCTCGACATGGATTAAATCAACCAACCCAAGCTCGAACAGTAAAACGGGTCGTCCTCAGTAATTCACCCAACTCAAGTCCATTTCCAAATTAACTAGGAAGTATACTAGGACTCAGACGAACCCAAAACCACAACCAATTGAACAAGAGCTCACCTGGAAGTCGTCGTCCACAGCACTGTGTTTCCTCTGAAAACAGTGGCCACCGTCCCAGCTTAGCCGTGGCTGGTTCCCTTCGAAATTGATACGGCTGAGCTCCAGACACTCCCAGAAAGCTAAACCAGTCCATGGTTTGGTCCAACAAAGCTCAGAAATCAAATTCTGAATTTTCCCTCCAAGAACCCGAAATGGTTTCTCACGGTTTTTCTCTTCAATCCGATAGCCATACAACTCGGAATGGTCCTCACAACTCACTCATCATTCAATTAATCCAATTTAGCCATTTAAAGTGCCCCAAAGCACCACTCAGTCCCCTGTGCAAAGCTCCTGGCACTGACCCGAAAACAATATGAAATTAGTGCCCATGTCCTTGTGATCAGATGCCAACTCAACCCTATGTGCAATCACACCTCAAACTGTCCCAATTCAGTCATTTAATTGGTAAACAAACCATGGGATCGATCGCACAAGGAATCCCACATCACGTCCATTCAATCAAACAGTGCCCCGTGTGAAATTACAATTCTGCCATTGTGCAGAAAATTACCAAAATGCCCCTCACGCATCCTGACCCGTAACTCGGTCATACGGACTCCGATTCATGTGTGCCGCCTGTCTACGGACTCAGAGCATCGAGACCTTCCTAACGGTCCTCGGCCATCGGACCTCCCGATCAAAAAGTCAACATTTCCCCTTATATCGTCCAAATTACGAAAACGCCTCTGAAATTCCGTACATCATAACTTTCACCGCGGACGTCGGAATCAAACGTGCCACCTGTCTATGAACTCGTGACGTCCCAAACTACGTCACGGTCATTGGTCAAAGTCCATTTGACCGTCCGAATTAAAAGTCAATGTTTTGCCCACGCCTAGGGGCAAACCGGTCATTTTGCACAATTCGGCCGAAATAGCTCAACTAATCCCATATTAGTAAATCATAATTAAATATTATTAAATCCCGATATACGGGACGGGTCGTTACACTCAGCCTGTGCCCTTGCCCATTTTGGGTTAGGGGAGAGCACCCGCTCACCCTTGACCTCTGCTTGTCGCCTCTTCGGAGTCTGGCCAGGGTTCTTCCGCCTTGATTTTGGTGCTCGATCTTGTTTCAGGAGGTCGAATCGCTCCCCCTGTCCTTTGTCCGACCGGTCCCTTTTCCTCATTAACATTTTCTCCAAGCACTGAGCTGCCTTCCCAAGTGATGCCAACTCTGACACGAACCATCCCATCCCCCCGAGATTAACGCGGGATGTGCCATGCTCCCATCTGACACCACGTGCTAGACAAGGGATAACTCAAACCTTAACCCTCTCGGGGCTTCCAGAGCGAGCCAGGATTTGTGGAGGCATGTGATGTCTCAGTCTCTGCTACAGCCCGCATCCGCGATCAACCTGAAAGGTATTAAAAACCATGAAAAGCTGTGAGTGGACAAAAATAAATAGTTTAATAAAACACATTTCAGGAAAGACATTTATACCGTTCACTAAAAAGTATGCATGCACTAGAAAATCAGTTAACTCAATCATTCCTCAAATCAAATCAAAGCCATTCCTTCCTCAAATCGTTAGGGCCTTAACCCAAAACCGTAAAACCAAACCATGTGGGAACTCAGCCCAAAACCAACTCATGTAGGTCCCTACCCTAATTCCATTAACACAGAAATACCAAACCAGTAAAATATAGTTCAACCAATCCTTGGTATCCCAGATGCCTTACATCCCAGATGTCATAATAATGTCGTGGTCCCAAGCTACGCGTGCTACTTGGAGGTCTCAATTCTGAGTCTCCTTAAGGTCCACCTAGGTCAATGAACCTCCTTGGGGGCAGGATTTACCCTCATGCAATCCTGATCCTGAACCTCTCTACGTGAGCCTCTATACGATCTCTCCATAGGGCAACCCCTCTCAGGCAATGCTCCGTGACTACTCCAGGGTACCGTATAGTCTGGAGGAGACAATCAATACATAAGGATGGTATATGGAAAACATTTCACAAATCATAACAAAACCTTTCAAAAGGGCCCACGCTTGAAATATAGTTTCATCCATTTCGTTTCCATAAAACCATCGTAAATCCACAAATGGGTCTCATGCCCTAAGTATAACTTTCATAAACCATTTCCACATATCATATACGTAAACCACAACTAGGACTCATGCCCGATATCGTAAACCACAACTAGGACTCATGCCCGATATCGTAAACCAATTGGGCCTCAAGCCCGATATCATGACCAACTGGGCCTTAAGCCCGATAGTATAAACCAAATGGGCCTCCAGCCCGATACCTCATTAAATAAAGTGGACTTCAAGTCCGATAGTTCATAAGTCAAATGGGTCTCAAGCCCGATTCCATATTCCCAAATCCTAAATCATTCCATTAATCTAACTATTGAAAACACAAGCACGTATAAACCCAATATAAAACCATAAACTTGGGAGTACGTGTAAATACGTAAATACCAAATACCAAAATCATATGCACTAAAGACATTTTAAATCATAGATATAAAACATATAAAATAGTTATGCATGCATCGTATTTAGAAAACAAGTGTCCACTCACAAACCGTCCTTGTTGCTCCTCGAAATCTGTATCACAAGCCTCCCCGGGACTAATCCAACCTCTCTGGGTTATCCATACCTGTCCAAATCATACTCAAAGGTCACTAACCATCTATACAAGTCTGTATAATAAACCCCCAGAACTCCCGAAAAAGTCAACGTGTCCTGGACACGCTTCCGTAGGCTAAAAACTTCAATTTGATCAACCTAACGATCTCTGATCGATTCGAAACCACCACCATTGGATCCGGATCGTCGAAACCTTTAAAAATGTTACTGGTCCCACCTTGATATTCGAATCCACACGTCTCCACGTGCGGGTCAAAGTTGCTAGTAAAAAATTCAACGCTAACGGCAGGTCAACAGTCAACGGGTCAAAGTCAATGCGAACATCACTACTGACGTCAGCATGACTTCATCGTGATAGGTGCCACATGTCAGCATCTGGTTGGTCCACGTCACTAACATGTTAGTGCTGACTGGGCACTGACATGTCAGTGCTGACTGCGCACTGACATGTCAGTGCTGACTAGGCACTAACAGTGACACGTGTCGATCTGTGACTGGGCCACCTGGCCTGACATCTGACAGGTGATGACGTCAGCATGCTGACATCATCGACTTTAACCTCCCACAGGTCTGACCCGTTTCACTGTTCTAGGTCACGCAGACTCGCGACTCGACCCGGTTCCAAAACCTTCAAAACTCAACCATTTTCATCCTAATTTGTTCCTATAGACTGGTACTGACCTCTAGAAGGGGTCTATGACATCAAAAACCCAAGAAAGAGCCCAGAACATACCTTCTCAAGCAAGAACAATCCAGCTACTTGCAACCTCATCTTGCCATCGATTCCGGCCACCTCAGCTTGCCATTCTTGGTCCTTCAGCCTCGCAATGACCCAAGGAACAGGTTTTAGTCAACAAAAACCCCTAACAATCCCTAAAATTCAACTTTGCATTTTTGAATTCGAAACCTTACCATTTCGGGTTTTTCGGCCACTGTCCACGACTGCCCACATTGTTGCCACCGTCGTGCTTGTCTCCCCTCACTTTCTCACTTTCCTTCACACTCTAGAACAAAGGATGAGGATTGAAAGATGTTTGGGTGGGTTTGGGTAGTGTGGTGCATGTGTGTTTTCGGTAAAATGGAACAATGGAAAACAAAGAACAAAATAGGATCCCAAATGCTTGGGTTTTGGGCTAATCAAATTAGGGTCAAGTGTCACTCACTAATTACTCCACTCAGATTTCCAACCCAATCCAAAAATGCCATTTGTCCATTTTTCTTGGTTACATGAATAGTACTATTTTCCTTTTGTGACTCGTAACTTTCTCGTCAAACATCTGATTTTGACGTGTCGCCTGTCTACGGACTCATAACGTCCCGATCTACGTAACGATCCTCGATCCTCATGTATTTGACTACCCGTGTCAAAAGTTAACTTTTTATCCATTCCTAAAAGCAAAATCGTCATTTTACACCGATTTTCCAAAATTCCTTGACTAATTCTCTAGTAGTCACGATAATCCTTAATTAATTAATAAATTAATCCCGCAACATGGGACGAGTCCTTACAGACTCCCTCTCCGTCAGATCAGCCTTCATCTTGAGCACTAGACAATCCTTGTAAATCCTCGTATCGACGTACTTCAGAACTACATCAACAACAACATATTAGCAACGAAAACACAAACTCAAAACAACCAACTCGGTCAAGCAAACTTACTCTTGTCGGTGTCAATTAACCCGGCCTTGTGTTGAATGCCTGACAGCCGAAGGATGCATCGGTTACGTTCCAAGTCGTTCGGTCTCGTCCTCACTACCTAAATGATTTCCTTCTCTTCCGTTGATATCTCCTGGGGGGAAATAAACATGCACACCAAGAACCAACTCAGTACAAATATGGACACTTTACAACAACAAACACATAGTACAACAAGTCTGTCCTACGACCCCAGACCTTTTCGTCTGAAACTTGCTTGGTATAGAACCCCCCTCGGTATTCCCCTCCCAGTCCCCACCAATCAGATAAAATTTTACTTATACGATTTCTGGGAAGTCGATATGTTGAGAATGAACTTGCCTCGTTTGCTCTTCTTGCGATGCCGCATGAAGACCCACCCCGTGCTCTGCTGTTGGAACCCGAACTCATACAAGTACATGAGCTGGAAATAGGTCGGCTCCGGTTGCTCTACCCAGTTGAAGGCGGTATACAGGGAGCAGAGCACAATCCAGACATTAGGATTGACCTGACCGAGTGCTACTCTCATCCTCTTCACCATCCGCCGTAACCAAGGGTGCAACGGCAGCCTCACTCCATGGTATATCAGCTCGGTATAGAATAACGCCATACCAGCCAGAGGGTTACTCGGTCTCTCGTACTTTTTCGGTAACTGGGTGACCACCTACTCCAGTACCCCAAATTCTATCCTCATATTCATCAGAACTTTCTCGGTCTCCTTATTCACTATTTCATCCATGGTGAAGATGGCTCATTCTATTGGTACAGCATCCAACACCGACCCATCACTGGCCGACTTCCCCTTAGTCATCGGCACCACCCCCTTCTGTCAGCCATAGGTTAAATTCAGTTCCTTTGTCACACCTACCTTCACTACCATCCTGGCATCTACCCGGATGTTGCCACCACCCGACCGGTCTACCACTTTCACTTCGTTTACTGGCTCATCCTTTTGGCGAGAATTCTCGGCCACCTCATAGGCTGACTACGTTCTATCTTCAACATTGGCCGAGCTGGCCTTGTCCTCACTCCCTAACAGGGGAATGAAAACCCTCACACTACTATCAGATGACTATGTGGCCTCTGAGTCATAGCACATCCCCTCCACCACTGAGTTACTATCCTCAGAAATCTACAAGAAAATAGGAGATACACAACTCAAAGACCTACTAGGATCCAAGAAGATCTGGCCACAAACTTAATCAAGTTCATTCCCAGTTTTTCACCCACTTGACACGACCCATCCCAATCCCCCCGGGATTAATGTGGGATGCGCCATGCTCCCGTCTGACACGAAGTGTCAAACAAGTGATATTACATACCTTAGCCCCTACGGGGCTCCCAGAGTGTGCTTGGAACGGTGGGGGAGTGCGATGTCTCGGTCCATGCTACAGCCCTCATCCGTGATCAACCTGAAGGGCATTAAAACCATTAAGAAGTGTGAGTGGACGAAAATCAACAATTTCATAAAAACACATTCATAAAAAGATATTTAAGCCCTTCACTAAAAAGTATGCATGCATCGGAAATCAGTAATCAAACATTTACCCGAAGAAGCCATTAGGGCCTTAGCCCAAAACCGTAAATCCAAAACCAAGTGGGCCACTGCCCAAATCCATAACCACAAATCCAAAAAGACAGAAATACCATTTCATGACCTCAATAATCCATATTTACCATATAACCATCTCTGGCATCCCAGATGCCTAGCGTCCCAGACGCTTGACGTCCCAGACATCATATTTCACGGTAATAAGCAATACGTGCTACCCGGAGTCTCTCCGGGTCAATATTTCTGACATCCCAGATGTCTGACGTCCCAGACGTCCAATCATTGCATTCCGGCTCCTGAGTCATCATACAGTCTGATAACTCCATATAATGACCACTCGCAGGAAATGCACTGTGACTTCCCCAGAGTCCCAGACACCTGGAGGAGACCATCACATATCCTCCTATCAAGATGGTATATGGAAAACAGTTTTACAACGTCATTTCGAAACATCTCAATGGGCCCTGCCCCAAATTCTCCACAAAACATGACAAATCCATTTAGGGTGCCCGACCCGAAATCACGTTTATGAAACATAGGGTCCCAGACTGAAATCACATTTATAAAACTCAACTGGGAAACATGCCCGATTTTGTAAACCACTGGGCCCCCGGCCCGATCACAAGACTCAAAAAGGTCTCGGCCCGATTTCGTAAACCAACTGTGCCCCTAGCCCGATCACATAATTCAAATGGGTCTCATGCCCGAATTTATCTTTACAAAACCGAAACCATGCCATAAAATCATTATTGAATTCACATTCACATAGCAATAGTATAAAATCGTAAACCTCAAAATACGTGTAAATACGGGTTTACCTCGAAATACGTGTAATCGTATAATCCACCAGTAACACAATCATCATCATAGAAATAACGTATGTAAAACATATAAAATAATTATGCATGCACCACAATTTAGAAAACGAAGTCCACTCACAGACTGTCTTACGTTGCCGCCTCGATATGCTTGCCATAGGCCCTCCCGGGCCCCATCACTATCACCGGGACTTCGAAACCTGTCTAAATCACACTAGAGGGTCACTAACCTCATCATTAACCTCCTATTAAAGCCCCGTAATTTTCCTGAATTTTTAACTATTTTTAAACTCGATTCAAAACCTTCGGACACCCCGAAACATATCGAAACGGTGTCCGATTGACACGAAATCAGTCCCAAAATGTTTGTTACATCGAATAGATTATTTTACATGTTGAAAGTTTCCCCAAAAGGCCCCTCACGCGCCCCCACACGCACCCCAAAGCCCCTCCGCGTGAAACCCACGCGCCGAGCACTATCCATCATCCCTAAGCTTCAGCAGACCAGTCCAGCTGGTTTGGTTCAGTTCGGTCCAGCCGGTCCAACTAGACCGGCGTGGCAGGTTCGGCCCTGAATCCTTCGTGTTTTCGGTCCAACTTCTTCCATTTTCATTCCTAAACTATCCTCTAAACAATATTAATCTTTTTGTGAATTTAAAACATGAAAATCAAAATCAAAATCATACGTTCCAACTTTTTTTTTTGAACCCGTCATAGTCCTCCAGTCGGTTTTCCATGATTTCGGCCACCAATGGCCTCCATTCCAAGTTCATTAGGTCCCTTGCAATCTCCAAAACACTTTCCCATTAATGAAACCATTCCATAAACATCCAAAACCCAACCTCCAAAATTGAAACCAAACTTTACCTTCCATGGAGACGCCAGCCACCGTCCTAACGGCGCAAACCGTGGCCACCAACCTCATTATCTCACCTCCCTCACTCACTTTCATGTTTACACCATCACTAATGGACGAGGTTTGGAGGGGTTGTGGTGTGTGTTTGTGTCTTGTTAGTTAGGGAGAAAATGAGAGAAAGCCCGTAGGGAAAGAGAAAGAAGAGAGAGTTTTAGATTTTTAATTAATTAATTAATCCCCACCCCCCAATCAGATCTAGATCCACATTTTAGGGTTGTCCACCAATGGGATGAGTGACTCATCCAAGGGCCCCACAGAAAATATCTGCCCAATCCAATTAAATTAATATTATATTCGAATCCCGAGCCGTAAATCCCCGATTTCGCTCCCGTGACCATAACTTCTCTGTTCGACGTTCGATTTCGATCTACGTAAAACTCCTCGGTGCTCAGCCATCAGACCTCCTAGGTCAAAAGTCAACATTTTGCCCACGCCCAAGGGCAAAACAATCATTTTACACTGTCCGATCGATTTCGCTCAACTAATCATCGTTTAACCTCACTAATCCTTGATTAGTCACTAACCTAATCCCAAAATTTGGGACGGGTCGTTACACACTACTATTTTAACCTACCAAATTCGGAGACAGAGATGCTTACCGTGTTTTGCGAGGCATTTAGGGAACGAAAATCGCACCACCGTGATCACCGTCGTCGAGAGCTGATCGAAAATCGCCTTCTCACTTTGATAGAGTTTTGCCCACTTTTTCAAAAACGTAAGTGAGGAAATCGGTGGGGGGTTTCCCCTATTTATTGATCTCGACACAGACTACGAGGTGTCATCACCCTTAGTGGCCAACACGTGTCATGAACCACATAGAACCGACCGACACGTGTCACACATCCAACCGAGGGAGACCAACCGTCCGTCTCCACCACAGACAATCCTGCCCGCCTCACCGACCAATCAGGACCCCGCCGAGCCATGTACACCGCTCGGTACCGGCCACCCAACGAAGGATCAGGGTCACACATCAAATATAGGGCCTCCCCACACCCGACCAGGGCGCCTCCACCGAGTTTATATCTAGAGCGATCACTAAGGCTGCCACTAACGAGCCACCTTCCACAACAGCTGAACCAGGTGCCTCCGCCAAGCCACTTTTTCCTGCGACCGACCAAGTCGACCGAGCCTGTAACCACCCGTCCTGAATTCTAGGATTATATTAGTAATTAATCACAATTAGTGAGGTTAATTCGTGATTAGTTGGGCGAAATCGGACGAATGATATAAATGACCATTTTACCCTTGGGTGTGGGCAAAACGTTGACTTTTCATTCTGGCGGTCAAATGAACTTTGACCGAAGACCGTGATGTAGTTTGTAAAGTCACAAGTTCATAGACAGGTGGCACGTTCAATTCCGACATTCGAGGAGGAAGTTATGACGTTCGGAAGTTAAGGGGCATTTTGGTAATTTTGGTTAACAATGGATAAATGTTGACTTTTTTTACCAAGAGGTCTGATGGCCGAGGGCCGAGGATCATTACGTAGATCGGGACGATACGAATATATAGACAGGTGGCACGTCGAATTTGGACGTTCGACGACGAAGTTACGGTTCAAGGAAGTTTCGGGGAACTATTGGGCGAATTACGAAACGATTCTGTTTTAGAGTTTAGTGGGGCCCATATATTTTATGGAGGCCCAATGGATGAGTGACACTTGTCACCCATCCACAGGCCACCCAAATTAACACATGCATCGACCATCTCCATTTTCTTCATTCAAACTCACACCCGATCTCATTTCTCACCAAACCAATCCAACCCTTTCCTGTTTTATCATGCCTGAGGACCAAGAGAGTTGAGAGGGACTGAGAGGAGGTTGCTGGACGGCCAGAACCGCCGCATACGCCGGCGTGGAGGAGACAAAACCGAGAGGTACTCGGTTACCCATTTTTCCATTTTTTAATTTGGTTTTTCCATTATGATTGCTTGTGGGTGATTAGGAAGTGTTCAATAGGTTGCTAGGATGTTTTTAGGAAGTTTTGGAGGCTGGTTCACGGCAGAGGAGGCCGTGGGAACAGCTGGGAAAAACAGGGTCGTGAGACCCTTTGGTTTTGGTTAAGATTTAGGACGTTTTAATTAGTTTTGTTGATTGGGATTGAGAGAAAACATGAAAATAGGAATTAGAGGATTAAAATGGAAGCAAACGGACCAGAAATGAGGGAGGAACCAGGCTGAACCGGTCATGCCGGTCCAGACGAACCAACGAACCGGGTTGAAGGTTAGGGGTAATCTACAGTGCGGCGCGTGAGTTCACGCGCAGGGGATTCCCAGGGCGCGTGGGGGCACGTGCCTCACCTTTTGGGGAAGTGTCCAACATACGAAATCTTCTATTCGATGTAACGAACATTTTGGGACTGTTTCGTGTCGATCGGACATCGTTTCGATAAGTTTCGGGGTGTCCGAAAGTTTAGGATCGACTTTAAAAATAGTTAGAAAATCAGGAAAATTATGGGACTTCAATGAGAGGTTAATGAGGCTATTAGTAACCCTATAAATGAATTTGGACAGGTTTGGGAATCTCGGTGGTGACGATTGACCCGGAAGAAGATTATGGCACGCGTATAGATTCGAACTAGAGGCCCAGTTGGTTTACTATCCGAACTAGAGGTTCAGTTTGTTTGTGGATTCGGGCCTAGGGCCTAGTTATGTGTTATGATGGTGATTTCGGGTCAAGGACCCTAGAAATGGATTTACGGGTCATGACGGTTTCTGGGAACCGGCATGAACCCTTGGAAAGGATTTTATGGTTCATGACGGCTTATGGGGGTCAGGCATGAATTCTTGAAAGGTTTCAAGACTGATTTCAAACGGTTTTTCATATTCCATCCTTTATATATGATTGTCTCCTCCAGGGAGGGTCGTTGGCCTGGGTGGACCCCGGAGTAGTCACGGAGAATTGACTGAGTGGAGTCGCCCCCCAGTTGGGTTCCTTACTCTCAGGATGGGCCTGGTTCGTTACCTCCAAGGAGGGTCATTGATCTACGGACATTGACCTGGGTGGACGCTGGAGAGACTTGGGTTTGAGACCCCCGTTAGCACGCGCGTAGCTTTATTTTATCGTGACAGGTTCTTGGATATGAAATATAATGGATAAACATGATTTCAAATGGTTTGGGAAATTATGTTTTATGATGAATGGATTTGGGCTGAGATCCCACATATGTTTATGATGTTATGGTTTTTTGTAAATGGTTTTGGGCAGGGGTCCGTGTGACTTGTATTTAAAGAATTTGGGGCTGAGACCCTAATGATGGTTGTTTAAACATATGTGTTTGGATAAATGGTTTTACTATGCATGCATGCTTTTTAGTGAAGGGTATAAAGGTCTTTGATGTAATATGTTTTTATAAACTCTTTATGTTTGTCCACTCACAGTCTTTCTGTTTTTAATACCCTTCAGGTTGGATACGATGTGGACTGAAGTAGAGACCGAGATATCACATACCTCCTCCGGATCCTGGCGTACTCTGATAGCCCAAGAGGGCAATGGTCGGAAATATCCCTTGTCTGATACTTCGTGTCAGACGGGAGCAGGGTCATCCCGCGTTAATCCCGGGGGGATTGGGATGGTTCCTGTCAACGTGGTATCAGAGCGAGGCTAGCTTATCAGAGCCAGGCTAGCTCATATCAGAGCATAGGATTGTTTATAAGAGCACGGTTTGCTCTTATGGTGTGCGCAGGTCGAGGATGTGATCCCAATGGGCTACAGTTCGTGATCAACCTGATAGTTGGGATGCTGGTACGATAGTTAGTAGGATTGGATCGTGGAAGGTCTTGGTTCGGTATTTGATGCTGGGGTTGCCATAGTTCTGTCGTGGATGAAAGTGTGGGACCCTATGGAAGGATGAATGTAATAGTACTTGAGAGTTTTGATCGTGAGACGGTTAGTTGGGATCATCTTTCACGATGTCGTAGGATCGATTTGACGACAGTTTGGTATTGTGATCATTTGGATGATCGGATTTTGTTGAGTTAGATGGATTTAAGGCAGTTAGCAGCCGGATTGTGGAGTGTGCTGCGGTTGGCAGTTAGCAGTCAAGTTCGTGGGACTCTAGTTGACCTTATGGCAGTTAGCAGTCGGATTCGAGGAATCCTAGTTGGATTGACCGTAGGATTGGATTGACGTCTTTATGATGTCAAGACCGCGGGGTCGGTCAGATTGGGGACTATACCGCAGATAGCAGTGGTAGTTAACAGTCGGGTTCAGAGTGACCCTAGATGTGATCGTGGAACCCTACATTAGGTTGTATGGTTCGGAAATGTGAGTTGGCGAGTGGTTTGACTTTTACGACTATTCGGATTTGAGGTCGTTAGTCGGTCTAGTCATGCCAGCTCTAGTGATGGGACTGCACTCTGCAGTCGAGGTTGTATTTATCGGTTAGACCTACTTGTTTGTCGTGCTACTTTAGTTGTGATGGATAGTTGGTGCAACTAAGGTCACGGGCGACCTGGTAGACGACATTGGTTTAGTCGAGTTACTACAGGTTAGAGTTTGGTTGGACAGGTTACCATGGTTGGTACTTGTCGATGGAATGCCTGAGTGGGGGTATAGAATAATTAGTACGGGCGATTGATTCCGTTGGATACGGAGTCTAGATCGTGATGTATGGTGGTTAGGTCTGCACGAGTCTGTGGCAGGCATTACGACCGAGAGTGGTTGTAGTTACGGTTGTTGGGAATCGGGGACGTTCAGGGGACGTTTTCTTTTCTGGGTTGAGTTGTCGGGGTGACTGTACCCAGAGGTGTTGGATACGAGGGAGGCAAAGTTTCTCCAATTTGAGCAGAGGTACGGGATCATCGTTCGGTATGAGCGGAGATCCAGGGTTGTCAGTTTTGCACACGGTGTGCTAGTGTCAGTGCTGATGCTAGTGTGGATGCTTGTGTGCTGATGCTGACAGGTGATAGTGGTGATACTGGTACTGATGCTGGTGCCGGTGTCGGTGATTGCGATGACGATGAGTCACGAGTCACGAGTCGGGATGTGACTCAATCGCGATGGGCATATATTCGGTATTTGTGGTTCGGGAGTGGATCACGGATAGTGATGGATTGGATTGAATCCAACGGTAGTTGAGACGTGAGGATCGAGTACTGCCATAGGGGATTAGTGACCGGTTGGTCAGACTCGATCTGTCGCGGGGTTTAGCGACCAGTTGGTCAGAATTGGTCAGGATTGGTCAGATATGGTGGTATGTAGAGATTTTTCTGAGGAGTCAGTTGTGACTTTTCAGTCGAGTGGTACATCAGATTAGGATGAATTGATATCCTTTTGGATGTATATATACGGTCGTCAATGGGCGGGTGTCCGTAAACAGTCAAAAAGGGGACACGTGGGTGATGTCCAAGTATGTTGTTTCCAATCTGGATGGAATTTCGGAATCGCGAGAGGTTGCGATTGAGGTGACGAGTGGAATGCGGGTTTTTCGCATTGGTAATCGATGTCGTTTTGGGTGACTTCTCAGGTTCTACCATGATTGATGATGGTAGATGATGTTGATGATGTAGATGTTGTTGGTTGCTACTAGTACACCGATCGTGTATTAGTTGGTGGACCCGTGATTTGTCTTGGGTCATCAGGTGGAGTGAGTATATCGAAGTTAGGGGACTGAGATTTCTCATTTTCTGCTTGGTGGCAGACGATGTTGGATTACGTGGCATGGTGAATGCAGCGAGTTTGGTTTTCTTCACGTAGGACGAGTTTTGATGTCATCGTGTTGGATCATCCTTGATTTTTCCTCGGTGGAATGACAAGGATCGATACGAGGTAATCAGTGAGAACCCACAGTCTCGACATTTCTCGTCGTTGATTGATCTGTTTAGATGTTGAGGACTTTGGATGTCGTGATGATCCTCGATTGTGACGTCTATGGTCCGTTGACGTAGTGATGGATTTGGATCGTGATCTTTATGATCCAGATATCTGGAGAGCTTATCGCTCTTATCTGGACGTTTGAGTTGAGGACGTTGGGAATAAACTTCTTTTCGAGGTAAATCCCATATGGCTTATTACTCGCCCGAGTATTTGTCCGTTGAGTAAGGTGTCCGACGAGGTCGGATTTGGTCAGCCTTAGTGACGTGTTGATATTGGGATTGGCTTCCCTATGAAGTCAATCGAACGTAATGAGGTAATCGTTTAAACAGATCTCCGATAGGTTCAGATATGGTGCGTCTCGGTAGACGAGAACGAGATTTTGGGTTTTGGAATCAGATTTCTGGATGACGATTCAGGATTTGATTTTGGAACTTGAAAGTGGATTTATGGATTTGGGTTCGAAATGGTCATTCCTGATACTAGTTTGCGAAATAATGATTTTGGATTCGAATTTGGACATGGTTATGGATTTGATTTTTGGGTTTGGATTCGGGATTTCTTACGACATTGCGGATTCGGATTTGGAAACGGATAATGGGTCGGAGTTTTGATCTGTCTGGTACTGGATTGGACAGATGGACTCCCGAATTGGAACATGTTTGGCTATGACCTAGGTGGTCGTGTTGTTGGTGTTATTGTTGTGGTTGTCGTTGTTATGGTAGGTTGGTAGATAAACGTATGTACCTTGTACGTGGTTCGAGGTACGATACCGGGCAGGCTTGTGATGCCTGGTGACGGTATATAGGTTATACCCGTAGTACGTTGGTGAGCGTGTTGGTATTTGGCTTAGTTCTGATACCATTGGATTAGTCGAGGATGTGAACTAGACGTTGGATACTGTGCATTGGGTCATAGTGATTCTGATGGGTCCAGTTACACACATGTCGAGTGTTTGTTGGTATACGTGTACTCAGGTTGAGTGAGTTGGTGGTTAGTGTAACCACAAGTATAGTGTCAATTTTCGATTGACAACTGTCAAGTGGTGACGGTTTGTCGAAGGTGTCAGCGTGGATCGATTAGTGAGATTTGGTGACTCCCTATGGGAGTAGATATCAGGATAGTTTGGTGATTGAGTAGGGAACCGTCGAGTGTTTGTGTCAGCAACTTGGTGGAATTGACGAGTGGTGTCATTTCGGAACGTATGACTACTGTCATTCGACGTGGTCGAATGTAGTCGATGCAACGTGAGTACTAGTGGTACGTCTGGGTATGAATAAGTTTGTGTTAATTAGTTGGTGTACGAGTGTACACGAGTTGTGAGGTCAAAATTATTTCCACGGGGTGGATATGGAATCAAGATAGTTGAAGTTTCGAGAACGAAACTAATTAAGAAGGGAAGAATGGTTGGAATTAGGTCTGTTGGAATTTCGAGGACGAAAGTAATTAAGGAGGGAAGGATGTAACGACCCGTCCCGAATTCCAGGATTAGATTAGTAATTAATCACGATTAGTGAGGTTAATCCGTGATTAGTTGGGCGTAATCGGACGAACGATGTAAAATGATCGTTTTGCCCCTAGGTGTGAGCAAAACGTTGACTTTTCATTCTGGAGGTCAAACGGACTTTGACCGATGACCGTGACGTAGTTCGTGAAATCACGAGTTCATAGACCGGTGGCACGTTCAATTCCGACATTCGAGGAGGAAGTTATGATGTTCGGAAGTTAAGGGGCATTTTGGTATTTTTGGTTAAAAATGGGCAAATGTTGACTTTTTGACCAAGAGGTCCGATGGCCGAGGGCCGAGGCCCGAGGACCATTACGTAGATCGGGTCGATACAAATCCATAGACAGGCGGCACGTCGAATTTGGACGTTCGACGACGAAGTTACGGTTCAAGGAAGTTTTGGGGAGATATTTTATGGAGGCCCAATGGATGAGTGACACTTGTCACCCATCCACAGGCCACCCAAATTAACACATGCATCGACCATCTCCATTTTCTTCATTCAAACTCAAACCCGATGTCATTTCTCACCAAACCAATCCAACCCTTTCCTGTTTTATCATGCCTGATGACCAAGAGAGTTGAGAGGGACTGAGAGGAGGTTACTGGACGGCCAGAACCGACGCAGACGGCGGCGTGGAGGAGGCAAAACCAAGAGGTGCTCGGTTACCCATTTTTCCATTTTTCATTTGGTTTTTCCATTATGGTTGCTTGTGGGTGATTAGGAAGTGTTCAATAGGTTGCTAGGATGTTTTTAGGAAGTTTTGGAGGCTGGTTCACGGCGGAGGAGGCCGTGGGAACGGCTGGGAAAAACAGGGTCGTGAGACCCTTTGGTTTTGGTTAAGATTTAGAAGGTTTTGATTAGTTTTGTTGATTGGGATTGAGAGAAAACATGAAAATAGGAATTATAGGATTAAAATAGAAGTAAACGGACCATAAATGAGGGAGGAACCAGGTAGGACCAGTCACGCCGGTCCAGGCGAACCAGCGAACCGGCCAACCCGGTTCAGTCGAAGGTTAGGGGTAATCTACAGTGCGGCGCGTGGGTTCACTCGCAAGGGGTTCCTAGGGTGCATGGGGGCGCATTCCTTACCTTTTGGGGAAGTGTCCAACATACGAAATCTTCTATTCGATGTAACGAACATTTTGGGACTGGTTTCGTGTCGATTGGACATCGTTTCGATAGGTTTCGGGGTGTCCGAAGGTTTAGGATTGACATTAAAAATAGTTAGAAAGTCGGGAAAATTATGGGACATCAATGAGAGGTTAATGAGGCTATTAGTAACCCTCTAAATGAATTTGGACAGGTTTGGGAATCCCGGTGATGACGATTAACCCAGGAGACGATTATGGCACGTGTATCGAGCCGCACCTTCGGACGGTCTATGAGTGGACCTTGATTTCTAAACTTTGATGCATTCATAAATGTTTTATATGGATTATTATGTGATTCTATGATGTTGATTTGGATATTGGTGAATTATATGATTTCACGCATTTCGAGGCAATTTACGTGCTTGCACGTAAATCGAGGTTTTCCGGTTTTACTCTGAATTTCCATTCTTATGGTTTTGGAAATGGTTTAATGAAATGATTTTGGATTTGAAAAGGTAAACTCGGGTATGAGACCCATTTGAATTACGAACTGTCGGACTTGAGGTCTAGTTGATTTAACGAGGCATCGGGTCGGAGGCCCAGTTGGTTTACGATTCGAACTGGAGGTCCAGTTTGTATGTGGATTCGGGCCTAGGGCCTAGTTATATGTTATGATGGTGATTTCGGGTCAGGGACCCTAGAAATGGATTTACGGGTCATGACGGTATATGGGAACCGGCATGAACCCTTGGAAAGGATTTTATGGTTCATAACGGCTTATGGGGGCCGGGCATGAATCCTTGAAAGGTTTCAAGAATGATTTCAAACGGTTTTTCATATTCCATCCTTTATATATTATTGTCTCCTCCGGGGCGGGTCGTTGGCCTGGGTGGACCCCGGAGTAGTCATGGAGCACTGACTGAGTGGAGTCGCCCCCCAGTTGGGTTCCTTACTCTCAGGATGGGCATGGTTCGTTACCTCCAGGGAGGGTCATTGATCTACGGACATTGACCTAGGTGGACCCTGGAGAGACTTAGGTTTGAGACCCCCGTTAGCACACGCGTAGCTTTATTTTACCTTGACAGGTTCTTGGATATGAAATATAATGGATAAACATGATTTCAAGTGGTTTGGGAAATTATGGAAATCATGTTTTATGATAAATGGATTTAGGCTGAGATCCCACATATGTTTATGATGTTATGATTTCTGTAAATGGTTTTAGGCAGGAGCCCGTGTGACTTGTATTTACGGAATTTGGGGCTGAGACCCTAATGATGGTTGTTTAGACATATGTGTTTGGATAAATGGTTTTACTATGTGTTGATGTCAAAAATGGCACCAACGAGACTATAAAGACACGCACACACACCAAGACACAAGAAAGTATGTGGTTCACCCAAATCGGGCTACGTCCACGGTGTTGCCTCCCTCTCATTAATAATATGATATTTTATACAAGTATAAGGCTCTGAGCCTTTGAGAGATAATAGTGTTTGTAGAGAGGATGAAGAGGTTGAGTCCCTAGAATAAGGGAGGAGGCTCCCTATTTATAGGAGTTATCTAGGGTTAGGTCATAGTTGTAGTAATGAGGCATGGGTCTTGTTGATTGGCCTCCAAGATGAGCCTTGAATATGGGCTTTAGTAATTCTCCCAATTCGTCTTAAATGGGCCTATTCCTTGGTCAGATGCAGCGTCGACAAGTCCCCAAGTTCTTGACTGAGGCGGACTGCCTCGGTTGAGGACTTTTAGGTAAAGTGCACTGACCGAGCAACTCTTCATTTTTGCACTGCTCAGCTCGGTGTACCATCAGTCCCCCAAGTCCTCGGTCGAGGTAGGATGCGGAAGAGAAGAGGCATGTAGTGTGTTGTATGTTTGAGTGGATTGACGTTGTAGTGATTGCGCTCTGGTAGTCCCCCGGTGAGTATGACATCATGTATGAATCTGACTGCTTGTGAGTGATCGTGGCTGTAGACCTAGACCGGGCCTAAGTCCAATACGAAACCCATAATGCAATGGAAACCCTAGCATTTGCCTATTTAAGGAGGGCATCCCCCTCATTTGTAAGGAAGCTCATACAACTCCACCACATTATTTGGAGACATCATCTCCACGTCTCCTTTAATGGCTCAAGGCCACAAATATGTAAACAATACTATTATCAATAATACTATCTCGGAAAGTTTGTCCCGTGGACGTAGCCCGATTCGGGTGAACCACGTACGTAACGGTGTCTTAATATTCATGCGTTGTCTTCTCGGTCTCGTTGGTGCCATTTTTGACATCAACAGTTTGGCGCCTTCTGTGGGAATCGTGACAAAAATCCACGTCGGATTCCTTTTCCTTTTCACTCACCTGTAGAAACACCATTAATATTCAAGAACACCAAGCAAAAATCCAGATCTGCGCACTGGAAAAATAACCCAGGAGATCCATTCTTCTCTGTGGTCAAAACCCAAAGTCGAAAAACCCTCTCCTACTCACAAAAGCTAACTCAATAGTCATAAGCCTTGATTTGTATAATTTCCAAATGGATGAGCTTGGTCACAGTTTTTCACAAATCTCATTTGTCTTCTACCCCACTTCTCTTTGTGAGAGGAAGTAAATAACATTTACTTTTGAGCCAGAAGGTCAGCCACAAAAAAAGCAAAAAGGCAAGTGAAAATCTTTATTGGCTTTGGAAATCCAAATGAACAACAAGAAAAAGGGGAGCGAAGGTACACACACCTTTGGGCTGTAGACTAGCCGAGAGGATGGGAAGAACTGCAGCGCCGGCGCACCGTCAGCCATGGACGCCGAAAGCACCACTACCAACGCCACCGTGGCTAGCAAACGACAGCCTCCAACATCCTCGCAAGACCACCGTGCCACCGTCGATGTGCGACCACCGCGTCGGCTCTCTCCTGCCTCCAGATCGACACGCCACCTGGGCCGTTCATTGTCGTCGGAGGTGGTCGAAGTCCTCACGGCTGCGAGAACGAGTCAGCCCTTCTCAGTGTCTCCCAAAAGCATCGCCACCATCAATAGCACCAGGGGACTTCGATCTACTCACCCATGTGTACTTTAATCACCACCATCGCCGGTCGTGCACCGCCACACCTCTCCACCTTCACTGCTCTACGTGGTTGCGTGCGATGAGGCTCCAGATAAGTCTCCTTGCATACTCATTTAATATCTAATAAAATATTATATCTATTCTTAACATATATTTTATGCTGATTTTATTATATTAGACTAATTATTTTATGACCCATTATTATATTTTATTTGACTAAGTGCAACCATGCCATGCAAGTTAAAATCTCGATGGAACTTTTCCAATTCCCACATATTTTTACCTTTAACTAAATTTGGCTGAGCTTTTGTTTTTTGTACACATATCATTGAAAGCCCAATTTCATATGGCATTTAACAAAGAATGTGAAACTATGTCACATGCATTTCTTGCGTGCTTAATTAATGCATTTCTTGCGTGCTTAATTAGTGCATTTCTAACAATTAAGGATGTTATTGTTATATTAGCTTTGAGAATTGCTAATTATTAATTATCACGTTATTTTCTCAAACTTTATTATTGATTCTCAGGAATGACTGAGCCATTCAAATGTCGATCGACCTGAGTGATTAATCTATTTTGCCCATGACAATGCTTGCACCCATGTGCCCCTCGGTAATTCACAATGAATGCTCACTTCACATTGAGTTAATACTCACGATGAGTAGTCCTTCTAGCCGAGCTACTTTGCAATGGATGATATCTCTGGTCGAGCCGCCTCCATGAGTGATTGCCTCTAGCCGAGCCACCTCGCACGGAGCAACCGCCTTCTAACCGAGCATCCTCGCACAGAACGGTTTCCTCTAGCCGAGCATCCCTCACATCGAGCAACCTCGCACAGAGCGATCACCTCAAGCTGAGCAGCCTCCGATGAGTGTCTTCCCTTGCCGAGTAGCCTCGCGATGAGGAAAATCTCTTGCTGAGTATTACTTCATACTGAATGACGCTTCATGTTGGGTTCGAGCCAGATCAACAATTACTTAGTTCGGCCCGTATTCGGTCTACTGTTCAAGTCCCCAGCGAAGAGACTATCTTCACTAAGGACTTGGGGGACTACTGTTCGTGCGGGATTTCACCCCTCACTTGGACCGGGCCTAAGTCCAATACGAAACCCATAATGCAATGGAAACCCTAGCATTTGCCTATTTAAGGAGGGCATCCCCCTCATTTGTAAGGAAGCTCATACAACTCCACCACATTATTTGGAGACATCCTCTCCACATCTCCTTTAATGGCTCAAGGCCACAAATATGTAAACAATACTATTATCAATAATACTATCTCGGAAAGTTTGTCCCGTGGACGTAGCCCGATTCCGGTGAACCACGTACGTATCGGTGTCTTAATATTCATGCGTTGTCTTCTCGGTCTCGTTGGTGCCATTTTTGACATCAACACTATGCATGCATGCTTTTTAGTGAAGGGTATAAAGGTCTTTGATGAAATATGTTTTTATAAACTCTTTATTTTTGTCCACTCACAGTCTTTCTGTTTTTAATACCCTTCAGGTTGGATACGATGTGGACTGTAGCAGAGACCGAGATATCACATACCTCTTCCGGATCTTGGCGTACTCTGATAGCCCGGGAGGGTAAAAGTCGGAAATATCCCTTGTCTGACACTTCGTGTCAGATGGGAGCAGAGTCATCCCGCGTTAATCCCGGGGGGATTGGGATGGGTCCTGTCAGAGCCACTTTCTCGGACTCGCTAACCACTTGCCACTCCTCTCACATGGCTGAGCCAATCTCGGCGAGCTCTCACGCCAAGGGACTTGGGGGATTACAAGTATACTCCCCGCCGAGTCTTGGAGAATGAGACAAGTCCCCGACCGAGAAATTTCACCTCAGTCAAGAACTTGGGGTACTTCTATTGACACCATATCTTACTAGACTCACTAACGTATACCTAAAGCCAAAACACCAAACAAGGCCCAGGCCCATGATACTTAAATAGCCCCGACATCGGGCTCAAGACGAGATGACACGTGGAAGCCTCTCTAACCTCGATCTGCATAACACGTGTCAGCACGCAAATCGAGGAGCATTTGTTCCACATCGAAACTATGGAAATTGAACATCCCACCTACTCATACATAAGGGGTACACATTTCCCAATAAAAGTAAGGACTATTTACTATTCATTATTATTCTCCCAAAACTCGCCATTTACTATTTTCTTTTACGAACAAAGTTATTAACTTGACCGTCAGATATCCTTAGGCTGGCACCATACTGGTGCCCGTGCTAATGAGAGACCCATTATTCTCCTAGTTAACAGGTTACGAGGAATGATACATGTCACTTGGTGATTGGACAATGAGTAATCGACGGTTGGAACATTTATTACTTCAACAGTAATTATGTGAGTTTTAGAGCACAGGGAGTGGGGTTGGTAGAAAGCTTGGAAAATACATAACTTTGCTCGTCACAACTAGGGGTGGGCACAGTTCGGTTCGATACGGATATTGACAATATCCAAATCCAAACCATTACAATCTTAACGGTTCGATACGGTTTGGATTTTCTAAAATTAGAAATAAAACCGTTAAGAAATAAAAAAAAATAAGGATACAAAAAAAAATCAATACTCAATATTCAAAATTTTATATATTTAGCTTACTAAGTATTGAATTGCAAACATTATCACTATACTAGATTTATCAAACACACCAACTATTTAATAATTTTTTATTATACTCTTATATGAGTATACATATACTTATATAGGTATATCTACGTATCCTTTTATTTTTATTATTTTTACTTTGGATTAATAATAGAATTAAACATTAATAAAAATTAATATATTTCTTAACGGTTCGGTTTGGATTTAACGGATTTCCAAAATGAAAATCCAAATCCAAACCGTTACTAATGGAACGGTTTGAATTCTCAAACCGTTTGACTTTTATTCGGTCAAACTTAAACCGTTGGATAAATAACAGTTTGAAGCGAATCAGTTAGCGGTTTTAATGGATTTATGTCCACCTCTAGTCACAACAAGGCCTTGGGAGACGCAGATAATGTTGTGGTGTGGCTGTTGGGGTGTTATTAGTCGTAGCGAAACATACAAAGGGGGTATGCTCTTGGGGGGAGGACATGTCGCTCAGCACAACCTGCTAATCCTTCGGTAAAAAAGGCGGCTATTGGAAGAAGTGATAGATGCCGAGGGATTGAGGGTTTTCTGCGGGTGGTCCGCTTGGTTTGGATTTTGGAGTATGTTGTCATGGAACTCATCTCCATTAGAGAGCCTAGCTCTAATGCAACATTTGGAGATTCGCAGTGCACTTAGGAATCTGGAAATTGGTGTCTTTCACTAATCTTTATTCATTCAATGAAATTCTAGCTTTTTTATCATACAGAATGAACATCAGCTTTAATATCCCTTACAATCACACAAACTATATTTTCAATCACCCTTTCATTATACCCTTACAATCTAAGGAAAATAAATTTTGGTATTTGCAATTTTGACCCAAGTATATAATGAATCGATAAGTCAACAAACACCTATTTATTTATTTGTTAGAATTTGTTAGATTGTGAAGAAGAAAAAGAGGAGGAGAAGAGCGAGAGAGAGAAAATTCAGGACAAGGTGGGAATCAAAGTGAGGAGTAGGGAGACACTGTAGTAGTTTTAGGATTTCGAAACAAGGATAGAATGAGGTGGCAACGACAAGTTTGGAGTTGCAAAAAGAGGAGGCGGCGATGGCGAGCTTGACATCTTCCAAACCTGTAGAAGGAAGGTTCCGTCTGGTGTAGTTTGGCACAACTTAGACGATGACGGTGGCACCGTCTAGTGTATTGAAAGGTATGCAAGTGGATGAACTACGGTTCTCAAATAGGAAGGGGATTGATTGATTTAGGGTGTGTATCAATTATTGATTGCAAAATTTTGTGAGATTTGTATTGAAAATGGTACATAATTAATTGAATTAGGCTATTTTTTTGAAATTGATAAAGAGAAATTGAAAGAAATGTTGGCTGATTTTGTGAAATAGGTGTCTATTGTTGGATATGGGTTACAATTGGATTGATGTTTCTAATCATGATGAATGTAAATATCAAATGTTATTGATTTTGTAATTGGTAACTATGTTGTACATAACTGGTTTATAATTGTCATATAATGGGTAACATAAAGGAAGGCAATAACACTGATAACATATACTATGATGTAAAGTTTGTAAATGGGTTTAGGATAGAATATGATGGTTTACGAGTATTGGGTGAATATTTTAGGTCGTTGACAACATATACGTACTATGTTAATTGTGTAGGTGAATTTTATTGTTTGAAAAACAGCAAATGGGAGAGGCAATTACAAGCTAATCCTAGGGGAGGACAAGGTGGCTTACGCAAAAGTTCAATCTAGGTGGCAAGCAAGTAGAACAATCAAGGACATAAAGGTTAAATTGACACAGCACGAGTTAGGGAATTTTAGGACTACTTGTTTTAGGCACATTCTTGCATCGAAGAATTATAATGGAGCAGTTCCATTGTTCATAGGATGATGTCCATTTACTTACCTATGGGGGAGTTAATGAAGTGGAAGGCGTATGTTTCCTAGTTGGAGACAATGGATGATGTCCATATACTTATATATGGGGGAGTTAATGAAGTGGAAGGCGTATATTTCCTAGTTGGAGGGAAGGTGAAGCAGTTCACAATCACAGATTTCGGTTTGATAAACGGTCATAAATGTGGAGAGAAAAGTAGTCAGGCATATGAGGGTGACGGCTCACCAAACTTCGCGAAAGGGAAGAAGAAAATAATGAACTCTCATTTGGTGACTGTCTTCAAAGAATGTAGGAGGCTTGAAGAAGCATTGAAGTTAGCAGTTGGTTTACTTCGCTGAAACGGTCCTACGCCGGAGGGAGCCAAGTGGGAGAGTGAATGAGGAATTTTTGAGATTGGTTGACAATCTAGATGAATGGAATAAGTATCCAAAGGGTTCAGAATCTCATGAAAAAACTCATGAGTCCCTAGTTAGAATTCTAGTTAATGGTTACAAGAAGCGACCTCCAAGGCATGTAACCAAATGAGTGAAGAAAGCTGAGAATAAAAACGGGAGGGGAAAAGAAAAGGTTGGTGGAGGTATTGATGAAGAAGATGGTAAAGGTGTTGATGAAAAATAACCAGCTACCGAGGATATTTGAGGACATTTGTGATGATGATTGAATTAAAGAAGATGAGGATAATGGTAGTGGAGATGAAAATGAGGAAAGCAAGGATCTAGGAAGATGCAAACACCAAAGGACAAGAAGTTGAAAAGAAAGAACCAAGGGTGAAGGTAAGAGCATAAGTCGGAGGAATGAAGCAACTAAATCAACGGCTTATCAATTATTCCTAGAATAATTGCTATGGGACCTTAAGATTAATCCACCTGCATAATATGTTGTCATTCAATTGTGGGAATACGACAAAAATAAGTTCACCAAGTATAATTAAGTTTGAATGTTGCAAACCTTGCATATACTAATCGGTAGTCATCAAACTATACGATTTGACCACAAAAAATGAGCTCTGCATAATTTTACGTAACCACATAGCCCACTCTTGGTTATCGCTAATTGGCTTTGCATTAGGCGATTAGCCTCACTCTTTATCTTTTCTTTTATATATATATTCATTCCTCCACTGTTCCTTTCATCGATCTCCTGGTCCAACGCCAAAAGGAAAACACATAGAATATACATGACATAAACAGAAAGAAAAATTAACTACAATGAAAGGGAAACAATAAGAACATTTGATTAAGGGGAAAAGGCTTATTAAAAAATATTGTTATACATAAAGAGTTAAAACTTCTATAAATTAATATTTTTAGGACCAATAAATTTTATTAATTCATCGATATAGAATTTAGCATGTTCTCTAAAAATTGGGAGGGATAAAAAATATTATTTAATTTTTGTTATTAATTTATCAGATATTAAATTATCGATCTACTGTATTTAAAATTAAAAATATATTAGAGATTACTTGTGGATGTGTCTCTTGATGAAACTATTTTGAACTCAACAGTTGCAATCTTTGGATTAAACAGTTTCTTAAAGAAGGGTTGAATCTTTTGACGAAACTATTTCAAACTAATAGTTGCAACCTTCAGATTAAACAATACCTTAAAAAAGCTTGCATATTTTTAAGCATTGCATCTTTTGATGAAACTATTAGAATGAAATAGTTGCAACATGCGAATTAAATAGTTCTTTAAAGGAAGGGATGCCAAAGCACATATAGTGGGCACCACTTCAGCAATATTAAAGGGATGCCAAAGCACCCATTTAAAATCTATATAATTAAAAGCTCACAATGTGTGGCTTAAATAAGCATAAAAAAACTAATAAGGGAATTATTGTTAAATATTGCTAAACTAAAATTCCAATTTTTATTGTATCTTGAAAGTGATTTGTTATAAAATTAATTCTGTCGATTTTCTATCCAATATTTAACAAAAGAATGCATGGATATATTATGTAGAGGAAGTACATGTGACATCCATTTCTTATTTTCTTGATTGGTTCATTAATTTTGTGGTTTGGTCCATGCATGCATGGATATATTCTCCTCTCTCTCTCGAACCCGGTTCATTAATTTGTGGTTTGGTCCATGCATATATGGATATATCCACTGGAACTCTCTCTCTTGAACTGATATTGTGATTACGATTGATTATTGATATTTTGATTAGGATTGATGATTGTGATTCTTGACCAGGATTGATTATTGTAATTTTTTATGTAGGGTTGATTATTGTAATTTTTTATGTAGGGTTGATTATTGTTAATTTTTATTATGGATAAAATACTTATTTACATTAAAATTGTCATCTATAGTCCTGTAAAAGTATTGGCTACCTTCAAAAAACTCAATGTTTCTTTGTAAAGTATGTGAGGCTTTCTACTTCACCTCATAATGGTGCTATGCAAAAAGGTATAACTTACCAAGAACAATTGGGTATATCGATAGGGTGATGAATCCACAATCACCGTGAAAAATAATCGACTGTCGTTTAAGTCCACAATAGTTTTCGTGAAGTTACTAACAAAACAAGTCTTAGGTTTTAGAGGTGATGATGTATCTATAAACTCCTCCAATCGTGGAAATTGGATTGAGGAAGTAAAGTATTACGAAGAAAAAAATGAGGAATTGCTTGCCAAAATTTCTTCAAAAGCTCCTCAAAATGCTAGTTATCATTCATAGAAGAATTCAAAAAAAGATTTTGAATATTCTTTCCAATAGAGTTAGAAAGAAGATTTGTGATGAAAACAGTAGTGGTAAATTTTGTCTTCTTGTTGATAAAGCACTTGATGAATCTATTAAGAAACAAAGGGCTATTGTGTCAAAAATTATCGATTGTGATGGTGTTGATTGTAAAAGATTCTTTGATGTTTTGATCACTGTTGAAGACACTTGAGCTATAAATCTCATGATAAAGATAGATTATGTGCTTTCTCCAAATGAAGTTCTAGTAAACAATATTCATGGTCAAGAATGTGACGATAGTAGTAATATGGAAGGTCAATAAAATGGACTAAAAGAAATATTTATTCAACATTGTACATTATGTTGCTCATCGCCTCCAGCTTTGTTTGAATGCGGCAGCTTAATTTTTTTTATATGATATCTATCAATTTTTTTCACAATAGACTAATTTTTTGAAATCTCCAAGATGTCAAACTTCTCTACCAAATATGTACTTTGGAACGAGCTGGAGCTACTCATTGGAGTGATAGGTCATTAATTAAGTATTATTTTATATTATTTTATACCCTTTATACTTGACTTTTAATATTAAAATAATAAATAATTAGATAAAATAATTTATTTTGTGTTATTTTAGTTTAAATAAATAAAGTTTGTAATTTGGAGCATTTTGACGAAAGAATCGTCTCAATTGGAATTATAACGAAGAAATTATGGACGAAATTCGGTGGAAATATTAATTAAGTTATAAAATTAATTAATTTTCATTTTATTTCTGCAGCCCAAACCCATTACAAACCCAGTCCAAGTCTGGCGTCAGCCCAGAAGCCCAGAAAAAAAAAACCCAAAGTCCAGCCCGCACGGCCCAACCCGCGCAAGCCTGCTTCAGCCCTGCCCAGCACACGTTCGGAGCGCGCCTGCCGAACGTGCTTCCAGAACCTCGGCTCGCGCCTACCGACGACATGCTCTGCTCCCCAGCTCACGCCTGCCTACCTGCAGCCCACTTTCCAGCGCACGCCTGCCGGCCACTCACCCCCTTTCCGGCGAAGCCCAGCCGAATATTCCTTTCTTTTTCAGCTGGTCTCTGCCAAAGCCACCAGCAGCACTAATGAATGTTTTTCTTGCTGTTTTTCAAACATTTATTTTGTTTTTTTAAACATCTTCCACCCAATCTCATCATTTCACTTTTGAATATTTTTATTGTAATTTTTATTTGTTTTTATTTATTTTTTTAGAGTGTAATTTGATTTTTCTCCCTATAAATAAGGGTTCATTTCACTTGTTAAAGACACTTCTTTGAGGCACACATTTGAGCCTTCCTTGAGAGAAACTTTGGCAAAATATTTCCAATACAAAGTTTAGAGTTTGAGTCCATATTTCCGGAGTTTATTTCCTCCATCTTCATAAGGTTTCGTCCGCTGTCGGAGAACCATGTGAATAACAATCCATTGTTTTCATCCACCTCGAAAGTGTAACAATTACTCTCCATTTACTTAAACTCTTATTTTTGTTATTGGTTTTGATTATAGTTCAATATATGTGCGGTATTTTCCTTCTAATACTTGTAAGTGTTAAATGCAATCTCCATGTGTCTTACTTTATGAATTTTAGTTATTTTATACATTCTAGTGCTTCATACTTCAATTTGATGTTAAGTGTTTTATCCGCTGTCGGTGCATTTAAAGTAGAATTGAAGAGACTTAATGTTGATCGCTGTCGGCGCATTCAGTCAAAAACAAAAGGTAAATCATATTGTAAGTGTCAGCCGATGTCGTTGCATTTATAATATTGAAAAATGTATGAAGGTAATTAAGACGATTAAGGTAAAATTTCGTGATTATTTTAATATTTGCAATTATTAGAGTGTTGGTAAGATATGTGTTTTAAGAAGGTCACTTGTACATAAATTAGAGTAAAAGTGGGATTAGTTTATTTATGCTTTTACATGTTTGCATGATTACAAACCTCTTCAAAACCTCCCTTTTTAATTCTTCATTCTTTTATTATTTTATTATTTTATTATTTTATTATTTTATTCTTTAATTCGTCAATTCTTTAATTTATTAATTCTTTATTCTCTTATTCCTATATTCTTTAATTTATTGATTCTTTGATTATTTAATTCTTTGATTATTTTATTCTTTGATTATTTTATTCTCTAATTCATTAATTTATTCACTATTCTTTTATTCATTATTTTTCCCACTAACACATTATTAATGTTCCCTAATTTCCCCGATTAAGAACGATCCATATTTACCAATACTACATCTACACAAAAAGGGTTTAAATTGCATAACACTCAAATTACATGTTTAATTTAATGCGTAGTTTGTGCGTAGTCAATTTTTGGCGCCGTTGCCGGGGAAATTGAAAATTATTTTTAATTTGTTAGTGTATGTATATAAATTGTGCATATTATACTTGTTTATAAATTTTACTTTTGTTAATATTATATTTGTTTATAACCTTTATTTACTTGTTTATATTTTATTTATCCATCTTATTTTTGTTCTTATTATTTTTGTTTATAATGATCATACTTTACTTATTCATAATCTCTAATATATACTTGATCATAAATGTTCATAATTTAATTTCATTTGAACTTGTCATAAATGCATATTGTACATGTTCACTTTTCCTTACTTTTACTTTTATTTTTTCCATTATACCTCACTTCATTACACTTTATTCCATTAATTTTATTCCATCAACTTTATGTTCCACTAACTTTATGTTTACACTTATTTTATTCTTATGTAATTATTTTTTTGTTTATGTCTTGTTAAACTTAAAATTTTAAATGAAAAAAAAATTGGAATTAAAAAAACAAAATAAAAAAAATAGAAAAAAATAAAAAAAAGGAAAAAATTATAAAAAAAAAATAAGGAGTAAGAAACTTTTTTTATCTTTGAATTTCCTAAAGTGTAAATATTGTTTCCTATTAAATGTTTTAGAGTTGCATGAATTTCAGAGCACCTTTTTCTTCAAAATCTTACTTTCGGGAACCGGTAGTGCCCCTCTTATTTACTTTTTCCTTAACCCTTCATGATGTGTGGATTTTATCACCACACACCATAGACTCGAATCTATGGACATGAGGTTGGGGCAGAGTTTGTAAACACTTGGGTTTGGTAATTCATTAAATCATTCGGATTGATCATGGTGTCTAGGAGAGTTATGACTGGTGACAAGTTTTAGATTAAGAAAGGGAACACCAATGGAGTATATGCCAAGCTAGCCTCGCGTTACATCTATCTCAACTGGCCATGATTAATGTTGAATGGTGGAATGGTGGTTATCAGCACGCACAGGCCGTACGCCCGGGAAAGTACTATGAGAAGCGGAAGGGTAAAGTTATTCATGACACTCTAAAACTCTACTTATTGCATTATTATTTTGCATTTGGAACTTGTGCACTTTCTTTCCATTAACGTGACTTATTACTGATTCTGATTTTCATTTATGTGATACTTTATGCAAATCTCTACTCTCATACTCTTATTATCTCTTCTTTTGTATAAGTAATGCCGGTTTAAATTTTTGCAGTCATACTTGTTACACCTCACATTTTCTTGCTAATTACGATTTCCTTAACTTATTTTTTTAATACTAACCCTAACTTTTGTAACTCTTAAGCTCAATATCTGTCTTAATTAACTTTCACTAGTTACTTGTGTATACTTGCCTTCTAACTTAGTGTTCTGTTTTAATATAGGTACGAACTTATGAATGCGCGATCATCAATCTAAGCTTGACCGGCTGAGAAGACAACTTGACATCTCGCCAAGCAACGCAACATTCAGAGACACATTTAAGCAACCCGGCTCATCCGGACCTCCATCCCCAATAATCGGTGAGTCCATAAGTGAGAAGAGTAATTCAGAAGAAGAACAGACTTTCGGAACACCAATAGCCATGGTACGAAATCTGATTATCCGGGAGCAGACATGTGCAAACACAAATGGCACTACAAACTTTTGCATCTAGTATCCCGAGCCTAGAACCAACAAGAAAGATATTGAGCTTAAGAGTGGAGTCCTTCATCAGCTACCCAAGTTCCGTGGAATCAGAAATGAAGATCCACACAAACACTTAACAGAGTTCCAATTCATTATCGATAGTATGAGTCCGGATGATGCAGACTTGGAAATCATGAAGCTGAAAGCTTTCCCATTGTCCTTGGAAGAAAGAGCACGGGTATGGCTTTTGGGTCTCCCACCGAATCATATTGACTCTTCGGAGAAGTTGGTTCAGGAGTTTCTTACCAAGTACTTCCCTGCCTCAAAGATTACAGTCTTAAGAAAAGAGATCACTGGAATCAAGCAGAAAGAACATGATGAGAATTTCAGCCAGTACTACGAGAGGTTTAAGGAACTTTGTGCTGCATGCCCTACTCACGAGATCACAGAAGGCTATCTTTTAACCTAATTTTACGAAGGACTCAAGGGTTGGGATAGAGGACTGCTCGATGCTGCAGCTAATGGAAGTTTCTTAGCTCGGAGCCTAGTAGATGGTCGTGCACTACTTGAAAGCCGTGCACTCAATGATGCCCAATACGAAGGTGCCGATCCTATTTCAAGAAAGGTACTTGAGGTGAGTTCCCATGTTATAAATGATTCTAAGTAAGATAAGATCACCTCTATGCTTTAGAATATGTTAGAACTAAAGAAACAGGTAGCCACAGTTTGTTCCATATGCTCTCAAGGCCATCTTGAAGAGCAATGTTCGTACACGACGAGAGAGGAAGACCCCATGACACGACCCATCCCAATCCCCCCGGGATTACCATGGAATGTGTCATGCTCCCGTCTGACAAGAGGTGTCAGATAAGGGATAACCTGTTGCCACTGCCCAATCGGGCTTCCAGAGTGCGTAAGGATCGATGGAGGAGGTGTATGATGTCTCAGTCTCTGCTGCAGTCGCATCCGGAATCAATCTGAAGGGCATTAAAAACAAAAGCTGTGAGTGGACGAAAATAAACAAGTCTGTTTAAAACATTTATAAGACATTTATGCCCCCCAGTAAAATCATATGCATGCACCATCATTTAAAATCATATATCATATAATATGAACCATGAACATAATTTTAGCCACTGCACTATACACTTCAATCCCGACATCCCCAATGTCTGACGTCCCTGACGTCAATAAGGTCACAATCACAAGGCTACGCGTGCCACTCGGGTCTCAATTTCTGAGTTCAATCCCTGAACCCCGTTCGGGTACAGCATCCCCGATGCTTAGCGTCATAGACGCTGGACGTACTAGACGTATGTGACCTCTACGGGGTACCTCATCCGGAGGAGACAATATAATATGGAAGGATCTATACAGTGCAGTACCAAATACATTTTATTGATATCCAAACGCAAAGCATATATATATATACATAGATAAAATCCAAACCAATCTTTAAGTTTCAGCAGACGGGTCTCAAGCCCAAATACCGTGAAACGTGCCATAACCATAATTTCAATATCATCAAAACCATTATAAGTCCAAATAGTTGATTTAAATCCAAAATCATTTATTCGATTCCATTTTAGGGTC
Organism: Prinsepia uniflora; assembly: GCA_032719365.1. Classification (NCBI taxonomy): domain Eukaryota; kingdom Viridiplantae; phylum Streptophyta; class Magnoliopsida; order Rosales; family Rosaceae; genus Prinsepia; species Prinsepia uniflora. Next base: position 45,882,182 of record CM064868.1, on the reverse strand, counting down.
CCCGACCCGAATCACATGAATAAATCAACTGGGCCCCTGGCCCGATTTCATAAGTTAACTGGCCCCTGGCCTGAATTCATAAGTCCACTGGGCCCCCGGCCCGAATTCACAAGTTAACTGGGCCCCAGGCCCGAATCATAAGTTAACTGGGCACTGGCCCGATTTTACTTTATCAAGTCCGTAACCGTTTCATAAAATCATATCCAACCACATTTATGGAAATCGGTGCAAATCCAGAAAACCTCGGTTTACGTGCAAATACGTAAATCACCTCGAAATGCGTGAAATAATTTAAATTCACCGATATCCAAAGTAAATCATTTAATCATAATTATAACAATCATGAAACAGTTATGCATGCATCGAATTTATAAAACCAATGTCCACTCACAGACCGTTTAACCGAGCGCCTCGATACGCGTGCCATAGGCCTTCCCGGGCCTCACCACTATCACCGGGACTCCCAATCCTGTCCAAATCACATTAGAGGAGCACTAACCTCATCATTAACACCCTATTCAAGTCCCGTAATTTTCCCGAATTTTTACGTAATTTAAAACTGGATTAAAAACCTTCAGACATCCCGAACAATATCGAAACGGGATCCGAACGACACGAAACCAACGCCAAAATGTTCGTTACATTGTATAGGACAAAAGTCATGTTGGAAGTTTCCCAAAATTACCTTACACGCGCCCCCACGCGCCGGTTGAACTCCCTGCGCGTGAAACCCACGTGCCGGGTACTGTTCATCATCGTCCAACCCGTATCACTGTAAAACGGGCCACCGTGACCCGCGGGCCAACCCGACTGGTTCTCGGTCATTCCTTGATAATTTTGGACGGGATTTTCACCTACAGGATCGTCAGAGTTCAAACAAAGGTTCTGTGAAAACAAAAACAAGGCATAACGTCCAGATCGTACCTCCTCGATCGAGAAGCTCACGGCCAAAACTCCACCGTCGACTGCTCACAGCTCCGACCACCATTTCCTTCGAAAACGATCCCTATAGACTCATCACATCCTCTGGATCATCATCCTGGTTACAAGATCGATTAAAACGTCGTAAAATCCAAACTGCCATTTTCACCCGAAAACAGGTTCACGGGTTCGAGGCTTACCTCGCCGCCGTGGCTACCGCCGTGGCCACCAGCACGCCTTGTTTGATCCCAGAAACTCCTTCCACCCCTTTAAAACTGTCAACACCAGTCTACATCGACTTCCAATTTCCTAAGTTTCGGATCCCTCTGTTTTCCCCTCCGCCGTCATCTCCGCCGTCTCCCTCCGTCACCCAGCTCACCACAGTCGTCCCTCCGCCCTCACCAATAGTTGGTCTCACTCCCACGCACAAAGGAGATGGGCTGGTGTGAGTGTGTGCTCAATTTCTTCACGGGCAGAGGAAGAATGAAAAATGAGGAAGGGAGGTATCAGATGAATAAGGAAATGGACGGTGAGGATGTGCATCAGCATATATAGATGAAGGGCTGAGATTGAAAGCAGAGATCAGATGGATGGCCCAGATCAAAAGGTGAAAATAAGTGGGAATTCTTTTAATTATTTAAATCCTAATATTTTAATCCAACCCACCAATCCAGATCTGAGTCCAATAAATTAAAGTTAGTGGTCCACATGTCCCACTCAGAATCTCAGACCAATCAGAGAACGCCACGTGTCCTTGCCTCGTAATGCGTGCATAACGAAACCAATCATCCGTGACCCATAACTTCGTCGTCGAGTCTCCGATTTCAGCATGCCGCCTATCATTGGATTCGTATCGACGAGACCTACGTAACAGTCCTTGGTCCTCGGCCATCGGACATTCCGGTCAAAAAGTCAACATTTCCTCCTTTTTAACCAAAATTACCAAAATGCCCCTGAACTTCCGTACATCATAACTTTCACCACGAACCTCGGAATCGAACGTGCCACCTGTCTATGAACTCGTGACGTCCCAAACTACGTCACGGTCATCGGTCAAAGTCCATTTGACCATCCGAACTAAAATTCAACGTTTTGCCCACGCCTAGGGGCAAAACGGTTATTTTGCATAATTCGTCCGAAATCGCTCAATTAATCCCAGATTAGTAAATCACAATTAAATATTATTAAATCCCAATATTCGGGACGGGTCGTTACAACCTTCCCTCCTCAAAGAATTTCGTCCTCGAAATTACCAATAACCCTATTCCACAACCACCTTGTGGAAGACATTTCGACCACATACCATGTGTACACCTGTACACCCACTTACTGGGACAACCCCAGCCTCGTCTGTACCCAGACATCTCATCACAGTCACACGTCACAACAACAACACTTGACCACCTCGAGTGGACATAATCACCTGATCCGCGATAAGATCGCTTAACCATTTAGCTGACTCATTCAGCTAAATAGTTCCCTTCCATTGCCAATATATCCTTACATTTGCTCCCATTGGGAGTCACCAAATCTCATTTGTCAGTCCACGCTGACACCACCAGTCAAACTGTCACCGCAAAGATTTACCACCCTAGTAAAGCCCCAACCATCTGCCCGTCAGTGACAACACCACGTACTACATCACTCCCGATGTAGCGTAGGATCAACTACATGATCACAATTCGCAGGGCAAGCCCAATCCTGCGACATATATTAATCTCAATGTCCATAATCGCCGACTCCCTCAGCGAACCAAGACGCTGGGAAATCACGGTGTGATCAAGTCACACAAGGGTACTCGTGGTTACTCTGACCACCAATTCACTCATCCTGAGTGTACGTATACCGTCAATTTACTCAATCAAGTGGTGTAACTGGAACACAATGAATACCAGCCCAGCAGTGATCACACATCTCGATACTAGGGTTCCACTAGCCAACCGTGGCTAAGAGCACCTGCTCATACAACCACTGAACCCGAAAAAATCGCTCTGCACAGCGCACAGTATCCAATGTCCAGTCCACAACACAGCCAAACAAATGATATCGGAACCAAGTCGATAACCAACGCTTAACCACACACCACGGGTACAACCCATGTACCGTCACTAGGCACAACAAGCCTGCAAAGTACCAATCCTTGTACAACGTACCCTGTACGTACATCTATCCATGGGCCAGACTACAACCACCTAGGTCATAGCCAAACACGTTCCAATAATGGAGTACAGTTGCCCAAACGATCATGAGACAAATCGAACTCCACCCATCATCTAGTTCCAATTCCGAATCCGAATCCGCAATTTCGTAAGAAATCCCGAACCCGAACCCAGACATCATATTTTTAATCCATTTCCAAATCCGAATCCGAAATCATTATTCCGTAAGCTAGCATTGGAACAATCATTCCGCACCCAAATCCAGTAATCCATTTTCGAGCTTCGCAATCGAATCCTGAATCGTCACCCAGAAATTCGGTTCCAAAACCCAAAATCTCGTTTACGTCCACCAAGACGTAACCTACCCGATCCTATCGGTTACCTGCTTAATACCCTCGATTGACTTCAGAGGGAAGCCAATCCCAATATCCACACGTCAAAGGTTGACAAAATCCGACCACATCGGAAACCTACACAAGCAAGTAACAAGTCACATGGACTCCACTCCGAAAAGAAGTTCAGTCCCGTCATTTACGACTCACATATCAAGGTAAGAGGGATAAACTCTCATCCAATCTGGATCATCACGATCGCGATCCAGATCCATCACTACGTCAGCCGACAAGTAACATCACGATCCTAGATCGTCACCATGCCCAAAGTAGACAACATCACCAATCAGATCCACCTAGGATCCACACATGCTCACATAGCAAGCAAACCATCAGAAAGCTGATTGTAGGGTCTTACACCCTCAATTGTATCATTCGTCAAATTTCCCTTGGTGGAAAGATGACCTCGCATTTCACCACCAAATCCAAAATCATACCTCAACGTACTGGTAGCAACAATCATCATCTGCCACAGCAGGAAATAAGAAGTCAACTCCAATGACTTCGGAACACCAACCACCAATGCGGAAGCGAGCACTCCTCTCGTCTCCCAATCCCCACTCTCCCCGAATCGGGAGTTCCAACCATGTTGGAAACAGCATGCTCCCAATGAGATGTCAAGTCCAACCACTGGACTGCCCATGTCCATACCTCACCTGGACCACCACGTGTCCAAGATCAATTCATTACTCGAACCTCACGTCTGCCAATACTCATTGCACACACCCCGATTCCGAACGGAAATCCACGACTCCGCCTGGATGTGCATACCATACTGCCTTCGTCTCACATCACAACCTAAACAGGTTCAATCCTCAGGTTCCAAGTGATTCACAATCACAAAATCCAACATTAATACCACGAATGGTTTTCCTCGACTTTTCCAATTTCAATAATTTCCTTGTACTCTCAGGGGATATAAGCAGTACACAGTCTTACCAAGCTCGGAGCTGACAACAACTCCAATTCCACCAATTCTCATGACATAGGGAACATCATCCCTAGATTCCTCAAGTTTCAATCATACCTTAATATCCATTCATCACTTGTCATCATATATCTGTTGGGACTTATCCCAACACAACACAACCCCCACTGGATCCCATCCAGTCCAAGACTTACCCACCACTGAGTCGCGGATACTAATCATAAGTCCATCATGACAGAGTCGCACCCCAACTGGCAGCTCATCGTCATCACAATTTCTGACACCAGCACCAGCGAAATTGTCAGGACCCGACCCTCTTCTGTCAGGTCCCGATTCATCTAGCACACGAACATCCATACTAGCACACGAACATCCATGCTAGCACACCGTGTGCAAAGTTGTTACCCTGGATCTCTGTTCATTCCGAACGACGATCCCGTAACAGCACTCGTACCCCACGACTATGGGTACCTCCGATTTTTGCCATCAACACATCAGGATAATGGACGTTCCCTGAACGTCCCCTGATCCACAAGTGTGAAAGCCACACTAAATACCCTCGATAGCCAGTTATCTCGACACAACTATCGACCAACAGTCATCGCTTGTCAAGATCCGTATCCACACATCACACTGCCATTCGATCCCACACGGAATTCCACATCATATCTTGTAACCGCATCCGTGGATCGAATCCCATAATCCTGACTAGACTAACTTTAGTCATCCACATGGTCATCCACGACCTCAGTCGCTCGTCGCAGCACAAGTTCTCATTTAAGGTTCACTTTTCCAGTCCATCGATTATAAATTAGGGTTCCAAAATCACACCCTAGACGTCCAATCCAATCCAATCATCAACTCAACGTGGGTTCCATCGTGGGTTCCACCACGAAGGTCATCGGCTAACTCTGATGCACCAACACCCCATTCACTAGCCAACTGTAACGACCCGTCCCGAATTTCGGGATTAGATTAGTGACTAATCTTGATTAGTGAGGTTGAACGGTGGTTAGTAGGGCGGAATCGGACAAATTGTGCAAAATGACCGTTTTGCCCCTGGTCGTGGGTAAAATGTTGACTTTTTGATCGGGCGGTCAAACGGACTTTGACCGATGACCGTGACGTAGTTCGGGACGTCACGAGTTCATAGACAGGTGGCACGTTCGATTCCGACATTCGTAGAGAAAGTTGTGGTGTTCGGAAGTTGAGGGGTATTTTGGTAATTTCGAGTAATAGGGGCCAAATGTTGACTTTTTGACCGGGAGGTCCGATGGACGAGGGCCAAGGACCGTTACGTAGGTATCGTCGATACGAATCCAATGACAGGCGGCATGCCGAAATCGGAGATTCGACGACGAAGTTATGGTCAAGGAAACGAATTTACGAACCGAGGCTCGGATTAAAATAATAATATAATAATGAATAGTGACCGTTGACTGTGCACCTCCGGATGAGTTACAAGTGTCACCCATCCCTTGTTTCTAGCTCCATGTTTCTCTCCCAACACCATCATTACAACATCATCATTTATCCTTCATCATTTCCTCCATTTTCTCCCTCATTTCCTCTTCTTTGTTCCTAAACCGTGCACAATTTGGGATTCGGATTAGGGAGAATTGGCTCCCTCTCTCTGCCGTTCTTGAGAGAAAAATGAGAGACTAAGATGATTGGGATACCAAGGGAAACACGAGGGATTGAGTGTGGGTTGAATTTTGGATTTTGGATTTCGGGAAAATTAGAGGGAAAATTCGAATTGAAAGATTTGGGCCGTGAGGAGTGGAATTGAAGCTCGAGTTAGCTTCCTGAGGTTGTGACGAGTCGATCCACATCAAAAACAAGAAGAATTGGCAACGTTTTGGCTTTGATCACACTTGGTGACAGAGGAGGAAATTCGAGTTTGAGTCGTGGAGTTGGAGGCTTCGATGGATGAAATTGAGGTGGGGAAACTACTTCTCATGATCCCACGATGCTTCTGGGTTCATCAATTGACGGAAAACGTTGGAGGTTGACGGACTTCCATGGTTGCACAGTGTACGGATGTTCGAGCTTGAGTCGTGAAGATTGAGCGATGGATTGATGCAATTGAGTTGGGGGAAAGGTTTAACGGAGTCCATGGAAGCTTCTGGTTCAATCAATTTAAGGAAATCGATCGAAATTGATGGAATTCCATGAATGAACAGTGTTCGGAGTGTTCTTGGTGTTCATCATCGAATCGTGGGAATTTGGGTAAGTTATCGTGTAATTGATGTTACAGACCTGTAATTGAACTAAGAAAGAAACTAACTGAATGATTAATTGAAGGAATTAAGGCTGATGGACTTTGAACAGGGCTGTGTCGCGGGTTAAAGGACCCGTTTACCAGACAAACGGGTTGGGCTGGTGACACTGTAGCAGGCGCGTGGGTTTCACGCGCAGCCACTCACGGCGGCGCGTGACGACGCGTGGACACGAATCTCGAGGTGAGGTCAACATGACTTCTGTCCTATTTATTGTAACGGACATTTTGGAATTGGTTTCGTGTCAATCGGACACCGTCTCGATATTGTTCGGGACATCCGAAGGTTTTAAATTAAGTTTAAAAATAAGTAAAAATTCGGGAAAATTACGGGACTTTGATAGGATGTTAATGTTGAGGTTAGTGACCCTCTAATGTGATTTGGACAGGATTGGGAGTCCCGGTGATAGTGGTGAGGCCCGGGAGGGCCGGTGGCACGCGTATCGAGGCATACCGTTAAAACGGTCTGTGAGTGGACTTTGGTTTTATAAATTCTACGCATGCTTAAATGTTTTATATGGATTATGGTTGTGATTGTATGATGTTGATTTGGTTGTTGGTAAATTGTACGGTTTCACGCATTTCGAGGCGATTTACGTGCTTGCACGTAAATCGAGATTTTCTGGTTTTACATGGATTTTTCAAATTTATAACTTGGATATAATGTGATGAAGTGGTTTTGAAATTGGAAATATGAACTCGGGCTTGAGGCCCAATTATGTTGGAAATTTCGGACTTGGAGTCATTTTGAAAATCGGGCCGGGGGCCCAGTTGGTTAATGAAATCGGGCCAGGGGCCCAGTTGGTATGAAATCGGGCTGAGACCCATTTGAGTTATGTTCTCGGGCCAGGGGCCCAGTTGATTTGTGAATTCGGGCCGTGGGCCCAGTGGGTTTATAAAGTCGGGCTGCGGGCCCAGTTGGTTTACAAATCGGGCCGTGGGCCCAATGGTTCATAAAATCGGGCATGAGGCCCAATTGGATTATAATGGTGATTTCGGGTCAGGGACCCTATATTTAATAATTGTGATTTTGGGTCAGGGACCCTAAATGGAATTACATGGTTTTATGGAAATTTCGGGCAGGGCCCAATGGTAATGATGTGATAAAAGGATTTAATAAAACTATTTTCCATATACCATCTGGACACAAGGATATATGATGGTCTCCTCCAGATGTCTGGGACACTGGGGAAGTCACGGTGTATTGCCTGCGAGGGGTCATTATTCGGAGCAGCCGGACCGTATGATGATTCAGGAGCAGGATTGCTATGATTGACGTCAGGGACGTCAGACATCAGGGATGTCAGATATATGGACCCGGAGAGACCCTGGACAGCACGCGTAGCTTATGAAACCGTGAGATATGACGTCAGGGACGTCTAGCGTCTGGGACGCTAAGCATCTGGGATGCTGGTGATGGTAATGGTAAAATATGGATTAATGAATAAAATGGCTTATTGGTTGGATATGTGTTATGTGGTAAAAATGGATTATTGGTTATGAAATGGTATGTAGGGTCGGGGACCCTAAATGGTTTTGGATTTTTGAATTGATGTTCATTTATGGTCGTGGGTGGTGACCCACATGGTTTTAATATGTAGGGTGGTGGTATTCCACAGTTTTGGGCTGAGTTCCCACACTTGGTTTTTGGTTAACGGTTTTTGGGCTAAGGCCCTAAGGGCTCGGTTGAGCAAACGTTTTGGTTACTGGTTTTTGTGGCATGCATACGTTTTTATTGGAGGGCATAAATGTCTTATAAATATATTTGGTAAACTTATTGGTTTTTGTCCACTCACAGCTTTTGGTTTTAATGCCCTTCAGGTTGATCACGGATGCGATTGCAGCAGAGACTGGGACATTGCACACCTCCTCCATCGATCCTTGCGCACTCTGGATGCCCCGTTGGGCAGTGGCTCTTGGTTATCCCTTGTCTGACACCTCTTGTTGGACGGGAGTAGGGCACAATCCACGGTAATCCCGGGGGGATTGGGATGGGTCCTGTCAACTTGGTATCAGAGCACGGTTGCTCTATTTGTGCGCGCAGGTCGAGGGTGTGATGTCTCTTTGGGCTGCAATTCGTTATCAACCTGATAGATAGTTTTTGGGTTTGGATAGTGGATGGAGTGTGATTGGCCCGATACGCCGTGTGTTAATGTGATTCGACCCAAGTGGGGTTGATTGTGACGAACTGGTATTGTGGGACCGTCGGTTCGGTCATGTGATATTGGATTGTTGTGCTGCTAGGTGCAGCCAGGTTCGGGAAACCTCATGTGAGTAATGGTTTAAAAATGTGAACCCCAGTGGTGGTTGTTGGTGTGAGAGATGTTGGTTCATCGGAGTTGGCCGATGACCTAGTGGTGGAACCCACATTGAGTCGATGGTAGGATTGGATTTGACGTCTATTCGATGTCAGGACCGCGAGGTCTGTCAGGTTGTGGATTTTATATTACGGAAAGCTGTTTGGTTCGGTTGAACCATAGGGTGTGATTGTGGAACCCTAGTATTTAAAAGGTAAACCTTAATTGTGGCTAGTGGATGAGAACTTGTGCTGCGACGAGCGGCTGAGGTCATGGATGACCTTGTGGATGGCTCTGGTGAGTCTAGTCAGAACTATGGGATTCGATCTACGGATACGGTTCTGAGATAAATTATGGAATCTCGTGTTGGATCGGGTATTGGTGTGATGTGTGGATGCGGATCTCGATAGCAATGATAGTTAGTCGGTAGTCATATGGAGATGACTGGCTATCGAGGGAAATTGGTGTGGTTATAATACTTGGGGATTAGGGGACGTTCGGGGAACGTTCATTTTACTGATGTGGATTGTCAGAGTAGTGGTACCCATAGTCGTGAGGTACGGGATCGTCGTTCGGTATGAACGGAGATCCAGGGTTGTCGTATTTGCACACGGTGTGCAAGTATGAATGTTTGTGGGTTGGTACTTTTGTGATGATGCTAGTATGGATGCCTGTGCGCTGATACTAGTGTTGTTGATAGTGTGTTGGTCCGGGTACTAGCGCTGGTGCTAGTGTCGGTGATGGTGTTGACGATGAGCCACAAGTTGGGGTGTGACTCCGTCATGATGAACATATGTTCGGTCTTTGAGATTCGGTAGTGGTTGAGTGATGGACTGGATGGGATCCAGTTAAGATTGTAATGTGTTGGGATAAGTCCCGACAGGGGTAAAATGACAAGTGATGAGTGGATAAAAGGTATAATTGAGAACTTGGGAAACCGAGTGTTGAACCTGTAAAGGTCGGGATGTGTGAACGGGACAATAACGGATTGATTGTGGACACGGGGTTGTCCAAGTGAGTTGAGGAGGTAGGAAGTCTAGTGGTTAGACTTGACGTTTTGTTGGGAGCGGGTCTGTTTCCAACATGGTTGGAACCTTAGTGTCGAGGAGAGTTGTAGTTGGGGAACGAAAGTGGTGTTCGTTTTTGGTGATTGGTATTCCGAAGTCATTGGGGTTGACTTCTTGTTTTCTGCCCTGGCAGACGTTGAGTGTAGTTACCAATACGTTGAGCGTGTATTGGTTGGTGGGCCCATGTGTGTTGTGAGGTCATTAAGAGGAGCTACGTATTTGAAATTAGGTAAACGAGATTTTTTTGCTTGGTGGCAGACGATGTGGTGTCACATGACGTGGTGAGTACAGTGAGTTTTGTTGCATCCACGTAGGATGAGTTTTGACGTCATCATTCTTGGATCATCCTTGGTTTTTCCTAGGTGGAATGACAAGGATCGATACGAACTTGGGTGTGTGAGTCGTAAACGGCGGGATTGAACTTCTTTTCGAAGTGGGGCCCGTATGGTATTCTACTCGGGTGAGTAGGTTTTCAAGGTAGTTGAATTTTGTCAACCTTAGACGTGTGGAGGTTGGATTGGCTTCCCTATGAAGTCAATCAAGTGTATTGAACGGGTAACCGATAGGTTCGGTTTTGATGTGTCATGGTAAATGTGAACGAGATTTCGGGATTTGGAATCGAATTTCTGGGTGACGATTCAGGATTCGATTTTGGAACTTGAAAGTATATATCCGGATTTGAATACGGAACGATTATTCCAAATGCTAGCTTACGGAATAATGATTTCGGATTCGGATTTGGATATGAATTAAAATGTGATGTCTGGGCTTGGATCTGGGATTTCTTACGAAATGGCGGATTCAGATTCGGAATTGGAACTAGATGTTGGGTGGAGTTTCGATTTGTCTCATGCTGGATTGGGCAAACGTACTCCATTATTGGAACGTGTTCGGCTATGACCTAGGTGGTTGTAGTCTGGTTATTAGGTAGATGTGTGTGCTTCGTACATGGTTCGAGGTACAATACCTTGTAGACTTGTGATGTCTAGTTACGGTATACGGGATATACCCGAGGTGTGTTGGTGAACGTGTTGGTAGTCGGATTGGTTCCGATACCATGGGATTGGTTGTGGACCGGACATTACTATGCAATGGGTCATGGTAATTCCGATGTGTTTAATTACACACAAGTTGTGTGAAAGGTCGGTAATTGTATTTAAGTCAAGTACGTTGGTGGCATGTGTAGCCACGAGTGAGTCTAGTGTCAGTTTTCGACTGACAAAAACTGTGTGGTGACAGATTGTCAGGATGTGTCAACATAGATCGTTGAGTGGGGTCAGCTGACTCCTAGTGGGAGTGGGAAAGGAACCGTCGAGTTGTTGCGTCAACGAGAGGGTTGATTTGACAAGTGGTGTCAAATTCGAAACAAGTAGTTTCAGTCATTCGACGGGGTCGAATGTAGTCGTTGCGTTTTGAGTACTAGTGGTACGTTTGGGCGTAGACAAGTTTTGCCTGGTTAGTTGGTGTACGGGTGTGCACGTGTTGCGTGGTCGATTCCACTTTCCATGGGGTGTTTGTGGAATCAGGGTAATCGAGTTTCGAGAGCGAAACTAATTAAGGAGGGAAGTACGTTGAGATTAGAGCGGTTGGAATTTCGAGGACGAAATTTATTAAGGAGGGAAGATTGTAACGACCCTACCCGAATTCCAGGATTAGATGAGTGACGAATCTTGATTAGTGAGGTTGAACGATGGTTAGTAGGGCGGAATCGGACAAATTGTGCAAAATGACCGTTTTGCCCCTGGTCGTGGGCAAAATGTTGACTTTTTGATCGGGCGGTCAAACGGACTTTGACCGATGACCGTGACGTAGTTCGGGACGTCACGAGTTCATAGACAGGTGGCACGTTCGATTCCGACATTCGTAGAGAAAGTTATGGTGTTCAGAAGTTGAGGGGTATTTTGGTAATTTCGAGTAATAGGGGCCAAATGTTGACTTTTGGACCGGGAGGTCCGATGGACGAGGGCCAAGGACCGTTACGTAGGTATCGTCGATACGAATCCAATGACAGGCGGCATGCCGAAATCGGAGATTCGACGACGAAGTTATGGTCAAGGAAACGAATTTACGAACCGAGGCTCGGATTAAAATAATAATATAATAATGAATAGTGATCGTTGACTGTGCACCTCCGGATGAGTTACAAGTGTCACCCATCCCTTGTTTCCAGCTCCATGTTTCCCTCCCAACACCATCATTACAACATCATCATTTATCCTTCATCATTTCCTCCATTTTCTCCCTCATTTCCTCTTCTTTGTTCCTAAACCGTGCACAATTTGGGATTCGGATTAGGGAGAATTGGCTCCCTCTCTCTGCCGTTCTTGAGAGAAAAATGAGAGACTAAGATGATTGGGATACTAAGGGAAACACGAGGGATTGAGTGTGGGTTGAATTTTGGATTTTGGATTTCGGGAAAATTAGAGGGAAAATTCGAATTGGAAGATTTGGGCCGTGAGGAGTGGAATTGAAGCTCGAGTTAGCTTCATGAGGTTGTGACGAGTCGATCCACATCAAAAACAAGAAGAATTGGCAACGTTTTGGCTCTGATCACACTTGGTGACAGAGGAGGAAATTCGAGTTTGAGTCGTGGAGTTGGAGGCTTCGATGGATGAAATTGAGGTGGAGAAACTACTTCTCATGATCCCACGATGCTTCTGGGTTCATCAATTGACGGAAAACGTTGGAGGTTGACGGACTTCCATGGTTGCACAGTGTACGGATGTTCGAGCTTGAGTCGTGAAGATTGAGCGATGGATTGATGCAATTGAGTTGGGGGAAAGGTTTAACGGAGTCCATGGAAGCTTCTGGTTGAATCAATTTAAGGAAATCGATCGAAATTGATGGAATTCCATGAATGAACAGTGTTCGGAGTGTTCTTGGTGTTCATCATCGAATCGTGGGAATTTGGGTAAGTTATCGTGTAATTGATGTTACAGACCTGTAATTGAACTAAGAAAGAAACTAACTGAATGATTAATTGAAGGAATTAAGGCTGAATTGATGGACTTTGAACCGGGTTGTGTCGCGGGTTAAAGGACCCGTTTACCAGACAAACGGGTTGGGCTGGTGACACTGTAGCAGGCGCGTGGGTTTCACGCGCAGCCAGTCACGGCGGCGCGTGACGACGCGTGGACACGAATCTCGAGGTGAGGTCAACATGACTTCTGTCCTATTTATTGTAACGGACATTTTGGAATTAGTTTCGTGTCGATCGGACACCGTCTCGATATTGTTCGGGACATCCGAAGGTTTTAAATTAAGTTTAAAAATAAGTAAAAATTCGGGAAAATTACGGGACTTTGATAGGATGTTAATGTTGAGGTTAGTGATTTGGACAGGATTGGGAGTCCCGGTGATAGTGGTGAGGCCCGGGAGGGCCGGTGGCACGCGTATCGAGGCATACCGTTAAAACGGTCTGTGAGTGGACTTTGGTTTTATAAATTCTATGCATGCTTAAATGTTTTATATGGATTATGGTTGTGATTGTATGATGTTGATTTGGTTGTTGGTAAATTGTACGGTTTCACGCATTTCGAGGCGATTTACGTGCTTACACGTAAATCGAGGTTTCCGGTTTTACATGGATTTTTCATATTTATAACTTGGATATAATGTGATGAAGTGGTTTTGAAATTGGAAATATGAACTCGGGCTTGAGGCCCAATTATGTTGGAAATTTCGGACTTGGAGTCCATTTGAAAATCGGGCCGGGGGCCCAGTTGGTTAATGAAATCGGGCCAGGGGCCCAGTTGGTATGAAATCGGGCTGAGACCCATTTGAGTTATGTTCTCGGGCCAGGGGCCCAGTTGATTTGTGAATTCGGGCCGTGGGCCCAGTGGGTTATAAAGTCGGGCTGCGGGCCCAGTTGGTTTACAAATCGGGCCGTGGTCCCAATGGTTCATAAAATCGGGCATGAGGACCAATTGGATTATAATGGTGATTTCGGGTCAGGGACCCTATATTTAATAATTGTGATTTTGGGTCAGGGACCCTAAATGGAATTACATGGTTTTATGGAAATTTCGGGCAGGGCCCAATGGTAATGATGTGATAAAAGGATTTAATAAAACTGTTTTCCATATACCATCTAGACACAAGGATATATGATGGTCTCCTCCAGATGTCTGGGTCACTGGGGAAGTCACGGTGCATTGCTTGCGAGGGGTCATTCTTCGGAGCAGCCGGACCGTATGATGATTCAGGAGCAGGATTGCTATGATTGACGTCAGGGACGTCAGACATCAGGGATGTCAGATATATGGACCCGGAGAGACCCCGGGCAGCATGCGTAGCTTATGAAACCGTGAGATATGACGTCAGGGACGTCTAGCGTCTGGGACGCTAAGCATCTGGGATGCTGGTGATGGTAATGGTAAAATATGGATTAATGAATAAAATGGCTTATTGGTTGGATATGTGTTATGTGGTAAAAATGGATTATTGGTTATGAAATGGTATGTAGGGTTGGGGACCCTAAATGGTTTTGGATTTTTGAATTGATGTTCATTTATGGTCGTGGGTGGTGACCCACATGGTTTTAATATGTAGGGTGGTGGTATTCCACAGTTTTGGGCTGAGTTCCCACACTTGGTTTTTGGTTAACGGTTTTTGGGCTAAGGCCCTAAGGGCTCGGTTGAGCAAACGTTTTGGTTACTGGTTTTTGTGGCATGCATACGTTTTTATTGGAGGGCATAAATGCCTTATAATGGTAAACTTATTGGTTTTTGTCCACTCACAGCTTTTGGTTTTAATGCCCTTCAGGTTGATCACGGATGCGATTGCAGCAGAGACTGGGACATTGCACACCTCCTCCATCGATCCTTGCGCACTCTGGATGCCCCGTTGGGCAGTGGCTCTTGGTTATCCCTTGTCTGACACCTCTTGTTGGACGGGAGTAGGGCACATTCCACGGTAATCCCGGGGGGATTGGGATGGGTCCTGTCAACTTGGTATCAGAGCACGGTTGCTCTATTTGTGCGCGCAGGTCGAGGGTGTGATGTCTCTTTGGGCTGCAATTCGTTATCAACCTGATAGATAGTTTTTGGGTTTGGATAGTGGATGGAGTGTGATTGGCCCGATACGCCGTGTGTTAATGTGATTCGACCCAAGTGGGGTTGATTGTGACGAACTGGTATTGTGGGACCGTCGGTTCGGTCATGTGATATTGGATTGTTGTGCTGCTAGGTGCAGCCAGGTTCGGGGAACCTCATGTGAGTAATGGTTTAAAAATGTGAACCCCAGTGGTGGTTGTTGGTGTGAGAGATGTTGGTTCATCGGAGTTGGCCGATGACCTAGTGGTGGAACCCACATTGAGTCGATGGTAGGATTGGATTTGACGTCTATTCGATGTCAGGACCGCGGGGTCGGTCAGGTTGTGGATTTTATATTACGGAAAGCTGTTTGGTTCGGTTGAACCATAGGGTGTGATTGTGGAACCCTAGTATTTAAAAGGTAAACCTTAATTGTGGCTAGTGGATGAGAACTTGTGCTCGACGAGCGGCTGAGGTCATGGATGACCTTGTGGATGGCTCTGGTGAGTCTAGTCAGAACTATGGGATTCGATCTACGGATACGGTTCTGAGATAAATTATGGAATCCCGTGTTGGATCGGGTATTGGTGTGATGTGTGGATGCAGATCTCGATAGCAATGACAGTTAGTCGGTAGTCATATGGAGATGACTGGCTATCGAGGGTAATTGGTGTGGTTATAATACTTGGGGATTAGGGGACGTTCGGGGAACGTTCATTTTACTGATGTGGATTGTCAGAGTAGTGGTACCCATAGTCGTGAGGTACGGATCGTCGTTCGGTATGAACGGAGATCCAGGGTTGTCGTATTTGCACACGGTGTGCAAGTATGAATGTTTGTGGGTTGGTACTTTGTGATGATGCTAGTATGGATGCCTGTGCGCTGATGCTAGTGTTGTTGATAGTGTGTTGGTCCGGGTACTAGCGCTGGTGCTAGTGTCGGTGATGGTGTTGACGATGAGCCACAAGTTGGGGTGTGACTCCGTCATGATGAACATATGTTCGTCTTCGAGATTCGGTAGTGGTTGAGTGATGGACTGGATGGGATCCAGTTAAGATTGTAATGTGTTGGGATAAGTCCCGGACAGGGGTAAAATGACAAGTGATGAGTGGATAAAAGGTATAATTGAGAACTTGGGAAACCGAGTGTTGGACCTGTAAAGGTCGGGATGTGGTGAACGGGACAATAACAGATTGATTGTGGACACGGGGTTGTCCAAGTGAGTTGAGGAGGAAGGAAGTCTAGTGGTTAGACTTGACGTTTTGTTGGGAGCGTGTCTGTTTCCAACCATGGTTGGAACCTTAGTGTCGAGGAGAGTTGTAGTTGGGGAACGAGAGTGGTGTTCGTTTTTGGTGATTGGTATTCCGAAGTCATTGGGGTTGACTTCTTGTTTTCTGCCCTGGTAGACGTTGAGTGTAGTTACCAGGTACGTTGAGCGTGTATTGGTTGGTGGGCCCATGTGTGTTGTGAGGTCATTAGGAGGAGCTACGTATTTGAAATTAGGTAAACGAGATTTTTTTGCTTGGTGTCAGACGATGTGGTGTCACATGACGTGGTGAGTACAGTGAGTTTTGTTGCATCCACGTAGGATGAGTTTTGACGTCATCATTCTTGGATCATCCTTGGTTTTTCCTAGGTGGAATGACAAGGATCGATACGAACTTGGGTGTGTGAGTCGTAAACGGCGGGATTGAACTTCTTTTCGAAGTGGGGCCCGTATGGTATTCTACTCGGGTGAGTAGGTTTTCAAGGAAGTTGAATTTTGTCACCTTAGACGTGTGGAGGTTGGATTGGCTTCCCTATGAAGTCAATCAAGTGTATTGAATGGGTAACCGATAGGTTCGGTTTTGATGTGTCTTGGTAAATGTGAACGAGATTTCGAGATTTGGAATCGAATTTCTGGGTGACGATTCAGGATTCGATTTTGGAACTTGAAAGTATATATCCGGATTTGAATACGGAACGATTATTCCAAATGCTAGCTTACGAAATAATGATTTCGGATTCGGATTTGGATATGAAATTAAAATGTGATGTCTGGGATTGGATCCGGGATTTCTTACGAAATTGTGGATTCAGATTCGGAATTGGAACTAGATGTTGGGTGGAGTTTCGATTTGTCTCCTGCTGGATTGGGCAAACGTACTCCATTATTGGAACGTGTTCGGCCTATGACCTAGGTGGTTGTAGTCTGGTTATTAGGTAGATGTGTGTGCTTCGTACATGGTTCGAGGTACAATACCTTGTAGACTTGTGATGTCTAGTTACGGTATACGGGATATACCCGAGGTGTGTTGGTGAACGTGTTGGTAGTCGGATTGGTTCCGATACCATGGGATTGGTTGTGGACCGGACATTACTATGCAATGGGTCATGGTAATTCCGATGTGTTTAATTACACACAAGTTGTGTGAAAGGTCGGTAATTGTATTTAAGTCAAGTACGTTGGTGGCATGTGTAGCCACGAGTGAGTCTAGTGTCAGTTTTCGACTGACAAAAACTGTGTGGTGACAGATTGTCAGGATGTGTCAACATAGATCGTTGAGTGGGGTCAGCTGACTCCTAGTGGGAGTGGGAAAGGAACCGTCGAGTTGTTACGTCAACGAGAGGGTTGATTTGACACGTGGTGTCAAATTCGAAACAAGTAGTTTCAGTCATTCGACGGGGTCGAATGTAGTCGTTGCGTTTTGAGTACTAGTGGTACGTTTGGGCGTAGACAAGTTTTGCCTGGTTAGTTGGTGTACGGGTGTGCACGTGTTGCGTGGTCGATTCCACTTTCCACGGGGTGTTTGTGGAATCAGGGTAATCGAGTTTCGAGAGCGAAACTAATTAAGGAGGGAAGTACGTTGAGATTAGAGCGGTTGGAATTTCGAGGACGAAATTTATTAAGGAGGGAAGATTGTAACGACCCGTCCCGAATTCCAGGATTAGATGAGTGACGAATCTTGATTAGTGAGGTTGAACGGTGGTTAGTAGGGCGGAATCGGACAAATTGTGCAAAATGACCGTTTTGCCCCTGGTCGTGGGCAAAATGTTGACTTTTTGATCGGCGGTCAAACGGACTTTGACCGATGACCGTGACGTAGTTCGGGACGTCACGAGTTCATAGACAGGTGGCACGTTCGATTCCGACATTCGTAGAGAAAGTTATGGTGTTCGGAAGTTGAGGGGTATTTTGGTAATTTCGAGTAATAGGGGCCAAATGTTGACTTTTGGACCGGGAGGTCCGCTGGACGAGGGCCAAGGACCGTTACGTAGGTATCGTCGATACGAATCCAATGACAGGCGGCATGCCGAAATCGGAGATTCGACGACGAAGTTATGGTCAAGGAAACGAATTTACGAACCGAGGCTCGGATTAAAATAATAATATAATAATGAATAGTGATCGTTGACTGTGCACCTCCGGATGAGTTACAAGTGTCACCCATCCCTTGTTTCCAGCTCCATGTTTCCCTCCCAACACCATCATTACAACATCATCATTTATCCTTCATCATTTCCTCCATTTTCTCCCTCATTTCCTCTTCTTTGTTCCTAAACCGTGCACAATTTGGGATTCGGATTAGGGAGAATTGGCTCCCTCTCTCTGCCGTTCTTGAGAGAAAAATGAGAGACTAAGATGATTGGGATACTAAGGGAAACACGAGGGATTGAGTGTGGGTTGAATTTTGGATTTTGGATTTCGGGAAAATTAGAGGGAAAATTCGAATTGGAAGATTTGGGCCGTGAGGAGTGGAATTGAAGCTCGAGTTAGCTTCCTGAGGTTGTGACGAGTCGATCCACATCAAAAACAAGAAGAATTGGCAACGTTTTGGCTCTGATCACACTTGGTGACAGAGGAGGAAATTCGAGTTTGAGTCGTGGAGTTGGAGGCTTCGATGGATGAAATTGAGGTGGGGAAACTACTTCTCATGATCCCACGATGCTTCTGGGTTCATCAATTGACGGAAAACGTTGGAGGTTGACGGACTTCCATGGTTGCACAGTGTACGGATGTTCGAGCTTGAGTCGTGAAGATTGAGCGATGGATTGATGCAATTGAGTTGGGGGAAAGGTTTAACGGAGTCCATGGAAGCTTCTGGTTGAATCAATTTAAGGAAATCGATCGAAATTGATGGAATTCCATGAATGAACAGTGTTCGGAGTGTTCTTGGTGTTCATCATCGAATCGTGGGAATTTGGGTAAGTTATCGTGTAATTGATGTTACAGACCTGTAATTGAACTAAGAAAGAAACTAACTGAATGATTAATTGAAGGAATTAAGGCTGAATTGATGGACTTTGAACCGGGTTGTGTCGCGGGTTAAAGGACCCGTTTACCAGACAAACGGGTTGGGCTGGTGACACTGTAGCAGGCGCGTGGGTTTCACGCGCAGCCAGTCACGGCGGCGCGTGACGACGCGTGGACACAAATCTCGAGGTGAGGTCAACATGACTTCTGTCCTATTTATTGTAACGGACATTTTGGAATTGGTTTCGTGTCGATCGGACACCGTCTCGATATTGTTCGGGACATCCGAAGGTTTTAAATTAAGTTTAAAAATAAGTAAAAATTCGGGAAAATTACGGGACTTTGATAGGATGTTAATGTTGAGGTTAGTGACCCTCTAATGTGATTTGGACAGGATTGGGAGTCCCGGTGATAGTGGTGAGGCCCGGGAGGGCCGGTGGCACGCGTATCGAGTCATACCGTTAAAACGGTCTGTGAGTGGACTTTGGTTTTATAAATTCTATGCATGCTTAAATGTTTTATATGGATTATGGTTGTGATTGTATGATGTTGATTTGGTTGTTGGTAAATTGTACGGTTTCACGTATTTCGAGGCTATTTACTTGCTTGCACGTAAATCGAGGTTTCCGGTTTTACATGGATTTTTCATATTTATAACTTGGATATAATGTGATGAAATGGTTTTGAAATTGGAAATATGAACTCGGGCTTGAGGCCCAATTATGTTGGAAATTTCGGACTTGGAGTCCATTTGAAAATCGGGCCGGGGGCCCAGTTGGTTAATGAAATCGGGCCAGGGGCCCAGTTGGTATGGAATCGGGCTGAGACCCATTTGAGTTATTCTCGGGCCAGGGGCCCAGTTGATTTGTGAATTCGGGCCGTGGGCCCAGTGGGTTTATAAAGTCGAGCTGCGGGCCCAGTTGGTTTACAAATCGGGCCGTGGGCCCAGTGGTTTATAAAATCGAGCATGAGGCCCAATTGGATTATAATGGTGATTTCGGGTCAGGGACCCTATATTTAATAATTGTGATTTTGGGTCAGGAACCCTAAATGGAATTACATGGTTTTATGGAAATTTCGGGCAGGGCCCAATGGTAATGATGTGATAAAAGGATTTAATAAAACTATTTTCCATATACCATCTGGACACAAGGATATATGATGGTCTCCTCCAGATGTCTCGGACACTGGGGAAGTCACGGTGCATTGCCTGCGAGGGGTCATTATACGGAGCAACCGGACCGTATGATGATTCAGGAGCAGGATTGCTATGATTGACGTCAGGGACGTCAGACATCAGAGATGTCAGATATATGGACCCGGAGAGACCCCGGGCAGCACGCGTAGCTTATGAAACCGTGAGATATGACGTCAGGGACGTCTAGCGTCTGGGACGCTAAGCATCTGGGATGCTGGTGATGGTAATGGTAAAATATGGATTAATGAATAAAATGGCTTATTGGTTGGATATGTGTTATGTGGTAAAAATGGATTATTGGTTATGAAATGATATGTAGGGTCGGGGACCCTAAATGGTTTTGGATTTTTGAATTGATGTTCATTTATGGTCGTGGGTGGTGACCCACATGGTTTTAATATGTAGGGTGGTGGTATTCCACAGTTTTGGGCTGAGTTCCCACACTTGGTTTTTGGTTAACGGTTTTTGGGCTAAGGCCCTAAGGGCTCGGTTGAGCAAACGTTTTGGTTACTGGTTTTTGTGGCATGCATACGTTTTTATTGGAGGGCATAAATGTCTTATAAATGTATTTGGTAAACTTATTGGTTTTTGTCCAATCACAGCTTTTGGTTTTAATGCCCTTCAGGTTGATCACGGATGCGATTGCAGCAGAGACTGGGACATTGCACACCTCCTCCATCGATCCTTGCGCACTCTGGATGCCCCGTTGGGCAGTGGCTCTTGGTTATCCGTTGTCTGACACCTCTTGTTGGACGGGAGCAGGGCACATTCCACGGTAATCCCGGGGGGATTGGAATAGGTCCTGTCACCAACACTACCAGGGTCCAAAACTTAGACCAATACTCAACTGAGTTTTGCATTTCCATAACATTATTCAAATGGGGTTCCCTGAACCCGGCTGTGCCCAGCAGCAAAACAATCCATCATCACGTGACCGAACCGACGGTCCCACATTACCAGTTAATCGTACACAACCCACTTGGGTTGAATCGAATCAATGCATGGCGTATCGGGCCAAACACATCCAATCCACCATACAAACCCAAAACTATCTATCAGGTTGACAACGGAACTGCAGCCCAAAGAGACATCACACCCTCGTCCCTCGCGCACAAAAAAGCAAAACCTGCTCTGAAACCAGTTGACACGACCCATCCCAATCCCCCCGGGATTACCATGGAATGTGTCATGCCCCCGTCTGACAAGAGGTGTCAGACAAGGGATAACCTGTTGCCACTGCCCAATCGGGCTTCCAGAGTGCGTAAGGATCGATGGAGGAGGTGTATGATGTCCCAGTCTCTGCTGCAGTCGCATCCGGAATCAATCTGAAGGGCATTAAAAACAGAAGCTGTGAGTGGACGAAAATAAACAAGTCTGTTTAAAACATTTATAAGACATTTATGCCCCCCAGTAAAAGCATATGCATGCACCATCATTTAAAATCATATATCATATAATATGAACCATGAACATAATTTTAGCCATTGCACTATACACTCCAATCCCGACATCCCCGATGTCTGACGTCCCTGACGTCAATAAGGTCACAATCACAAGGCTACGCATGCCACTCGGGTCTCAATTTCCGAGTTCAATCCCCGAACCCCGTTCGGGTACAGCATCCCCGATGCTTAGCGTCATAGACGCTGGACGTACTAGACGTCCGTGACCTCTCCGGGGTACCTCATCCGAAGGAGACAATATAATATGGAAGGATCTATACAGTGCAGTACCAAATACATTTTATTGATATCCAAATGCAAAGCATATATATATATACATAGATAAAATCCAAACCAATCTTTAAGTTTCAGCAGACGGGTCTCAAGCCCAAATACCGTGAAACGTGCCATAACCATAATTTCAATATCATCAAAACCATTATAAGTCCAAATAGTTGATTTAAATCCAAAATCATTTATTCGATTCCATTTTAGGGTCCCCGACCCGAATCACATGAATAAATCAACTGGGCCCCTGGCCCGATTTCATAAGTTAACTGGCCCCTGCCCTAGTTCATAAGTCCACTGGGCCCCCGGCCCGAATTCACAAGTTAACTGGGCCCCTGGCCCGATTCATAAGTTAACTGGGCCCCTAGCCCGATTTTACTTTATCAAGTCCGTAACCGTTTCATAAAATCATATCCAACCACATTTATGGAAATCGGTGCAAATCCAGAAAACCTCGATTTACGTGCAAATACGTAAATCACCTCGAAATGCGTGAAATAATTTAAATTCACCGATATCCAAAGTAAATAATTTAATCATATTTATAACAATCATGAAACAGTTATGCATGCATCGAATTTATAAAACCAATGTCCACTCACAGACCGTTTAACCGAGCGCCTCGATACGCGTGCCATAGGCCTTCCCGGGCCTCACCACTATCACCGGGACTCCCAATCCTGTCCAAATCACATTAGATGATCACTAACCTCATCATTAACACCCTATTCAAGTCCGGTAATTTTCCCGAATTTTTACATATTTTAAAACTGGATTTAAAACCTTCGGACATCCCGAACAATATCGAAACGGGATCCGTATGACACGAAACCAACGCCAAAATGTTCGTTACATTGTATAGGACAAAAGTCATGTTGGTAGTTTCCCAAAATTACCTTACACGCGCCCCCACGCGCCGGTTGAACTCCCTGTGCGTGAAACCCACGCGCCGGGTACTGTTCATCATCGTCCAACCCGTATCACTGTAAAACGGGCCACCGTGACCCGCGAGCCAACCCGACTGGTTCTCGGTCATTCCTTGATAATTTTGGACGAGATTTTCACCTACAGGATCGTCAGAGTTCAAACAAAGGTTCTGTGAAAACAAAAACAAGGCATAACGTCCAGATCGTACCTCCTCGATCAAGAAGCTCACAGCCAAAACTCCACCGTCGACTGCTCACAGCTCCAACCACCATTTCCTTCGAAAACGATCCCTATAGACTCGTCACATCCTCTGGATCATCATCCTGGTTACTAGATCGATTAAAACGTCGTAAAATCCAAACTGCCATTTTCACCCGAAAACAGGTTCACGGGTTCGAGGCTTACCTCGCCGCCGTGGCTACCGCCGTGGCCACCAGCACGCCTAGTTTGATCCCAGAAACTCCTTCCACCCCTCCAAAACGGTCAACACCAGTCTACATCGACTTCCAATTTCCTGAGTTTTGGATCCCTCTGTTTTCCCCTCCGCCGTCATCTCCGTCGTCTCCCTCCGTCACCCAGCTCACCACAGTCGTCCCTCCGCCCACACCAATAGTTGGTCTCACTCCCACGCACAAAGGAGATGGGCTGGTGTGAGTGTGTGCTCAATTTCTTCACGGGCAGAGGAAGAATGAAAAATGAGGAAGGGAGGTATCAGATGAATAAGGAAATGGACGGTGAGGATGTGCATCAGCATATATAGATGAAGGGCTGAGATTGAAAGCAGAGATCAGATGGATGGCCCAGATCAAAAGGTGAAAATAAGTGGGAATTCTTTTAATTATTTAAATCCTAATATTTTAATCCAACCCACCAATCCAGATCTGAGTCCAATAAATTAAAGTTAGTGGTCCACATGTCCCACTCAGAATCTCAGACCAATCAGAGAACGCCACGTGTCCTTTCCTCGTAATGCGTGCATAACGAAACCAAACTTCTGTGACCCATAACTTCGTCGTCGAGTCCCCGATTTCAGCATGCCGCCTGTCATTGGATTCGTATCGACAAGACCTACGTAACAGTCCTTGGCCCTCGGCCATCGGACATCCCGGTCAAAAAGTCAACATTTCCTCTTCTTTAACCAAAATTACCAAAATGCCCCTGAACTTCCGTACATCATAACTTTCACCACGAACCTCGGAATCGAACGTGCCACCTGTCTATGAACTCGTGACGTCCCAAACTACGTCACGGTCATCGGTCAAAGTCCATTTGACCATCCGAATTAAAAGTCAACGTTTTGCCCACGCCGAGGGGCAAAACGGTCATTTTGCACAATTCGTCCGAAATCGCTCAATTAATCTCAGATTAGTAAATCACAATTAAATATTATTAAATCCCGATATTCGGGACGGGTCGTTACACCCCAGAACTGAAATGGCACACGCCATTGGAGGCTTTCAAGGAGGGCCAAGGACCCAAGGTTACAGTTGGAGAGATCCGAACAATGTTCTAAACCCTCAGCACATGTCGACCGGGCCAAACCGTGTCCCAAACCATTTCCCAAGGCCCACATGGCAACCAAGGCCCTTGGTCCCATTTTCTAACTTTTCTCATAATCATGCAAATAATCATATTTCTTCATCTTCTAATCCAGATTACGATAAAATGCTGGCTGCTCTTTCCCAAGGGCAGCAACACTAATGGCGTCAACTCAGGCTCTTGTCATAGGTCAGAAAAATCAATAAAAAGACATTGCTGATCTCAAGGACCAAATAGGCAAGGTCGTGGACTTCATGGGTAAGATCCAAGCTAGCGGGGTGCTTCCACCTCAACCTACACCGAACCCGAATGCAAGACCTGAAGCCAATGTAATTATCACTCGAAGTGGTAAAGTGTTCGGAGAAATAGAGCCAGATCCAGCCGTTTCTGAGGCTGAAAAGAACAAGGTGGCAACTAAGACCACCACGACACAACCGCCAGTTCAGCCTACCCACACATAAGGTAATAACCCAATCCCTTCAAGTTCGGTTATTACTAATTCCCCGTTTGTGCATACACCATTTCCAAGTAGGCTTGCCAAATCTAAAAAGGATGAATCTGATGAGGAAATCTTGGAGGTATTCAAAAGGGTGCAAATCAACATGCCCTTGATTGAATGCATCAAACAAGTGTCGAAACCCGCAAAATTTATGAAAGAGTTATGCACTCCAAGGCGCCAGATGAGGGAGAAGGAGGTTGTGATGGTGAGTAAAAAATTTTCTGCTGTAATCCAACGTCGGCTACCCCCAAAGTTGAAGGACCCAGGGAGTTTTTCTGTTCCCTGCGTGATTGGTAACAAGTATTTTGATAAAGTCATGCTAGACTTAGGTGCATCCATTAATGTTATGCCATATTCACTATATGTTGCCCTAGGTTTAGGTAAACTACAGCATGATGATGTTATCATTCAATTAGCTGATCGTTCTAATGTGTATCCTAAGGGATACGTCGAAAATGTTCTTGTGCAGGTTAACCAGCTCATCTTCCCTGCAGATTTTTATGTCCTAGACATGGAGGATTCCCCTACGAATCAAGCTCCACTAATGTTGTTGGGAAGACCATTCATGAGAACTGCCAAGACGAAGATTGATGTATTCTATCAGGACCCACCCCGGTTTCACCCCGAAACCCGAGGTAAATCCTGCTCCCGTCTAACCCCCGACCCAAAAACAGTCAGACGCAGGAGAAAGCACTTAATAAATCCCGAAGTTAGAGTTTTACAGAGCATAGTACGAATTTCAAAGAAATAAAACCGATAATAAATACACGCACACGGAAGAAAAACTTAAACACTCTGGGACCCCGCTCGTCACTTCTATGCCTCAGACACTGCCTCGACGTCAAGACCCCGCGCTAGCTCCACAACCTGGAGGGCAATAAAAACAGAAGGTGTGAGTGGACCATAATAACAGGAAAGTTCTAAAACCCTTTATAAGAAAAACCGGGTTTAGCCCTCCGTTTTAAAACCACATGCATAACCTAGTTATTAAAACATTTATAATTCCATCATTATAAAACATCATAAGAAACAGGAACACTATAAAACAGTTATAGAAATCACAGCATATGAATCATAAGACCATATCAGAAACCATGAACATCAAATCATCATTTTCCGATCAAATCTGCTGGACCTATCCGAGTCTTTAAACTCCCGAGTCCTTAAACTCAATCCAGGCCTCAATAATATCCGAGTCTTTAAACTCCCGAGTCTTTAAACTCAACAGGCCTACGGGGGAAAATCAATATATCCGAGTCTTTAAACTCCCGAGTCTTTAAACTCAATCCGGGCCCGTCCCCCGTAAATCAATATCCGGGTCTTTAAACCCAATAACCAGATCCAGCAAATCCAATCCAAAACCATTTGAAAACCTTTTCCAAATCCATATCCAAACCCGAATCTGAAACCACTGGTCTGAAGCCCTTCCTGCGTTCAGAACCTTCATTCCGAACCCAAATCCGGAATTCCACTTCCCAACTTAAAACCAAATCTCGATTCTCGAAATCCGATTCTATAACCGAAAATCCTATAATCACCAAGTCATGTTTCAAAATCCCTTTATAAGCATTCAAACCAATTATCCTTTGAAAACCCCCAAAACATGACATTTTACTCAGAAATTGACGTTTCTCGTAAAACGTGCCAAATACCGAATTTCCTCGAAAAACGTGCAACAATGTAAAACCAACAAAACAAATTCGATAAGCATAGAATGATGATTAAAACCATAAAACAAGTATAGAAAACAGTTATGCATGCTCGAGTTTAGAGAAGGGGTCCACTCACAGTACCGAGCCCTCAAACGCGTCCTGAACGTCCAACACGTTCCTCGGCTTCCTCGGGAAGTCCCGATCCTGTCAACAACCATCAAAGTACGTTACTAACACATCCACGAGGATTCACCCTAATTCCCTCAAAAATCCCCGGGTCCTAAAAGTAACGAACCGGAACCCTAAACCTTCACTCTCGCGGAACTACTTCTATTCGACGTCCGATTAACCCGAAACCAATTCCAACTCAACACAACTCCTAGACTAAAAACCATGTTGACACCTTCCCCAAAGACCACCGCACGCGCTCCCACGTGCCGCCCAAAGTGGATGCGCGTGGCCCTCACGCGCCTGCTACAGTGCACCTTCAACCTCACGTCGACCCGGTTCAGCACAGTAGCCTGCAACTTGAACCGGCGTCAGCGGTTCTCCGCCGTGCCTGCACCAAAACACCTCCTTTCTTCACCAATAGCTTCGTCCAGTCCTACCCTATCCTTTCCCTAACTCCAAGTACCTCAACACGGCCTCATCCTTGTCGACTGAAGCTCGAAACCAGAACCCGATAACCCCTGTTTCCTTCTCCGGCCACCCAGGTCTCCCCCCTTCACGGTGTCGACCATAAACTCTTCCTAAGACCTCACTGAGTCACACCCAACTCACAGAAACCCTCGACTCACTCCCCAAGTCCACGACTTCCCGTCTGAAACTCACGGCAAAACAGAGTACACAGAGTCCCCTCCGTCGTGCCAACCACCACCGTGCACCTCCCGTCACGGCAGCACAACCAGTAACCTCCTAAGACTCAACTAAATCCCCTAGACCACTATAGACCCACCGATTCAACACCTAGACTCACGACTTCCACATTGAAACTTGACGGGAAAACAGAGCATCGAACACAGGACTTAGGAACTAGTTGCAATCGGTTACCGCCGTGCTCGCCGCCGCTTCCTCTGGGGTCCACAAAGCCGCCTCAGCCTCCTCTCGAGGTCAATTGCACCGTACATGGCCACAGCACCACCACAAGCTCGCACCTCCTCCCTGTTTTCTCTGATTTTCCCCGTGAGTTCTCAACTCACTCACACACCACCAGCACCCTTCGAACCTTAACAACACCACCCCAGCATCTCTCAACCTTCTTCTGATCACTCCTCACTCACCAGAACTCACCAGCAACCACGATCACCCCTCAATTTTTTCCTCACGATCTCCCTCTGTTTTTGTTCTTCCAACACACACACACGACACACACAGCACGGGCACCCCAAATAATTGGGACCGTGCACACCAGAAACCTCTAGCCCCCCAACACGTGTTACCATCCGCTCCCTTTCTCTACCCACATGGCCCGATCTCAGCCCTTCATCTGTCTTCTCTGTGCACAAATCCCCAAACACCTAAAAGACTAAACTGCCCCTCATTTTACCCAATTTTACAATTTTGCCACTAACTTCCTAGACCCGTAACTCCCACATCGTAAGTCCGATGAATACGTGCCGCCTGTCATCGAACTCAGGACAACGAGATCTATCTAACCATCCTTGGTCAACGTACCAAAACCCGTTAGTACAAAAAGTCAACTTTTCCCCCTATTTGACCAAAATTACGATTATACCCCCAACCGTCCGAACATCATAACTTCCTCCTCGGATGTCGGAATCGGGTGTGCCACCTGCCTACAGATTCGTGACGTCCTACACTACGTCCTTGTCACCGGTCAAAGTCCATCGGACCACCCGAACTAAAAGTCAACTTTTTGTCCAAACTAGGGGCAAAATCGTCATTCTACCCTAACGACCCCAACGAAACCAACTAACCACCGATTAGCCTCACTAATACCACCTTAGTCACACTACTAATCCCGGCTCTCGTGACGGGTTGTTACATATTCAATGGTACATTAACTATGGAAGTCGATGGAGAGGAAATTGGCTTCAACATTTTCGATTCCATGAGGTACCCTAGTTCCACAACTCAAACTACTTTTTCTGTTGACGTGTGCACTTCTTTCGCAGAGAAACATCTTGATTCAATTCAAGAAGACACGCTCAATATGATAATCCAGGAAGGAGTTGGCCTAACGCAATCGGGGGACGCCTTGGTTGAAGATACTGATTACGAACTAGAGCCTCGAATTTGGGATGAAGTCATGACCCTAAATGAGGCCTCCAGAATGGTAAATCATCATGTACCCTTGTCACTTCCAGTTAGTACTAATGTCACTCCTCCTTCAGTAGTTCAAGCCCCCGTTCTCGAGCTCAAAGTTTTTCCTGACCACTTGAAGTATGCCTATCTTGGCCCGGACGACACTCTGCCCGTCATAGTGTCTTCTGCACTAACCGAATCACAGGAAGATAGATTGGTCTGGGTCTTGACGAAGTACAAGACATCCATTGGATGGACTCTGTCAGACATCACGGGAATCAGCCCTACAACCTGTGTGCATCGAATCTTTCTAGAAGATGATGCAAAACCTTCTCGTGAAGCCCAATGTCGCCTCCATCCTCCGATGATGGAAGTCGTGAAACAAGAGGTCATCAAACTCTTGGACTGTGGTGTCATCTACCCAATTTCAGACAGCAAATGGGTCTCACCAGTCCAAGTAGCCCCGAAGAAAAGTGAAGTCACAGTTGTTGCGAACAACGAAGGTGAGCTAGTGCCCTAGCGAACAGTGACCGGATACAGAGTCTGCATCGACTATCGACGCCTAAACAAAGCAACTAGGAAGGATCACTTTCCTTTGCCCTTCATTGATCAAATGCTTGAAAGGTTAGCAGGTCACTCCTATTACTGTTTTCTTGATGGTTATTCCGGGTACAATCAAATTTATATCGCTCAAAATGACCAAGACAAAATGACTTTCACTTGTCCTTTTAGCATTTTTTCCTACCGAATAATGCCCTTCGGTTTATGTAATGCCCCAGGTACTTTCCAAAGATGCATGCTTTCTATTTTCTCTGAATATGTCGAAAAAATAATTGTAGTATTTATGGATGATTTCAGTGACTTTGGGGATAGTTTTGATGCATGCTTAGAACACGTAGAACTTATCTTACAAAGGTGTGTCAAAACTAATCTAGTACTTAACTGGGAAAAATGTCATTTCATGGTTAGACAAGGGATAGTCTTAGGCCATATTGTCTCTGAAAGAGGAATTGAAGTTGATAAATATAAAGTTGATATTGTGCGCCATTTACCTTCTCCCACTTCGGTGAGAGAGATCCATTCATTTCTTGGTCACACATGTTTCTACAGAAGATTTATCCAAGAATTCTCCCACATTGCAAGGCCCTTGTGCCGACTGCTTCAGAAGGAGACACCCTTCGTCTTTGATGCAGACTGTCAGGAAGCTTTTGAGAAGCTTAAAAATCTTTTAACCACTGCACCCATTCTTTGTGCCCCGGATTGGTCCTTACCCTTTGAACTAATGTGTGATGCCTCTGATTATGCAGTTGGTGCTGTACTAGGACAAAGGCGGGACAAGAAGCCCTATGCCATCTACTATGCATCCAAAACTTTGAATGATGCCCAAATGAACTACACCACTACCGAGAAGGAGTTGCTTGCTGTTGTGTTTACTTTGGATAAATTTTACTCTTATTTACTTCGAACTAAAGTCGTTATTTACACTGATCATACAGCACTGAAGTATCTCCTAGCCAAGAAGGAAGCGAAACCAAGGCTAATTCAATGGATTCTTCTTCTTCAAGAGTTTGACATCGAGATTAAAGATAAGAAAGGTGTAGAAAACGTGGTGGCAAACCATTTGAGTCGCATAGCACGTGAACGAGATCCTGTGGCGATTCAAGAGATGTTTCCGGATGAACAACTCTTCAGAATCGAGGGAAGTACTCCTTGGTATGCTGCTATTGTCAATTACATAGTCACCAAGCAGTTGCCCACCACTCTCACCTGTGCACAAAAAGATAAACTTAAGAAGCATGCTAGGCACTATGTTTGGGATGAACCTTATTTATGGAAACACTGTGCAGATTTATTGATTAGGAGACGTGTCCCTGATATTGAACATAAGTCAGTCCTAGAGTTCTGCCATAACTATGCTTGTGGAGGCCACTTTGGATCTAGAAAAACTGCACTCAAAATTTTAGAATCTGGACTATATTGGCCCCCACTTTTTAAAGATGCACATTCATGCTGCTTAGCCTGTGACAAATGTCAGAGATCAGGAAACTTAGGACGAAGGGATGAAATGCCACAACATTATGTTCTAACTGTTGAAATATTTGATGTTTGGGGTATCGATTTTATGGGTCCATTTCCTCAATCTAATGGGTATCTCTATATCTTACTTGATGTTAATTATGTATCGAAATGGGTGGAAGCTAAGGCCACCAGGACTAATGACTCTAAAACTATTGCAGATTTCCTCAGAACTAACATTCTTTCTAGGTTTGGGATCCCGCGGGTCGTAATAAGTGATGGAGGAAGTCATTTCTGCAACAAGACCATTGAAGCTTTAATGAAACAGTATGGTGTTACTCACAGAGTCTCTACACCTTACCATCCTCAAACGAGTGGAATGGCTAAAGTCAGTAATAGAGAGATCAAGAAGATATTAGAGCGAACCGCGGGTCCTAATCGTAAGGATTGGATCCAACGGTTGGATGATGCACTTTGGGCGTACAGGACGGCATACAAAACACCTATAGGAATGTCACCCTATAGGTTGGTGTACGGTAAAGCAAGTCACCTTCCGGTGGAACTAGAGCATAAAGCATGGTGGGCTGTCAAGACTTTCAACATCAAGCTAGATGATGCCGGGTTGCATCGAAAGCTCCAGCTGAGTGAGCTTGAGGAGATCAGAAATGATGCATTTGAAAACACTCTGATCTACAAGGAAAAGACTAAGGCATTTCATGACAAACAGATCAAGAGTAAAACGTTTGACATTGGCTAAAAAGTTTTGTTGTTCAATTCCCGGCTTAGACTCTTTCCAAGTAAATTATTTTCCAGATGGGTAGGTCCTTTTGTTGTTACTAATGTGTTTGCCCATGGAGCCATACAGATCAAAAGCATTGAAACGGGAAAAGAGTTCAAGGTCAATGGCCACCGATTGAAGCCTTACATCGAGGCAATTGGAGAACACCATGTGGAGTCAGAAAGAGTGATGCGACATCCCATCGGATGAACAGAATGAAGAATTTGGTCTAGGCTGGATGGACGTTAAACTTCAAGCGCTTGTTGGGAGGCAACCCAATGTGTTCTCGAGTTGTGAAGGAGTCATCAATACAGATTTGCTATCTTTCTACCCTTCACTCTCTTTTATTTTGTTTATTTAATGTTTTCTTATTACTTTCGTAAATCATCTTCCTTACTTTGATTCTATGTTTAATTACTTCGTATTTTCCTACATTGAGGACAATGTAGAATTTAAGTGTGGGGGAATGGTTTACAATTCTAATTAATCAAAAAAAAAAAATTGTTTATTGCTTTCTTAAATCTTTTTGTTTTAACTTAGTGTTACGAGTATTAAAGTGGTCTTTAACTTGTCAATGATATAAATGAACGGAAATGAATATGTTATGGCTATAAAGATGATCACTACAACTTGAATTTGTTTGTTAATATTTTGTGATTAAGTGTTATAACTTGAAGATAATGCATGTAAATTGGCACATAAACGAGCATGATAAGATAAGTATGAATCATATGAACCTTATGTGAGCTTTAGAACTTTATATATGTCTTTGATGAGTGATTCATAAGTTCTTTGTTTAAATTAATATACATATGTCTCATAACTGCTTTCCATACCTTTTAATGAACTCTAGAGTACTAGAACTTATTCTATGTGATTTTCAAAGCTTTTAGGTCAATAAACTCTCTGATTTTGGATATGATTAAAGCATTAGGGTTAACACCACAAATTCAAACATCCATGTTCCCTATTTTGGAGCATTTTGACGAAAGAATCGTGTCAATCGGAATTATAACGAAGAAATTATAGACGAAATTCGGTGGAAATATTAATTAAGTTATAAAATTAATTAATTTTCATTTTATTTCTGCAGCCCAAACCCATTACAAACCCAGTCCAAGTCTGGCGTCAGCCCAGAAGCCCAGAAAAAAAAACCCAAAGTCCAGCCCGCACGGCCCAACCCGCGCAAGCCTACTTCAGCCCTGCCCAGCACACGTTCGGAGCGCGCCTGCCGAACGTGCTTCCAGAACCTCGGCGCGCGCCTACCGACGACATGCTCTGCTCCCCAGCTCACGCCTGCCTACCTGCAGCCCACTTTCCAGCGCACACCTGCCGGCCACTCACCCCCTTTCCGGCGAAGCCCAGCCGAATATTCCTTTCTTTTTCAGCTGGTCTCTGCCAAAGCCACCGCAGCACTAATGAATGTTTTTCTTGCTGTTTTTCAAACATTTCTTTTGTTTTTTTAAACATCTTCCACCAATCTCATCATTTCACTTTTGAATATTTTTATTGTAATTTTTATTTGTTTTTATTTATTTTTTTAGAGTGTAATTTGATTTTTCTCCCTATAAATAGGGGTTCATTTCACTTGTTAAAGACACTTCTTTGAGGCACACATTTGAGCCATTCTTGAGAGAAACTTTGGAAAAATATTTCCAATACAAAGTTTAGAGTTTGAGTCCATATTTCCCGAGTTTATTTCCTCCATCTTCATAAGGTTCCGTCCGCTGTCGGAGAACCGTGTGAATAACAATCCATTATTTTCATCCACCTTGAAAGTGTAACAATTACTCTCCATTTACTTAAACTCTTATTTTTGTTATTGGTTTTGATTATAGTTCAATATATGTGCGGTATTTTCCTTCTAATACTTGTAAGTGTTAAATGCAATCTCCATGTGTCTTACTTTATGAATTTTAGTTATTTTATACATTCTAGTGCTTCATACTTCAATTTGATGTTAAGTATTTTATCCGTTGTCGGTGCATTTAAAGTAGAATTGAAGAGACTTAATGTTGATCGCTGCCGGCGAATTCAGTCAAAAACAAAAGGTAAATCATATTGTAAGTGTCCGCCGCTGTCGATGCATTTATATTATTGAAAAATGTATGAAGGTAATTAAGACGATTAAGGTAAAATTTCGTGATTGTTTTAATATTTGCAATTATTAGAGTGTTGGTAAGATGTGTGTTTTAAGAAGGTCACTTGTACATAAATTAGAGTAAAAGTGGGATTAGTTTATTTATGCTTTTACTTGTTTGTATGATTACAAACCTCTTCAAAACCCCCCCTTTTTAATTCTTCATTCTTTTATTATTTTATTCTTTTATTCCTTTATTCTTTTATTCTTTAATTCGTTAATTCTTTAATTTATTAATTCTTTATTCTCTTATTCCTCTATTCTTTAATTTATTGATTCTTTGATTATTTAATTCTTTGATTATTTTATTCTCTAATTCATTAATTGATTCATTATTCTTTTATTCATTATTCTTTCCCACTAACACATTATTAATGTTCCCTAATTTCTCCGGTTAAGATCGATCCCTATTTACCAATACTACATACATCTACACAAAAAGGGTTTAAATTGCATAACACTCAAATTACATGTTTAATTTAATGCGTAGTTTGGGCGTAGTCATGGAGCTCCCATTTTGAATATGTTAGGAGGTTGATTAGCTTTTTTGACCCAACCATACGTTCTTCCAAACATCAAAATGAATGGACTTAACAACAATGTGTGTGGAAAATCTAAAGGTATGTATAAAGCTTTGAGATCTTTTGAGTTTGTGTTTAACTTGCATTTGTTGGTCAATGTTATGGGCATCACTTTTGTTCTTTGTAAACAATTACAATTGAAATCTCAAGACATCGTATATGCAAGTAACTTGGTTCTAAGTACAAACTCTTCTTCTGGTGATGAGAAAAAATGGTTGGGATGCTTTTATTAAAAGGCTGGTATCTTTTTGTGAAAAGGAAAAAGTAAGTTTTTTTTTATTTCAATGCTCCGTATATGCAAAGTACAAGGCGTTCTTTTCAGCAAAAGGACGTTGTTATATTTGATTATTACTTATGTATTAACATATTTAATGGTGTACTAGATTAACAATTGAGTGAGTTAGAAGGTAAATTCAATGAGCAAACAATTTCACTCCTTACTCTTGGCTTATCAATGGATCGTCATAATGGATTTAAAACATTTGACATTGAGAAGATATGTAATTTGGCAGATAAATTTTATACTGGAAATTTTAAAGATGATATCCTCATATCAAGATAACAATTACATCATTATGAGTATGAGATTTTTGATCTTCCAAAATTTCAAATTATATCTTCTTTTTCTAGTTTATGTGAAGAACCCGGTACATCAAGAAAGTCATTTTTTTTCAATTGAAGATATTAAGTTGGCTATTATCGAGTCTCATAGTTTATATAGCTGCCTACAATAGAGCAAAGATTTTCAACTTTGAAACTTAATAAAAATCGATTTCGAAACAAGAAGGATGATGAATTTCTCAAAGATTGTATGATTCTAAACTTAGTAAATTCATTTTTTGAAACATTGGCATATATTAGATAATTGATGAATTTATTTCCCTGAAGACTCATAGAGTACAATTTTAGTTTTCTATTGTATTGCATTGCATGTGATACATCCCATCCCGACATATATTCTATTGTAAGAAGGATGATGTATTGCTCTTCCTTGAAAACATTGGCGATGGCTTCCGTTTCTCCTACCTCTGCTCTTAATCACACCACGATACCTCACCCATCGTCTTATTTCCACCAAGGGTCGACCATAGTCGAGTGTATGCCGGAGTTATTTGCTCCACAATCTCCTCCCATTGTACCCCAAGAACCCACGATCACACCTTCTCTATGGTGGACTGTGTGAGCTTCTGACCACAACAAAGGACCTTGTTCACGCCTTGTGGAGCTTCTGATCTCTATGGCAAGGCTGGTGGATGGCTAAGACTGTAAAATTCTCGCGATACTATAGCGTTCACGCGCATAGGGTGTAACACGCTCGTGGGTGAACATGGCTGCCGCTTGAGGTTCGTTATCAACATGTGGAGGCATGTGGAAGGGTTTTCAGCCCGTGGAGCCCTTTTCTGGCCCACGGCGACACGTGGGCACTATTTCAAGCTATTTTGAACAGTTTTGAGTGTTTTTACAACCCATTCGATTGTTTTTAGTAACTTTTTGGGCTACCCTAAAAGGGTTTTCTTAGGGTTTTGAGTTGTAATAGATCAGTAACCTTTACGATTGATCTTGGTAGGGTTATTCAGACATGGAGCTTGTGCTAACTTGGTAGGTCGGGTGAGTTAGGCTCCCTAAAAAGTGTTAGTGGACCCCTTTTGTTAAGACCCGTCCCAAATCACCCGGGATTAATGTGGGACTCGCCTGATCCCGTCTGACACGAAGTGTCAGACCAGGGAAAATTCCGTCTCTAGCCCTCACCAGGGCTTCCAGAGTACGCCGAGATCGTAGGAGGGGGA
This sequence comes from Prinsepia uniflora, assembly GCA_032719365.1. Taxonomy (NCBI): domain Eukaryota; kingdom Viridiplantae; phylum Streptophyta; class Magnoliopsida; order Rosales; family Rosaceae; genus Prinsepia; species Prinsepia uniflora. Next base: position 45,845,761 of record CM064868.1, on the reverse strand, counting down.
GTGTGATGTCTAGATCTCTGCTACAGCTCGCATCAGCGATCAACCTGAAGGGCATTCAAAAAATTTAAAGTCGTGAGTGGACAAAACAATATTTTAATAAAAACATTTCACATAAAGACATTTATGCCCTTCACTAAAAGCATATGCATGCATTCAAAAACCTTTTATTAAAACGTTCATAAAACCCTTCGAAAACATTCTCAAAACCTTTCAAGGGTTCATGCCCGGTCCCCATAAACCGTCATAAAATATAAATCCATTTATGGGTCCCCAACCCGAAATCACAATCTTAAAACCATAAATCAACACATGGGAACTCAGCCCAAATCCATTCTCAGTGAAATACTAAAACATCAAATACGGGTCTCCGCCCCAAACCATTTCCAAAATATCAAATACGGGGTCTCCGCCCCAAATCACTTTCTCAAATATGGAACATGGGGTCTCCGCCCCCAAATCACTTTCCATAAACCTCATACGTGCGCATACGTATAACCTATCCGCGGCACGTCCGAGAAGATGCCAACTCGGGGCACACAGCCCCTAGGGAACACATCCCCGATATATGTCACGATTTCATCTCTATACTAGTGTGCACACTACTCAGGGTCTCACTCCGAGTCTACCCCCAGGAATTCTCTGTCTGGGAGGCTCTATCTCTGGATCTAGTCCGAGCACTATCTCCGGATCTAGTCCGATCATCTCTCCGGAATCTGGTCCGGGACCACATCATAACTTCCCCTCCTAGAACGGGATCCCTTTGGGGATACCCATTCTGGTCTATGGATCGTGACTCTCCAGGTCGACGTCTGGAGGAGACCATATAAATCATATGGAGGATATAATTCATTTTCCGAATACTTTCTTTCACAAAACATTTCTCAACTGGGTCTCATACCCGATTCATCTCAGCAGGATTCCTCGAATCCGATTCAAATCCATTTCACAGGCCTCATCCTAAATCCTCAGTTCAACAGGGTCTCATGCCCGAATTCACATTTCATAAACTGAACTGGGACTCAAGCCCGATGTTACAATCAACTGGGACTCGCACCCGATATCACGAATAACTGGGCCCTAAGCCCGAAACCATAACTCAACGGGGCCTTAAGCCCGATTTCACAACCAACGGGGCCTTAAGCCCAATACCGCAATCAAACGGGCCTCAAGCCCGAGATTACAACCAAATGGGCCTCAAGCCCGGATTCGTAAACCAACGGGGCCCTCGGCCCGATCGTATAAGTCAAATGGACCCTCGGTCCGATTCCTCGTCAAATCAATTGGACTCTAAGTCCGAGAGTTTATAAATCAAATGGGCCTCATGCCCAATTTCATATTTCCAAATCCAAAACTAATTCATTAAACCCTCATTGAAAACCTAGCACGTATAAGCATCGTATAAAACTAGAAATCTTGACATACGTGCAAATACGTAAATCCTAGGATACCACAAACAAATGCACTCATGGCATCACAAAATATGTTCTAAAATAATTATAAAACATTTATGCATGCATCAATTTCGAAAGAAAGGTCTACTCACAGACCATCCGAAGCCGCGCCTCGATACGCGTGCCATAAGCCTCTTTCGAGCCAATCATTGCCTCCGGGATTCCCGAACCTGTCCAAATTAATTTAGAGGGTTACTAACTACTTAAATAACCCTTCACTAAAGCCCCATAATTTTCTGGATTTTTTAAACTATTTTTAAAGTCGATCCTAAACTTTCGGACAGCCCGAACTATATTGAAACGATGTCCGATCGACTCGAAACCAATCCCAAAATGTTCGTTACATCGAATAGATGAAATTACATGTTGAAATTTTCCCCATCGGATCACTCACGCGCCTCCAAAAGGGGCTGCGCGTGGGAGCCACTCGCCCTGCACTGTTCAGCTTCCATGTCCTCCAGCGGCTGGTCCGAACCGGCCGATCCTGTGTAGCCGGTCCAGTCGAATCAGCATGGCTGGTTCAGCCACTTTCCTTCCTCATTTTCGATCTGTTTCTTCCCCTTTCGATTCCATTCTTCCTATTTTCCCATTTTCTATCTATTCCAATCAATAAACCTAAAAGAAAACACCTAAAATCCCATGGTTCGATTTGAATCCCACAATCCAAGTTTTCCATTTTCCTCCCACGGCTCCTCGGCCATCAAACCCCATCAAAAACCTCCTTAAAACCTTCCTAGAAGCCTAATAAGCCTATTCTAATCAACTAAAACGGTTCATAACGTTACAAATCAAAAATAAGGGAAAATGGGCCAAAATTGATACCTTGTGTAAAGCCCCGAAAAAATTCAAAAATTGTAAAATATTAAAATAATGTGAAAATGACGTTTTTACCCTTTGAGGAATATGGCTAAAAGTTGACTTTTCCTTTAAAATACTTTTTGTGCATTTTTCGAGGACCGTTGTGTAGGTCTCGAGACGCTGAATCCGTAGACAGGTGGCACGTCGAAAACGGAGCTCGTTTGAAAAAGTTATGGGTCTGGGAAGTTCAGGGGCAAAATGGTCATTTGTGACCTCAAGGGTAAAATGGTAATTTGGGCCGTCAAAACCCTTAACGGTGCACTGGTTGATTTTAAATGGTTTAACTTAGCTGATTCAGCCTAGTTAGATTATGATTAATTTCTAAGTGACATTTGTCACTTGTTAGGATTGATTAGTGGCTAAATGCCTAATATGAACAAAAGAAACCGCCCATGTCATTTTGTTCAAAATTGATCGAATTGATCGATGAAGAGGAGAAACAGAGAGCTTCTGAAACAGGAAGAGGAAACCATAGAAAAAACCGAGTGAGATTGAAAGAACACTTGAGAGAAAACCGAGCTGGAAAACCAAGAACAAAACCCAAAAAATCCCATAAGAACACTAATGTCGATTTTGATTTTGTACAATGTTTCGGGGGAAATTAATTAGATATTTAGCCTTCTGGGAGCTCAACGAAGCGAACCAAATCAATTGAACAAGAAATTGGAGGTGAATCGACAGGGAACAGACCCTGTAACTGTTTCGGAAATTCGAGCTTGAGTTTGATTACTTAAAGGTAATAATTCATGAAATTGATTTCGATTTCGTGTTTATAATGGACCTATGATGCTTCTGGTATGATCAATTGAAGGAAACAGGCTGGTTTTGGGTAGAACCCGAATTCGAACCCGTTAGGTGTTCATCGTGAGTCGAGGATTGTGAGGGCTTGTGTGATTAAATTGAACTTATAGAACTATAATTTGGATTGAATTGATGTTAATGAGTGAAAGAAGGGATACAATTGAGCTTGAATTAAAGGAGATTGCACCGGGTCTGATCGCGGGTTTCAGACCCGTTTATCAGAGAAACGGGCGAGGAAGGAGCACTGTAGCAGTGCACTGTTCACGGCGCGTGGCTTTCACGCGTAGCCGCTTGCGGCGGCGCGTGAGGGCGCGTGACCGAGAATCTGAAGGAGGGTTCAACACACTTTTTGATGCTCTCGATGATACGAACCTATTAGCGTTGGTTTCGGGTCAATCGGATATGAACTTAGAGTAGTTTTGTATACCCGAAGCGTATAGGTTACGTTTAAAATAATATTATTTTATTCCGACGATTAGGAAATTCGTACAGGAGATTATGTAACAAGTGAGTAACCTTATATTACTTGTTTGACAGGCCGGAATACTTTCAGGATGTCAGAAGGGCACGAACAGCTTGAGACTGAACAATCTGGACGATGTGTGAGTGGGCGTTTGTTTTCTACCCTAAATGCATGCATATATGTTTTAAATGCATTATAATATGATTTGAAATGATTTGGTATGTTGATACTTCGATATGATGATTTCCGGATTTTTGGGAATATTATATTATTTTATATGTTTTTGGGCACGATTTTTGAGAAAACTATAAAACTGATATTTCGAGCTGAGGCTCAGCGTTTTGAGCTTGATTTTGACTCGGATTATGAGTCTGGTATTAGATTTGATGGATTTATATCATGAATGCTTGTGATTGCGCAGCTTTGCGTGGATTGGTTTATGGATTTGAGAAAAGTGTTTTTGGGCTTAATGCCCAGTTCACAAATGGTTTTGATATTAAATGCAACTGTTTTCACTGGTTTTCCTGATAATGATATATGAGGGCTTTCGGTGTGGAATATGTTTCCCCCGAAATGGACCCTGGAGATAACGCTCGCCTCTGGGATGGAAGTGTTTACCCCGGAGAGGTCACGTAGCACGGTATGTTGTCGTGCAGCCAAATGGAGGCTCGACTCAGACCAGATGTGCTGTATTATATGGAGGTCAGTCAGTGATATGTTCATGACGACCTGGATTGCCGGCTGGTGATGTGTTTACAGCGGCGGATGCTCGGGATTTGAGCGGTCCTTGAGCTTATTGATTTGCACGCGTTGCAGGGATAACGTGACTATATGAGACCTGGATCATGTGTTTTTATTTCTGTTTGAGATTTATGGTCATATCTTGATTATCTAATTTATAAGTTATGATATGCATGTATATTTGTGAAACTGGAGGGTAAGACTGTATTTTGATAAATGTATTTCTAAACTTTATTTTTGTCCACTCACACCTTTGATGTTTTATTTGCCCTCCAGGCCAGTGCACATGTACTGAGGCTAACATCGAGGCTGAGGAATAAACAGACCGTTGCGTACTCAGACACTTTGCAGCGTTGGATTTTGATCCCTACTTGTAAATATTTCCTATGCTCTGTAAACCTGTTGACTAGGTCAACGGTCTTGGAATACTGAACTATCCCTTGTCTGACAATGTTTATCGTTTGTATGTTCTATATGTATATATGTGAAACTACTTTTTGTACTTTCGAGTTATTGTCAGACGGGAGCAAGATCTTTCACGGTTATCGAGGGATAATCGAGATGAGTCTTGTCACCTTGCACAGTTTTTGCCTCCGTCATCCACGGCGGCGCTGCCTCCTGCCAGCCACGTCATCCTCACGGCCCTCCAACACTCTCTGGTTCCTCAGACATGATCATAGGGATTAAGGGTTTGGATTGGGGTTGGATGTTGATCGGGTTTGGTTTGGATGGGAAATGATCGATTACAAGGGAATGGATGGTTATGCATGACCATGTTTAGGCTGGGCAATGGATGGGTGACACGTGTCACTCATCCATTGGTTGGCCTAACCAATAATATCTGGGCCCCACTTGCTACCAAATAACTTTCGTCTCGAAAAACGTGTAATAGTACGCTCGAACTTCCGTGAACCGTAACTTTCTCGTCCAACGTCCGATTTCGACCTTCCACCTGTCTACGAATTCGTATAGTCCTGATCTACATAACGGTCCTTGGCCCTCGGCCATCGGACCTCCCAGGTCAAAAGTCAACTATTTGCTCCTATTCAATCAAATTACCAAAATGCCCCCGAACTTCCGAAAATCATAACTTCTTCCTCGAACGTCGGAATCGGGCGTCCACCTATCTATGAACTCGTGACATCCCGAACTACGTAACAGTCCATTTAACCGCCTGAACGAAGAGTCAATGTTTTGCCCATTCCAAGGGCAAAATAGTCATTTCGCCCTGCTCGTTCGTTAATCCTCGTCTAATTCCTGATTAGTCTAGCTAATCCGTCATTAATTATTAATTAATCCTGATAATTCGAGATGGGTCGTCACACCTTTTCCCTAAACTGGTTTTATAAAGCTATTTACTCACATTTTTATGATATTTACATTTATAGTAATTAGTGAGCATGCATAATTGCATATCTTGGATTCATTATTGATAATGATCATTATGCTTACTTTATGGTATGATGCAAATATGTACTAGCATGTCCTAAGATGTGTGATATGTTAATAAGCACTACGATTTATGATGTGTTATTATGTGCCATGATGTTATGGTGTATACTCGAGTATGTCTAGTTGAGTCGTTCCCTACATTTGCATGGTTAGTTTTCTTTACTTCGCATTGTGCATTTCGAGTCCCTGGACATTGTCGAGTTATGACCTTGGAACCACTTAAGAGGTCCCGGTATCTTCATTCCCGTCTAAGTGTCCACATACTAGCTTCCATGTGATTGTTCACCTGCGCAGCTCGTAATACTAGTTAAATATAGGCGAGCTTGTCCCCGAGCTCAGGGGGCATGAAGTGACGGTCCTTAGCACCCAGCTTTTACGTGGTTGAGGTACATGGGCATATAGCTACCCATCCTAGCATATGTGTATGCCATGATGTTCATGCATGTTATTTCATACTTCAGGTTGATTATTGTGATTGATGATTATTTAAATATTATTTCTAGTAGAATGTACGAGTCTAAATTTCTATTTAATTTTTGGGAAACTGAGGGGTAAAATTATTTTATTATGAATGGTTTTACACTGAATTAAAGTATTGGGTCCACTCACCCTTTGTTTTTTAACCCCTCAGTATCGCTTGTGTTACATGAATTTTGAGGTGGCTTGGGATAGCTCATTTGTAGTCAATCTCGTGTATGGGTGATATGGTGGACATCCGAGAATTTCAGATAATTAAGTGAATTAATTATGGTCATAAAGATCGTGTCCATACTCTATACTTCTGCTGTCACTATGAAATGTAATCGATTTTCACTAGTTATGTTTCACCTGACTCGATAAAACGCATCATTTTATTTAATTGGCTTACGTCTTCTGGATGTCACGACCCGTCCTCAATCCCCCCGGGATTAACGAGGAACGCTCCTGATTCCGTCTGACACAGAGTGTCATACTAGGGAAAATTAAAACCTTTAGCCCGAAGGCTTCCAGAGGACGCAAGGATCCGGAGGAGGTATGTGATATCTCGGTCTCTGCTACAGTCCGCACCTTATCCAACTTGAAGGGTATTGAAAACAGAAAGACTGTGAGTGGACAAAAAGTAATAAGTTTTGTAAACACATTTTATAATGACCTTTATACCCTTCACTAAAAAGCATGCATGCATAGTAAAACCATTTATCCAATCACATATGTTTAAACAACCATAATCATACGGGCTCCTGTCCAAACCATTTACAGAAAACCATAACATAGTAAACATATGCGGGATCTCAGCCCAAATCCATTTATCATCATAAAACACAATTTCGCAAACCATTTGAAATCATGTTCATCCATATATTTCATATCACCAATCCTGTCACGGTAATCTAGAGCTACGCGCGTGCTACCCGGGATCTCAAACCCAAGTCTATCTTGGGTCCACCCAGGTCAATGTCCGTAGATCAATGACCCTCCCTGGAGGTTAGTAAACCATAGCCTTTTTGAGAGCAAGGAACCCAACTAGGGGGCGACTCCACTCAGTTAGTGCTCCGTGACTACTCTAGGGTCCACCCAGGCCAACAACCCACCCCGGAGGAGACAGTACAAATATAAAGGATGACATACGAAAAACCTTTTGAAATCATTCTTTAAAACCTTTCTAGGGTTCATGCTCGGCCCCCATAAGCCGTCGTGAACCATAAAACCTTTCAAGGGTTCATGCCGGTTTCCATAAACCGTCATGAACCATAAAATCCTATCAAGGGTCATTCTGGTTCCCATACATCCTTTCAAGGGTTCATGCCGGTCCCCATAAACCGTCATGAACAATAAAAACCATTTATGGGTCCCTGACCCGAAATCACAATCGTAAAACGTAACTGGGCCCTAAGCCCAAATCCACATACAAACTGGGCCTCAGGCCCGAATCGTAAACCAACTGGGCCTTGGCCCTATTTCGTAACTAAATGGGCCTCGTGCTCGATATCGTAAACCAAATGGGCCTCGTGCCCGATACGTAAGTCAACTGGGCTTCGAGCCCGATTCGTAAACCAACTGGGCATCCAGCCCGATACGAAAATCAACTGGGCCTCCGGCCCGATGCCTCGTTAAATCAAATGGACCTCAAGTCCGGGAGTTTGTAAATCAAATGGTTCTCGTGCTCGATTCCATATTTGCAACTCTGAAATCGATTTAAGAATCAATTGGGCCTCAGGCCCGAAACGTCACTAAAAGGACTTCGAGTCCGAGGGTTTCCAAAACAAGTGGGTCTCGAACCCGAGTTTACCTTTTCAAATCCAAAACCATTTCATGAAATCATTTCCAAAACCATAAGTACGAAAAATCAGTGTAAAACTGAAAAATCTCGATTTACGTGCAAGCACGTAAATTACCTCGAAATGCGTGAAATCATATAATTCACCAATATCTAAATCAACATCATAGAATCACATTCATAATCCATATAAAACATTTATGCATGCATCACAGTTTAGAAATCAAGGTCCACTCACAGACCGTCCTAAGCTGCCGCCTCGGTTTACGTGCCGTAACCCTCATCGGGCAAATCGTCGTCACCAGGACTCCCAAACCTATCCAAATCAATCTAAAGGGTTATTAACTACCTTATTAACCTCTCATTGAAGCCCCTTAATTTTTCTGAATTTTTAACTATTTTCAATCTCGAACCTAAATCTTCTGATGTCCCGAATATTATCGAGACGATGTCTAATCAACACGAAACCAGTCCCAAAATGTTCGTTACATCGAATAGAAGATTTCGTGTGTTGAACACATCCCTAGAAAGTAGGCCATGCACGGCCTGAATTAGCTGTGCGTGGGAGCCACGCGCCACTGTTCATCTTCTTCTCCAAGCGACTGAACCGGGTTCTCTGGTTTCTAAATCGGCTTAACCGATCTGGACCGTTCCAGGGCCCAAAGTTGTCCATTTTTTGGTCCATTTTTTTCCCTTTTTAATTCTAAAGTTTCCTAACATCAAACCCAAACCTTCTAGCCAGTAAACACACCAAAAATCGAAGGAAAACCGTACCTCCATACGTCGAAAATGGCGACGGCGACTTTCTCCGCTGTTCACCGTCCTTCCCGGCCGTCCCAGCTTCCTTTCTTGTTCTCAAATGGTTCCTACGACCTCCAGAAACCCAGTTCTATTAATGAAAATCACCCAAAACCTTTAGAACTCATTTTCAAATTTTTGAAACGATTACCACACGAGTCGAGTTCCTCCACCGTGGACCGCCGCCATGGCCTGTCACCGTCGTGCCCTCATCGTCTCAGTCTCTCCCTAACTCTGACAAAACCATGAGGACGCAGATATGGTGCTAGTGTGATGTGGTGTGGTGTTTGTTTTGCTCATGGAAATGGAAAAATGGAGGTTTCGGGTTTGTGGGAAAATAGAGAGGATGGAGGATATCTGATGAGAGGGAAATGAGATAAACAGGGAGGATGAGAGTTTACTTGAAATGGATGGTTAGGATTGAGTGGTGGGTGAGGTTTAATTATAAAATAATAATAATAATAATATTTAACTAACTAGAAACACAAATTAGGGGTTTGGGCCAATGGGATGAGTGACACTTGTCACTCATACATGGGTCGCACCTAAAATAGCTGCCCATCAGATTAAAGCCACCTCATCAATGCCTCAATATACGTGCATAGTGAAATCGAACTTCCGCGACCCATAACTTTCTCGTTCGAAATTCGAATTCGACATGCCGCCTGTCTATGGATTCGTATCATTCCGATCTACGTAAAGGTCCTCGGCCCTCGGCTATAGGACCTCCCGGTCCAAAAGTCAACTATTCGCCCCTTTTTAACCAAATTACGAAAGTACCCTTGAACTTCCGAACGTCATATCTTTTCCCTCGAATGTCAGAATAGAACATGCCACTTGTCTATGAACTCGTGGCGTCCCGAACTACGTCACAGTCATCGGCCAAAATTCATTTGACGTCCAGAATGAAAAGTCAACGTTTTGCCCACGACCAGGGGCAAAACGATCATTTTGCATCGTTCGTCTGATTTCGCCCAACTAATCACGGATTAACCTCACTAATCTAATCCCAGAATTCGGGACGGTTCGTTACACTAGACGTCATCATCCAGAACCTCTCGATCTACGTGCCCAAAGTGGACTTTTCGAGTCAGGGTGTGTCAATTTGTTATCCGAGCGGTGATTTTAGGATGTGTCGTTATAGGACGTGTCGTTAGTTCCGGACACTTGATGATCATACAACCCAATTTCTCGATAGCAAAGCAACTCCTCAAATAGATAGAATCGTTTCTGTTAACATGAATTTTATTTCACTATGATCTAATCGTGAGTTCCCACTAGTAGAGTTGGAGTTCGTATTAGTCTTTGGTACTCTCTAGTCATGAATAGTTAAATTTTTCTTCCGTCGCGTTCGTATTAGTCTTCAGTACTCTCTAGTCTCATAACTATTGAGACCCACAAATCTACAACCAACGCATGAAAATCGATTACTTATTAAATTCGTGTATTCTTTTTTGTTATATAGATTTATTTGACGAATTTTAATTTTATGGCATGTATTTAGTTATGCTTGCATTTATATTATTAGTAGTTTTTAAACACATAGACCTCACTTCACCAATTCATCAAACACATAATTAGTTTCATTTGATTGGATGAATATATATGTTTCATTTAAATTCATATTTCTTGGATGAGGAAAATAATAATCAAACCACATCATTGGTTAGAAAGAGGACAACAAAGGGGGCACACCTAATCAAGCCGTTGTGGTTGCAATATGGGCACCTCCTGAATTCCCTCTGATCCTCATCAAACAGCTTTCGACTGCCTCCGTAAGTCGGGCAGGATGCAAACCTTGCATCTCCGCACCCCTCACAAACAAACCCCCCGCCAAAAATGGCGGTGGGAAAACCCCTCAAAAAGTTCCCCAATCGTCCAAGCTCGTTGAGTTGCTTAACTTGCTCTGCTCCCCCAACATGCTTCCCTCTAACAAAAACTTGAGGCAGAGTGACTTCGACTCCAACCGTATTTTCCAATTCCTTCTTGTACTCCGAGTCCATTGAAACGTCCCTCTCATCTACTGCCACTTCGAATCCCCTAAAGATCATCCGAACCACGCAACATTCCTCGTAAGTTTTTTGAATCCCTCTCAAGCTGGTGAAGTAGATCACGATTTTATCTTCAACCCTGGGAAGACGACGTAATAGATTGCAAGCATTTGAAATTGATGAAGCATAAATATGTCTACAAAACAACGTTCTTGTATACGCTTAGCCTACATTGGGGACCATTTTCGACAACAATGGTTCTTCTGATAAATGCTTCCATAGAGGATTCCTTGAAGATGATGACAATTTCTTCACGGACCCATTACAGTTTGAGTAGCTGCAACAAGTTTCTGATGCTTATGGGTGGTCAAAAATGATGGAATTGGAATTGGAGTTGGAGGAATAAGAAAGCGAATAATGAGTCGTTGATGTAAAATATCTAGGCCCAAATTTCAAATATATCTACAAAATGTTGTTTGAAGCATTAATGAAGATAAAAACATTTCTTGGGTAGTTGATTCTGGAGCATCTTTCCATGCCACGGCGCACTCGGATTTCTTCACCACATACAAAGACGGAGACTTTGGGGAAGTGAAGATGGGCAATGATAGCTATTCCAAGATATAAGGAATAGGTGATGTTTTGTTCGAGACTAATTTGGGCAACAAGCTGTTATTGAAAGATGTGAGACATGTTCCTGGTTTACGTCTCAATCTAATGTCAACCGGTGTTCTTGATCAACAAGGGTTCCATCATCATGGGAGAGATCAAAAGTGGAGGCTTACCAAGTGATCGCTAGTCATCGCTAGAGGGAAGTTGTGCTGCACCCTTTACAAGACATATGGGAAGATTTGCAAAGGAGAATTGAATGTCGCGGACGATTCTCCTCCAAATCTATGGCACAAGAGATTAGGCCACATGAGTGAGAAGGGATTGCAAGTTTTGGCAAAGAAGTCTCTCATTCCCTTTGCCAAAGGTACCTCACTCGACTCTTGTGATTATTGTTTATATGGCAAAAAAAATCAAGTCAGTTTTTCTGGTACCTTCACAAGAAAAGAAAAAATATTAGACCTAGTACATTCTGATGTTTGTGGCCCTATGGAAGTTGAATCACTAGGTGGTAATAGATATTTTGTTACCTTTATTGATGATGTTTCACGAAAGGTTTGGGTATATTTGTTGAAATCAAAAGGCCAGGTATTCCAAACCTTCAAGCAGTTTCATGTCATGGTGGAGAGGGAGACTGGGAGAGCCCTCAAATGTATCCGCAGCAACAATGGAGGAGAGTACACTTCGAACGAGTTCAGAGATTACTGTTCGAAGTATGGCATTAGGCATGAAAAGACAATTCCTGGCACCCCACAACATAATGGTGTAGCTGAAAGGATGAACCGCACCATTCTGGAGAAGGTCAGGTGCATGCTGAAAACTGTCAATCTATCAAAGCGTTTTTGGGCCGAAGCTGTGTGAGCCACTTGTTACCTTATCAACCGATCACCAAGTGTACCATTGAACTTTGAGACTCCCGAATGCGTATGGACCGGTAGAAGCGTTTCATATTCACACTTGAAAGTGTTTGGGTGCAAAGCATTTGCACGTGTATCCGACGAGAAAAGATTGAAGATATATGACAAAGGCACACCGTGCATCTTTCTCGGGTACGGCAATGAAGAAATGGGCTACCGCATGTGGGATCCAAAGACCAACAAGCTATTCAGAAGCAGAAATGTACACTTCTTTGAAGATCAGACCGTGGCAGATCTTGATAAGGAGACAGTTAAAAATGCAGGCCAACTCACCTATGATTCATCACCGCTGCAACAAGAACCCAGTGGCAGAGCTCAAGAGGTTATACATGAAGACGTTCCTGACATGGCTGAAGCAGAAGGTGCTGTGATAGTGTCTGAACCTGAAGATGATGATCAACACGATCAAATTCAGGGAGAGCCAAGCCAGGAGGAGCAACCGCAGATTTCCCAAGTACCAGTTCGTAAATCAAATAGAGTGCCGAAGCCGAATACTAAGTATCCTTCTTCACAGTATATTCTCACGACCAGTGATGGGGATGACTCGCATTCCAGATACATTCTGTTGACTGGTGATGGAGAGCCTGAAAATTTTGAGGAGGCAAAGACTCATGCAGACAATGACAAATGGATGTTGGCAATGAAGTCTGAAATGGAGTCTTTATTGAAGAATGACACCTATGAGTTGGTGGAGCTTCCTAAAGGCAGAAAAGCACTCAAAAATAAGTGGGTGTTCAAGTTGAAGAGGGACGAGAATGAGCAGTTGACAAAGTTCAAGGCTCGCTTGGTTGTCAAGGGTTTTGGGCAGAAGGAAGGAGTCGATTTCGACGAGATATTCTCCCCAGTGGTTAAGATGACTTCTATCCGAGTTATTCTGGGCATGGCAGCTAGCATGGATCTTGAGGTGGAGCAGTTGGATGTGAAGACAGCATTTCTGCATGGTGATTTGGAAGAGGAAATTTACATGGAGCAACCAGAAGGTTTTGAAGTTGAGAGAAAAGGACACATGGTTTGTAAGTTGAAGAAAAGCTTGTACGGGTTAAAGTAGGCACCGAGGCAATGGTACAAGAAGTTTGACTCATTCATGTTGGGTCATGGGTACAAGAGAACAGATGCCGATCCATGTGTGTATATCCAGCAGTTCACCGGAGGTAACTTCATCATTTTATTGCTCTATGTTGATGATATGTTGATTGTGGGGCACGATGTTGCTATGATTCACAAGTTGAAGTCAGATTTGTCAAAATCATTTGATATGAAAGACTTAGGTCCAGCTAAGCAGATTTTGGGCATGGAGATCACTCGTGACAGGAAGGCGAAGAAGCTATGGTTGTCACAGGAAAGGTACGTTGAACGAGTGCTTGAGAGGTTCAACATGAAAGAAGCTAAGCCAGTGAACTCACCTCTAGGTAATCAATTCAAGTTAAGAAGAAGTTTATGCCCAACTACACAAGAGGATATGGACAAGATGGCAGGTATTCCCTACTCATCAGCTGTTGGTAGTCTTATGTATGCTATGGTTTGTACTCGACCAGATATAGCACATGCAGTTGGTGTTGTTAGTAGGTATCTCTCTAACCCTGGCAGAGAGCATTGGGAATCAGTCAAGTGGATACTCAGATATTTGAGAGGCACTTCAAAGTTGTGCTTGTGCTTTGGTGGATCGAAACCGATGTTAGAAGGTTTCACGGATGCAGACTTGGCAGGAGACCTTGATGCTAGAAAATCCACTTCTGGATACTTATTTACCTTTTCAGGGGGAGCTATTTCATGGCAGTCTAAGTTACAAAAATGTGTTGCCTTATCCACCACTGAAGCTGAGTATATTGCTGCAAATGAAGCAGGCAAGGAGATGATTTGGCTGCAGAGGTTCATTCAAGAATTGGGTGTGAAGCAAGAAAGTTATGTGGTGCATTGTGATAGTCAGAGTGCTATTCATTTAAGTAAAAATTCAGTGTACCATCCTCGCACGAAGCACATTGATCTCCGTTATCATTGGATTCGAGATGCAGTATCAAAAAAGCTTTTCCAGTTGAGGAAAATTCACACCAACAAGAACACTTCAGATATGTTGACAAAAGTTGTTACACAACAGAAGTTGGAGTATTGCAGCAAATCCGCTGGAGTGGACTTCAAGTAGAAGTCACGTCGTTTTGACCTAGTTGGCCAAGAGGGGGAGATTGTAAAATATCTAGGCCCAAATTTCAAATATATCTACAAAATGTTGTTTGAAGCATTAATGAAGTATGTGGTTGTAGGTAAGTGGGATCCAAAATGTAGTAGGTGGTTGTAGGTAAGTGGGATCCAAAATGAAGTAAGTGGGTGGGTGAAACATTAATGAAATCATTTAGATGGTTCCTCCTTGGCCTATATAAGGAGAGGTCATTTGCTCATTCCATCAATCTCATCTAAGAGAAACATCTTCCTCCAAGTAGAGAATGAAGAGTGCCCACTCCAAGTGGAAAGTGTTGAGTGTTGTAGTGTTGGTAGCAAAACAGGTGTGAGAGAGAGAGTTTCCTTCAAGTAGTGTTCTTGAAGTTGTGCATCTCTTTGTACCCCTAATTTCATTAGTGGAGGTTCTTGTTGTTGTTGCCCCGTGGACGTAGGCATATTGCCGAACCACGTTATATCCGGTGTTCTCTATTCTTTGCTCTTTTATTTCCTTGCATATTTATCCTTTTTTGTGGATTGAGTTATTATTTCCATTCTACTATTTTCCGCAACAGTTGAGACCGTCCATGAGTTCACAGGTGTTGATGACGGAATCAGGGGAAGAAGATGATGATGATGACGATGAGGAGTTGATTTGATTTTGCGATTGATGGTGATCAAGTCGGAGGAGGGAACCATTACCATAGGTGGTGGAGGTGAGAGACAAGGTGGTGAGAGTCGCCTTTTTGGAGGGGCGGGTGGTGGACAAGCAGAGGGGCTGAGAGAAAGAGAGCTCTGGAATTGGAAGTGTGAGAAGAAGCAAAAGATGAAGAGTTTGATGTTGAATTAATTGAATTAGAAGGAGGAGCAATGGAAGTGGGAATGGAAGAGTGTTTTGAGATTATTGGCTGTGAAATTTCGGTGAGAAGGGATAAGGATAGGGATACGGGTGTTGAAGCAGAGCAGCCCATCAACCCCAAATCAACAAAAAAATAGTTCAAAACTTCAAATGAAATGGTTTGGGTTTTGGAAATCCTCCTCTCTCTCACACACAAGAAAAAACGGACTTTTTAGGGTTTGGCTTGTGTCTTATTTTGCGCAGAGAGAGAGAGAGAGAGAGAGAGAGAGAGAGAGAGAGAGAGAGAGAGAGAGAGAGAGAGAGAGAGAGAGAGAGAGAGTGTGTGTGTAGTATTAATGTTGGATGAAGAAGAGCTCTCAAGGAGGGAATGGTTGAGAGTGGGGAAGATGGAGAAATGAATCAGATTATGAGATGACGTTACTCGTTTTTGGGGAAAGCTGGAAATGAGTTGTGAATATTTGTTTTTTATATTAAGAATTTACGAATTTTAATTAAAAAAAATGATATTCAAATTATTTTAATTGATCACATTAATTGAATTATTTGATGTGTCAAAGATTATTTCAATAAATTTAAACCTAGTTGTAATTTTTTTTTTGTGGTAAATAGAATAAGCCATTAAGTGTAGTAGTGTTGTCAATTAAGATAGTTCAAATTTTAGTGCCCTTTTTATATGTCGAATCCAAAATTCGAACCTTTCTAAGCATAGGGAATAGGAATACCATTAAAACTAAAGACAATCTTTTAAAAAAGTTATTGATACATTATTAGCAAGCATTGAAATATCGATATCGACGGATATATCGCTAGTCAAATTTACGGATATCTCGTCCCAAATATCGATATCGATATCGTTTACGGTTAACAAAAATGACAGAAATTCGATCTAAAAGTTGAAAATTTGGAATGAAATTTTGGGAAAAACTTAAGTATCCAATGATGATTATATAGTACTAATAAAAACTATAAAATGGCTTTGGTATAATAAATATATGATGAATAATAAATATAATAGAGTTCTGCCGATGACTAATAATATAAAATTTTAAATATAAACATAAATTGAAATGAATTACTAGAATTGAATGTTAACATAATTAAAAACATAACAATAAACATAAAAAAATGTCAATGGAAGAAAAATTATAAAATGAGTAAATATATTTAAAATTGGAAAAAAAGGATGAAAAAATAGAGCCAATCTTTGTGAAAAAATTGGAAAAAAAAGGAAAACATTTGGAAAAATGAATTTTTTTTTTTAAAAAGGAAAACATTTGAAAAAAAAAAGAATTTAAAAAAAGGAAAACATTTGAAAAAAAGAAATAAAAAAAGGGGAAAACATTTGACAAAATAAAAGCATAAGGGGGATGGGGGATCCTGGATTCGAACCCAGGACCCCTGGTTATTTAAGGGAAACTTTTCAAAAGCCTAGCCAACTCAACTAGCCCAACATAGTTGACAATATAACAATGGTATAATATATAAAGTAAAACAACTAACACTATTTCAGAGTCTCCTTCTTCCTCCTGCGGGTCTGCCATTCGGATTTTTTGACCAGGCAGCATGACCCGACTGGAATTCACATGTTTTGCGTCCGATTTTCATGAACTTTGGTCCTATCTCAATCGTTTTCATCAAATAATGAGATCTGTGAGCTTAAAACAAAACACCCCCCTCCCCCCCTCCCCCCTCCCCCGCCTTATGTGCCGCCGGCCAATTTTAACGAAATTTCGAGCGATATTTCACCGATATTGGCGACATTTTCATCACTGATTATTAGTTAGAACATCTTTAGCAGAATCCCTAAAGCACATTTTTTTAGCTAATTCAGTTATTTTTAAAGAATGGCTCTAACAGGTCCCTATCAACGAAATTTCGAGCGATATTTCGCCAATATTGGCGACATTTTCATCACTGATTATTAGTTAGAACATCTTTAGCAGAATCCCTAAAGCACATTTTTTTAGCTAATTTAATTATTTTTAAAGAATGGCTCTAACAGGTCCCTATCACACCCCCTATTTTAAAATTTTGCTATTTAGGGGCCTTTGGTTCCCTAAATTTAACAAATAAAAGAGGGAAAATATTCCTTATCTTCTCACAATTGAATAAATTTCATAAATAATGAAATAATAAATGAAGGATATTTAAATGTTTCACCTGAAAGTTGAAATAAAATAATAAAATATTTAACATTTGCTAAAATATGGCACACTATTTGAGTAAATTTTCTTAAGGTAGTTTTTTCAAATTCAAACTATTATAGATAGGTGAAAAAATTGTATATTTTTGTTGAGATCAATAGCTAGTGTAACCATTGTGATGCTTACTCGTTCTACAAAATTCAAACCATCTAGTTTAACCATTGTAGGAGCGCTCAAGTCATTCTGCAGCTCAAATTTAATTTCAACTCCTTGCATAGTATCGTTATATATAAATACAAAAACAAATTCATTGTGATTTCATTACTCATTCTAGTGTAACCACCGTTATAATGTTGTACTTAAGTTTAGCACTGTGGAACCAAAAATCGCCTGAAAATTTTGGAGCTGTCACGTGGCCCATAATTCTCAAAATACCCAAATTACCCCTAGTAATGGCATTAATGACTTACAGACACCCGCACAGTTAATAAAGTATTTCTAACTAAGTACATTATTAAAACGGGTTAATATAAGGATCTGTCCCGAATGTCGGGATTAATTAACGATAATTATGATTAATTAAGGATAATTAGGGGTTAATTGAGAAGATTCCTCAATTCATCCGAAGAATTTCTGACGGATGGCGTAAAATGACTGTTTTGCCCTTAGGATTGGGCAAAATGTTAACTTTTGACTAGGCGATCAAATGTACTTTGACTAATGACCGTGACGTAGATCGGGATGTTACGAGTCCGTAAACAAGTGGCACGTCGAAATCGAGCGTTCGACGGGAAAGATACTGCGACGACTCGTCCCAGAAATCAGGATTAGATTAGTGATTAATGACAGATTAGGAAAGATAATCAGTGATTAGTTGGATGCTTTCGGACGGACGGTGCGAAATGACGATTTTGCCCCTAGAAATGGGCAAACGGTTGAATTTTTGTTCGGGTGGTCAAATGGACCCTGGCCAATGACTGTGACGTAGTTCTGGACATCACGAGTTCATAGACAGGTGGCACGTCTGATTTCAATATTCAAGAAAGAAGTTATGGTGTTTGGAAGTTCGAGGGTATTTTGGTAATTTTGTTAAAAAGGGGCAATTTGTTGACTTTTTACACGACAAGTATTTTTCACGCATTTTGAGGACCGTTAGGTAGGTCTCGATTCCCTGAGTACAACAACAGGCAACATGTGTTAATTGGAGTCCGAACGACAGAGTTACGTGTCTAACTATGTGAAGGGCAAAATGGTAATTTAGACATTAAAAGGCAAAATGGTCTTTTGGCGACTTTGAAGTGAGTGAACAATTGGATGAGGACATTTGTCCTTACTTTAGTGGATATTTTCACCAGGTATTGGGAGATGGGGACACATGGATACCTTCTGGTTGGTTCCACTTTGTTCTCCCGTTTGGTCGTTTAATGAAAGCGGTGATCGATAAACAGGGGAGGCTGTTATGTTGGATGTGCTCTGTGTCTAGGAGAGTGAGAAGCTCAGAGTTTGGTTGTGTGAGAGAAGAGACAAGTGAGTCGTGTATGTGTGTGTGTTTAAGCTGGAGTGAGTCGAGTGGGTGGTGTGTAAGAGTGAGAAAAATAGGAAACATAGCAGGAGAAAATCCTCCCACTCACCTCCTTCGGTTCTTCATCAATTAAGGGTACCTTAGGAACAAAACTAAGAAGATTGATTGTCAGGACCGGCCCCGAATCCCCTGGGATTAACGTGGGACCAGCCTGATCCTGTCTGACGCGAAGTGTCAGACCAGGGAAAAGTCCATTTCTAGCCCTCGCCGGGGCTATCAGAGTGCGTCAGGATCGTAGAAGGAGGGGAGTGATGTCTCATATCTACTACAGCCCGCATTCGCCATCAACCTGAAGGACATTAAAACACGAAAACTATGAGCGTGACTCTCCAGGTCGACGTCTGGAGGAGACCATATAATCAAATGGAGTGTTCATTCACTTTTTCAAATACTCTTTTCTTTCTTTCTCAAATCACATTTCTCAATTGGGTCTCATACCCGATTCATTTCAACAGGATTCCTCGAATCCGATTCAAATCACTTTCATAGGCCTCGGCCTAAATCCACAGTTCAACAGGGTCTCATGCCCGAATTCTCATTTCACAAATCGAATTGGGACTCAAGCCCGATGTTACAATCAACTGGGCCCTAGGCCCAAAACCATTACTCGACAGGACCTCACGTCCGATTTCATAATCAACTGGACCTCAAGCCCGATACTACAGTCAACTGGGCCTCCAGCCCGATATTACAACCAAATGGGCCTCAAGCCCGAATCATAAATCAACGGGACCCTCGGTCCGATCATAAAGCTCAAATGGACCCTAAGTCCGATTCCTCGTCAATTCAGATGGACTCAAAGTCCGATAGTTTGTAAATCAAATGGGTCTCGTGCCCGATTTCATATTTCTAAATCCAAAATCCATTTAAACACTTGTTGAAAACCTAGAACGTATATGCATCGTAAAAAACCGTAAATCTCGAAATACGTGCAATTACGTAAATCCTAGGCTACCACAAAAAAAATGCACTCATGGCATCACAAAACATATAATAAAACACTTATAAAACATTTATGCATGCGTCAAGTTCGAAGGAAGGGTCCACTCACAGACCGTCTGAAGTCGCGCCTCGATACGCGTGCCATAATCGTCTCCTTGGTCAAACGTAGCCTCCGGGATTCCCGAACCTATCCAAATTCATTTAGAGGGTTATTAACTACTTAAATAACCCATCACTAAAGCCCCGTAATTTTCCGGATTTTCTAAGTATTTTTAAACTCGAACCTAAACCTTCGAACACCCCGAAACCTATCGAAACGAAGTCAGATTGACACGAAACCAGTCCCAAAATGTTCGTTACAACAAATAGATGATTGACATGTTGAAAACTTCCTCAAATTCCCTGTCACGCGCCGTCACGTGCCCCAGGAGTGGCCTGCGCGTGGGCCTCACGCGCCAGCGACTGTTCAGTCTCTTCAACCTCCAGTTGGACCGGCGTGACCGGTTCACGGCCCTAGACCCCCCATTTTTCATCCTACTTCTTCCTTTTTGATTCCTTTCTTCCTATTTTCATGTTTTCTATCAATTCAAAACCCTAAACTCAACCGAAAACGTCTAAATCCCATGGTTCAATCTTGAACCACACGGCCCTGTTTTTCCCAGCCGTTCCCACAGCCTCCTCCGCAGTGAACCAGCCTCCAAAACCTCCTAAAAACATCCTAGCAACCCCCTAGTCCTATCCCAAACATCCAAAACAACGTATAACTTCCAAATCGAAAAAAGGGGAAAATGGACCTTACCGGGCAATCGGTTTCTCCCAGGCTTTCACCGCCGTGTACGGTGGTCCAAACACTCCCAGCCACCGTCCATAGCTCCCTCAGTCTCTCTCTTTCTCTCTGAGTCTCACAAATGACGGTTTGGGGTGCAGGTTTGGATGTGGGTGGAAGTGAGATCGGGTGGGTTGTTTGGATGAAAGGAAAACAGAAGATGATCGATGCATGTATGCAAGGGGGAAGGGCGAATGGATAGGTGACACTTGTCACTCATCCATTGGGCCTTGGGATGTGATCTGGGCCCCACTAAAGTCCAAAAGTAATCTGTTTCGTAAATCATGCAATAGTACTTTCATACTTCCGTGAACCGTAACTTTGTCGTCGAACGTCCGAATGCGACGTGCCGCCTGTCTACGGATTCGTATCGTCCCGATCTACGTAACGGTCCTTGGTCCTCGGCCATCAGACCTCTCGGGTCAAAAGTCAACTTTTTGCCCAATTTACCAAATTTCCCTCGAACTTCCGAACATCATAACTTCCTCCTCGAAAGTCGGAATTGAGCGTGCCACCTGTCTATGAACTCGTCACATCACGAACTACGTCACGGTCATCGGCCAAAGTCCATTTGACCGTTCAAATGAAAAGTCAACGATTTGCCCATTCCAAGGGAAAATCGTCATTTCACCCGAACGTTCGCTAATCCTCGTCTAATCTCTGATTAGTCTCGCTAATCCATCATTAATTCTTAATTAATCCCGCTAATTCGGGACTAGTCGTCACATTGATGATGATGGAAGTGGTGCTGCTGCTTTGAAGGACTGTCGTGTACCGCGGAGCGTATAAGGGGTAAGAGCCATGAAATCCTGGTTTTAGTCGATTCTTCTTAGACTTGATTTTGTGGTCAATGCACTAATTGAGTAAGGAAAGGAGGTTCAAGGAGTTCAGACAAAAGGAGCCAGCCTGGTTTCGAGGCCTGCTATGGACGATGGCCAGAAAACTCGACATGGTAAACTTAACATTCAAAAATGGCACTTTCGGTTTTGGTGACTGATAATTGTGTTGGTGGATTGGAAGATGTTTCTAAGGGTTTCAGGAAAGTTTTAGGATCGAAACAGAGAAGGAAGGTGGCTGGAATCATGGAAGAACGATAGAGGAACTTCGAAGGTTTGAGCACGGTTCAGGGAGGTATGTTTCTGGCCTTCAATTCAGTGTTTAAATATGCAGATCGATAGGAAATCATGTAAGGAAGCTATAGGACTTAAAATGGGAGGAATTGAAGTTGAATTGGACGAATTAGAACATTGAACCGTGACCACCGGTACGGCTGAACCTGCCTGAACCGGTCGACATAAGCTTGAAGACTATGAACAGTAAAGCGCGTGAGGGCACGTGGGGCCCCTTTTGGGGAAGTTTCCAACACGACTTCTAAATTATTCGATGTAACGAACATTTTGAGATTGGTTTCGAGTCGATTGGACATCGTCTAGATATGTTTCGGGATATCCGAAAGTTTTAGGGCTCGGTTAAAAATAGTTAAAAAGTTGGGAAAATTACGGGGCTTTAGTATAAGCTTTATGAAGTAGTTAGTGACCTTATTATGGGATTTGGACAGGTTCAGGACAGCCAGTGATAATGGATTGGCCGAAAAAGCTTATTTGCATGCGTATCGAGGCGACGACGCTAATGGTCTGTGAGTGGACTTTGCTTTCTAACTCATGATGCATGCATAAATGTTTTACATGCTTTCTATATGTGATTTCTATGTTTATGATTATGGTCTTGGTGATTTACGATTTTACACGTATTTTGAGGTATTTACGAAATTGCACATTTTACGAGATATGGTTTTCTGTTGTGGTTTGATGATGGCTTGATGATTTGATTTTGGGATTTGAAATATGATTTGATTTTAATGAATTATAATGGATTTTGGAAAAGTGATTTCGGGCTTGAAGCCCAGTTCATAAAAGGGATTTCGATAAACGTGATTTCAGGTTTTTGAATCGGATTTCGGAAATATGATTTCTAATTCGGTTTTGGAGCTTGAAAGTGGATTTCTGGATTTGGGTTCGGAATGATTATTCTGGATGTCGGCTTACAGAATGATGGTTTCGGATTCGGATTTGGAAATGGATTATGGACATGATTCTGGATTTGGATTCGGGATGATGATTTCGGATTCGGTTTAGGATTCGAAATGGTGATTTCGAATTTGAATTTGGACATGTTGACAGGACCTGCCCCGATCCCCCTGGGACCACATGGGGACGTGCCCTTCTCCCGTCTGACACCCAAACAAAACATACCAATTTTACCCTTAAAGAAAATCAAATGCATAAAATATTCAAATTTAAGTCATACATAATATCCGAATCCAAATAGCGTCAGACAAGGGATGTTTTCCAAAAACGAATTATTGAGCACGACTCTAGAACACTCTACGTGCCAACCTACCCAGCTGTGGGTTCAGGTGCGCAACGTAAACCTATGCCTCTGCCTCAGGGTACTCTTCTGCCTCGGTAGCACAGCGTGAAGGGGTCCATAAAACATTAAGGGTGAGTGGGCCGAAACTCAAGGTTTTATAAACAGTTCATCAATTTGAAAACATATAGTTTTACCCCTCCGTTTTCCAAACATGCATGCATCAGTACCAAAACCATAATATCATATCAAATAAGCATAATCAACATAATATAAACATAATAATAATCCTAATCACTGCACTATACATCCCAACCCTGATATCCCAGATATCCGACGTCCCAGGCGTCCAATAAGGTCACAGTCCCAAGGCTACGAGTGCCACTCAGGGTCTCAATCCCGAGTCCGATCCCCGAACCCAGTCCAGGTATGGCATCCTGGATGCTTGACGTCCTAGACGTCCAACAATAGCAATTCTGCTCCTGAGTCATCCTACGGTCCGGTCCTTCCGTAGAATGACCCATCGCAGGCATTGCGCCGTGACCACTCCGGGGTACCCACATCCAGAAGAGACAGTATCACACGGTTAGATCTATACATTGCAGTGCTATAGATAATCACCAACATCCTCAACATATATGTATACGACTCAAAACCATGCTTAAATTAACAAGACGGGCCTCATGCCCAAAATACCGTAAATCGTGTCATAGTCATAAATTAAGATAATCAGATGCTTTTGCTTAAATCACACATATAAATATATATAGAAGTGAAAACAGTTATGCATGCATGGGTTTAATGAAATCAAAGGCCCACTCACAGTACAATCCTGCTGCAGGCCGAACGTATACCCCTGTCCTGGTACTATTGTATGATCCCTGTCATATCCAAAGTATACGTAAAGGTCACTATAAGTCCCTAATATTCAACCATGAAACCCTAGACTGAAACTGGCCCGGGGAAGCCGCCCGAACTCGCTTCCCGAGGCAATAAACCTCATTTTGACCAACATAACAATCTCCTATCGACCTGAAACCACCACCATTGGATCCGCATCGTCGAAACCTAAAGAATGGTGGTGGTCCCACTTGAAACACTATTCACACGCGCCTCCCCGACCCAGTCAACGCGCTGGTCAACGCAGGAACAGTACCTACTGATGTCACCGCTGACGTCATCTAACAGCTGTCAAGTCTGACATGTCAGACTCTGACAGGTGCCACGTGTCAACACGTGATTGGTCCATGGCACGGCTCTGTCAGTGCCACTTGTCAGATCTGACATGTGCCACGTGTCAGCACGGCACTGGTCCATGTCACTGACATGTCAGTGACACGTGGCAGCCCCTGATTGGGCCACGTCACTGACATGTCAGTGCTGACTGTGCACTGACATGTGACACGTGTCGGATGATGATTGGTCCACGTCACTTGACAGATCTGACAGGGTGCCACGTCATCGTCTCCTATATCGCGACGGGTCGACCCGTTTATCTGAAACCGGGTCATTCAGACCCGCGATCTAACTCGGCCGTCATTTGCTCATTTCTCAACCATTTTAGCCCTAATTTCTTCCTAAATGCTCGTCTCAATCCCAGTAAGGGTTCTAGCTAAATAAAAACATCAAAAAGGCTGGATCTAAGGCTTACCTCGATGAACATTGGGCTGGTTTTTCGTCGCCGTTAACTCTCAGTTTAGGTCACCACTGGCCTAGAAACCAGGTTCTAAAAGTTATTCTCAGTCCCTAGAAGTGAATAGAATCATTAGGAATCGGAAAAAAAACGTTCAAAACCCAGCTTCCATTTCTGAGTTTTCAACACGGTTTCGGGTTTTGAAGCCGCTTACCTCATCACCGTGTCAACCGTGGTTTCTCCTCCCTACGCCATCGTCTCTCAGCCCTCACCAACTTAGTCTCTTACACACGAACACAGAGGAGATGGGTGATAAGCTGGTGTGTTTGTTCGAATGAGTCGTGTGTGTGTGTCGGGTAGGAAAATATAACAGAATGAGAAAGAGAGATGCTGGACCAGATGAGAGGGATGGAGGGTCCAGATTAAATCTTGGAAATAAGATCAATGGTGTAGATGCAATCTGGGGATTTAGATGGATGGCTGAGAATAAAAGGAGGGATTAACTCGTATTTAAATCACTTAGTGGAGACATTAGATTATAACTAATTGATTAGTGGAACATGATCCAGATCTGAATTTAGCCAACAGATGAGTGACACTTGTCACTCATCCAAGTGTCCCTAACCACTTTCCCACTATTTCAGAATTAATTAATTGACACGATTTTCAAGACATAAACTTTCCTGATTTCACGTTTCAGACCATAACTTTCCCGTACGAAGTCCGATTTCGGCGTGCCGCCTGTCTATGGACTCGTGATGTCCCGATCTACGTCACGGTCACAGTTGCAAGTCGAAAATAGTCCCCGAGACAAAAGTCAACTTTTTCCCTTCCCTAAGGGCAAAATGGTCATTTCATATTACAATATTGTTTTATAAAAATTTGGGGCGTTACACATGGATTTGGAAATGGTTTTAAAATGGTTTTGGATTGGATTTGCTGGATCTGGTTATTGGGTTTAAAGACCCAGATATGATTGTGACGGGGGCGGCCCGGATTGGGTTTAAAGACCCAGATTGAGTTTAAAGACTCGGATATTGTGATTTCCCCTGTAGGCCTATTGAGTTTAACGACTCAGGAGTTTAAAAGCTCGAATTATATTGAGGCCTAGATTGAGTTTAAAGACTCGGGAGTTTAAAGACTCGGATAGATTCTTCAGGTTCGATTAATTGAAATGGGTTTCAAATGTGTTTTGGATTTCGATGATTTATTTTGATGATTTTCAATAATGATGGTTTTCAGATGTTTTGGGTCATGACCCGAATGTTACGGATTTTGATGGTTTTGGGCTGAGGCCCGGGATTTGAGAAAAGGAAATAAGCTCAGTTTTCGTAATTGAAGATGAAATGGTTTTATTAAATGATTTTATTATACATGCATTGGTTTTTAAAAGGAGGGTATAATTGTCTTTTCTGATAAACTGTTTTCTAAACTTATCCTTTATTTTTTTCCACTCACAGTCTTTTTATGTTTTCGATACCCTCTAGGTTTGATGCGGTGCAGGCTGTGGTTAGAGAGACAGAGACATTACACACGCGGTCGATAGTAGATTCTGCACGCTCTGGGAAGTCCGGATGTTTTTGGACGTTTTGTTTAGGAATCCCTTGTCCGGATTACGTATTACATGGAGGTTGGTCGTCAGTCAGCCTTCGTGTCGCACGTGAGTTAGACAGGAGCATGACTTAGCCCTTGATTTCGGGGGATTTGGGGTGGGTCGTATCAGATACGGGTCTAAAATGGAGGTTGGAACTATGGCAAGCAAACAGAGAAATGGGCACGCGGCATAATTTGATTGGAGAAAAATCTGGGGAGGACCCACCAGATGAGTGACAAGTGTCACCCATCTGATAGGCCCATACCCCAATGTTTTGGGTCATCATCTTTATCTTCATCATCTCTGCGTTTTTCCCTTAACCCCCAATCCCCCACAAACACCCTTAATCCTTACCCTTTGCTATTGATTTGTGAATGAAAGAGGAAAATGATGCTGAAATGATCATGGTGGTGGCCACGACGGTGATTGTGATGGCGAGGTAAGGAAAACCCCGAAAACTAGTTTTAGTTTAAAAATGGAAAATCACGTTGTGTTGGTTGTTGATCGTTTTAATGGTTTGTATGAGGTTCTGAGGGATCATACGAACTAAAGGGACTTGGAATCGAGGGCAACGGTGGCCTGAATCGTCTGGAAATGGAGGAGGAAGGCTGGGCTTACTGTTCATCAATTCAAAGGGTAAGTTTTAGGTTTGATTTCACAATTCTGAGTCCATAGATCGATTGGGGAAGTTTAGACGAATCAGTAGGAAGAAACCTCGTCGAAATTAGCTGAGAAATGGTGAAACAGTGGCCGGGTCGGGTCGTGGGTCTGTGCGACCTGAATTGTAGGATCTGGTTAGAGGATAGGGACAAGGTGACGTCAGTGATGACGCCACCAAGATGACATTATCATGTCATGTCAGGACCCACCCCGGTTTCACCCCGAAACCCGAGGTCAATCCCGCTCCCGTCTGACTCCCCGACACAACACCTAAGTAAAACTCACTCAAATCCAGTCAGACGCAGGAGTAATTAAACAAAATATTCCGACGTTATCGTTTACAGAACCTAGTACAAAATACAAAGAACTAAAACCCGATAAAGTACACGCACACGGAAGATTGTAAGCTATTCTGGGATCCCTCACGTCGCTTCTATGCCTCGGACACTGCCTCGACGTCAAGACCCCACACTAGCTCCACAACCTGGAGGGCAATTTAAAACAGAAGGTGTGAGTGGACCGGAAAGTACAAAAAGTGCAGAACCATTTCATATAAAAACCGGGGTTTTAGCCCTCCGTTTTGAAAACCACATGCATAACTAATATTTATGAACATGTTTGTCGAAGAACAGCCACGGGTAAGCACGAGTGCACCCCAATTATTTGGGCTGAGACCACACAGGATTCTCCCAGAATCCTCTAGCCCCCTGCCATGTGTCACCATCCAATCCACACACTCCCACATGGCCCAACCTCAGCCGTCCATTTCCTTTCTCTCTGCACAAATCCCCAGAAACCAAAAAGACCAAAATTCCCTCCTGTTTTACTCATTTTTACGGTTTTACCAAAACTTCCTAGACCCGTAACTCTCACCTCGTAAGTCCGATGAGTACGTGCCGCCTGTCATCGAACTCAGGACGTCGAAAGCTACCTAACCATCCTAGGTCAACCTACCAAAACTCGATTATCCAAAAAGTCAACTATTCCCCCTATTTTACCCAAATTACGGTTATGCCCTCGACCTTCCGAACATCACAACTTCCTCCTCGGATGTCGGAACCAGGCGTGCCACCTACCTATGGATTTGTGACGTCCTAAACTACGTCCTGGTCACTGGTCAACCCCCATTTGACCACCCGAACTAAAAGTCAACTATATTGCCCAAACTAGGGGCAAAATCGTTATTCTACGCCAAAGACCTTATCGGGACCAACTAACCACGGATTAACCTTACTAATCACACCTTAGTTGGTCTACTAAGTCCGGTTCTCGGGACGGGTTGTTACATGTCAGACTGACAGGTGTCAGAGGTGGCCAATGGGAGCTTGACATGTGTCACATGTTAGTGCGCAGTCACCACAGACATGTCAGTAGCGTGGCCCAATGACAGGACCCGCCCCGATCCCCCTGGGACCACCCGGGACGTGCCCTGCTCCCGTCTGACACCCGACATTAAAATACCAAAAATACCCTTATTGAAGATAAAATGCATAAAGAAAATCCATAGTTAAGTCATACATAGCACACCACACAAATACTCAAATACAAATAGTGTCAGACAAGGGATGGTTCCCGTATACAGTTTATTGAGCACGACTCTAGACACACTACGTGCCAACCTACCCAGCAGTAGGGTTCAGGTACGCAACGTAAACCTATGCCTCTTCCTCCTCGGGATCCTCCTCCTCCTCCTCGGGATCCTCCTCCTCGATAGCACTACCTGGAGGGGTAGTAAAACAACAAAGGTGAGTGGGCCGAAACTCAAGGTTTACAAAGTAGTTTACCATTTCGAAAACATATAACTTTTCCCCTCCGTTTTCCGAAAAGACATGCATAGTATCAAAACCACAAAACCATATAGTCATAAGCAGAATAATATCAACATAATATAATCTTAGTCACTGCACTATACATCCCAACCCTGACATCCCAGATGCCTGACGTCCCAGACGCCCGATAAGGTCACAGTCTCAAGGCTACGCGTGCCACCCGGGGTCTCAATCCCGAGTCCAAATCCCGAACCTAGTCCGAGCATGGCATTCTAGATGCCTGACGTCCCAGACGTCCAATAGTAGCAATCCTGCTCCTGAGTCACTCTACGGTCCGGTCCCTCCGTAGAATGACTCCTCACAGGTAATGCGCCGTGACCGCTCCGGTGTACCTACATCCGGAGGAGATAGAATCCTAGGGTAGATCCATACAGTGCAGTACCACAGATAATATCGAGATCCATTAAATATGTATATGACTCCAAACCATTCATAAACAACCAGACGGGTCTCATGCCCAAACATCGTAATACGTGCCATAAATCATGCACAAGATAAACAGATACTTTTACTCAAATCACATATAGATATAGTAGAAAGTAAAACAGTTATGCATGCCGAAGTTTAGTGAAATCAAAGGCCCACTCACAGTACAATCCCGCTGCAATCCCGAGCGTAAAGCCCCGTCCAAGGGTTAAAGTACAATTCCTGTCATGCCCAAAACATACGTAAAGGTCACTTTAAGTCCCTACTAAACAACTACGAAACCCTAGGCTGAAACCGGCCCGGGAAAGCCGTCCGAACACGCTTCCCAAGGCGTCAAACCCTAATTTGACCAACTTAACGATCTCCGATCGACACGAAACCACCGCCATTGGATCCGTATCGTCGAAACCTTGAAAATGGCACTGGTCCCACACAAAATACTGTTCACACGCGCCCCTCACGCGCCGGTCAACCCTCTGGTCAACAGTGCTACAGTGATGCTGACGTCAGCATGACGTCACTGCTGACGTCAGCATGACGTCATCACTGACAGTGTCAGAGGACACGTGTCAACAGCCCATTGGTCCCTGGTCTGACAATATTCTGACATGATGACATCATCATGACGTCACTGTTGACGTCAGCATGATGACGTCATCAGCTACAGTACCGGGTCTGCGAATCGGGTCACCGCAGACCCACGGTTCGACCCGATCACAGATCGTGATTCCGACCACCAAAATCGATGGGGTTTGTTCCTATGGACTCATCTGAACATGTTCTATGGCTCTGTGTAATCAAAACTGGATTTTAAGATCGAGGAATCACCTGAAAAACGACGGGGAACTGGCTGCCGGTTCTGGTTCGTCTTCTCCGGCGAGCCGTCACGCTTCCAGCCACCAACTCAGGTCCAAAACGCTCGTCTAGTCCCCTAGGTTAAGTCTCAAAAACAACCCAACAATTTTAACGTTAAAAACGGACAGTTCGAGGCATGGAAGGAAAATCGGCCTTCACGGGTTTGCAGGCTTACCGCCGCCGTGTCGCCGCCGTGGGCTGCCCAGTCCAGTCCTACGCCGTCCAGAGGTCACAACGGTCCTAGCCCTAGGTTGGTTCGAGCCCAGACGTCACGGTTTGGATGGTTGGATGGTTTTGGGCCGCACGGGTTCCTCACGGGTTTGTGGGTTTTCCGGGTTGCTCCGCCGTCCGTGGTGGTGGTGATGGCCGTCTGGAGGTGGCTGAGGGGTAGGCTGGTGTGTGGGTTGAGGCTGAGGGATGGTGTGATGGCTGGTGTGTTTGTGCAGAGAATGAGAGGTTGCACGGTTTGAAGGAATGGAAATGAGAGAATGAATTCTCTCATGGTTTTTAAAACAGAGTGATCAAATGGAATGGAAGGCTGAGATTGATTCTGAGTTAAGAGTGAAGGGTGAGGATTTAAGGAAATTAAACTATTAAATTAATCACATGGCAGACCAAGATCCAGATTGTTGGGGATGATGTGGATGGGGTAGATGAGTGACATGTGTCACTCATCAAGGGTCCAGATTGATTGGGTTAAAGTAAATCAGATTATAATATTTTATTATTATTTTAAGTTCCGAGTCTCGGTTAGTTCGGTTACGTTCTTGACCATAACTTTTTCGTCGTAAGTCCGATTTCAGCGTGCCGCCTGTCTATGGATTCGTATCGACGAGACCTACGTAACGGTCATTGGCCCTCGTCCGTTGGACTTCCCGGGTCAAAAGTCAACTTTTGGCCCCCAAATGGCCAAATTACCAAAATGCCCCTCGACTTCCGAACGTCACAACTTCTTCCTCGAACGTCGGAATCGAACGTGCCACCTGCCTATGAACTCGTGACTTCCTAAACTACGTCACGGTCACGTGTCAAAGTCCTAAATACTTCCCGAGGTAAAAGTCAACTTTCCCCCCCCCCCCCCCTCAGGGGCAAAACGGTCATTTTACAATAAAATAATAATTACGAAAGTTCGGGTCGTTACACCCAATCACGGGCTGCCATGTGTCACTAACATGTTAGTGACGTGGACTAGTACGTAGGTAACATGCGCCACTGTCAGATCTAACAGCTCTCAGAACCTGTCAGTGCTGACATTAATGATGATGTCAGCCGTTGACCATTGATCGCTGACGTCAATGTTGACTTTGCTGATGTCAGTAGTTGAATTTTTGTGTAAGGACCCATCCTGGAAGGAAGTGATTAGTGATGGATTAGCGACGTTAATCGGTGTTTCGTTGGTTACGTTTAGGGCGTTAGCGCATAAATGACGATTTTGCCCCTAAGTTGGCCAAATTGTTGACTTTTAGTTCAGGTGGTCAATTGGGCATTGAACAATGACTGTGACGTAGTTCGGGACATCACAAGTCTGTAGACAGGTGGCACGCCCGATTTCGACATCCGAGGAGGAAGTTATGATGTTCGGAAGATTGAGGGCATTATCGTAATTTGAGTAAACAAACGGGCAAAAGGTTACTTTTAGCACGACAGGGTTTTTACACGTAGACCTAGGACCGTTAGGTAGATCTCGTCGTCCTGAGTTCAACAATAGGCGGCATGCCTTCATCGGACATTGGACGGACGAGATACGGGTCTAGAACGGCGAAGGGCAAAATGGTAATTTGTACATGTAGGGGCATTTTGGTCTTTTTGCACATTGGGATTTGTGCAAATGAGATGAGGAAAAGTGTACAGGTGCAATTGGATATTTTGGAATTGGGCCATGGGATGGAGGACACGTGGGGTGTGTGTAGTGCGTTCTAGGGTGCACAGGAAAAATTAAAACTGTGCAAAGTGTGTGAGTCATGCTTTCGAAGAGGGAAAACAGAGACTGAAAGGCAGGGAGGAATTGATCGGTTTCTGGGAAAAAGTGTGAGTGTTGGTGACTCTGTTAGAGTGAGTAGAGAGGGGTTGTGAAGCTGGTGAGTGTCTGGGGAGGTTTGAAGGGTCGAGTGAGTGTGTGCGGTGAGTGGGAAAACCAGAGAACAGAGAGGGTGTTTGGTGGTGGTGCTGCCGTGTTTGATCAATCGAGACTGGTGATGGTGTCCAGAGGACGGAGGAGGACTAGAAGAGTCGCGTAGGCACGGCGGATCTCATGACGGCGGCCTGAGCGCATGTAATTTCCTCAACCTCTATTGCTTGCTTTATTTTGCCATCTGGTTTCAAAGGTTGAGTCGTGAAGTTAGGGGCTGAGTCGAGGTGTCTGGTAGGTTCTAATCGACTCCTTAGGTCCTTAGGAACCCTTTGGTGTCGAAGCCGTGATGGGGGGTGGCACGGGTGGTCGGATTGAAGAACAGGGATTGTTGTTGGTCACGAGTTTGAGTTGGGACGACGGTTTAGAGGTCGTGTCGTCGTGTTTGGTTGAGGGGAATGGATTGCTTAGGGTAGGACGAAGCTAGGGGAGGAAAAAGGAAGGAAAATGGTGGACGGACGGCGGAGAACCGGCCACGCCGGTCCAGAACAGTGCACGGTCTCGAGGTTGAAGATGAACAGTGACTGTGTGTAGGCGAGTGAGGCCCACGCGCAGCCACTTTGGACGGCGCGTGGGGAGGATTCTGGTGAACCTTCCAACATAATTTTTGGTCTAATCGATGTAACGAGTCTTTTGGGATAGGTTTTGGGACGATCGGACTTTGTTTCGGGTAGTTCTACGAGGTTGAAGGTTTAGGGTCTCGGTTGGTTACGTTCGTAGTTCAGGAAAATTGGGAAAAATTAGGAGAACCTTAGAGGACGTGTTAGTGACGTATTTTGGTGACTTGTAATAGGATCGGGAATCCCCGAGGAGGACGAGGAACGTACAGGACGTTCGGGACGCTAGTGACGTACCCGGTAACTCTGAGTGGACTTCTTCCTTATAACTGAGCATGCATAACTGCTTTTAATTACTTGATTTATGGTTTTATATGTGATTTCTTGATTATGTGACTATTCTATAACTGTTTTATATACTTGCACGTTTTTCAAGAAATTACGTATTTGGCACGTTTTACGAGAAACGCTTGATTTACGATTTTGATGCCATGATTTTGGGATTCAATCTAGAATTGGTTTTCAATGATTATACGTGGATTTTGAGACATGATTTGGTGATCAAGGTTTTCAATTTTGAAATCGGATTTCGGAAAGCGCAATTTGGTTTTAAAGTTGAAAAGTGGATTTCCGGATTTGGGTTCGGAATGACGGTTCTGGACGCCGGAAGGGCTTCAGACTAGTGATTTCGGGTTTGGATATGGATTTAGAAATGGTTTTCAAATGGTTTTGGATTGGATTGTCTGGATCTGATTATTGGGTTTAAAGACCCGGATATTATGATTGACAGGGGACGGGCCCAGATTGGGTTTAAAGACCTGGATTGAGTTTAAAGACTCGGGAGTTTAAAGACTCGGATATACTGATATTTCCCCCGTAGGGTTGTTGAGTTTAAAGACTCGGGAGTTTAAAGGCTCGGATTATATTGAGGCCTGGATTGAGTTTAAAGACTCGGGAGTTTAAAAACTCGGATAGATCCAGCAGGTTTGATCAGATGATTATATTGGTAATCTATGTTTTACTGTTAATGTTTTATAACATTTATCATACTGTGTTTATGTTACTGTGGTTTCTATGATGAAAATGATATGATTTATAACTGTTTTCAGAAATTGGGTTATGCATGCATCTTTTCAAAACGGAGGGCCAAACCCTAGTTTCTTATGAAATGGTTTTTGAAATTTTTATTCTTTATGGTCCACTCACACTTTCTAGTTTTAACTGCCCTCCAGGTCGTGGAGCTAGCGTGGGGGTTGACGTTAAGGCAACGTCGGAGGCATAGAGTATTCGAGCGTTTTCCCGGAGTGGTTTCAGTGTTCCTTTGTGCATGTACTCTGTGTGTGGTTTTTGTTTTATTTTGTCTTGTACTATGCACTGTATAACTGTTGACTCTGGGTTGTTTTAAATTCTCCTTCGTCTGACAGTGTAATTTGTGGTTTTCGTGAGGTTGTTTCGGTCTTTTGTGTTGGGTTGTCAGACGGAAGCAGGGTTCACCTCGGTTATTGGGGTGATAATCGGGGTAGGTCCTGTCATTTTGGAAACGTTGACTTTATGTTGACCACACGAGTGGGGGCGCGTGAGCAAGAATTTTGAGGTGGGACCAGTGTCATTCGAAAGGTTTTGACGATCCGAATCCAATGGTGGTGGTTTCGGGTCGATCGGAGATGGGTCAAATCAAGGTTTTTCACCTCATGAAACGTGTCCGGGACATGTTGACTTTTTTGGGAGTTTTGGGGTTTTATCCTATAGACTTATATAGATGGTTAGTAACCTTTGGGTACGATTTGGAAAAGTCCGGAAGTTCCAGAGACGGTGAATTAGCCTCGAAAAGGCTTATGGCACGAGTATCGAGGCGGCAACTAGGACAGTCTGTGAGTGGAAATTTTCTTTCAAAATATGATGCATGCATAACTATTTTATATGTTTTATATATGTGATTTCTATGAATATGATTGTGGTGTTTCGATTTACGTAATTTCATGCATTTCGAGGTTTATGCTTATACTATGTTTATACGTGCTTGTGTTTCACTAATGGTTTAATGGTATGGTTTGGATTTGGAAATATGAAATCAGGTGTGAGACCCTTTTGATTTGGAAACTATCGAACTTGAAGTCCATTTGATTTAATGAGATATCGAGCTGGAGGCCATTGGGTTTACATTATCGGGCTAGAGGCCCAGTTGGTTATGATATTGGGCATGAGTCCCATTTGTGGTTTATAAATGTGATTTCGAGTTCGGAGACCCTAAATGGATTTGGATTTGAGAAATTGTATTTATGGATTTATGATAGTTTTTTGGAAATTCCGGGCAAGGCCCCTTTGAAATTGAAATGATTTTATAAAAACGTTTTCTATATACCATCCTTATATGTGGATATGTGGATGGTCTCTGCTAGCTATCTAGGACACTGGGGAAGTCACGACGTATTGCCTGCGAGGGGTCATTGTACGGAGTGACTGGACCGTATAGTGACTCAAGAGCAGGATTGCTAGACGTCTGGGACGTCAGACATCTGGGATGTCATAGATAGACCCGGAGAGACCCCAAGCAGCACACGTAGCTTAAACCGTGATATGACGGCTGGGACGTCAAGCATCTGGGATGCCAAGGATCGGTATCTGGATTACAGATTTCTTGGATTTATGAAATGGTATTTCGGTGTTTAATAAATGGATTGGGGCAGTGACCCACATGGCTTGGATTTGCAATTTTGGGGCTGACTTCCCATCCTTGTTGGTTTTCATGGTTTTGGGCTAAGGCCCTAATGATTTGAGGAAGGAATGGCTTTGGTTTTAGAAACGGTTTTATTATATTTAATTGAACTAGTTTTCGTATGTATGCATGGTTTTTAAGTGAAGGGCATAAATGTCTTTTATGAAATGAGTTTTATTAAATTATTTATTTTCGTCCACTCATAGCTTTTATGCTTTTTAATGCTCTTTAGGTTGATCGCGGATGCGGACTGTAGCAGAGACCGAGACATCACACTCTGCCATTGATCCTGGCGCACTGTGGAAGCCCGAGTGGGCTAAGGTTTGGGTTATCTCTTGGCTGGCCTTCGTGTCCCGCGTGGGTTGGATGGTCTGGCCCATCGTGTTACACGTGGGTTAGACGGGAGCATGGTACATCCCGTGTTAATCCTGAGAGGATTGGGATGGGTCATGTCAGTTAATGCCTCGATAATGTTAATATTCTTCGAGAAATAATTGATATTCATAATAATAAATAATTGTTATTAATATTAACTATCATTATTATGATAATTACTATTAATGTTAATTATCATTATTATCATAATTATTATTAACATTAATTATCATTCTTATTATAATTACTATTAATGTTGATTATCATTATTATCATAATTATTATTAACATTAATTATCATTATTATCATAATGATCAATTATTATTATTAAATAATATTTAAATATATTATTTCATTACAAATTCAACCGACCGATCAGAACGCTCCGAGACTCTCAAGA
Source organism: Prinsepia uniflora (assembly GCA_032719365.1). Classification (NCBI taxonomy): domain Eukaryota; kingdom Viridiplantae; phylum Streptophyta; class Magnoliopsida; order Rosales; family Rosaceae; genus Prinsepia; species Prinsepia uniflora. Next base: position 45,809,378 of record CM064868.1, on the reverse strand, counting down.
TTTCCCTATAAATATCGGAGCTCATTTCATTTCCAACGTAATTTGATTAAACGCTACTTAAACTCTTGAGATTTCTCTTTCAAAGCTCACTTAAGCATCGGGGCGTTCTTGGTCGAACAACCTCCGGGATCACGATCACTGTTTGTTGTTTCCAGGGATCTATGAGACTTCTGAGTGTAAAAGACAAATTGTGCTTCAACAACTAGTGCTTTCATTGAGAACCGGTTGAGAAATACTCAAGGGGAGCTCTCACAATCGTTCATCATTCTTCAACGTCGATTATCGTTCTTCAAACTTTGTTCATCGTTCATCTTACTCCGCTCATCGTTCATCGACGTTGTTTGAAGATCTTGAACATTGCTCATCCTTCAAAAAAAAAAACTTTCCATTCAATTCTCGCAATTCAACATGGCTAGGGTTCGTCGATCCGTTCGATCAGCAGGAGATGGTGTTTCAGCCTCAACAACTCGGATGAGGAGGAGCATCAAGGTAAGGTCAGCCATATGCAAACATAGATCTACGGAACTTCCAAGATGGATGTCATGACATCGTTAGGAGGAATCGCCGCCAACCTCCTCAGGACAACTTAGCATAGCAAGTCAAAAGGTTGATCAGCCAAGCTCAAGTGCAATTAGACCTTTTGTAATGGCTCTTGGAGGAGAGAACAACTCAAGAACCAGAGAGACACTCCACCTCGCGTAGAAGGCAAGAGGATGTTCCAAGACGCCCAGGAAAGAAAATTTTCTAATGCCGCACGATGTCTCGGGACACCTCACTAAGTGATTTAAGAGAAGAAAGTCACGCCCGCAGAGCAAAGAGCTCACATCGCCCAAAGCAAACAATGCATGAGCAACTTGGAAAATTGGTAGGCACGTCGTCTCGAGTAGAACACTCACATAGGAGCATGATGTAACGACTCGTCTCTGATTTTAGGATTAATTAAGACTAATTACAGATTAGTGGGGCTAATCGGGAATTAGTCGAGGATTAACGTATGTTCAGGGCGAAATTACGATTTTGCCACTAAAAAAGGGCAAAAAGTTAACTTTTGACCCAGGAGGTCTGATGGCCGAGAGCCGAGGACCGTTGCGTAGATCGAGTCGATACCAGTTCGTAGACAGGCGGCACGTCGAAATCGAACATTCAAAGAAAACGTTACAGTTCAAGGAAGTTCCAAAGTACTATTTTCAATAGTACGTTTTACGAGACAAAAGTGGACGTTTGTCTTTAGTGGAGCCCAGATCTTTTGAAATGGCCCAATGGATAAGTGACAAGTGTCACCCATCCATTGCCCCCTTCCCTTCATTCATGCATATCATCCCTTGTCTGTGTTCGTCCAAACCAAACACGAAACCCATTCCCACTTTATACAAACCCACACATACCACCTTCCCCAAACCTCACCCTCGGCGTTCGGAACATGAATGAAAGAGAGAGAATGGAATGAGACGATGGAGATGGTGGATGGATCGGCTGAGTCATCGTGCACGACGGGTGAAGGTAATCCGATAACCCCTTTTTGATTCAATTATTCGAATTTTGGATTTAGACGTTTAGGTTGTTTTTTGTGGAGTGTAAAGTGATTATAAGGTTAGTATGATCATTAGGGAGTAGTTTGGGAGGGTGGAAGACGGCTGAACGGCCCAGGGGTTAAAATGGAAAATAGAGCCGTGAAAAGGGATTCGAACCAAGGGGTTTTACAAGGTTTTTCTTCATTCTAATCATATGGTTAGGTTCCTAGGGATGACATAAAGAGGATAGAATTTAAAAGGAATCGAAACGAACTGAAAAATGGGGGGAAATCTAGTGGACCGGTTTCGTCGATTGGACCGGATCGAAAACTAACAAACCGATTCGGACCTGGTCTGCCGAAGGAAGAAGACGGGTATTATGCAGGGGATGGCGCGTGAGAGCGCGTGAGACACTTTCTGGGGATGTGTTCAACACACGAAATCATCCTTTCGATGTAATGAACATTTTGGGATTGGTTTCGAGTCGATCGGATATCATCTCGATATAGTTCGGGACGTCCGAAGGTTTAGGATAGAATTTAAAAATAGTTAAAATTCCAAAAAATTAGGGGGATTTTTATGAGGGGTTATTTAAGTAGTTAGTAACCCTCTAAAGTGATTTGGACAGGTTGTAGAACCCCGGAGATGGTGATTGGCCCGAGAGAGGCGTATTCCATGCGTATCGAGGCGGCAGCTCGAACGGTCTACGAGTGGACCTTGTTTTCTAATTCGATGCATGCATAAATGTTTTATATGCTTTTATGAACATGTTTTGTGATGACATGAGTTCATTTGTGTGTGTTTAAGTATTGACACCTATTTAGAGGTTGTCGATTTTATACGGTGCTTACACGTATTTTTAGTTTCAGTTTAAGTAAATGGTTTTGGTTTTGAAAAGGTAAACTCGGGCATGAGACCCATTTGGTTTTGTCTCGGGCATATGGCCCTATTGATGACCTACGAGTCTGATTCATGGTCGCGACGAGTGATGTGTGCATGGCGACGGAAAATACGACGCTCGCATCCAGGCTGGGGATGTGTTCCTTCTGGAGAGGTCACGATGCACGTTCCATTGTCAGGCAGCCACTAGAGGCTCAAATTCAGAGTACTGATAGTTTAGGAGATCAATCGATGATGAGTGCACCATGATTTAGAGGTGGTCACGGGGGTTGATATGTTCACGGCGACATACCAGGCTTGAGAGTGGTCCTAGACGGATGGTTGTACGCATCACTATGATTGGAATCATTACTAACCCTGAGATATCGAGCTCGATGCCCAGTTGAGTCATGAGTTCGGACTCGAGGCCCAGTTGGTTTACGTTTGTGATTTCGGTTCGGAGACCCTAAATGGATTTATGGATTCATGACGGTTTATGGGGACCAGGCATCAATCCTTTGAAAGGTTTTAAGAATGATTTCGGAAATGGATTTTCATATACCGTTCTTATTTATGGATTGTCTCCTCCGAGGAGGGTCGTTGGCCTGGTTGGACCCCTGAGTAGTCACGGAGCACTAACTGAGTGGAGTAGCCCCCATTGGGTACCTTACTCTCAGGAAGGCTTATGGATTATAACCCCTAGGGAGGGTCATTGATCTGCGGACATTGAACTGGGTGGACCTTGGGGAGACTTGGGATACGAAAGCCCAGGTAGCATGCACGTAGCTTTAGAAACTGTGACACGATTGGTTATATGTTATATGATATATACTGGTTTTGGGCTGAGTCCCACATGGATTTGGGCAGTGGCCCGTATAATTGGTTTCATTTTCGACTTTGGGCTAAGGCCCTAATAGTTTGGTAAATGGTTTTCGAATGCATGCATGCTTTTTAGTGAAGGGTATAAATATCTTATTTTTGTGAAAATGTTTTTCTAAATTCTTTGTTTTGTCCACTCACAGATTTTAATGTTTTGAATGCCCTTCATGTTGATCGCGGATGCGGGCTGTAGTAGAGACCGAGACATCACACTCCTCCTCCGGATCCTGGCGCTCTCTAAAGCCCCGAGTGGGCTAAACTCGGAATTTTCCCTTGTCTGACACTTCGTGTCAAACGGGATCAGGCGGGTCCCGCATTAATCCCGGGGGGATTTGGGACTGGTCTTGACAAGTGGTATCAGAGCAGGTTTGCTCTTGTAGTCCGTGTAAGTCGAGGATGTGATGTCTCTACAGTGGTAATAGCCTATCATCAACCTGATAGTTAGGGTAAGAGTAGGAGGATTCAGTGGAATCGAATCCTAGTTATATTTTTTTGGGCACGAGGTACGATGGATTAGGGTCCGATTGGCATAAGTTGCCGCGTGTTTCAAGGAAGTAGATCCCGAGTAGGATCAATATTCTTACGAATCCAATGTCTTAGAGCCGCATAGTTACTGGAGATAGGATCCAGTGAACTAATGGACTCCGGATGACGCCTTGAGAGTCGGGACAGTTGAGTGGCATGGTAGGATGCGTTTGCGCATGTAGCGCTTGTGGAGTGTTAGGCACGGAGTACGGCCAACTTCTTGTGAAGGCCAGCGGCTGGGAACCGTAGAGTTACGAGAGGGCGAGATCCTCAGATTGTGGTTACTGGGTGTTTAGATACCAGTACCGGAGCGTGACGACCCTTTGGAGTCGAGAGAGATGGGTCGATCAGAATGGACATGCTGCAGTGAGCAGTCGGGTTCATAATCAACCTAGTTGGTGATTGATCGGACGAGTTACCAGGAGAGTGGTACTTATGGATCGGATTTCAAGGTGGTCCGATTGGTGGACGTTGTGTGTTGAGAGGTTGGTATCGGCTGCGAGTTAACCGCTTAGGTTCGGAGCCTCGGTGGCGTTGTACGTGGGTTATGTCGGTACGAGCTCGTGGTAGGTACCACCATCGAGGGTGGCTTTGTTGATGGTTGTTGAGAATCGGGGGACGTTCATCTTCTGGTATGGATTGTCAGGATAGTCTTACCCAGAGTCATATGAGTACGAGGGAGGCAGAGCCCCTCCGACCGAGCAGAGATAAGTAGTGATTGCTCGGTTTGAGAAAGACTTAGGATTGGTTTGATTCGCACTCCGCGGGGCGGTGATGCGATGACGATAACGAGGAGAAATGATGAGCCATGAGCTGAGGGTATCTCAGTCGTGATGTGCTCATGGTTGGTTTCTACCACTACACGATGATGAGGATTTGTCGGCTAGTGTAGACTCTTGGGAATTGTGTCGAGATGACAGAGTCGTTGGAGCTGAACTGGATGGAATCCATCAGTGGTTGAACTCGACAGAGACTCTATCCCAATAGTGATGGAGATGACTAAGTGGCGATTAGACAGAATGGCATAATTGGACGACGTGAGCACTGTCGTAGGGATTGGTGACCAGTTGGTCAGGTATGGTGTTAGGCAAAGATTTGAGTGCCGATCACAGTAGGAGCCTACTGTGACTCTTCGGTCGAGCGGTACATCAAATTAGGATGAATTGACATCCTTTTGGATGTACATAAATGGTCAAAAATGGATAGGCGAGCTGGATGGTTTACGAACATGCGGACGATGTCTGAGCGAGTTGAGGGTTGGATTAGTGCTAGGTACCCTAGATTGTTGTGGACGGATGACACGAGTGTTCGGTGCTGGATATTGATCCCATAAGGATTGGGACATGTGAACCAGTATGCCGATGTGAACAGTGATGGAAGAAGCCGAAGAAAATCAATGCAAGTGTTTAGTCCTGAAGGAAAGGATTAAGCAATACAGTAATTATCAGAGAATAGTCCTAGTTGGAGGAGGACTTCACTTTTTCCACTAGTTCAGTAACGGAAAAGTTAGGTATACTTCCAACATGGTTGCAACTACTCTCGATTCGGAAGTCTGTAAAGGAAATGGTCGATTTCGACTCTGTGTTAGAGTGGGTTTGGTGCCACCAGTACGGTGATCACGTATTAATTGGTGGACCCATGATTGGCCTTGGGTCCGTGATCTAGAAAGATTATGGTAGAAACGAGGAGAAGAGTGTGTGCTTTTGTAGACAGTGTTTAGTGTCACTGGATGTGACGAGTGAGTGCCCGAGGTGAGTCAGGTTGAGTAGTATGAGGATGATCGGGATGACTGAGGTGATTGTGGCGACCGTGAGGCCAGTAGACCGAGGTCTAGTCGTCATTGAGGAGAATTGTACTACTGATTATGCTAAGGTAGGAGCAGAGGAGAATCGTATTGTGGGAAGAAATGCTTATCCAACCTCTGTCTTGGATATGTGAGGGGAGTATACGATCTATGTTGGATATGTGAAGAGTGTGTACGATCTGTCTTGGTCACAAAGATGGAGTGAGTTGGTAGGGTTCAGTGGTTTATGTGAGCGGGGACTCAAGTAGCGGATGACTAAGGGAACCCTTCAGTGCAGAGTGTTTTCTCTGCTGAGACAAGTATTTGATTTAGGATCCAGATACACCCTCGATGGGTGAGACGTCGATTGTGTGTCAACAGGACGAGTAGTACGACAATTGGGACTCGAGGTGAGTCCAGATATCAACAGAGATCGCTGAGTGAAGCGAGATGTGATACGAGTACTCGAGAACGAGTCAAGATCAGAGTAGCGTAGCGAAAGCGCAGTGGAACCGGAAGTTGTCGGCTAGTCATGAAGGTCGTGACATATCGTGGTAATGGATTAATCGGTATCCTTTTACGTTCGGAGTGGTATGGATTGATGTGACTCTTACTGGAGTCAACAGGGATCGCTGACGGATTCAATATGGGTACCGAGGTCGATAGATGATGCAAGTTTAAGGATGACTTGCGAGATGGGATTTTTGCCATGGTGATGGCAGGACCTGGAGGATGTTGTCTGATTGGATGTTGCGCTGGATGCCAGCTTGGATGTGATAGCCCTTAGTGAGAATACGTTTTTCAGCCTGATGGTTATAGGATGGAATGTAACGACCCGTCCCAAATTCCTAGATTAGATTAGTGACTAATCACGATTAGTGAGGCTAATCCGTGATTAGTAGAGCGAAATCGGACGAACGATGCGAAATGACCGTTTTGCCCCTACTGGTGGCAAAACGTTGACTTTTCAATCGGGCGGTCAAATGGACTTTGACCGAAGACCGTGACGTAGTTTGTGACGTCACGAGTTCATAGACAGGTGGCACGTTCAATTCCGACATTCGAGGAGGAAGTTATGACGTTCGGAAGTTTAGGGGCATTTTGGTAATTTTGGATAAAATGGGGTCAAATGTTGACTTTTTGACCGGGAGGTCCGATGGCCGAGGACCAAAGACCGTTACGTAGATAAGGACGATACGAATCCGTAGACAGGCGGCACGTCGAATTCGGACGTTCGACGGCGAAGTTACGGTTCACGGAAGTTTCCGATTATTATTCACGATGGCACGTTTTACGAGACAAAAAGTGCAGTTTGCCTTTAGTGGGCCCAGTTACTTTTCAGCAACCAATGGATGAGTGACACTTGTCACCCATCCACTGGCCCTTAATTCCCATACATGCATTCACCTTCTTTGTTTCCTAAAAACCCAAAACCCGATCTCGTACAAACCACTCCACCCCAAACAATTTTCCCCCACCCGTGCTAACCAAGAGAGACTGAGAGGGAGGCTGAGACTGAAACCTGGAAGGAGGGGGAAGGATGGTGGCCGGCTGGAAGCCACGCCGCCGTGGACGGCGGCCTTGAACCCGAGAAGTACTCGGTTTGTCCACTTTTCTCCTATCTTTCAATTTATGCATTATGGATTGTTTTGGGTGCTTAGGATGAGTTGGTTGGGTTTCTAGGATGTTGTTAGGATGATTTGGAAGAGGGTTCACGGCGGAGGAAGGCTGGAAGGTGGCCGGGAAAAACAGGGACCCTGGGGGGTGATTTTTATGGATTGATTTAGGAGGTTTTAATTGGTTTTGTTAATTGGAATAGACTGGAAAGGAGAAAATAGGATTTTTAGGATTGAAATGGGACAAAACGGACGAGATTTGAGGGAGAAACCAGGCCGGACCGGTTACGCCGGTCCAGGAGAACCAGTGAACCGGCCAGACCCGGTTCGATCGTTGGGGAAGATGCACTGTTCACCAACGGGTGAGCCCACGCGCAGGGGCCTTTGGGCGGCGCGTGGCAGCGCGTGGTGGGGCTTCTGGGGATGTGTCCAACATGTGAAATCATCTATTCGATGTAACGAACATTTTGGGACTGGTTTCGTGTCGATCGGACACCGTCTCGATATGTTTCGGGGCATCGGAAGGTTTAGGTTCGGTTTTAAAAATAGTTAAAAATACGGGAAAATTACGGGGCTTTAGTGGGAGGTTAATTAAGTAGTTAGTAACCTTCTATTACGATTTGGACAGGTTTGGGAGTCCCGGTGACGGTGATCGGCTCGGGGAGCCGAATGGCACGCAAATCGAGGCGGCAGCTCGGACGGTCTGTGAGTGGACCTTGTTTTCTAAATTGGTGCATGCATAAATGTTTGTTATATGTTTTAATACATATTTGATGATGCCATGGGTGCATTTCTATATGGTTACGTATAAGCACGTATTTCGAGGTTTCGGCCTTATACGGTGCTTATACGGGTCTGTATTCCTTTATTGATTTAAATGAACTGGATTTGGATTTCAAAATGATAAACTCGGGTATGAGACCCATTTGGTTTTGTCTCGGGCATATGACCTCAGATATCGGGCACGGTGCCCAACTGATGTCCTATGTTCGGGTACGAGACCCAAGCTACTTTACGGTTTTGATTTCAGGTCAGGGAACCTTAAATGGATTTCCTGGTTCATGACGGTTTATGGGAACCGGCATGAACTCTTAATGTGGCATCATGGTTCATGACGGTTTATGGGAACCGGCATGAACCCTTGTTGGTTATTACGGTACATGACGGTTTATGGGAACCGGCATGTTACCTGGTTATGTTATTACGGTACATGACGGTTTATGGGAACCGGCATGTTACCTTGGCTATGGATATTATGGATCATGACGGTTCAGGGGAACCGGGCATGGATATTATGTTATGTATATATATGTTCATCTACCTTCCTTTACTTCTATTATCTCCTCCGGGGAGGGTCGTTGGCATGGGTGGACCCCGGAGTAGTCACGGAGCACCGACTGAGTGGAGTCACCCCCCAGTTGGGTTCCTTACTCTCAGGAAGGCTATGGTTACTATTACCTCGGGTACGGTCAGTGGTCTGCAGACATTGACCTTGACTTTGAGAAGACTCGGATTGAGACCCGGGTAGCACGCGCGTAGCTTTGGATACCGTGACAGGATTGGTTGTGTGACTTATATGTATATATATGATATGTGGTGTGCACAGGTGTGCACAGGATTTGAGAAGTGGCTCGTTTACTTGGTTTCTTTATGGTTTGGGGTCGAGTCCCTTATGGATTTGGGCAGTGGCCCGTATGGTTGTTTTTATTGTAGTCCTTTCGACCTTGGTTTATATCTGATTTGGGCTTAGTTCCCACGTATGGTTTCTTTGGTTAAATGGTTTTCCAATGCATGCATGCTTTTTAGTGGAGGGTACAAAGGTCTTATGAAATGCTTTTATAAACTTTTGTTTTGTCCACTCACAGCTTTTAATGTTTTGACTGCCCTTCAGGTTGACATCGGATGTGGACTGTAGCAGAGACCGAGATATCACATGCCTCCTCTGGATCCTGGCGTACTCTGATAGCCAGGGAGGGCAAAGGACGAAAGTATCCCTTGTCTGACACTTCGTGTCAGACGGGAGCAGGGTCATCCCGCACTAATCCCGGGGGGATTAGGATGGGTCCTGTCATGGAACGTGTTAGAGTGGTAGAGTGAAGAGCCAATTTGATGTCAGCTTGGTATTGCTGATCTATCAGAGTGCATGACAGGCAAGATGTCGACATTCGTCTCGAGTTAGACTTACGAGCTGAAGTGTGGCTATGTCGGACATGTACTTTTACGCGAGAGTGCTCGTGTACAGGAACATGATTGGATTCCATAGTTTAGTTATGGAATTAGGTCGGTTTAAATTTCGAGGATGAAATTATTTAAGGGGAGAAGTGTCACCCATCCATTGCCCTATTCCCTTCATTCATGCATAACATCCATTGTCTGTGTTCGTCCATACCAAACCTGAAACCCATTCCCACTTTGTACAAACCCACACACACCACCTTCCCTAGACCTCACCCTCTGCATTTGGAACATGAATGAAAGAGAGAGAATGGAATGAGACGATGGAGATGGTGGCAGGATCGGCTGAGCCGTCGTGCACGGAGGACGAAGGTAACCCAATAACCCCTTTTTGATTCAATTATTCGAATTTTGGATTTAGACGTTTAGGTTGTTTTTTGTGAAGTGTAAAGTGATTATATGGTTAGTATGATCATTAGGGAGTAGTTTGGGAGGGTGGAAGACGGCTGAATAGCCTAGGGGTTAAAATGGAAAACAGGGTCGTGAGAAGGGATTCGAACCAAGGGGTTTTACAGGGTTTTTCTTCATTCTAATCATATGGTTAGGTTCCTATGGATGAGATAAAGAGGATAGAATTAAAAATGAATCGAAACAGACTAAAAAATGGGGGGAAATCAAGTGGACCGGTTCCGCCAATCGGACCGGACCGAAAACCAGCAGACCAATTCAGACCCGGTCTGCCGAAGGAAGAAGACTGGTACTGTGTAGGGGGTGGCGTGTGAGGGCACGTGAGCCCCTTTTTGGGGATGTGTTCAACACACGAAATCATCCTTTCGATGTAACGAACATTTTGAGACTAGTTTTTAGTCGATCGGACATCATCTCGATATAGTTCGAGACGTCCGAAGGTTTAGGATCGACTTTAAAAGTAGTTAAAAATTCTGAAAAATCAGGGGGCTTTTATGAGGGGTTATTTATGTAGTTAGTAACCCTCTAAAGTGATTTTGACAGGTTCGGGAACCCCGAAGACGGTGATTGGCCCGGAAGAGGTGTATGGCACGCGTATCGAGGCGACAGCTCGGACGGTCTGTGAGTGGACCTCTTTTTCTAATTCGATGCATGCATAAATGTTTTATATGCTTTTATGAACATTTTTTTTGATGACATGAGTGCATTTGTGTGTGTTTACGTATTGGCATGTATTTAAAGGTTTTTCAATTTTATACGGAGCTTATACCTATTTGTAGTTTTGGTTTAAGTAAATGGTTTTGGATTTGAAAAGATAAACTCGGGTATGAGACCCATTTGCTTTTGTCTTGGGCATATCGTCCTATTGATGACCTACGGGTCTGAGTTGTGGTCGCGACGAGTGCTGTGTGCATGGTGACAGACGATACGATGCTTACCTCCAGACTGAGGATGTGTTCCTTCTAGAGAGGTCACGATGCACGTTTTGTTGTCAAGCAGCCACTGGAGGATCAACTTCGGAGTGCTGATGGTTTAGGAGATCGATCGGTGATGAGTGCACCATGATTTAGAGGTGGTCACAGCAGTTGATATGTTCACGGCGACATACCAGGATTGAGAGCGGTCCTGGACAGATGGTTACACGCATCACTACGATTGTAATCGTGACTAACCCTAAGATATCGGGCTCGATGCCCAATTGAGTCATGAGTTCTAGCTCGAGGCCCAGTTCGTTTACGTTTGTGATTTCGGTTCAGAGACCCTAAATGAATTTTTGGGTTCATGATGGTTTTGGGACCGGTCATGAATCCTTTGAAAGGTTTTAAGAATGATTCGGATTTTCATATACCATCCTTATTTATGGATTGTCTCCTCCGGGGAGGGTCGTTGGCCTGGGTGGACCCCGGAGTAGTCACGGAGCACTAACTAAGTGGAGTCGCCCCCATTGGGTACCTTACTCTCAGGAAGGCTTATGGATTATAACCCTCAGGGAGGGTCATTGATTTACGGTCATTGACCTGGGTGGACCCTAGGGAGACTTGGGATATGAGACCCCGGGTCACATGCGCGTAGCTTTAGAAACCGTGACAGGATTGGTTATATGTTATATGATATATATACTGATTTTGGGCTGAGTCCCACATGGATTTGGGCAGTGGCCCGTATGATTGGGTTCATTTTCGATTTTGGGCCAAGGCCCTAATGGTTTGGTAAATGGTTTTCGAATGCATGCATGCTTTTTAGTGAAGGGTATAAATATCTTATTTTTGTGAAAATGTTTTTCTAAATTTTGTGTTTTGTCCACTCACAACTTTTAATGTTTTGAATGCCCTTCAGGTTGATCGCGGATGCGGGCTGTCAGGACCCACCCCGGTTTCACCCCGAAACCCGAGGTAAATCCCGCTCCCGTCTGACTTCCCGACACAACACCTAAGTACAACTCACTCAACCCAGTCAGACGCAGGAGTAATTAAACAAAAAATATCCCGAAGTTATCGTTTACAGTGTACGAAAATACAAGGAAAATAAAAACCGATAAATTACACGCACACGGAAGACTTCCAACTACTCCAGGATCCCTCACGTCACTTCTATGCCTCGGACTCTGCCTCGACGTCAAGACCCCGCGCTCGCTCCACAACCTGGAGGGCAAGTTAAAAAAACAAAAGGTGTGAGTGGACCATAATAAAAGAAAAGTTCTAAACCATTTATCAGAAAACCGAGTTTAGCCCTCCGTTTTGAAAACCACATGCATAACCAACAGTTATTAACTCAGTTATAAATCAATTCTCATAAAACATCATAAGAAACAGAAACACTTTAAAACAGTTAGAAAAACCACTGCATATGTATCATAAAACTGTCTCAGAACCCAGAAACATCAATTCATTATTTTCTGATCAAACCTGCTGGACCTATCCGAGTCTTTAAACTCCCGAGTCTTTAAACTCAATCCAGGCCTTAATCACATCCGAGTCTTTAAACTTCCGAGTCTTTAAACTCAAGGCCTACGGGGGAAATCAATATATCCGAGTCTTTAAAATCCCGAGTCTTTAAACTCAATCCGGGCCCGTCCCCCGTCAATATCAATACCCGGGTCTTTAAACCCAATAACCAGATCCAGCAAATCCAATCAAAACCAGTTGAAAACCATTTCCGTATTCACATCCAAACCCGAATCCGAAATCACTGGTCCGATGCCCTTCCGGCATCCAGAACCGTCATTTCGAACCCAAATCCGGAATCCACTTTTCAACTTTAAAACCAAATCCCGCTTTTCGAAATCCGCTTCTAAAACCGAAACCTTGATCATCGAATCATGTTCCAAAATCCCTTTATAACCATTTAAAACCCTTTAACATTTGAAATCTCAAAATCATAGCATCATAATCGAAAATCAAGCATTCCTCGTAAAACGTGCTGAAAACCATATTTTCTCGAAAAATGTGCAACAATGTAAAACCAACCAAACATATTCGATAAACATAGAATCATAATCAAAACCATAAAACAATTATATAAAACAGATATGCATGCTCAAGTTTAGAGAAAAGGTCCACTCACAGTACCGAGCCCTACTCGCGTCCCGAACGTCCAGCACGTTCCTCGGCTTCCTCGGGAAATCCCGATCCTGTCAAACACCGTCAAAAGACATCACTAATACATCTACGAAAGTTCACCTAAATTTCCTCAAAATTCCCCGAATAGAAAACGTAAAACCCGGAACCTTAAACCTTCACCCTCGCGGAACTAAACTCAAACGACGACCGATTGACTCGAAACCAACTCCATTGAACTCACCATAACTCCTAGACCAAAACCCATGTTGACCGTTTTCCCCATCGCCGCCGCACGCGCCCCCACACGCCACCCAAAGTGGCTGCGCGTGGCTCTCACGCGCCTGCTACAGTGCCCTTCACCCTTGAGCAGACCCGGTTCAGCACAGTAGTCCGCAACCTGAACCAGCGTCAGTGGTTTACCGCCGTGCCTGCACGATTTCTCTCCCTTTCTTCACCTAAAGCTTCGTCCAGTTCCAATCTATCCATTCCCCAGCTCCTCAGACCACGACACCGCCCCAAACCCGTCGACTTAAGCTCGAACCAGACGGCCAAGCTCCCCCTATTTCACGATCCAGCCACCCAGCTCACCTCCCTTCACAGTGGCTACACCAAACTCTTCCCTGGACCTCACTGAACCTAAACCAACCCTCCTAGACCTTCGACTCAGCCCCTACCTTCACGACTTTGGGTTCGAACATCACGGCAAAACAGAGCACCAGAGTGCCTGCCGTCGTCTGAGCTCCGCCGTGTACACCCCCGTCACGCCGACCATCCTAGTCGACGCCTAGGACCCTCCTGAACCTCACCCTGACCTCCATTCCTCTCGACTCTAAGCCCAATCTCACAACTTTCAAATTGAACAGCACGGGAAAAACAGAGCAAGAGATCTCACCTTTCGATTGCATCTCCGCCGTGCGCACCGCCGCGCGCCACGGTGCTCGTTGGATCCCCTGCAACCTCATACAGCTCCCCCTGCCTTGGTTTGAGCCACCACACGGCGTAATCACCACCCTTGAATCACAGCCTCCCTGTTTTCCCAGAATTGTGCCGCACCACCACCGTGCCGTCGTGCACGATGTCGCCACCAAAACACGACCACCTGCTCAAACTCTTCCCTCTGTCACTCTCACAAACCACTCTTCACTCCCTCTTACACAGAATCGCTCACCGTCCTCCAATTCCCTCACCCTCTGTTTCTCTCTGTGTCGAACCAACACGAACACTGCACGGGTGCACCCCAAAATAATTGGACCGTGCACGTACAGGATTCCACCAGAATCCTCTACACACCTGCCACATGTCACAATCCACTCCACACACTCCCACATGGCCCAATCTCAGCCATCCATTTCCTTCTCTCTCTGCACAAATCCCAATGTGCCACAAAGACCAAAATACCCTCCAATTTAACTCATATTTACGGTTTTGCCACTAACTTCCTAGACCCATATCTCACACCTCGTATGTCCGATGACTATGTGCCGCCTGTCATCGAACTCAGGACGACAAGAACTATCTAACCATCCCAGGTCAACGTACCAAAACCCGATTCTACAAAAAGTCAACTATTCCCCCTAATTTACCCAAATTACGGTTAAGCCCTCAACCGTCCGAACATCACAACTTCCTCCTCGGAGGTCGGAATCGGGCGTGCCACCTGCCTACGGATTCGTGACGTCCTAAACTACGTCCTGGTCACCGATCGACATTCATCGGACCTCCCGAACTAAAAGTCAACGTTTTTGCCCGAACCAGGGGCAAAATCGTCATTCTAGGCTCATGAACCTATCGGGACCAACTAACCACCGGTTAACCTTACTAATCACACCTTAATCAGTCTACTAATCCCGATTCTCGGGACGGGTTGTTACAATCTACCCCCTAAAAAGAATTTCGTCCCCGAAATTCCACAGAGAGTTCCCGACACCTAGGGTCTCCTACCTGGTAACCAACACTAGGTCAACAACAACTTCTCCTGGGTTTCCTGTCTATCATCCCCACCTTGGGTATTCACACCATCTCCAACTACTGTTACCACGGCCAACCCTCGCTATGTAACAACTGCCTGGTGTACGCAAGGGAAACTCTATGAACAGAAAACAAAGGTATTATAAAATACCTTATTTCAGAGTACCCGACAGAAATCATAGAGTACATCCTCATGTACAACCACCTTACCTACCCGAACCAACTCGTCTACTAACCCAAGCAATCGACCACTCATCTCCCTCGGCTGCTACTTCGGCCACTATTAGAATAAATCGACAAAGTCCTAAAGGCAAACTCTAGCTTGTGGGTTCTCTCCTGCAATAACCACATATCAATCAGTTATATTCACTCCTTTCCTATACCTTCCGTCATCCTTCTACGGAACTCACTATATCACTCCAAGTCCTCTAGGAAAACTCCTAGACTCTACCCTGGGATCCAACAACCAAACCTAAGTACAGCACAACCAAAAGTAATACAAGTACCTGTCCCCGCATCTGGTGTCGACTGAACCTCCTGCTGAGTCATCGAAAACACTCGGGCCTGAGATCCCGACGCTCTACCACGTCCCCTCGAACTACTCGTGGCAGTGCCACCCCCTCCTCTCGAGCCTGCTGTCCCTGACGCTGTACTCTGTCCGGGCTCCGCTGCTCCCCGACCTACACCACCATCCTGTGGCAACAGTGGACACTCACGTCGGAAATGACCTCGCTCCCCACAGTAGAAACACACATTCCAACCTAGTCCACTACTCGGTCTCCCTGTAGACGCTACAGACGTCGCGCTAGCCTACGGAGTCGGCTGTGCTCGGTAACCACGGAATCCTGAACTCTGGAAACTCCCAGGTCTACCGAAATGGTCATCGCCCGACGACGACGCTCCACCGAAGTTACCTCTTTTCGTGTCCGCTGGCTCGAAGCTCCAGGAATAGATGGTTCCCAGCGGCGCACTGGCAAACTAGCCTCCACCCTTACCGCAGCATCCGACAAGTCTCGGAGGGTAGCAAAAGATCCGGCCGTCACTATGGCTCGAATCTCACCTCGCAGGCCCAACTCAAACCTTCGGCATTTCTCAGCTTCAGTGGCCACAAAAGCAGGAGAAAACCGAGACAACATCTGGAACTTCCGTTCATACTCAGCCACTGTCATATTCCCCTGCTGGAGCTGCAGAAACTCCGCCTCCTTGGCATCCCGAAAAGAACGAGGATAATACTGTTCCAGAAACCGTTCCCTAAACGTCTCCCAGGTCACACTATGGGCATCCCAACAGGACAACTCGAGGGTATACCACCACTCGTATGCCGTACCATCTAGTAAAAAGGTAGCCAACAATACTCGCTCCTCCGGCGGACAATGCATCACCGCAAAAATCAGCTCAAGTCGGGTAATCCACCTCTGGGCTTCCTCAGGATCAGCCCCACCACTAAAAGTCGTAGCCCCGAGCCGCTGGGCTCGCTCAATCGTAGTACTCTCAGTTCCCCTCGCCATTTCTTCTTCAGGTCGTAGAGAGGGTCTACGTCTCGGAGGCATCGTCAACCGCACGCTGAAAGAGGCATAGAAGTAGTCAAACAACTAAAACACAACCTCATAAACCAACAAACCCCACAAACCCGACAAAACATATGCTCTGATACCAATTGTCAGGACCCACCCCGGTTTCACCCCGAAACCCGAGGTAAATCCCGCTCCCGTCTGACTTCCCGACACAACACCTAAGTATAACTCACTCAACCCAGTCAGACGCAGGAGTAATTAAACAAAAAATATCCCGAAGTTATCGTTTACAGTGTACGAAAATACAAGGAAAATAAAAATCGATAAATTACACGCACACGGAAGACTTCCAACTACTCCGGGATCCCTCACGTCACTTCTATGCCTCGGACTCTGCCTCGACGTCAAGACCCCGCGCTCGCTCCACAACCTGGAGGGCAAGTTAAAAAAAACAAAAGGTGTGAGTGGACCATAATAAAAGAAAAGTTCTAAACCATTTATCAGAAAACCGAGTTTAGCCCTCCGTTTTGAAAACCACATGCATAACCAACAGTTATTAACTCAGTTATAAATCAATTCTCATAAAACATCATAAGAAACAGAAACACTTTAAAACAGTTAGAAAAACCACTGCATATGTATCATAAAACTGTCTCAGAACCCAGAAACATCAATTCATTATTTTCTGATCAAACCTGCTGGACCTATCCGAGTCTTTAAACTCCCGAGTCTTTAAACTCAATCCAGGACATAATCACATCCGAGTCTTTAAACTCCCGAGTCTTTAAACTCAAGGCCTACGGGGGAAATCAATATATCCGAGACTTTAAACTCCCGAGTCTTTAAACTCAATCCGGGCCCGTCCCCCGTCAATATCAATATCCGGGTCTTTAAACCCAATAACCAGATCCAGCAAATCCAATCAAAACCAGTTGAAAACCATTTTCGTATTCACATCCATACCCGAATCCGAAATCACTGGTCTGATGCCCTTCCGGCATCCAGAACCGTCATTTCGAACCCAAATCCGGAATCCACTTTTCAACTTTAAAACCAAATCCCGCTTTTCGAAATCCGCTTCTAAAACCGAAACCTTGATCATCGAATCATGTTCCAAAATCCCTTTATAACCATTTAAAACCCTTTATCATTTGAAATCTCAAAATCATAGCATCATAATCGAAAATCAAGCATTCCTCGTAAAACGTGATGAAAACCATATTTTCTCGAAAAATGTGCAACAATGTAAAACCAACCAAACATATTCGATAAACATAGAATCATAATCAAAACCATAAAACAATTATATAAAACAGACATCTACCGAGCCCTACTCGTGTCCCGAACGTCCAGCACGTTCCTCGGCTTCCTCGGGAAATCCCGATCCTGTCAAACACCGTCAAAAGACATCACTAATACATCTACGAAAGTTCACCTAAATTTCCACAAAATTCCCCGAATCGAAAACGTAAAACCCGGAACCTTAAACCTTCACCCTCGCGGAACTAAACTCAAACGACGACCGATTGACCAGAAACCAACTCCATTGAACTCACCATAACTCCTAGACCAAAACCCATGTTGACCGTTTTCCCCATCGCCGCCACACGCGCCCCCACGCGCCGCCCAAAGTGGCTGCGCGTGGCCCTCACGCGCCTGCTACAGTGCCCTTCAACCTTGAGCATACCCGGTTCAGCACAGTAGTCTGCAACCTGAACCAGCGTCAGCGGTTTACCGCCGTGCCTGCACGATTTCTCTCCCTTTCTTCACCTAAAGCTTCGTCCAGTTCCAATCTATCCATTCCCCAGCTCCTCAGACCTCGACACCGCCCCAAACTCGTCGACTTAAGCTCGAACCAGACGGCCAAGCTCCCCCTGTTTCACGATCCAGCCACCCAGCTCACCTCCCTTCACGGTGGCTACACCAAACTCTTCCCTGGACCTCACTGAACCTAAACCAACCCTCCTAGACCTTCGACTCAGCCCCTACCTTCACGACTTTGGGTTCGAACATCACGGCAAAACAGAGCACCAGAGTGCCTGCCGTCGTCTGAGCTCCGCCGTGTACACCCCCGTCACGCCGACCATCCTAGTCGACGCCTAGGACCCTCCTGAACCTCACCCTGACCTCCATTCCTCTCGACTCTAAGCCCAATCTCACAACTTTCAAATTGAACAGCACGGGAAAAACAGAGCAAGAGATCTCACCTTTCGATTGCATCTCCGCCGTGCGCACCGCCGCGCGCCACGGTGCTCGTTGGATCCCCTGCAACCTCCTACAGCTCCCCCTGCCTTGGTTTGAGCCACCACACGGCGTAATCACCACCCTTGAATCACAGCCTCCCTGTTTTCCCAGAATTGTGCCGCACCACCACCGTGCCGTCGTGCACGATGTCGCCACCAAAACACGACCACCTGCTCAAACTCTTCCCTCTGTCACTCTCACAAACCACTCTTCACTCCCTCTTACACAGAATCGCTCACCGTCCTCCAATTCCCTCACCCTCTATTTCTCTCTGTGTCGAACCAACACGAACATTGCACGGGTGCACCCCAAAATAATTGGACCGTGCACGTACAGGATTCCACCAGAATCCTCTACACACCTGCCACATGTCACAATCCACTCCACACACTTCCACATGGCCCAATCTCAGCCATCCATTTCCTTCTCTCTCTGCACAAATCCCAATGTGCCACAAAGACCAAAATACCCTCCAATTTAACTCATATTTACAGTTTTGCCACTAACTTCCTAGACCCATATCTCACACCTCGTACGTCCGATGACTATGTGCCGCCTGTCATCGAACTCAGGACGACAAGAACTATCTAACCATCCCAGGTTAACGTACCAAAACCCGATTCTACAAAAATCAACTATTCCCCCTAATTTACCCAAATTACGGTTAAGCCCTCAACCGTCCGAACATCACAACTTCCTCCTCGGAGGTCGGAATCGGGCGTGCCACCTGCCTACGGATTCGTGACGTCCTAAACTACGTCCTGGTCACCGATCGACATTCATCGGACCTCCCGAACTAAAAGTCAACGTTTTTGCCCGAACAAGGGGATCCTAGCAGAGACCGAGACATCACACTCCTCCTTCGGATCCTAGCGCTCTCTGAAGCCCTGAGGGGGCTAAAGTCGGAATTTTCCCTTGTCTGACACTCTGTGTCAAATGGGATCAGGCGGGTCCCGCGTTAATCCCGGGAGGGATTTGGGACGGGTCCTGACAATGAGGAAATATATGGCTTCCCATAATACTCCAAGACGAACAACATGTCGTAGTGAGGAAGGGGACAAGGCTTACTCATGCGCACGTTCTCAGAAATCAAAAGATGAGACTCGAGGAGGATTCCGACGGTTAGCACGTAATGACTATCCATATCAACAAGGCGCGTTGTAAGCTATTGATGTCCAAAGGATGTTGGATCGATGATAGGTTGTTAATTAAGCTTCATTTTATACCATTTTTACTTGACTTTTATTATTAAAATACCAAACAATTGGAAAAAATAATAATTTTTGTGGGAAATTTGCAGAAATAATTAATGCTTGGAATTTGGAGCGTTTTGACGAAAGAATCATCTCGTTCGAAATTATAACAAAGAAAATATGAATGAAATAAGGGAGGCCACCGAAATACTCAAGGGAATTCGATGGACTGCCACTGAATTCAACTCCAAAATCCAGCCCAAGAGTTCTTCACAACCCAATCCATAAAACCAGCTCAGAACCATCAGCCCAGCGCTCCAAGCCCACTACGTAGGCCCAAGAAACCCAAGCCAAGTCCAGCGCATCACTTCGGAGCGCACCTGCCAAAATTTCTTCTATCTATTCAGCGCTTGGCACGCTGTAAGCACGTCTCTCTCAGCACACGCATACTGACTCCCATATTTCCAGCTCAACCAGCACCCACCGACGGTCACTACTCCGTTCTGCCAGCCTATTTCGCGATCCTGTAGCCTTTTTCAGCGCGTCAGGCCCTAATGTCCACTTCCTTTTCAGCACGTCCCTGTCGAAAAACCTGCTTCCATGCCCTGCATCAAACCTGCCCCAGTTGCACGTTTTTCCAGTAAAATAATCAAGCAAAAGAATTCATCATTTCCCCTATGTAACTGTTTTAAATTAGTTAGTTTGTATTTTAATTTTTAGATTTTCGTGTGGCAAAGCCCTATAAATAGGGAGGCCATTTCATTTGTTTGGGTCCCCAATTTTGTCCCCCTTTGAGTAGTTTTTAGTCCCTAGTTTGTTCATTTTTCTCTTCTTTTAGTTCATCTTCTTTCTATTTTATTCTTTATTCTTGTAGATTTTCTTATTAATTAGCTTTCTTAATTTCATTTCTTCTTAACTATGTTCTTGTGAATTTTCTT
Organism: Prinsepia uniflora; assembly: GCA_032719365.1. Lineage (NCBI taxonomy): Eukaryota > Viridiplantae > Streptophyta > Magnoliopsida > Rosales > Rosaceae > Prinsepia > Prinsepia uniflora. The sequence goes on along the minus strand of CM064868.1, from coordinate 45,788,626 downwards.
TGAGAACTCTTAAACACATTTTTATGTTTTCCTTAAGAAACACTTAGGCCGAATATTTCCAAGGTAATTCTAAAGTTTAAGTCTAAATTCTTATATTTATTTATCCATCTTCATAAGGTTCCTTCTGTTGTCAGAGAATTTTATGAATAACATTCCATTGTTTCCATCCACTTTCGGAATCACAAGCTGTTATTGGGTTCCGAAAGTGTAATTTAGTTCCCTTTACTTAAACTCTTGTTATTGTTTCAGTTTTATTTATAATTCAATATATGTGTTGGTATTTTCTTTCTAACTTTTGTAAATATGAATACAATCTCTATGTGTTTTACTTTTTAAATTCCATTTACTTCACATGTTTTAGCGTTTAACCTTAAATTTAACGCTAAGTGTTTATAACCGCTGTTTGGTGCACTTAGAATCGGGTTGAAGAGATTTAAATGTTTGACGCCCATTGAAATAAAAAACGTAAGGTGAATCATATTACAAGTGTTTATGACCGTTGTTCGGTGTATTTATAGTATTGAAAAATGTATGCATATAATTGAGATGATGAAGGTAAAATTTCGTGATTGATTCAATATGAGAAAAATGTTAGAGTGTTGGTGAAAATTTGCATTTGAAGAAAATTCACTTGTAAAAAAGTTAAAGTAGGAGTAGAATTAATTTCGTAATAGTTTTTACTTGTTTTCTATATTTTATGATTACAATCTTTCAAAACCCCTCCATTTTATTCTTTTTTTCTTTAACTCTTTAATTCTTCATTCTTCATTCTTTATTCTTTATTCTTTATTCTTTATTCTTTATTCTTTATTCTTTATTCTTTATTCTTTATTTTTTAATTCTTTTATTCTTTAATTCTTTAATTCTTTAATTCATTAATTCATTAACTTTTTAATTCATTAATTCTTTAATTCATTTATTCCTTTATTCTTTCATTCATTATTCTTTTCTCACTAACATATTATTAATGTTCTCTAATTTCTCCAGTTAAGAACGATCTCTATTTACCAATACTACATCTACACAAAAATGGTTTAAATTGCAAAATACTTAAATTACGTGTTTAATTTAATGCGTAGTTTCAGCGTTATCAATCGACACCTCCGTGCTCAACGCGATGGCGATCTCGAAGATCTTTGAAGAGTTGGCTCTAGCATTTGTGAAAGAGTACTCGCAACTTCGTACAACGAAGTGAAGGATGATCATCTCTTCACCATCCAGAACAAAGCAAAAGAGACTCTCCGAAAATACATCAGGAGATACTGCGAGGAAAAGTCTCGAATTGTTAGTTTCAACGACCTTGTTGCTGCAATGGAAATCAAACAGGGGCTTTCCCAGGATAGCCAACTCTACGGGGACATAGTAATGAACAATGCACGTAGCTTCACCAAGATGTTCTCCTTAGCAGAGCGACATGTATGTGGGGGGATGAAAAGAATGCTACACATGCACCAGATCATGCCGAGACGAGCGAGAAAGCCTCCAAATCGTCACCACCATGCAAAGAGGATGTCAGTAGCAAATTTTCATACGGGGGATTCAAGAAACACATGGCGAGCCAAACTCCCAATGACTCAACCATCGGGAAGCCTAATTTGCAATTCTCAATATCTGTCCATATTCATAATGAGATCAAGGACAAGACATTGTTCAAAAAATCGGGACCCATCAAAGGTGATCAGGAGAAAACTGATAAAAACAAATTGTAACGACCCGTACTGAATTCTGGGATTAGATTAGTGGCTAATCAAGGATTAGTAAGGTTAATCGATAATTAGTGTAGCGAAATCGGACGAACGATGAAAAATGACCATTTTGCCTCTGGTCGTGGGCAAAATGTTAACTTTTAACCCGGGAGGTCCGATGGCCGAAGGCCAAGGGCCGTTACGTAGATCGGGTCAATAGGAATTCATAGACAGGCGGCACGCCGAAATCGGACTTCGGACGGGAAAGTTATGGGTCACGGAAGTTTGATTGTACTATGCATGCATTACGAGACGGATTACTTTTAGACCCTCGTGGGCCCAGATATTTAATTCCTGCCCAATGGATGAGTGACAAGTGCCACTCATCCCATTGGCCCAAACCCCCATTTTGTGGATCTCAAGTGTGATTGGTCCACTTGTTTTATTTTAATTATATTTTCACCCACCTTCTATCCTAGACCTTCATCCCATCTAATCCCTCAATCTCCACCGTCCAATTTCCCTCTCTCTCATCTGATCATCATCAGATATCGTCCCTCTCTATTTCATCCTAACTCGAGCCCCTCCACTCTTCATTCCCATTGAACAAACAAACACATCACATCACACCATCCTCATACTACACCCATATGTTCGTGTGAGGGATTTTGAGAGACTAAGAATGACAATGACGGCGGCTCACGACAGTTCACTGCGGAGGGTTTTCTGGTGGTCTAAGGAGAAGGTCTGGATCGGGTTTGAGGGCTGGGACAGCCGGAGACGACGGCCACATCAAGTTGCAGGTGGCCGGTTATTGTTTCAATCAAAAGGTGAAATCTTGTTCCCTTTTTCCCTGTGTTGATCATCTATTTAGATTCCTAGGACCAAGACTTAGAGTTTAGGATTAAAATGGGAAAGAAAGGATTGAAAATGAGAGAGATTGGACAGTGAACCGGTAGCGCCGGTCCAGACCAGTTCGGTCCGGTTCAAACCAGGCGAACCGGGTTCGTAGGAGCTTGATGACAGTGAACAGTGCGGCGCATGGGCTTCACGCGCAGCCCCTTTGGGGGGGGCCATGGGGGCGCGTGAAGCATATTTTGGGGAAGTATTCAACATGACTTTTAATCTATTCGATGTAACGAAAATTTTGGAACTAGTTTCGTGTCGATCGGACACCGTCTCGATATTGTTTGGGACATCCAAAGGTTTAGGATCGAAGTTAAAAATACTTAAAAATTCAGAAAAATTACGGGGCTTCAATGAGAGGTTAATAAGGTAGTTAGTAACCCTCTAGTTTGATTTGGACATGTTTAGGAGTCCCGGTGATGACCATTAGCCCAGTGAGGTTTATAGCACGCAAATTGTAACAACCCGTCCCGAGAGCCGGGATTAGTCGACTAATTAAGGTGTGATTCGCAAGGTTAATCCGTGGTTCGTAGGTCCCGATAAGGTCGTTGGCGTAGAATGACAATTTTGCCCCTAGTTTGGGCAAAATAGTTGACTTTTAGTTCGGGTGGTCAAATGGGTGTTGACCAGTGACTAGGATGTAGTTTAGGATGTCACGAATCTATAGGCAGGTGGCACGCTTGATTCCGACATCCGAGGAGGAAGTTGTGATGTTCGGAAGGTCGAGGGCATAACCGTAATTTGGGTAAATTAGGGGGAATAGTTGACTTTTTGAATAATCGAGTTTTGGTAGGTTGACCTAGGATGGTTAGGTAGCTTTCGACGTCCTGAGTTCGATGACAGGCGGCACGTATTCATCGGACTTACGAGGCGAGAGTTACGGGTCTAGGAAGTTTTGGTAAAACCGTAAAATGAGTAAAACTGGAGGGTATTTTGGTCTTTCTGCACATTGGGATTTGTGCAGAAAGAAGGAAATGGACGGCTGGGATGGAGCCATTTGGTGAGAGTGGGGAGAGAGTAAGGAGGATGGGTGACATGTGGCAAGGGGCTAGAGGATTCTGGGAGAATCTTGTGTGTTACAGCCCAATTATTTGGGGTGCACTCGTGCTTACCCGTGTAGTGTGTTCTTCGAAACACAGAGAAACAGAGAGAGCTTGTGAGGAGAAGGTGAGGATTGATCGTGGTAATTGACGAGTCCTGGTGAGAGAGAGAGGAACAGAGAGGTAAGAGGAAGCTGTTGGTCGTGTTTTGGTGGTGCAATCGTGCACGGCGGCACGGCGGTGGTGCGGCAAAGGTTTTGGGGAAACAGGGAGACCGTGAGTTCGAGGTGGTGGCTACGCCGTGGAGTGGCTCCAACCAAGGCAAGGGGAGGCTGAGGAGACTGCAGGGAGGCCAACGAACACCGTAGTACGCGGCGGTGTGCACGGCGGAGTTGCAATCGACAGGTGAGATCTTTGCTCTGTTTTTCCCGTGGATTTCATTTGGAAAGTCGTGGACCTAGGGTTAGAGTCGAGGGATCTGGAGGTTAGGGTGAGACTCCTGAGAGTCCTAGGAATCGTTTGAGTGTGCTGCCGTGATGGGTGGTGCACGGTGGTGGAGAGCACGACGGAGGGACCTTCAGTACTCTGTTTTGGCCGTGGGCTCAAACGGAGAGTCGTGAAGGTAGGGGCTGAGTCGAAGGTCTAGGAAGGTTGGTTTAGGTTCAGTGAGGTTCAGGGAATAGTTTGGTGAAGCCACCGTGAAGGGAGGTGAGCTGGGTGGCTGGATCGTGAAGCAGAGGAGTTTGGGGCCGTCTGGTTCGAGCTTGAGTCGACGATGTAGGAGATGAATCGAGGTGAATGGAGTTGGGGACTGATTAGGGCAGGTTTGGACGAAGAAAATGGTAAAGGAAGGAGGTGAGATGGTGACCGGACGGCGGAGAACGGTTCTCGCCGGTCCAGTTGCAGCGGCCGGTTCAGCACAGTGCACTCGAGGTTGGGGGTGACACTGTAGGAGGGAATTTAGGTGAATGTTTGTAGACGTATTAGTGATGTATTTTGACGATGATTGACAGGATCGGGATTTCCCGAGGAAGCCGAGGAACGGGCTGGACGTTCGGGACGCGAGTAGGGCTCAGTACTGTGAGTGGACCCTTTTCTCTAAACTCGAGCATGCATAACTGTTTTCTATAATTGTTTTGTGGTTTTGATTATGATTCTATGTTTATTGAATATGTTTTGTTGGTTTTACACTGTTGCATGTTTTTCGAGAAAAGATGGTTTCAGCATGTTTTACGAGAAAGGCTTGATTCTGATTATGATGCTATGGTTTTGGAAAGATAAATGATTTCAATGATTTTAAGGGATTTTGGAACATGATTTCGATATTAAAGGTTTTCGGTTTTAGAAACGGATTTCGGAAAAAGGGTTGGTTCTAAGTGGAAAGGTGGATTCCGGATTTGGGTTCGGAATGACGGTTCTGGATGCCGGAAGGGCATCGGACCAGTGATTTCGGATTCAGGTTTGGATGTGGATTTGGAAAAGGTTTTCAAATGGTTTTGGGATTGGATTTGCTGGATCTGGATATTGGGTTTAAAGACCCGGATTGAGTTTAAAGACTCGGGAGTTTAAAGACTCGGATATATTGATTTTCCCCCGTAGGCCTTGAGTTTAAAGACTCGGATATGATTAAGGCCTGGATTGAGTTTAAAGACTCGGGAGTTTAAAGACTCGGATAGGTCCAGCAGGTTTGATCGGGAAACTGATGATGTTATGATTTCTGATATGGTTTTATGATTCACATGCTGTGGTTTTTCTAACTGTTTTATAGTGTTTCTGTTTCTTATGATGCGGTTTATGGTGAATTGATTTATAACTGTGTTCATAAATATTGGTTATGCATGTGGTTTTCAAAACGGAGGGTTAAACTCGGTTTTCGTGTAAAATGGTTTTGAACTCTTGTACTGTTGGTCCACTCACATCTTCTGTTTTAAATTGCCCTCCAGGTTGTGGAGCTAGTGCGGGGTCTTGACGTCGAGGCAGTGTCCGAGGCATAGAAGCGACGTGAGGGATCCCAGCTTAGATTAAAGGTTTCCGTGTGCGGGTACTTTATCGGGTTTTTATTTTTTTTTTGTATTTTGTACTAGGCCCTGTAAACGATAACTTTGGGATATTTTGTTTAATTACTCCTGCGTCTGACTGGATTTGAGTGAGTTGTACTTGGGTGTTGCGTCGGGGTGTCAGACGGGAGCAGGATTTACCTCGGGTTTCGGGGTGAAACCGGGGTGGGTCCTGACACAAATCGAAGCGGCAACTTAGGACAGTCTGTGATGGCGGAGGATGGTGACGGTGGAGGATGGCGGAGGCACTGAGGGGTTGGTTGGAACCAAACCTAGGTAAAAACCCATGAACCGTTTAGAGTGGATTTTTGGGTCTTCGATTTTTGATGTTGTTACACTATTCTAAGCCCTTCTTCTTATTCTACGAGATGATGCAAGCCTGTAGAGACAAAAAGGAAGGGATTTGGACAACTGGACGGGCCTAGGTTCGAGTTTAAAGGATGGCCGTGAGGATTCGACCTTGGCCAGGCATTTTCAAGAAAGTTTTCTTGATTCAAACATTGTAGAACAGTTCGTAGGAGAGAGACGAGTCGATTGGGGAAGAATAGAAAGAAATGGTCGAGAAACAAAGGAGAACGAGTCGGGTCACGATTCAGGTCAAGTGACCCAGTTACAGAACTGCGGGTCAACCCGTCGAGAGGTTGATGATGATGACGTGGCAAGCCATGTCATCTTGTTAGGCCAAGTGGCCAACCAAGTAGTGACATGTGGCGAGGTGTTAGGCTGAGTCAGCATCGACGTGCCAATACCACGTCAACGCTGTCAGACCACGTGGACCAGTGAGGTGGTGCCACGTGGTAACGTGTAAGAGATTTGTCAGATTTTCAAGTTGACGTGTCAGGTGACGTGGCAAGTCCATGTTAGTACTATCAGATTTTCAGATGTCAGGATGACGTCAGATAGGGCTGACATTAGCAGTAACGTTAGCAGCTAACGTCAACGTTGACCAGTGTTGACATTAATTGACCAGACTTTGACTAACGCGTGTGGGTACATTGGAAAAAATTTCGAGGTCAAACTGATCTCGTTCGAAAGGTTTTAACGATCTGAATCCAACGGTGGTGGTTTCAGGTCGATCAGAGGTTGTTTGGGTAGTGTTTTGGAGGTTTTTCTACTAGGGATGTGTGTTCAGAATGTGTTCTTAGTTCTGGTATTTTTAAGGGTTTATGGTATGTACTTATATGGATTGTTAGTGACCCTCGTATGTGATTTGGACAGACCCGAACGTTTCGGAAGCTGCGAATCGGCTTACAGTTCGTATTTTGAACGCACAAGATGGACCGTGTGTGAGTGGATATTGTTTTATAAATGTGATGTGTTTTAAATGTCTTATGATTATGATTTGAAATTAAATGATTGCATAATGAATTAAGTATTATTGTTGATCATTTTCGTGGAAAATGTTGTTGTGCACGTATTTCGAGATTTATGTTTTATGCTATACTTTGGGCTTAAGCTGAGTTTTCTAAGTGCTTTGAGATTTCACTAAAGGTAAGTTGAATGATGATTCGATTTGAATGAAATGATTTTGGCATTTATGAAATGATGTTTTGGGCTTGAGACCTTGTTGGAAAGATGTTTGACTCCGAGTATGAGTCCATGTGAATTTGAAAGTTTATGAAAACGTATTTCAACTGTTTCCACCTAGACCATCCTCCGTGATATTGATGTGACTCCAATAGGAATGTGTTTCCCCAGAGAGGGACTCTAGTTGTGAATATGTTCGCCTCTAGGATGTGCTATCTTCCCCCCCCCCCCCCCCCCCCCCCCCCCTCCGAAGAGGTCACGATGCACTGCCTGTTGTCGACCAGTTGTGGGAGGCTTGACTCAGGAGTGCTTATGATTTATGAGACCGATCGTTGATATGTTCACGATGATATGAATGTCAGCCGTTGATTTGTTCACGGTGGTATGCTCGGACGTGAGCTGTCCTAGAGCTTATTAGCAAGCATTGCATGAATGACATGACTAATGATGATATGAGATAAGACAGGTGCGGGATATGAGGATTGGTCATGTTTTCGAGTATTGCTTTATGTCCAGATGTTTTCACATATTTATATATGATTTGATTTTAAGAAAGCATTTGAGATTACATGTTTTCTTATGCATGCATGTTTTTAATTGGAGGGTATAAATGTATATTCCCGAAATGTATTTGAAATGTTTATTTTTGTGCACTCATAGTTTTAATGATTTTTGATACCCTCTAGATTGATCGTGGATGCAGGCTGTAGTAGAGACTAAGGCATCACATGAAGCTGCGTACTCTCGAAACCCTGTTTGGGTCACTGTATTATCCCTGGTCTGACACGTGGTGTTAGACAGGAGCAGGACATCCCACGTTAATCCAAGAGGATTAGGGATGGGACTTGTCTATCATTATTATCATAATTACTATTAATGTTGATTATAATTATTATCATAATTATTATTAATGTTGATTATACTTATTATCATAATTATTATTAACATTAATTATCATTATTATCATAATGATCAATTATTATGATTATTAAATAATATTTAAATATGTTATTTAATTACAAATTCAACCGATCAATCAGAACGCTTCGAGACTCTAAAGGTTTCCCTATAAATAGCAGAACATATTTCATTTCCAAGGTAATTCGATTCAACGCTAATTAAGTTCTTGAGATTTCTCTTTTAAAGCTGACTTAAGCATTGAAGTGTTCTTAGTCAAACAACCCCCGGGAATTCGATCTTGAATGAACGATAGCTTACTGTTTACTATTGCAGGGATCTAGGAGACTTTTGAGTGTAAAGAACGAATTCTTCTTCAACAAAAACAAGCAGTACAATGCTATGACATCATATTTACTTATTTTTTTATAACTTAAGTACGACATCACAACAGTGGTTACACTAGAATGAGTGATAACATCACAATGGATTTTTTTTTTGTAGTAGTTATATATGAGAAATTTCAAATTCCAATTACATAGTTGATTCCAAAATATGTATATGTTTAGTTCGATATTATAGATATTGTACATCTATTATGTGACTTAAACTCAATTTCTGAACTTCCTACATTATTAATGAGTAGAATTTAGAGACATATAAAGAAAACTTAATTTCCTTTCACTTTTCAGTAAGAAAAGGTTAGTGTGTTTTGCCAAAAAAAGAAAGTTAGTGTGAATGTACATGCATATGCACTGTCACTGAAGCTACCAAGTAATGAGGATCCTCAAGTATCGGAAGAGATTGCAGATCAATCTCCTCCTTAACATTAGTACTCAAAGGAATCAATAGGATTCCTTACTCAGTCTGTAACTTACCTAGCTTGTATCTTACCTAGTTAAGTCTCTCCTAGTACATAACTAGTTAGGACTCTCCTAGTACCTGTATAAATTAGTCACTGTTGTGAACTTATTATACAAAAAATTCTCATACCTTATATGGTATCAAAGCTGTAAAAGTTCCACCGAGCAACCCTAGAAAAAAAACCCTAACTCCATGTTCGCCCAACCCACAGCCACTGTCGCCACTGTTAACCCTCATCCCCCACCACCCATCAACACAATCCCTACCCGACCCTCCCTAATCACCATCAACGATGTCGCTCAACTACCCGTCAAACTCACCGCAACCACCTTCTTCTCATGGCGTGCCCAATCTCATGCTCTCTTCCATGGCTATGATCACACTTATTGATGCAGCAAAGACCTCTGCATACTTATGCTAGCAAGGCTCGAGCACGTTCCCTTGGTCTCAAGGAACAGCCCACCCTTTTTAATAGGGGTTCTTGTGGTTGTTGCCCCGTGGACGTATGCACCTTGCCAAACCACGTTATATTTGGTGTTCTCTATTCCTTACTCTTTTGTTTCCTTGCATATTTATATTTTCTGTGGTTTGAGTTATTATTTCCATTATACTACTTTTCCTAATAGTGGTATCAAAACTCTAAGTTCGTAGAGTGTTAGAATGGAAGGTTTAATAAGTACCATGGTTTGACTCAACCACTCCAATTAGATTACATGGAAGCTAAGAATAGAGGACATTCTCTAATGCAAGCATTTCCATGAGCCCGTAGAAGGAAAAGAAGGCAAGCCGGAGAATACGGGAGATGCCAAATGAAATAAGTTGAACCGCAAGGCTATTTATCACATTTGTGAATGAGTGGATGATAGTATGTTTCACCATGTGTTCAACGATACCAACGCCCATACTCTTTGGTTGAAGTTGGAGTCATTATTCGAACAAAATACCGCATCTATGAAAGTGTTTCTCATCAAGGATTTTCTCAATATGAAATATAAGGAGGGCGTAAGGGTGACCGAACACCTCAAAAACTTCCAAAGCATCGTCAATCAATTGGCCACGATGGACATGAAGATCGCTGACAAGTTTTAAGCATTGTTGCTTCTTGGATCGTTTCTCGACAATTAGGAGACCTTTGTCATCACTGTAAGTAATTTTGCTCCTAATGGTGTGTTATCTATGGATAATTTTAAAGATAACATGTTGAATGAGGAGACTATAAGGAAGTTCTCAAGTTATGATAGTAGCCAAGTCATTATGGTGGAGAATAGAGAAAAGAGCAAAGTAAAGTTCCCAGTCAAGATCGTCGAAAGAGTGCAAGCCGATTAAGGACATGATTCAATGGAAGGTGCCATAATTGTAATCTTCATGGCCACATTATGAAGAAGTGCAACAGACTAGAGAATAACAAGGATAGGAAAGATGGCTCTACCTACCAAAAGAACGAGGACACAACCAATACCGCAGCTACCACGTCTAGTCAAGTATATGAGTTGTCTTCTCTTAATGGTGAATGCCTACATGCTGATGAAGATAAAGGAATTTCATAGGTAGTTGATTCTGAAGTATCTTTCCATGCCACCGCGCACTCGGAGTTTTTCACCACATACAATGCCAGAGACATTGGGAAGTGAAGATGGACAATGATAGCCACTCTAAGATTTTAGGAATCAGTGATATTTTCTTCGAGACCGATTTGGGCAACAAGCACTTATTGTAAAATGTGAGACATGTTCATGGTTTACGTCTCAATCTAATGTCAACTGGCATGCTTGATCAACAAGGGTTCAATAATCATGGAGGTAATCGAAAGTGGAAGCTTACCAAGGGATCGCAAGTGGTTTGACAGGACCCGTCCCAATCCTCCTGGACTATCGTGGGATTTGCCTGCTCCCATCTGACACCGCTTGTTAGACCAGCGATAAACTCGTCACCCGCTCGGGGTCCATCAGAGTACACCAAGATCGGTGGTGGCATGTGATGTCTCGATATATATTACAGCCTGCATCCGCTATCAACCTGAAGGGTATTAAAACCATAAAACCTATGAGTGGATAAAAATAAAGTGTTTATTAAAATCATTTATCGAAATCACGTTTATACCCTTCACGTAAAAGCATGCATGCATCATAAAACCAGTTATCAAACCATTTATTTTAATTAAATCATTACTCAATAAAACAGTTCGACAACCAAAACCATTTCCTTCCTCAAATAATCATCAAGGCCTTAGCCCAAACTATGAAATCAATCGCATGGGAACTCAGCCCAAAATCAATCAAAGAAACCCAGAAACACTGTTTCATTTCAAATCATAGAACACAGGGTCTCAGCCCCACACCATTCTCCGTGAAACTTCATATACATATATATAACCCATCCTCGACATCCATGATGTCTAATCAAAAACCATCACGATTTCCATAAAGTATGCATACTGCTCGGGTTTCATCGCCAAGTCTACCCCCAAGATCTACGACGTCTAGGAGGACCTATCTCCGGTCCCTGTCCGAGACTATATCATATCTCTCACTCATGGGCATGTGCTCCCCCTCGGAGTCACTCATCCCAGGCAATGGATCGTGACACTCCAAGATCATCGACGTCTGTAGGAAACTATTTATACGGGAGGGTATATACATATAAGTGTGAAAACATTCATTTCTTTCAAATCATAGTTCAACTAGGTCACATACCCGAATTAAAATCCAGGATTCCTCGAATCCGATTCAATTCTCAATCTTATAGGCCTCAGCCCAAATCCACATCACAATAAGGTCTCAAACCCGAAATCTCATTTCATAAACCACAACTGGGACTCAAGCCCGATACCACAAATCAACTAGGCCTCAAGCCCAATACCATCAATTAACTGGGCCTCAAGCCTGATACCATGATCAACTAGGGCTCAAACTTGATATCATAAGTCAACTAGGCCTCATGTAGTGACCCGTCCCGAGATTTGGGATTTAATTAGTGGTTAATGAAGGATTAGTGAGATTAATCAGTGATTAGTTGAGTAATTGCGGACAGATGGTGCGAAATGACGGTTTTGCCCTTAGAAATGGGCAAAATGTTGACTTTTAGTTTGAGCAGTCAAACAGACTTTAGCCGATGACTGTGACGTAGTTCGGAACGTCACGAATTCGTAAACAGGCGGCACGTTTGATTCTGACATTCAAGGAAGAATTTATGGGTCTCGAAAGTTTAGGGGCATTTTGGTAATTTAGCCTCAAGGGCATTTTGGTCATTTGGTTGCCTAGGGATCTATGCCCAGTGATAATTGGACACTTGCATTGGAATTTGTGTCCACAGGAATTTGGACACTTGGCTTTCTCTGGATGGTTGTGGAATTCTCACAACCGATTTACATGTTTTAAAAAAAAGGTGAAGGGATGCACGGTTCAAACATAAAACAGAGCAGGAGAGAAATTCTCCCACTCACCTCCTTTGATTCTTCATCAATTATGAATATTTTGGGAATGAAAAAGAGAGAGTGGATGATGAGGAATATGGTGGTGCCACCGGGATGAATAGTCATTGACGGTGGCCATGGACCCGTGAGCTGACCCGTCACCTCAAGCCCAATATCATAAACCAATTGGGTCTCAAGCCCAATATCATAAATCAACTAGGTCTCAAGCCCGACACTAGCAATCAACTAGGCCTCAAGCTCGATACCACAAATCAATTGGGTCTCAAGCCCGAGTTCATACTTTCAAATCCAAAATCCTTTCATCAATCAAATCATTTGATAACACAAGCACGCATAAAACCCGGCCTAAGCCCAAGGTATCACATAAAACAAGAAATCTCGAAATACGTGCAATAACACATTTTCCTCCGAAGAGGCCAACAATTCATATCAAATCACATGCACTCATGGAATCTCAAATCATGTTCATAAACTCATATAAAACATTTATGCATGCATCGAATTCATAAAACAAAGTCCACTCACAGACTGTCCAAGTAGCACCTTGATACGCGCGCCATAAGCCTCTCCGGGCCAATCACCATCTCCGGGGTTCCCAAACCTGTCCAAATCACACTAGAGAGTTACTAACTACTTCAATAAACTCTCATAAAAGCCCCCTAATTTTTCGGGATTTTTAAACGTATTTTACGTAGGCTTTAAATCTTCAAACACCCAAAACTACCACGAAATGGTGTCCGATCGACTCAAAACCTGTCCCAAAATGTTCGTCACATTGAAAGGATGATTTCAAATGTTGAACTCAGCCCCAAATAGTACCCCACGTGCCTCCACGCGCTGCCTAAAGACGCTGCGTGTGAAGCCCACGCGCTAGGAACAATGCTTCTTCTTCCTCGCAATCAGGCCAGTCCAGACCGGTCCACTGATCAGCTAGTCCAACCGAACTGGCGTGACTGGTTCAGGGCCATATCTTCCTATTTCTTCATCCTTTTTCTTCCTTCTTTCCACCACTCCTATCTAATCTATCCTAGGAGTTGTTTTATGCAATCAAATCAATGAAAACAATCTTAAAACTCATTGGTTCAATCCCCCTCTCACGACCCTGTTTTTTCCATCCCATCCTCTAGGCTGCTCAGCCAACAACCACCATCTAAAACCACCCCTAAACATCCATACAAACCCAATAAACACTCCCCAATCACCAGACACAACCCCAAACGTCCAAAACTCAAACTTCGTATTTAAAATAAAATAGGAAGGGAGCTCAGGTTTACCTTCCTCCCGTGGCTCCACCGCCGTCCACGACGACTCTGTCATCCCTAGCCATCATCATCTCATCCTCTCACTCATGATCAGCCTCACTTGGCTTCAAACTGAATCGGATGAGGGAAGGGTTTCCTAGGTCTCGGGTTGTTCGAATGAAAATGAAAAAGTGAAGAGATGCATGTATCTGTGTAATGGGAGCAATGGACGGGTGACACTTGTCACTCATCCATTGGGCCTGAACTAAATATCCAGGGCCCACTCAGGACAAATGTACACCCGTCTCGTAAAACGTGCAATAGTTCCTCGGAACTTTCGGGAACCGTAACTTTCCCGTCGAATGTCCAATTTTGACATGTCTCCTGTCTACGAACTCGTATCGACCCGATCTACGAAACAGTCCTTGGTCCTTGTCGATTGGACCTCCCGGGTCAAAATTTAACTTTTCGCCCTCGTTTAGGGGCAAAATCGTAATTTCACCTTGAACACCCGATAATCCTTGACTAATCCCCGATTAGCCTTGCTAATCCATAATTAATTCTTAATTAATCCCAAGAATTTGGGATGGGTCGTTACATGGTTGCTAGAGGGAAGTTGTGTTGCACCCTCTACAAGACATAAGGCAAGATTTGCAAAAGAGTGAAATGTCTTGGATGATTCTTTTCCAAATCTATGGCATAAGAAGTTAAGCCACATGAGTGAGATGGGATTGCAAATTTTGGCAAAGAATTCTCTCATTCCCTTTTCCAAAGGTACCTCACTACACTCTTGTGATTATTGTCTATATGGCAAAAAAAAATCAAGTTAGTTAGACCTAGTACAGTCTGATGTTTGTGGCCCTATGGAAGTTAAATCATAAAGTGGTAATAGGTATTTTGTCACTTTTATTGATGATGCTTCATGAAAGTTTTGCGTTTATTTTTTGAAATCGAAAGACCAGGTGTTCCGTACATTCAAGCAGTTCCACGCCATGGTGGAGAGGGAGACTGGGAGAGGCCTGAAATGTATCCGTAGTGACAATGGTGAAGAGTACATGTAACGACCCGTCCCAAATTCCATGATTAGATTAGTGACTAATCACGATTAGTGACTAATCACGATTAGTGAGGCTAATCCGTGATTAGTAGAGCGAGATTGGACGAACGATGCGAAATGACCGTTTTGCCCCTGGTGGTGGCAAAACGTTGACTTTTCGATCGGGCGGTCAAAGGGACTTTGACCGATGACCGTGACGTAGTTCGTGACGTCACGAGATCATAGACAGGTGGCACGTTCAATTCCGACGTTCGTAGAAGAAGTTATGACGTTCGGAAGCCCAAGGGCATTTTGGTAATTTGGGTGAATAGGAGGTCAAAAGTTGACTTTTTGACCGGGAGGTCCGATGGCCGAGGGCCAAAGACCGTTACGTAGATAAGGACGATACGAATCCGTAGACAAGCGGCACGTCGAATTTGGACGTTCAACGGCGAAGTTACGGTTCACGGAAGTTCCCGGTTACTATTCACGACGGCACGTTTTACGAGACAAAAGTGCAGTTTTGTCTCTAGTGGGCCCAGATATTTGTTGGAGGCCCAATGGATGAGTGACAAGTGTCACCCATCCAATGGACACCAATTTCATTCATGCATCTTCCATTTCCTCTTCATCGACCATTCTTCATTTTCAAACCATTTTCCCGATCCCATTCCTCTCATCTGTGCGACCCAAACATCCAACCCTCACCCTATGATCATGACAGAGAGACCAGAGGGGGAGAGGAGGACCGGTGAAGCGTGGTGGCCGGCCAGGACGAAGCCACCGTGCGCGGTGGAGACCCAAACCCGAACGGTTACCCGGTTAGGCCCAAATCTCCCATTTTGTCGATTTTTACATTATGGATAGTTTTGGTTGATTAGGGAATGTTTGTTAGATTGTTTAGGGTGTATAGAGATGGTTTTGAACGGGGGTTGACGGCTGTGAAGCCTGGGGACGAAATCGGAAAACAGGGCCGTGGGGGGTTAATTTTTAGGGATCGATTTAGGGGGTTTTAGGTTGTTTTGTTAATTGGGTTAGATAGGAAACTTGAAAATAGAAATTTAGAAATTGGAATGGAAGAAATCGGACCGAAAATGAGGGAGAAGGAGGCCTGGACCGGTTACGCCGGTCCAGTTGCAGGGATCGGACCGGACCGGTCGGTTCGGACCGGTCTGATCGAGGTAGGAGAAGCACTGTTCACAGGCGCGTGGCTCCCACGCGCAGCCACTTCAGGCGGCGCGTGAGGGCGCGTGGCAGGGAATCTGGGGAAGGTTCCAACATGGGAAATCTTCTATTCGATGTAACGAACATTTTGGGACTGGTTTCGTGTCGATCGGACACCGTCTCGATATGTTTCGGGGCATCGGAAGGTTTAGGTTCGGGATTAAAAATAGTTAAAAATACGGGAAAATTACGGGGCTTTAGTGAGGGGTTATATAAGTAGTTAGTAACCCGCTAAATTAATTTGGACAGGTTTGGGAGTCCCGGTGACGGTGATCGGCTCGGGGAGCCGTATGGCACGCAAATCGAGGCGGCAGCTCGGACGGTCTGTGAGTGGACCTTGTTTTCTAAATTGGTGCATGCATAAATGTTTATTGTATGTTTTATTACTTGTTTGATGATGCCATGGGTGCATTTGTGTGTGGTTACGTATAAGCACGTATTTCGAGGTTTAAGCCTTATACGGTGCTTATACGGGTCTGTATTTCTTTATTCGTTTTAATGAAATGGCTTTGGATTTATAAAAGGATAAACTCGGGTATGAGACCCATTTGGTTTTGTCTCGGGCATATGACCTCAGATTCCGGGCACGGTGCCCAGCTGATGTCCTATGTTTGGGCACGAGACCCAATCACTTTACGGTTTTGATTTCAGGTCAGGGAACCTTAAATGGATTCCCAGGTTCATGACGGTTTATGGGAACCGGCATGAACCCTTGTTGGTTATTACGGTACACGACGGTTTATGGGAACCGGCATGTTACCTCGGTTATGTTATTACGGTACATGACGGTTTATGGGAACCGGCATGTTACCTGATTATGGATATTATGGATTCATGACGGTTCAGGGGAACCGGTCATGAATGTTTATGTTATGTATATATATGTTCGTCTACCTTCCTTTAAATGTTCTACTATCTCCTCCGGGGAGGGTCGTTGGCCTGGGTGGACCCCGGAGTAGTCACGGAGCACCGACTGAGTGGAGTCACCCCCCAGTTGGGTTCCTTACTCTCAGGAAGGCTATGGTTACTATTACCTCGGGTAGGGTCAGTGGTCTGCGGACATTGACCTTGACTTTGAGATGACTCGGATTGAGACCCGGGTAGCGCGCGCGTGGCTTTGGATACCGTGACAGGATTGGTTGTGTGACTTATATATATGTATGTGATGGATATATGATATATGATATGTGGTGTGTACAGGTGTGCACAGGATTTGGGCAGTGGCCCGTATGGTCGTTTTTATTGTGGTCCTTTCGACCTTAGTTTATATCTGCTTTGGGCTTCGTCCCACATATGGTTTGTTTTGGATAAATGGTTTTCGAATGCATGCATGCTTTTTAGTGGAGGGTACAAATGTCTTCCTTATTAAATGTTTTGATAAACTTTTGTTTTGTCCACTCACAGTTTTTAATGTTTTGACTGCCCTTCAGGTTGACATCGGATGTGGGCTGTAGCAGAGACCGAGATATCACATGCCTCCTCCGGATCCTGGCGTACTCTGATAGCCCGGGGAGGGCAAGGGTCGAAAGTATCCCTTGTCTGACACTCCGTGTCAGACGGGAGCAGGGTCATCCCGCACTAATCCCGGGGGGATTGGGATGGGTCCTGTCAACGTGGTATCAGAGCGGGGTTGTCTCTATTCGAGCAACCGTGTAGCTCTTGGAGTATGTACGCAAGTCGAGGATGTGATATCTCAATGGGCTACAGTTCGTGGTCAACCTGATGTTGAGGTGCCGGTACGATAGTTAGTAGGATTGGCATGCCTTGGTTCAGCATTTGAGGCCGGGGTTGCCATAGTTCTATCAAGGTTGACAGTGTGAGACCCTACGGAAGGGATGACGTACCTGTACGTTAACGTTTTGATCGTGAGACGGTTAGTTGGGATCGTCTTTCACGATGTCGTAGGATTGGTTCCGACGACTAGTTGGGAATTGTGATCATCGGATGGTCGAATATTGTTCAGTTGGATTGATGGTAGGATTGGATTGACGTCTTTTCGATGTCAAGACCGCGGGGTCGGTCAGATCGTGGATTTTACTGCCTTATGCAGTTGGGTTCTGGGGAACTCTAGGGGTGATCGTGGAACCCTACCGTATGTGTATGGTTCGGAAATGTGAGTTGACGAGTGGTTTGACTTGGACGACTATTCGAATTTGGATTTGTTAGTCGGTCTAGTCATGTCAGCTTGTGTTGGGACTGCACTTCGCAATCAGAGTTGTACGTATCGGTTAGACCGAGTTGGTTGTCGTGCTACTTCAGTTGTGGGTTGGTGCAACTAAGGTCGCGGGTGACCTGGTAGACGACATTGGCTTAGTCGGGTTACGACTGCGACTGGTAGAGTTTGATTTGGACAAGTTATCAGGGTTGGTACTTGTCGATGGAATCCCTGAGTGGGATACAGGGTAGTTGGTACGAGCGGTTGATTCCGTTGGATGCGAATCTCGATAGCGAGGTCTGGTAGTTAGGTCTGCACGAGGTTGTGGTAGACGCTACTATTGAGGGACGAAGTCGAGTCTTATTAGGTCGAGTAGACTCAGGTTACCGTGACGATGGGATTGTCAGTCGTGACGATGATACGGGGTGCGTGAGTAACCCATATGTACGAGCAGTGATTCTGGATTCGACTCGGTTACGGCTGAGTGCGATCGCAGAATGAGACGGGGACGTACGGGGGACGTTTCCTCTTCTCGTATGAGTTGTCAGGGTAACTATACCCAGAGGTGTTTGGTACGAAGGAGGCAGAGTTTCTCCTATTCGAGCAAAGGTACGGGATCATCGTTCGGTATGAGCGGAGATCCAGAGTTGTCTGATTGGCACACTTTGAGCTGATGCTGACAGGTGGTGTACTGGTACTAGTGCTGGTGCTGGTGCCGGTGATTGTGATGACGGTGAGTTACGAGTCGGGATGTGACTCCGACGTGAGGGGCTTATGATGGGTATCTGTGGTTCGAGAGTGAATCACGAATAGCGACGGACTGGATAGGATCCAACGGTAGTTGAGACGTGAGGATCGAGTACTGTCATGGGGGACTAGCGACCAGTTGGTCATTGTTGGCCAGAGTTGGTCAGAATTGGTTAGAGATGGTGGTTTGCAGAGATTTGACTGCAGATCACAGCATGGGGCTGTTGTGACTTTTCAGTCGAGTGGTACATCAGATTAGGATGAATTGACATCCTTTTGGATGTACATATACGGTCGTAAATGGGCATGTGTCCATAACCAGTCTAACGGGGACACGTGGTTGATGTCCGGGTATGTTGTTTCCAATCTTGTTGGAACTTCGGAATCGCGAGAGGTTGCGAATGAGGTGACGAGTGGAATGCGGGTTTTCCGCATTGGTAACGGGTATGTTGAAGTCGTTTTGGGTGACTTCTCAGGTTCTACCATAATTGATGGTGGTAGAGGATGTAGATGTTATTGATGTTGTTGGTTGCCACTAGTACACTAATCGTGTATTGGTTGGTGGACCCGTGATTGTCTTGGGTCATCAGGTGGAGTGAGTATATCGAAGTTAGGTGACTGAGATTCCTCATTCTCTACTTGGTGGCAGACGATGTCAGGTTACCTAACGTGGTGAGTGCATCGAGTGTTGTTTGCATTCACGTAGGATGGATTATTCGATCATTCTTGTTTTGCCTTGGTGGAATGACAAGGATCGATACGAGGTAATCAGTGAGAACCCACAGTCTCGGCGTGTCTCGTCGTAGACTAATATATTTAAGATGTGGGAAATGGTCTAGGACTTTGGTTGGCGTGACGATCCTCGATCGTGACGTCTATAGTCGTTTGACGTAGTGTTGGATCTGGATCGTGATTTGGGTATCCAGATAGGTGGAGAGTTTATTACTCTTACTTGGATGTTGAGTGAAGCATGATGGGACTGAACTTCTTTTCGAGGTAAATCCCATATGGCTTATTACTCGCCTGAGTAGTTGTCCGATGAGTAGGTGTCTGACGAGGTCGGATTTTGTTTGACCTAGTGTTGTGTTGATGTTGGGATTGACTTCCCTATGAAGTCAATCGATCGTATGGTGGTAATCGGTTGAGTGGGTAACCGATAGGTTTGGTTTTGGTACGTCTAGGTAGACGTGAACGAGATTTCAGGTTTTGGAACCAGATTTCTGGATGACGATTCAGGATTTGATTTTGGAACTTGAAAAAGGATTTCTAGATTTGGGTTTTGGAATCGGATTCTGGGTGACGATTCAGGATTTGATTCTAGAGCTTGACTGTAGATTTTCTTTTATGGATTTGGGTTCGGAATAGTTATTCCAAATGCTAGCTTACGGAATGATGATTTCGGATTCGAATTTGGACATGATATGGATATGACTTCTGGGTTTGGATTCGGGATTTCTTACGAAATTGCGGATTCGGATTCGGATTTGGAAATAGATAATGGGCTGGAGTTTCGATTTGTCTAGATCGGACAGATGGACTCCATGGATATACCAGTGGTACGTGGTGAGCGTGTTGGTAGTCGGCTTAGTTCCGATACCATTGGATTAGTCGAGGTCGTGAATTGGACATTGGATACTGTGCATTGGGTCATAGTACTTCTGATGGGTAGTTACACACAGGTCGAGTGAATTGTTTGGTGGTGTATACTCATGGTTGAGTAAGTTGGTGGTTAGTGTAACCACAAGTGTATCGTGTTAGTCTTGACTGACGATTGTCAAGTGGTGACAGTTTGTCGAAGGTGTCAGCGTGGCTCGTTGAGTGAGGTCTGATGACTCCCAGTGGGAGTAGACGCTAGGATAGATTAGGGTTTGAGAAAGGAATCATCGAGTTGACAAGTGGTGTCGATTCGAAGCATATGGCTACAGTCATTCGAAGTGGTCGAGTGTAGTCGATACGACGTGAGTGTTAGGGGTACGTCTGGGTGCGGACGAGTACGTATTACTCTGGTTAGATGGTGTACGAGTGTACACGTGTTGCGAGGTTGATTCTACTTTCCACGAGCTGGATATGGAATCAGGATAATTGGAGTTTCGAGAATGAAACTAAATTAAGGAGGGAAGCACGGTTAGATTAGGTCGGTTGGAATTTCGAGGACGAAATTAATTAAGGAGGGAAGGTTGTAACGACCCGTCCCAAATTCCATGATTAGATTAGTGACTAATCACGATTAGTGACTAATCACGATTAGTGAGGCTAATCCGTGATTAGTAGAGCGAGATTGGACGAACGATGCGAAATGACCGTTTTGCCCCTGGTGGTGGCAAAACGTTGACTTTTCGATCGGGCGGTCAAAGGGACTTTGACCGATGACCGTGACGTAGTTCGTGACGTCACGAGATCATAGACAGGTGGCACGTTCAATTCCGACGTTCGTAGAAGAAGTTATGACGTTCGGAAGCCCAAGGGCATTTTGGTAATTTGGGTGAATAGGAGGTCAAAAGTTGACTTTTTGACCGGGAGGTCCGATGGCCGAGAGCCAAAGACCGTTACGTAGATAAGGACGATACGAATCCGTAGACAGGCGGCACGTCGAATTTGGACGTTCAACGGCGAAGTTACGGTTCACGGAAGTTCCCGGTTACTATTCACGACGGCACGTTTTACGAGACAAAAGTGCAGTTTTGTCTCTAGTGGGCCCAGATATTTGTTGGAGGCCCAATGGATGAGTGACAAGTGTCACCCATCCAATGGACACCAATTTCATTCATGCATCTTCCATTTCCTCTTCATCGACCATTCTTCATTTTCAAACCATTTTCCCGATCCCATTCCTCTCATCTGTGCGACCCAAACATCCAACCCTCACCCTATGATCATGACAGAGAGACCAGAGGGGGAGAGGAGGACCGGTGAAGCGTGGTGGCCGGCCAGGACGAAGCCACCGTGCGCGGTGGAGACCCAAACCCGAACGGTTACCCGGTTAGGCCCAAATCTCCCATTTTGTCGATTTTTACATTATGGATAGTTTTGGTTGATTAGGGAATGTTTGTTAGATTGTTTAGGGTGTATAGAGATGGTTTTGAACGGGGGTTGACGGCTGTGAAGCCTGGGGACGAAATCGGAAAACAGGGCCGTGGGGGGTTAATTTTTAGGGATCGATTTAGGGGGTTTTAGGTTGTTTTGTTAATTGGGTTAGATAGGAAACTTGAAAATAGAAATTTAGAAATTGGAATGGAAGAAATCGGACCGAAAATGAGGGAGAAGGAGGCCTGGACCGGTTACGCCGGTCCAGTTGCAGGGATCGGACCGGACCGGTCGGTTCGGACCGGTCTGATCGAGGTAGGAGAAGCACTGTTCACAGGCGCGTGGCTCCCACGCGCAGCCACTTCAGGCGGCGCGTGAGGGCGCGTGGCAGGGAATCTGGGGAAGGTTCCAACATGGGAAATCTTCTATTCGATGTAACGAACATTTTGGGACTGGTTTCGTGTCGATCGGACACCGTCTCGATATGTTTCGGGGCATCGGAAGGTTTAGGTTCGGGATTAAAAATAGTTAAAAATACGGGAAAATTACGGGGCTTTAGTGAGGGGTTATATAAGTAGTTAGTAACCCTCTAAATTAATTTGGACAGGTTTGGGAGTCCCGGTGACGGTGATCGGCTCGGGGAGCCGTATGGCACGCAAATCGAGGCGGCAGCTCGGACGGTCTGTGAGTGGACCTTGTTTTCTAAATTGGTGCATGCATAAATGTTTATTGTATGTTTTATTACTTGTTTGATGATGCCATGGGTGCATTTGTGTGTGGTTACGTATAAGCACGTATTTCGAGGTTTAAGCCTTATACGGTGCTTATACGGGTCTGTATTTCTTTATTCGTTTTAATGAAATGGCTTTGGATTTATAAAAGGATAAACTCGGGTATGAGACCCATTTGGTTTTGTCTCGGGCATATGACCTCAGATTCCGGGCACGGTGCCCAGCTGATGTCCTATGTTTGGGCACGAGACCCAATCACTTTACGGTTTTGATTTCAGGTCAGGGAACCTTAAATGGATTCCCAGGTTCATGACGGTTTATGGGAACCGGCATGAACCCTTGTTGGTTATTACGGTACACGACGGTTTATGGGAACCGGCATGTTACCTCGGTTATGTTATTACGGTACATGACGGTTTATGGGAACCGGCATGTTACCTGATTATGGATATTATGGATTCATGACGGTTCAGGGGAACCGGTCATGAATGTTTATGTTATGTATATATATGTTCGTCTACCTTCCTTTAAATGTTCTACTATCTCCTCCGGGGAGGGTCGTTGGCCTGGGTGGACCCCGGAGTAGTCACGGAGCACCGACTGAGTGGAGTCACCCCCCAGTTGGGTTCCTTACTCTCAGGAAGGCTATGGTTACTATTACCTCGGGTAGGGTCAGTGGTCTGCGGACATTGACCTTGACTTTGAGATGACTCGGATTGAGACCCGGGTAGCGCGCGCGTGGCTTTGGATACCGTGACAGGATTGGTTGTGTGACTTATATATATGTATGTGATGGATATATGATATATGATATGTGGTGTGTACAGGTGTGCACAGGATTTGGGCAGTGGCCCGTATGGTCGTTTTTATTGTGGTCCTTTCGACCTTAGTTTATATCTGCTTTGGGCTTCGTCCCACATATGGTTTGTTTTGGATAAATGGTTTTCGAATGCATGCATGCTTTTTAGTGGAGGGTACAAATGTCTTCCTTATTAAATGTTTTTATAAACTTTTGTTTTGTCCACTCACAGTTTTTAATGTTTTGACTGCCCTTCAGGTTGACATCGGATGTGGGCTGTAGCAGAGACCGAGATATCACATGCCTCCTCCGGATCCTGGCGTACTCTGATAGCCCGGGGAGGGCAAGGGTCGAAATTATCCCTTGTCTGACACTCCGTGTCAGACGGGAGCAGGGTCATCCCGCACTAATCCCGGGGGGATTGGGATGGGTCCTGTCAGTACACTTCGAAAAATTTCAGAGATTATTGTTCGAAGTATGGCATTAGGAATCGGAAGACAATTCCTAGCACCCCATAACATAATGGTGTAGCTGAGAGGATGAACTGTACCAATATAGAGAAGGTCAAGTGCATGCTGAAGACAGCCAATCTATCAAAGTGTTTTTGGGCCGAAATTGTGTCAGCCGTTTGTTACCTCATTAACCGATCACCAAGTGTACTGTTGAATTCTGAAACTCTTGAAGGCGTATAGACCGGTAAAAGCGCTTCATATTCATACTTGAGAGTGTTTGGGTAGAAAACATTTGCACATGTATCCGTCTCGAAAAGAACGAAGCTATATGAAAAAAGCACACCGTGCATCTTTCTCAGGTATGGTAATAAAGAAAACGGTCTATCGAATGTGGGATCCAAAGACCAACAGGGTATTCAGAAGTAGAAATGTATACTTCTTTGAAAATCAGATAGTGGTAGATCTTGATAAAAAGATAGTTGAGAATGCAGGCCAGCTCACCTATTATTCATCACTGATGAAACAAGAATCTAGTGGCAATGCACAAAAGGTTGTATATGAAGATGTTCCTAATATGGCTAAAGCACGAGGTGTTGAGATAGTGTCTAAACCTGAAGATGATGATCATGAGGATCATGATTAGGGGAAGCCTAATCAAGGGTAGCCAATCTAGAGGGAGTAGCCAAAAATTTTCTAAGTAGAAGTTCGTAAATAAAACAGGGTGCCAAAGTCAAATACTAAGTATCTTTCTTCATGGTATATTCTCGTGACCAGTGACGGGGATCACCCGTATTTCAGTTACATTATGTTGACTAGAGATGGAGACTTTGGAAATTTTGAGGAGGCAAAGGCTCATGCAGACAATGACAACTGGATGTTGGCAAGGATGTCTGAGATGGAGTCTTTATCAAAGAATGTCACTATGAGTTGTTGGAGCTTCTTAAAGGCAGAAAAGCACTCAAAATTGAGTGGGTGTTCAAGTTGAAGTAGGACGAGAATGAAAAGTTGACAAAAGTTTTTCCATAGAAAAACTTGGAGTATTACTGCAAGTCTGACTTCAAGTAGAAATCACTTCGTTTTGACCCCGTTGGCTTGGAAGGGGAGATTGTAAAATATCCAGGCCTAATATTAGAGTATATTCACAATAGGCATTTTGGATTTCCATAATTATTGAGTTTATTTATAACATATTTGTGGTTCTAGATTAAAGTGCATGAACCCAAGGTATATGTAGAAGGTCCATAAAGGAAGTAGGTGGAAGATTCTTAAATGAAGTAAGTAGGTGGATGGAGTATTAATAAAGGCATCTAAATGGTTCATCTTTAGCCTATATAAGGAGAGGTCATTTACTCATTCCATAAATCTCATCCAAGAGAAACATCTTCCTCCAAGTAGAGAGTGAAGAATGTCCACTCCAAATTGAGAGTATTGAGTGCTATAGGTAGCAAAACAAGTATGTGCGAGAGAGTTTCTTTCAAGTGGTATTCTTAAAGTTGTGCATCTTTTTGTACCCCTAAATTCACTAGTGGAGGTTCTTGTTGTTGTTGCCCCGTGGGTGTAGGCACCTTACTGAACCACATTATATCCGGTGTTCTCTATTCCTTGTTCTTTTATTTCGTTACATATTTATCATTTTTTTGGTTTAAGTTACTATTGTCAGTCTACTATTTTTCCCACCACCATTCACAAATAGTGGCTTAATGAAGTTCCACCCAGACACTGGCAACACCCCCACTGACTCCATTCTTTCCAATCCCATGTGGATTGAGTTGGGTTGAGTTGGGTCGGGTTGAGCTACCGACCCATCCAATTCTATCTTTTAATTTTACTACTTGCTCCACCTTCTGCCTTTTCTAATTTTTAAGGCCTATTTCATAACAATCACGATAAGAAAATAGTTTGGACATAATTTTATAAACAAGTAATACAATAGGAGAATATAGAGTAGTATGGCCACATTTGGTGAGTAGAATTAGATTGGATTAGCTTGGATACCTTTCCCAAATCCAATTCAATGTAAAAATAAGTACAGTTTCATTATAGGAGGATTAGATAGAATTTGACATTGAAGGAAGCTTATTTTTGCTAATCCTACCATTTTGAGAGGATTGAATTAGATAAGTTTTCTTCTCAGTCTACTCTTTTTAATCTCTTTGCAATGAAACACATCTTTTTTCATATTCAAAATATTATATTTGACGAGTTATCCAATCCAATCCAATCTAATCCCTCCTCATAGAGCTAGGTTAGAGTCTTAGAGACCTTGGTGACAAAGAAGAGGTACACAACAATTCTCGCACTATTAAGATGACATGCAACGACTGTTTAAAACGGCGGCCGCCTAGACGCTCAAAGGTGAGAAACCGCCCTGCATAATGGCTAAGTGCCTAGGTGAATTTGTGTGTACATCCTTATATATATTTAGTTATATAAGTTCTTATATATATATATATATATATAGTCATATAAGTTAATTTGTTTATTAAATACTTAGTTAATAGTACAAGTATTAATTAAAACAAAGATAATAAATTTAAAAACATAGAATGTTATCTAATAAAATTAATAAAAAAAACTTACATTTTCAACATGTATGATTCCCAATTCAATTTATTTGTCTAGATAATTATTTTTTGTTTTAAAATTATTTGATAATATTCATTACATTATTAGTTTGTTGAATTTAGCCTTTAAAAAAAAAAAACCAGCCTAGACTCAGCCTAACCACCTACCGACCGCCCTAGGAGCGCCTAGCTCCGTTTTGAACTTTGCATGCAACCCCACAACGGACCATGCCAATTGGACTGAAATTTGTGTATCTAAGGTCAGTTTAGCCCACTCTATTTTGAATTTTTTGACCATAATGATCACATTCTGAACTCAACTCTAAGTTGCTAGTTTCCGATCCAACCTATATTTTAATCATAACATGTCATTGGTTCAATTCAACCACCCTAGTATCTCAGGAGTTGAAAACTTAGATTAAATCATTGTTTCTAACCCTGTAGACATTAGGAGGTCAAGCCACAAAAGGTAGTTCACACCACGATATGAACATGAGTCATCTGCAGTTGCCAGTGAAAACTGTAGAGTATCATCTATTTAAGAGAATTCCAAACCAAAAATGAGAAGGCAACTTTTGAGCACAGAGAAAACTCCAACTATGACTTTGCTTTTAATATGAAACCAGATGAGAAATACATAGCTTTTATGTACAAAAAAACTGAAACCATGATTTTGGATTTAATATGAAACAACGGATCACAAATCACATTAAATTTTTTTTAAAAAAAAAAACAGCATTCACAATAAAATTATAGGCAGCTTCGACTTCCAGGTCACTCATCAGCCATCCATTCATCTTTATCAATGGCCTCCAATCATCTGCATATGTATCAAAAAATAAAATGAAAAATGGTTGCTGTTATACAGAACATTGACAGACAAAAAAGACCCAGTTACAACTTTTTCTCTTTGTCCAGACCACTCAAAGCCCAAATCATATAACCGTCCATCAGTTAACGAAGTACCTAATACAAATGAATCACTTAAAAATAAATTTTAAGGGTGCGTACTTTAACAGTCAGCCTGACCGGCTTACCCAATCAGGTCAATTTGGTTTCAGCACATGATGCCCATTCAAACAGGTCAATAACGGAATAGGAACGATCAAACATACCCAATTTTTCTACACTAAACTGGCAATACTGAAATCAAAGTATTAGAGCAGGAACATTTCAAAGACAAATAACTAGCAGGAAGAGAACCAATTTATCTGAAAACCATGGCCGGTTCAAGAATGGAAATAAATGTTATGAAAAACAAAATCAAGTAAAACCATAACATTCACATAGTAAATGAGCTTGAGGGGTCCATCCCATGAACCATGTCGAGAATTTTAAGCAAGTTTTTTGTTTGGTGTGAGGAACTTAACATGAATTCACTGATTTCTGCTGCTTCTGTTATTGCTCCATCGGGTTTGCTTCTATTGGACCTGGGGTTGGCCAAGGTACTGCTGCCAGACAGGCTGTAGATGGGATGACGAGACAACCAGAGGCATAAGAGGTACTTTATTGCTTAGTCTGGACTTCTGATGATCTACTTGCAATCAATTTTTTAAAAAGTGAGGTTAATATATAACTTCAATAGCACTACAATGAATTTTTCGCAATTATTGGTTGTCTTAATTTCATTGGTATCTAGGTACTCCGGATTTTTTCTGTACATTCACCAGCCATCTTAGAAGAAAGATCACATTGGCAGGAAAGTTTAAAAGAATTTCTAGGATCTGCATGTTCACAATAATAAAAGCGGGTTTTAGTAGTAAGCCCCGAAAAATAAGTGCCAAGTTAAAAGCAATATGAAATCTATTGCCAGGGTTGGGTTTCACAAATGAGTCTCACCCAATATTATTAACTTTCTGATTCACCTTTAGGCCTAGTAAATACAGAAAGATACTAAGCATAAAGCAATATGAAAC
This sequence comes from Prinsepia uniflora, assembly GCA_032719365.1. NCBI lineage: Eukaryota > Viridiplantae > Streptophyta > Magnoliopsida > Rosales > Rosaceae > Prinsepia > Prinsepia uniflora. The sequence continues at coordinate 45,760,328 of CM064868.1, read as the reverse complement.
ATATTTCCTGAATTGAGTTTGATAAATGAGGGTGAGTCTTAGATTTAGGGAAAATAATCTCAAAAATCAACGGTAATCCATTGTTCACTGAATTAAACGCCTGCAGTTGTTGCTCAAGGTCTTATTTTGAGTTTAAGAAAGTTAGACATACTTGCCCTTAAATAGCTTATAGCCTCCCACTAAAATCAGGAATACTAGAGCCTACAAAGTGAACGCTAGGTTAATTATGCATTATAAGTAGTGAGGAACAGGTAATTTCTGAAGTTAACAAGATTTTTAGTGAAATTCTAACCGGAAGTGTGGTGCTTGAATTCAATTATCATATCTTTCTTATGCAACCAAACTCTACAATTTTTACCCAATTCACTCGACTAACTAATCAAGTTTCAGCTAATATAACATGAAATTTTATCCCTCCATCAACAGACCAAGAAATAAACTCTAAAGTGTTTTTCTTGTTTCCCGTTCACAACATCCCTACCAGCCATGACTATGCTCATTTGTTGCTTCTTGTTACACCTTTCACAAGCCCCAAAACATATCTTCTGACTATCAGACCCAGACCAGAGCATAAGGCGGATTAACTCCAATTCGGATAGGCATGAGCTCTTTCTTACAGTAGTTTCTCTATAAGTCGATAGATAGATGGATTATAGTTTGGGATTGTCCAATTGGCTTAGTTCGTTTTATGGGTTTCTTCAATCAGTAACCAGAGCTTCCCCAGAATAAAATGCAACAAACCCATCACGGAAAACAACCAGACAACAATTCACAAACACAAATAAAAAGTTGTTCAGAAATGAACAGAAGCTATCATAAATCAACTAAATTCACAGAGATGAAGGTGGGTTACAGTATAGATAGAAGTAGGGCTGTTCAGAACAAACCAGAGCTTTGAAGTGAAGAATATGGAATTAGAATCCAATTAGCCAACGTGAAAAGGCCCAATTTCTCCGGTTCTAAGGGAGCCAGCAACCTCATCAGCAACCGTCAAGCAAGATGAAACCCAACCAGCGAGAGCCAACCATACCATCTTTGCCATCCAAAGAGTCATACCCCATGGCATTGCCATTGTTGGCTCCTTTCCTCTTCAAGACTCAACAATTGTTTTGCAATTTAAATAGAATCAATCTCAGCCCCCTTTCGGGGGAAAAGTGGCTGAAAATCAGAGACTAAAAGGATAAAGTCGAACAAAATTAAAAGAGTACATGAGCCCGTTTAGATGTGTTTATTGTAAAGCGTTTTTAAGGACTAGTGTTTTTTATTAGTAGCTCTTATTCAAGAGTGCTTTTAATTAGAAATAGTTTAATGTTTGGATGCACTCATAAAAGTATTTTTATCTTTAAAGAAGTATTTGCGATATAATTTTATAGCATTTGGTAGTAGAAACAAAAAGGGTTTTTAAAAATATAAAATAATATTATTTCACTTCAACATTCTTATAACTTTGATTTTTTTAATATAAAAAAATCCCGGGGAACTTATGCTATGGCATAAAATTAATGATTTAACAAATATACCAAAATTCAAGATAATCATTGACAACATCAAAATGAAAAATAAATGCTAATTTGATATAAGAAGATTGTCAATTCTCTCTCTCTTTCATCATCTACCTCTCTTTTATGAGTAAAATTGTGTTGTTCGTCAATGTCTTCCTCTTTAATCCTTTGATCATGGCCTGGTGGAAGTAGCTCATCATCATCGTTGTAACATTTAAAGTCAATATCCATTATGGAATGAATCTGTATAAAGTTATGAAGAGTCATTGAAACAACAACAATTTGAACCTGTTTTTCTATCGGAAAATGATGCCTTTGACGTATTATGCTCCCGCTATTTTTTCACACGCCAAAAGTTCTTTCAATTGTGCATCATAGTGATTAATGTCTACGATTAAATATTTCTTTCTTCCCTCTTGGTTGACTTCCACGTCGAAAATCGGGTGTATGATATCATTCATCCTTATAAGGTCCTATATATCCTTTTCACTTGTGGATAATCGACATCAACTAGATAGTATTTACTTATAAAGAACAAAAAATAATAATAACTAGATTTGTTAACATAAAAGAAATTATAAAAAATATATATATTATTTAGTAAGAATTAAACCTATATTATTGTTTTCAAACCAGTAGGTAGATGTGGATATAAAAAAATCATATAAAAGGTACTGTTACAAACGAAGCAGCCATAAAGAAATATAGAAAACTAGCAACAGAAAAACAAAAAAGAAAGCAAAATCCGTGCCAAAAAGTACGAAATTGAAAATCAAATCAATTTCAATAGCCATGAACAATCTAATAATTATTATTTAAAATATGAATTGAAATAAGGAGAAGGGATAATACCTTAAGAAGTGAGAATGATGCAGCTATACAAAATAAATTAAAAACCTTGAGGGTTTTTATGATAGTATGAATAAATTAAAATAAATAATAATTAAAATATGAAGAATTTGGGCATTCAGGGTATTACAAAATAAAAGTAGGGATATTATTGGAATAATGAAAGTTTCATTAAAAGAAAAAAAGTGTTTCCCTATTTTTTTGATGAGAAACATTTTTGAAAGGAAACACCAACATGGTGCTTCTCAAAAAATCTCCTTAAGTGCTTGTGCTTATGATCTAAAACACTCCTTAAAATTTGTCAAATACACATTGTTAATTTAAAAAACGTTTTTATTCATCTAGAAGAACTTTCGTATGTTTCCTTCAATTTTAACTTTTGCTTGTCGGTGTGTAGTTCGACTAAATTCATATATATATATATATATATATATATAATAAATGAAAATTTAAAAAACATAAATAGTAGGAAATAAGAAGCGGGGTTAATCACCAAAAGGTGAGATTATTAATGTGCCCTTATTATTAATATTTAATTAAATTAATTTATATTATTAAGTGAAAAACATTTAGGAAAAAGAAAACCTTTATCAAACCATCTTCTTACCTTTCGATTAATAGAGATAAATAAAACTTGCATAAATTTTTATTATCTTCTTCATTACCTAATTTTTTTTTATTTCTTACCTTTCTAATTATAAAGATAAATAAAACTCGCATAAATTTGTATTATTTTCCTCATCAACTAATTTTTTTTTTAATTGAAACCTTATATTTTTAAATATTTTGAGTGGGAGATATTATAATTTTGGTCGATTATTTATTAAAATCTTATTTACGGTAGCTCATTTTGAAATGACTCTTAACTTATAAATTATTAATCGTCGACTCAACTAAAATAGTATATTATCCATATATTATCCATATAAAACGAAAATAAAAATTGAAAACTTGTCACTAATGTCCCTTTTTCAGAAAAAATATATATATATTCACTAACAACCACTTATATACTCAACCAAATTTGGTTTTCAGGTTTCAGTATTTACACTTTTGCCCCAAATTTATAAACAAAAAAATTAAGTTAGTCCACATTTCACACCTCGGTACTCAAATCTCTCTACCCAAATCTCTACCTCACCCTCTACCTAATGATAGCCAACCACAAAAGAATTTCAAATGAAGATTAAAATGAAAAAGAAGATGAAGATGAAGATAGAGATGAAAGTGAAGATGAAGATGAAGATAGAGATGAAAGTGAAGATGAAGATGAAATTAGTTTATGGGTTTCCATGGTTTCTTAGTTATTTACCTATTAGTTTCTACTTATATACCAATTAGTAACAACTTACTTACCTACTAATTTCTAGGGTTTTCAAGATGAAGATGAAGATGAAGATGAAGATGAAGATGAATTTAGTTTCTAGGTTTCCCTATTTCTTAGTTATTAACTAACTTTTACTTATATAAAAGTAGTAACCACTTAGTAACTTAACTGTGTCTAGATTTTCTAGATAAAGATGGAGAAGAAAGAGAATGCGAAGGCGAAGATGAAGATGAAGTTAGTTTCTTGGTTTCCATGGTTTCCTAGTTAGTTACTTATTAATTTCCCCTTATATATCAATTGAGAACCACTTATTTAACTAATTGTTTTGGAGTTTTCCAGATGAAGATGAAGGTTGTAGAACCCAAAATCATTCAATAATTGTGGAGCTGCCACGTGACCTATAATGGCTTGCAAACACCTACACATTATATAATGTATTTACCAGCTGAATACGTTATTTAATCGAGTTAAATGTCTCTGTAATATTAATATTCTCTTCGTGAGTTAATTACCGTTATTTTTAATAATGGATAATTAATATTAATATTAAATTGCTATAATTATCATCATAATGTGAAATTATTATAATTATTAAATAATATATATTATTAATAATATATTATTTATTAATTACAAATCAACCGACCAATCAGAATGTTCTGTGGCTCCTAAGGATTCTTTATAAATAGAGACGATCATTTCACTTTCAAGGTAATTCAATTCAACGCTACTTAAGCTGTTCATTTAAAGCTGACTTAAGTATTGTAGCGTTCTTGCTCGAGCAACCCCTCGGGTTCTCGATCAAACCGAACGATAGCTTAATGTTTGACGTTTGTATGGATCTAGGAGATTTTGAGACTATGGCCAATTCTGCTTCAAAATTGGTGCTTTCATTGAGAGCCAATTGAGAAATATTCAAGAAATTCTCTCACGATTGATCTTCATTTTTCAACGTTGTTCATCGTTCTTTAGACTTTGTTTATCGTTCATCTTACTTCGCTCGTTGTTCATCGACGTTGTTTAGACTAAGTGGTTACTACTTTTATATAAGTAAAAGGTAATTAATAACTAACTAAGAAACAGGGAAACCTAGAATGACGCGTGGCGAGTCGTTCCTATAGCAAACCTGACGAGCAGGCCCTCAGACAGTGTTCCCTCCACTCAAAAACCGCTACTTGGCCATTACTTGCATCAGCCCGACAACGGATTGGCCCATTCTCTGACCTGCCAGCTTCTCCTGACCAATCGTCATCTGCCACCTGTCCACTTCGCAACAGAAGCATGTTGAGCCAACCAGCTGAGCCCACGCGTCATCTTGGGTCAGCCGACATCTGATTTCCCCCAAAGTTCGCCGCACACGTGTCAAGTCCCTGCATGCCAACGACAGCGGTCTGGCCCACCAATTTCAGTCCACCAATCCTCCCCTGACACATGGCGACACGCCTGCAGCAAGCAGCCAACCAGAATGCACATGCAGCACACGCGCCTGACGGCGTCACTAATCCACCAATCAACCTTCGCCACTTGTCCATCTTCTTTCCACAGCCTTTATCTCCCTTACACACCAGTCGATGCCCAATTTGTTTTCACCTTCTGTCATTTTCTCTGTTCTCTCGAGGGCAACCCCTCTTCAATCCCTTTTTTGTACAACATTGAAACAACAAATAATAAACAGACACAAGCAAGAAAATATTACCCATAAATATTCCTGAAAATGAGGACCTTCAACTTCTCTCCCTCCAGCTATTGATTCTTTTGTCTCTCACTCAAACACATAGGAAGACTAGGGACTAGTTTTCCCTTTGACTTTCCCAAGTCAGCTGACACAAGTTCTTTAAAAAGGGGGAAAAAACCCTCAAAATTTTGGAATAAAATAAATCTCTTCTAATGTAAGGACCCATCCCGAATCTATTGGATTAATTAAGGTTAATTATGGATTATTGAGAATTAATTAAGGACTAATTGAGATTGGTCAAGGATTATCGAACGAGCGGGGTAAAATGACGATTTTGCCCTTAAAAATGGTGAAAAGGTTAGCTTTTGACCCTAGAAGTCAAATGCACGAGGACCGTTACATAGATCGAGACGATACGAGTCCATAGACAAGTGATACGTCGAAAACGAACATCGTACTCGAAAGTTACGGGTCACAAAAGGTTTCGAAAACTATTTACGGTTGCACGGTTTTCAGAAAACGTGGATCTGAGTTATCTGTAGTGGGACCCAAAATATCTAATATAGACCAATGGATGAGTGACAAGTGTCACCCATCCCATTGGCCCATTTCCCCATCTTCAAGCATCACCATCATTTTCATTTCTTCTTCATTTTTCCATTCAAACCCGTACCCACCCCCAAACCTTCATCTTCTTCATGTTTCCTAATTAAGAGGGACAAAATGAGAGAGTGAGATGGAGATATGGACCAGGACGATGGTAGGGAAGGCTGAGCCGTCGCGAGGTGGTTGGAAACTCGTGAACCCAAGTAACCCGAAACCCACCTAAATAAGTTTTTGATTTTGAAACGTTTGGGACACATCCTAAAGCCTGGGTCGTGTTTGTTGAGTCCTTGCGAGGCTGAGGAACCACAAATGGAAGGCTGAGGCTGCCAGAATTGCACAGTGGACAAGCTTGAAGTTTGACCGTGAGGATTCGAGATTGATAGGTAAATTCTAGACCTTTTCTTGTGATTTTGAGGTCATAGAACCCTTCCTGGGAATGAGACAAGTCTGTAGGAAGAAGAACGAAGGAAAATGGTGGCTGGATGGTCGAGATACGGATGGGTCAGGGTTGCGGGTCAAATGACCTGTTATAGAGGTTCGGGTCGACCCAGCCAGAGGTTGACGATGATGACGTGGTAGTCAACGTCATCACCTACCAGACCTATCAGGCCACGTGGCCAATCAGGTGGTGCTATATGGCGATTTGTCAAAAGCTATCAGGTCTAGTCAGCAGTTGACATGGCAGGTCCACGTTATCCATGTCAAACCACGTGGACCATTGGGGTGGTGCCACGTGGTAGTGTGTTAGAGAGATGTCAGATATGTCAATGACACGTGGCAATAATCAGGGAGTGACACGTGTCATGTTGTCAGAGCTTTCAGATGTTATACTTGTCAGGATGACGTCAGCGTTGACCATCGTTGACCGCCGCATGGAAACTTTGACGGGTACATGAGGGTGCATAGATAAGAATTTTGAGGTCTAACCGGTCTAATTTGAAAGGTTTCGACGTTCTGAATCCAATGGTGGTGGTTTCAAGTTAATCAGAGTTCGTTTTATAGGTCATTTTGAGGTTTTTAGCCAGGGGAAACGTGTTTGGGACACGCTAACCATTCCGGGAGTTTTTAGGGTCTTTGATATGGACTTGTATAGGTTGATAGTGACCTTTGGATGTGATTTGGACAAGTCTGGATGTCCCGGAGATTGTGTACTAGCCCTAGAGTGGCTTATGACGCGGGTTTCAGAGCGCGCAGTTTAGACAGTCTATGAGTGGACTTTTGATTTAAAAATATAATGCGTGCATAACTGTTTTATATGTTTTATAATCATGATTTGAGATGCATTGATTGCATGATGTTTTGAATATGATTGAGCATTTTCCTGGAAAATGTCGTTATGCACGTAGTTCGAGATTTCTATTTTTATGTGATACTTGGGCTTAGGCCGAGTATTCTACGTGCATGTGTTTTATGTGATTTATTGGTTTCACGGGGAGGTGTGAAACTAAGGATTTGATATTCAGTTTTGCATGATTTCACGGAGATGCGTGAAATCGGTATTTCGGGCATAACACCAGTTGATTTATACTTTGACTCGGATGATAGTCAAAGGTGATTTTGAACAATGGAATGGTTTTCGGATTTGGAAATGTGTTTTGGGCTTGAGTCCCAGATGATTTATGGTTTGACTTAGAATATAGTCAAACGCGAGGAAATGATATCGGGCTGTGACCCAGTCATGATTTATGAAAGATATTTTGGGCATGAGACCCAGTTGTGGATTTGATAGGATTTGAGGAATCCTGTATTTATGAATTGTTACTAGACACTATTTTTATGATGTCATGACCCGACCTTCTCCAACAGGATATTTTCCGTTTTGGGCCCAACCCTCACGGTTTTGTTCTCGGGAGCTCACGTACAACTTCCCAATGAGACACCCATCTTGGGATTGCACTAGCTCCTACTCACTTAACTTTGGAGTTCCCTAGGAATCCAAAGCCAGTGAGCTCCCAAAGGGCCTCTTTTGAGTCAAAGATGCGTAGCGGCAACTGGACACATTCTACCCAACAAGATATTGTCCCTTCTAGGCCCGGGTGGTGACTCGGCCCGTAGGGTTTTGTTCCCAGTTGCACATGTGCAACTTCCCAGTAGGTCACCCATCCTTGGATTGCACCAGCCTCAACTTGCTTAACTTTGGAGTTCCCAAGGAATCCAAAGCTAGTGAGCTTCCAAAAGGCCTCTTGTTGGATAGATGCACGCCCACACATATAAGGCGCATCCCTTAGATCTCCCTGGGCGATGTGGGATTGCTAACCATGCTACCAAGGCACGGGTCCTCACAATCCACCCCCTTGGGGCCCAGCGTCCTCGATGGCACAATCAATTCTATCCGGGGTTGGGCTCTAATACCAAATTGTCACGACCCGACCTCCAACATGATATTCTCTGCTTTGGGCCCAACCCTCACAGTTTTGTTCTCGGGAGCTCACGTTCAACTTCTCAGTGGGTCACCCATCATGAGATTGCACTAGCTCCTACTTGCTTAACTTTGGAGTTCCCTAGGAATCCAAAACTAGTGAGATCCCAAAAGGTCTCTTTTGATTCAGAGATGCACAACGACAACTGGACACATTCTACCCAACAAGATATTGTCCCTTCTGGGCCCGGGTCGTTACTTGGCCCATAGAGTTTTGTTCCCGGGAGCTCACATGAAACTTCCTAGTGGGTCACCCATCCTAGGATTGTACCAGCCTCAACTCTCATAACTTTGGAGCTCCCAAGAAATCCAAAGCCAGTGAGCTCCCAAAAGGCCTCATGTTGGATATACGCGCACCCACACATAGAAGGCATATCCCTCATATCTCCCTAGATGATGTGGGATTGCTAACCATGCCACCAAGGCACGGGTCCTCACATATGATGGTTTTGTGGAAACTGATTGGTGAAATTATATCTAGGCGTGGGCCCCATTGAGATGTTTTGCGATGATGTGAAATGTTTTCCACACGACTATCCTCTATGATGTGATGATAGCCTCTGAACGTCGACCATCCAGTGGGATATGTGATCCTGGAGAGGTCAAGGGGACACTGCCTGCAGGAGTGTCAGAGATGGACATTGTGCAGACGTCAACCATCACTTATGATGTATGATCTTGAGTTAGAGCACCTAGATGTTGAGCCACGAGCTCCGAGCCTGGTGTATATTCGGATATGTAATCCCGAGTCGTGCGTTGATATCGTGACTAGTGATGTTGAGATGATATGATGACATGAGATAAAAAGGATTGGTGGATATGTTTTCATAAGACTATGGATGTGAGTCTATGTATCGGGCAGAGGCCCTGTTGAGATGATTTACGAGATTGTTTTGGGCTGAGATCCCACGTGGTTTTTACTTGGGCTGAGACCCTATGTGATTTGATTTTGGGCTAAGACCCTATCGAGGAAATGACTTTGATTGAGAAGCATTTTTCACTGAGTTTTGAATGGAAAACAATACGTCTTGGTTTTACAAAAGTATTTAAAAATATTGTTTTCTAATGCATGCATGCTTTAACGTGAAAGGTATAACTATCAATTTCGATAAATTATTTTTAAACAGATTATTTTTGTCCACTCGCAGCTTTTAATGTTTTTGATACCCTTCAGGTTGGTCGTCGATGCGAGCTGTTACGGAGATCGAGACATTACATGTCGATGCGTAACCCCATAGATCCTTGCGTACTATGGATACCCCCGAGCGGGTTACGGTTTTATCACTGGTCTAGCACGTGGTATCAGACGGGAACAGGGCACATCCCACGATAATCCAGGGGGATTGGGATAGGTCCTGTCAATTTGGTATCAGAGCACTAGGTTGCTCGTCTAGTGTAGCGCATGTGCCAGATGTGATGTCTTTTCGAGGATAACAGCCCGTCATCAACCTGGTAGTTAGGGTAAGAATAGGAAAGTTAAGTGGGGATGAACACTGGATAGATTCTGTCAGGCATGGTATACCATGTTTCAGTTGGGCCAGACCCCGAGTAGGGCTGAGTAGACCCCAAGTAGGGTCGAGTAGTCCCCAGGGAGGGCTGAGTGTGACAACCTTTGAGAGTCGTGACTGACGATTGTTTAGGATGGATGTGGTCGTTGATGACCCTAAGATTGATTGGACAAGTTACCAAGAGAGTGGTACTCAGATCCCGGGATGGACCAATAATTGGATTATACATTTTTTAGCTGATTGTACAGACGCTGAGTTGCGCTCTCGAGGACATGGTTTTGTAGAGTCTTGAGCATTGGGTACAGATAGCAATGATAACGTGAGATGGTGCAGACCAATCCACACGAGGCTTGTGGCAGACATTGTTATCGATGGTTATGGATGAGTCTTATTGATCTTGATATGCTCCTATTCCAATGACAACTAAGACGATGAGGATTCGTTAGTCGAATCGAGTTTCAAAAGGTGAGAATCCTGCATTGGGTGCAGAGGTATGTGATTGTTGCTCGGTATGAGCAGAGATTTGGGGTTTTGGCTCGGTTCGCACTGTGTACGATGATGATAGGGGACGATGAACCTTGGTTGGTGGCGATTGTGTCGAGATGACACATCATCTCCACTGGGATTAGTGAGACAAATTGGATGAAATCCGGAGACAACTGAGATGTGATTGGTGGAAACCAACAGAGATGTCTGAGATGAGTTGGGTGGAATCCAATAGTGATCAAAATGAGTTAACAAAATCTCAACAGCGATTGGATGATTCTGGGGAACACCGAGTGCGTCGAGAGGATGTGATTACAATGGTTATGATTATTGAACGGGACAGAGAGAGTCCCAAGTAACCTAGTGAGATCACAGTATCCTCCTTATTGAATTGGATTACTAGAGGCACGAGGTATGCCTGGAGTGGTGAAAGGTACCCTATTTATCTTTGGACGGATTGCATGAGTGATGTGTGTAACAGAAGTTGATCCCACAGAGTGGGACGTGTGAGATAGTACTTCGACTAGTATGGTGATGGAACCACCGATTGGATTTGCATAGAAGATGCGACCAATGACAGATTGGTTCCTAAGACACGTGGTTGATGTCTGAGTGGATGACAGGTTGGAGGCCTGGAGGATACTATGGGATATGAGATGTGTGTTATGATGTCCCTAGTTAGCTCAGTGAGCTTGGAGTGAGTTGGTTGTGCCTATTTTCCTCTGATGATACATGACTTGGTGGATTTGGCTATGAATCGAGATGTGTGTGGATCATTGTGGTCGAGGATCGAGTTGGTTGTGGATCGAGGCGATCGTGAATCTAGATGATCAATAGGATAGAGATAGTGTTGGATTGGCGCTGGCCAAACATGACAGTGGAGATTGGATTCACTCAGACTGGACGAGTGTTATTGGTTGTCAGGTGGAAGTTATCCCCATGATTGCAGTCTATCAACGAGATTGACTCGGAAGGGAGTGAATCTGGTATGAGATGATAATTGGGTGAGCAGAATATGGACCACTGCTTTAGGCTAGTTGTCCCAAACGTTAATGGGGGTCTTACCATCGTGGTGCTTATTATCACCATGGGTGATGTGCAGGATCTTAGAAATCATAGAGCCGTATGTGTTAGTACTCCCTCAAAGTGGAACCCGAGGCAGAGGAGACAGCTGGGGCTGGTTGACATATGTTGAGGATACGTTGAAAGTATCATTTAGGAAAAGATGAATAGCCAATGCCTCGAGTAGGATGTTTGCATGCTCATTATTGCTCCAGATGGAGAGATTGTACTGGTGGTAGATGGTTAGAAATGAGATTGATTAGTGAACTGGGTGGCTATTTCTGGAGTTGGGCGGGTGACCACGAGGGCTCAGAGATAACGTTGAGTATAGTGTGGTCTGTCCAGAGTAGAGATCAGACAGACAGGTTTCCATGTTGGATTATGTGTAACAACCTGTCTTGAATTTTGAGATTAGATTAGCGATTAATTGTGGATTAGCGGGACTAATCAGGGATTAGTCGGAGGATTGTGGATGGACGAAGTGAAATGACGATTTTACCTCTGAGAATTGGACGAACAGTTGACTTTTGACCCAGGCGATCAAATGGACTTTGACCGATGACCGTGACGTAGATCAGGACGTCAAGAGTCCGTAGACAGACGGCACGTCAAAATCGTAGGTTCGACAGAGAAGTTACGGGTTTAGGAAGTTTTAAGGTACTATGCATGCAAACCAAGGAAAAGAGGACACGTGGCAGGTTTTGGCTGGTGGAATCTTCTGGAAGAGACCCACCAGATAAGTGACAAGTGTCACCCATCTGATAGGCCCAGAACCCAATTAAATGGGGTCCTTATCCTCATTTGATTCGATCATATTCTTCATCCTTCTCTCAAAAACCCATGAACCCTCTCGACCCCGTGCAAACCCATTCCCTATAACCCCTTCAATCCTCATTATTTGTGCTTGGTGTGTGAATCAAAAAGAGAGAGTGAAGTGATACCATTGGTGTCGACCGTCGTGCACGGTGGCCTAGTTCGGAGGTAAAGGACCAAAACTCTATTTTTGAATTCAAAAAATGGAAAAAGCTTGAATTAAGGGTTGTTGATCGTTTCTGTGTTTTGGAGGATGCTCCAGAGGTCGAGATGAGTCCAACGATGGCCACGGCGGTGCTCGCGACGGCGAGGTAAGTAAGAAACCCAAAAATGCCTTGTTTTGGTTCAAAAATGGTAGACCACGTTTTGGTAGTTGTTGTGTGGTTTTGACGATTGGAACGTGTTTTGGAGGTTTCAAGGAAGCTATTGGGCTTGGAACGGAGGCCAACAGTGGCCGGAGTCACGAGAACACAGAGGGGGAAGTTTGAAGGTTTGATCGTCGATCGGGGAGGTAACTTCCAGTTCTTATTTTCCAGTTTTGAAGTCATAAATCGATTAGAAATGATTAGATGTAGGTTTAAGAATGAAAATGGATGAAAACGGACTGAAAACATAGGAGTTTTGGCCCTGAACCAGTCACGCCGGTTCGGTTGGACTGACTGCATAGTAGACCGATCTGGTCCGATTCAGCCAAGGTTGAAGACGATGAACAGTCCCGGCGCGTGGGCTCCATGCGCAGCGCCTTTGGGCGGCGTGTGCAGGCACGTGGGGCACTTTTGGGACACATGTTCAACATATGAAATCATCCTTTCAATGTAAAGAACATTTTGGGACTGGTTTCGAGTTGATCGGACATCGTTTCGATATAGTTTGGGATATCTGAAGGTTTAAGAGCTATTTTAAATACGTTTAAAAATCCTGGAAAATTACAGGGATGTAATGAGAGGTTAATGAAATGGTTAGTAACCTTCTAGTATGGTTTGGACAGGTTTGGAAGTCCCGGTGATAGAGATGTGGCTCAAAATGGAGTATGGCATGCATATCGAGACGATAGCTAGGATAGTCTGTGAGTGGACTTTTGTATTATAAATATCATGCATGCATAACTTTTTTTATATATTTTATATCTATATTTTAAAATTCCGTGAATACGTATATGTGGTATTTAGGATTTACGTTTTGCACGTATTTCAAGGCATATGGTTTTATGTTGAATTTGTATGTGCTTGTGGTTTCAATGATGGTTTGATGAAATGGTTTTGGATTTGAAAAGATTAACTCGGGCATGAGACCATTTGATTTGTAAACTATCGGACATGAGGTACATTTGACTCGATGAAGAATCGGGCTGCGACCTATTTGAGTTATACGATCGGGCCAGGGGCCCAGTTGGTTTACGAAATCAGGCATGCGGCCCAGTTGTGGTTTATAAATGTGATTTCGGGTCGGGGACCCATATATGGATTTATGGATTGGATAAATGGATTTATGGCGGTTTATGGAAATTCTAGGCATAGCCCCTTTGAGATACTTTGAGATGTTTTGGAAATGATTTTAAAAGGGTGTTTCCCATTTACCATCCTGAGATGAGGATATGTGGATAGGTCTCACTCCATATTTGGGACATCAGAGTAAACACGACGCATTGCCTGCGAGGGGTCATTGCACGGAGCGACCAGACCGTATAGTGACTCAAGAGTAGGATTGCTATGATTAGACGTCTAGGACGTCAGACATCTGGGATGTTAGAGATATGGACCCGGAGAGACCCCGGGCAGCACGTACGCGTTGCCTAGCCGAGATATGATATGACGTCTAGGACGTCAAACGTCTGGGACGCTAGGCATGTGGGATGCCAAGGATGGGTATTTAGTAAACCTTGATTATAGGATTTGTGAAATTGTATTTATGTGTGTATGGATTTGGGCAGTGGCCCACTTGGATCTGGATTTACAGATTTTGGTGTTTTACGATTTTGGGCTAAGGCCCTAATTATTTGAGAAAGGAAATGATTTTGGTTTTATAACAGTTTTTATTGTAATTGAATGAAATGGTTTCTGGATGCATGCATAGTTTTACGTGAAGGGCATAAATGTCTTTTTATAAATGTGTTTTATGAACTTATTTATTTTTGTCCACTCATAGATTTTAATGGTTTTTAATGCCCTTCAGGTTTTTGATAGCGGATGCGGGCTGTAGCAGAGGCCGAGACATCACACTCCTCCACTGGATCCTGGCACACTCTGGAGGCCCTTTGGGCTTGAGATTTTGGGTTATCCCTTGTCTGGCCCGCGTGTTACCTCGGGTGGCATGTGTGTTAGACGGGAGCATGCCTCATCCCGCGTTAATCCCGGGGGGATTGGGATGGGGCGTGTCATTATGAGTGGAAAGTCAGCTATATGATAGACGAACTAGGTCCGAGGTTGATATGGTGTGTGGAATGGATGTGGATATTGATACGTGATCGGACATTGCGTTGATGACGTGGGTGTTTGAGTGCTCGGCTAATGCCGATGTTATTAAGAGGGTACCGTGATGTGTCATTGGAAGTGATTGAGGATATACAGTACGATGGATATGATTGAGGTATGCATGTGATGTTTTGGTGACAAGTCATCGGGATTGTTGTTGGATGTGATTGGTGCATGCACCTGAGATATGTGTTAGTGGTTGTATTAGTAATCGAAACCATTCTAATGCGATTGGACGTGCATCGTGATGTTCCAGTAGAGGTGTTGGTGATCAGCTTGGTGCCGAGGTATGTTGTTGGTTGTATCGATGATCGGAGTAGTTACGATGTGCTTGATTGACTGAGTGTATGGACTGGATCAGGGTGATTCAGAGTGATCTAGTTGGTTGTTGCAGGATTCAGTGATGATGTATGAGCTGGATGTTAAGAGCCATGGGTGGCTAGTGGACCCTGACATTGGGATGTGTGATCGGAGATGTGTGATCACGGTTAGACGAGTATTCGATAGGGTCTAGATGCAGACAAGTAGAGTGGGACGTGGATGGTGTTCCCACAGGTCGACTGTATTGGTGGTTGGTGGTGAGTGCAGCCACCGGTGAGATGATTCGTCAAATTATTTAGTGTGAACAAGTATATTGTGACACCGGTGAGGTCGGCGTGGATTGCTGACGGAGTCGGTAGGAATCGTTGAGGAGGTTGATCAATAAGAGTATCGAGATTGATAAATATCATCTTGAGGATTGGTTTTGTGAGGTGAGATTTTTTCTTGTGGACGGCAGACTCTTACGTTTACTAAGGGAGTTCATACGAGGTACGCATGACTCGAGAATATGTCGAGATTGGTATGACTCGGAAGTGAGTCAAGGTTGCTGTAGTGATTCGACTAGTGATGGCTAAGCCGTGAATGTCGGGAATGTGTTAGACATGAGTTGGAAATGTGATAACCCTCGGGAATGAGTAGAATGCAATGATTTCCAGATGGACTGAAAATTGGTATGAGTTTATTCGCTTGGCAGAGATGTGGTGATAGTTTGAGGAATGCTAGGAGAAAAGCTGGATTGACAGGTGATGTACACCGGGTAGGAGATCCAGGTGTGAGATAAGTTGGATTCCCCCAGTAAGTTGCTGGCGTATGTTCTTCGAAATTTCGAGGACGAAATTCTTTGGGGGGGGGGGGGGGGGGGGAGGGGGGGATTGTAATGACCCATCCCGGAATTTGGGATTAGATTGATGGTTAATGAAGGATTAGCGAGATTAATCGGAAGTTAGTTTTGGTACGTTAACCTGGGTATCTAACAACGCCCAAACTACGCATTAAATTAAACATGTAATTCGAGTATTATGCAATTTAAACCCTTTTTGTGTAGATGTAGTATTGGTAAATAGAGATCGTTTTTAACCGGGGAAATTAGGGAACATTAATAATATGTTAGTGAGAAGGAATAATGAATTAAAGAATAAATGAATTAAAGAATAAATGAATTAAAGAATAAAGAATTAATGAATTAATGAATAAAAGAATAAAGAATAAAAGAATAAAAAATAAAAAATAAAGAATTAAAAGGGGGGGTTTGAAAAGATTTGTAATCTAAACTAAAGAAAACACTAACTAAGAATTAAAATGTAAAAACTCATACTAATTAGAACTTACAAACCATAGAGTAGTTTCATAGACAAAACCCACACTTTTACGTAAGTAATTTCAAATTAACAATAACATTAATTAAACTACTCCTAAAAATAGACTTCCTTCAAGTACAAATTTTGCCAACACTCTAACATTTTGCTCATAATAAACCAATCACGAAATCCTACATTCCTTATCTCAAATACTTACATATATCTTTAAATATTGTAAATGCATCAACCATTAATGTGGGATCAAACATCAATATGCTTCAAATATTTACAACATGATTCACCTTAAGTTTGTAATTAAATGCGTCAACAGCGATCAACATTTAATATCTACAATTCTAGTCTAAATGCACCAAACAGCGGATAAAACATATAGCATCAAATTGAAGTTTAAGCACTAAGATATATGAAGTAAAACACATGAAGATTGCATTCATACTTACAAAAGTTTAGAAAGAAAATACCAACACATATATGAAATTGTAAATAAAACTAAAACAATAACAAGAATTTAAGTAGAAAAAGATGGTTGTTCACAAGAATCACCGAACAACAGCAGGAAACTTGTGAAGAAGGAAGAAGAACTCCGAAGAATTCGGTCTTAAAAGCTCTTGAATTGCCTTAGAATTAGCTAGGCTTAGGTTTTTCTTAAGGAAAACATAAAAATGTAATTAAAGAGGAGTTTAAAAAATTCTAAGAATAAAATAAAGAAAATGAAACTAAGATAACCAATTAAAACAAGTTACAAAATGGTCCCAAAATAAATCTACAAAATAAAAAGAAGAAAAATAAGAGAGAAAACTAGAGAGAAAAACTAGAACTAAAAACTAAGAAAACTAGAGAGAAAAATTACACAAAAGGGGACCTAGGGGGGGACCTCCTAAATACATGAAATAACCTCCTTATTTATAGAAGGAGTGCCACAATTGTTTAAATAAAAGTACAAAATTAAAATATAAAAATAACAATAAAATAGTACATGAAGAAGTAATGGAAATGATGAAATTAGGGATGGGTTTTTGCTATAAAGTGGCTGAAAAGAGGTGCAGTGGGTCAGCAGCATGTGCTGGAAAGGCTGACAAACAATTCGGCGTGCTCAGGCTGGAAAAGGAGGAAGCTTTTGGTGTGGCCAGGCTAGAAAGAGGGGGACAGATCAGTGCACGCGCGCTGATAGGATGGAAAAGGTTTCGGTAGGCACGCGTCGAACGGACAAGGAGACCTCAGCAGACGCGCTTCAATTGGGAAATTGGGCTGAGGCTGGCGTGCTTTGGGCTGGGCTTGCGTGGGCCATGAAGACTTGGGCTGGAGGGCTGCGATTTTGGGCTCTTGGGCTCTTGGCTGGGCTTCTCCAAATGGGTTTTTTTAATTAATAATTAATTAATATAATTCCATAGAATTTCGTCCATAATTTTTTCATTATAATTCTGATCGAGACTTTCGCCAAAATACTCCAAATTCCAAACTTTATTTATTTCTACAAAAATATCACAAAAAATATTATTTTCTTCATTTATTTATTATTTTAATATTAGAAGTCAAGTATAAAGGGTATAAATAATATAAAATAATACTTATTTATCGACCTATCAGTATCCCTTGTCTAGCTTGCGTGTTACATAAGGGTTAAACGGGTGTTTAACTTTCGTGTCGCACGTGGGTTAGACAGGAGCATGACTTATCCCTTAATCCCGGGGGATTGGGGGTGGATCGTGTCAGCGTGAATACAGTCTTTGAGCAGGCCTGAGAGTGCCTATGTGATTGTTGTGATATGGATGCACTTGTGAGTAGTGCATGTTGGATGGTATGATAATAGAGTATTGAGCAATCTGATTGATGTAGTACGATCATCAGATTGAGTCCGAGATGAACATGGTATGATACTCGGATGAGATCCGATATTGATTGAGCATTGATTACGAGGACTGGACATTGAATACTGGGCACTAGTGCAGAGTAGCTTTAGAGGGTTCAGTGATTGTGTGAGCATGGAGCTTAGGGGCAGGATGGGCCAGAGGAATCCTAGTGATTATGTGTGTGATTATGTCTTCAAGAGCAAGTATTCGATGAGGTCTAGATACACTCAGGATGGGTGAGATGTCGGTTTGTGTATCAAGAGGATGAGTGAGATGATAGTTTGGGACTCGAGAGGAGTCAGGATCATAGAGATGGTCTCTTGATGAGATGAGGTATGGTGTGGTGACTTGAGAACGAGTCGAGTATATCGTTAGTGACTCGAGTAGTCACAGTGGAGTTGTAAGTTATCAACTGGACACGACGGTGCGTCGTGAGTATGTTGGACATTGGGAAAATGACTGGTGATACAGAGACTTGTGATGCTCAATAGGAGAAGGACTTGTGAGGTTAGCTGAGTAGGGTCGTCAGACTGAATGCTGAATAGGATGTCAACTTGGTACAATAGGATCAGGAGCAGGATGGTCAGATTGGACTATAGGGACACCTGCGTGAGTGTCGATGTCTCAAGTGAGACTTGAGATTGAGCATTGGAGGTTGCTAGTGATGGCAGGTCAATCTTGGATACGGTCACAGAGGATGAGCTGAGTTTCAGCATTGACCTTTGGATTTTGGTTGACTTCGAGTGACGTTAGGTTTCTGTTGAGTACTGTGGATGGAGGCTCTCATATGTGTTTCAGGTTGGAGGCAGGATTGGATTTCCGCAGTGTTGGCGCGGATTGGAGTCGGTTGGAATTTTGAGGATAAAATTATTTTAAGGAAGATAGATTGTAAGGAACCATCCCGAATCTATGGGATTAATTAAGGTTAATGACGAATTATCAAAAATTAATTAAGGACTAATCGAGATTAGCTAAGGATTATCAAACGATCAGGGTAAAATGACGATTTTGCCCCTAGAAATGGTGAAAAGTTAATTTTGGCCTAAGAAGTTAAATGCACGAGGACCAAGAACCGTTACGTAGATCAAGATGATACGAGTCCGTAGACAAGCGGCACGTTGAAATCGAACATTGTACGAGAAAGTTACGGGTCATGGAGGGTTTTAGGAACTATTTACAGTTGCACAATTTTTGAAAAAAATAGATCTGAGTTGTCTTTAGTGGGACCCAAAATATCAAATATGGACCAATCAATGAGTGATAAGTGTCACCCATCCCATTGGCCAATTTCCCCATCTTTATGTATCACCATCATCCTCATTTCTTCTTCATTTTTCCATTCAAACCCGTACCCTCCCCAAACTTTCATCTTCTTTATGTTTCCTGATTGAGAGGGATAGAATGAGAGAGTGAGATGGAGAGACAGACCAAGACAATGGCAGGGAAGGCGGAACCGTCGTGAGGTGGCCGGAAACCCGTGAACCCAAGTAACCCGAAACCCACTTAAATCGGTTTTTAATTTTGAAACGTTTGGGACACGTCCTGAAGCCTGGGTCGTATTTTTTGAGTCCTTGTGAGGTTGAGGAACCAAAAGTCGAAGGTTGAGGTTGCCAGAATTACATAAGGGACGAGCTTGAAGTTTGGTCGTGAGGATTCGAGATTGAAGTAAATTATAGACCTTTTCTTGTGATTTTAAGGTCATAGAACCCTTCCTAGGAATGAGACGAGTCTGTAGGAAGAAGAACGGAGGAAAATGGTGGTAGGACGGCAGAGATATAGTCGGGTCAGGGTCGCGGGTCAAACTACCCATTACAAAGGTTTGGGTTAACCCGGCTAGAGGTTGGCAATGATGACCTAGCAATCCACATCATCACCTGTCAGACTTGTTGGGCCACGTGGCGAATCAGGTGGTGCCACGTGGCAATTTTTAAGAAGCTGTTAGGTCTAGTCAGTAGCTGACGTGGCAGGTCCACGTCAACCATGTCATACCATGTGGACTAATGGGGGTGGTGCCACATGGTAGTCTGTCAAAAAGGTGTCAGACTTGTTAGTGACGCGTGGCACCAATTAGGGAGTGACAAGTGTCATGTTGTTAGAGCTATCAGATGTCAGAGTTTCCAGGTTGACGTCAGGAGGTGACGTGACATCAGCGTTGATTGCCTTTTACCAGCATTGACCAGCGTATGGTGACTTTGATTGGCGCGTGAGGGCACATGGGCATGAATTTTGAGGTTAAACCAGTCTTGTTAGAAAAGTTTCGACATTCTGAATCTAAGGTGATGGTTTCAGATCGATTGGGGGTTGTTTGATACGTCATTTTTAGGTTTTTAGCCTTGGAAAGTGTGTTCAGGACACGTTGACCGTTCCGGGAATGGCTTACGGCGTGAGTTTTTGAGCGTGTAGCGGTCTGTGAGTGGACTTTTGATTTATAAATATGATGCATCCATAATTGTTTTATATGTTTTATAATCATGATTTGAGATGCATTGATTGCATGATGTTTTGAGTATGATTGAGCATTTTCCTGAAAAATGTTGTTATGCACGTAGTTCGAGATTTCTATTTTTATGTGATATTTGGGCTTAGGTCGAGTATTCTACGTGCATTTATTTTATGTGATTTACTGGTTTCACGGGGAGGCGTGAAGCTAAGGATTTGATATTCAGTTTTGAATGATATCACAGAAATGCTTGAAATCGGTATTTCGAGAATGAGACCTAGTTGATTTAGACATTGACTCGGATGATAGTCAAAGGTGATTTTAAACAATGGAATGGTTTTCGAATTTGGAAATGTATTTAGGGCTTGAGTCCCAATTGATTTATGGTTTAACGTAGAGTATAATCAAACGAGAGGAAATGGAATCGGCCTGTGACCCAGTTATGATTTGTGAAAGATATTTTGGGCATGAGACCCAGTTGTGGATTTGATAGGATTCGAGGAATCCTGGATTTATGAAGCGTGGCTAGACACTGTTTTTATGAGATGATGTGAAATTTTTTCCACACGACCATCCTCTATGATGTGATGATAACCTCTGGACGTCAACCATCCAGTGGTCCGTGTGATCTTGGAGAGGTCACGGGGACACTGCCTGCAGGAGTGTCAGAGATGGACATTGTGCAGACGTCAACCATCATGTATGATGTACGATCCTGTAGATGGCATCACTCAGACGTCGACCATCACGTATGATGTGTGATCCTGAGTTAGAGCACCTAGACGTCGAGCCACGGGCTCCGAGCCTGGTGTATATTCGGATATGTAATCCTGAGTCACACATAGATATCGTGACTGATGATGTTGAGATGATATGATGACATGAGATAAAGAGGATTGGTGGATATGTTTTCATAAGACTCCGGATGTGAGTCTATGTATCGGGTAGAGGCCCAGTTGAGATGATTCACGAGATTGTTTTGGGCTGAGATTCCACGTGGTTTTGACTTGGGCTGAGACCCTATGTGATTTGATTTTGGGCTGAGACCCTATTGAGGAAATGACTTTGATTGAGAAGCATTTTTCATTGAGTTTTGAATGGAAAAGCAATACGTCTTGCTTTTACGAAAGTATTTAAAAATACTTTTTTCTAATGCATTCATGCTTTGACATAAAGGGTATAACTGTCATTTTCAATAAATTATTTTAAACTGATTATTTTTTTCCACTCACAGCTTTTAATGTTTTTGATACCCTTCAAGTTGGTCGAGCATGCGGGCTGTTGCGAAAACCGAGACATCACATGCCGATGTGTAACCGCACAGATCCTTGCGTACTCTAGATAACCCCAAGCGGGTTACAACTTTATCCCTGGTTTGGCACGTGGTGTCAGACGGGAGTAGGGCACATCCCACGATAATCCAGGGGGATTGGGCAGGGTCCTGTCATTTAATGAGTTTAATTGTCATTTACGAGGTTTAAATTTCTTAAAGGTTTTCCCTTTTCTATGACCCACATCAGCTTAACCCTGAGTTCAGAAATTTTTCTCAACACGGAAACAATAAATCCAAAAAATATACATCCCTTAGGATTCCCTGAATTCCTAAGCGATGTGGGGGCATTTGTGGAACCCAAAATCATCCAAAGATTGTGGAGCTACCACGTGACCCATATTTCCCAAAATGTCAAAAATTGCCCTTGACAATAACATTAATGGCTTGAAAACACCCGCACATTAAATAGTGTATTTACCAGCTGAATACGTTATTTAATTGAGTTAAAAGTCTCTGAAATATTAATATTCTCTCTGTGAGTTAATTACCGCTATTCTTAATAATGAAAAATTAATATTAATATTAAATTGCTATAAATATCATCATAATGAGCAATTATCATAATTATTAAATAATATATTTTACTAATAATATATTATTTGTTAATTACAAATCAACCAACCAATCAGAACATTTTGTGGCTCAAAAAGATTCTCTATAAATAGAGACAATCATTTCACTTTCAAGGTAATTCAATTCAACACTACTTAAGCTCTTGAGATTTCTCTTTCAAATCTGGCTTAAACATTGGAGCGTTCTCGGTCAAACAACCCCCGGATTCTCGATTAGAGCGAACGATAGCTTACTAATTATTGTTTGCAAGGATCTACGAGACTTTTAAGAGTACGGACAAATTCCACTTCAACAAAGATGAAGGTGAAGATAAATGGAGATGAAGGTGAAGATAAATGAAGACAAGTTAAAGGTAGTATCTGGGTTTGATTAATTTTCCACTTAAATACTAATTAATAACTACTTAATTACCTAATTTTTTGTGAGCTTTCTAAATGGAGATGGGATCTTGGATCTGCCAAAAATCAGGCTTGTTAGCCACTTAATTACCTAGTTAAAGGTAGTATCTGGGTTTGATGGTTTAGATGAATATTGATGTTGTTTATTTTATGAGTATCTTATGCGCATCTCGTGATCCTGAACTATATTACCTTTCATTTAAAAGCTTTACATGCATGTATTGAAGTTTGATTAATGATGACTCAGATTTAATAAGCAGTTGCATACGGGTGATGGTCTAGTTGATAATTTCATATTGTTTATTATTAATTAGATAAATACGTTCGGAACGTGTTACATAAAGATTTGGATACTAATTGGACATACCGGTGAGTTATGATGACATTGAAATACAAGAAAGGTGGTGCTTGATATGGTGATTAAGTTTGATATGTATTGAAAAATTCGAGGATGAAATTTTTTAAGGGGGAAGATTGTAACACCCTGTACATTCGAGAATGAAATTTTTCAGTCTTTCGAGAAAACCGTCATATAGGTCCTAGTGTCCTGAATCTGTACACAGGTAGGATGTTGGACTCGGAGATTGTACGGGTTAAGAATAGGTCAAAAGTGGTAAAGGGGTATTTTGGTAATTTTTCATAGAAGGGGAAAATGGTATTTTCACAAGTGGGATTCTATGGTTATCTAAAATCTTCCCTTCCCTTTTTTTTAGCCCTCAATTGACTTCATAGATCTTTTCCCTAGTTAGTTTAATTAGATTTTGATCTTCGGAATGTCGAAATTGGACGTGCAATGGCTGAGATATGGCTGGGTCTGATCGCTGGTCAAATGACTTGAATACCAGACATCCGGGACTGGGACTGAGGAAGAGGACGACTGTGCAAGTGCATGGCCACCACGTGCAGAGGCCTTGCGACGGTGCATGGCAGTACGTGCGACACCTGCTGACCGTCCAATTAACATGAAAGATCCTTCTTTCAATTTTAAGAATTTATTGGTATACTTTCTGGGTTAATTGGACTATATTTAAGCATAGTTTCTAATATCCAATATATTTTGTTTATAATTTACTTATTCTTAAATTTTTCCTAGATTATGGTAAATTGGCTATTTATTGTGCTATGTAAAATTGTTTGTTAAACATGCTGTAATGGTATGTTAGGTGGTGATAGATGTAGCCTTATATATATATATATCAGCTAATGATAGTGTCTTCCTTGGGGTATTCATTGAATCGGCCAATTGTGGATTTCAAACAATTAGTGAAGCTTATGAAAGTTACGAAATTGTGTACGGTCATGTTCAAATATTTAGTAACTTGTTAAGGTGGATATTCGTAGTGACAAAGAAAGGAGTAAGTTTAATTGTTACATTTTTCGCCTTGTCAAGGAGTGGGTTGGAAGGGAGCGGAAACCCCGCAAGGATGGACTAGATTTAGTTAATTGAGTAAAATGTGGGCTTGGTTTAAGTTAGTAATGTCTCTTGTCCGACAAGTATTGTCAATTAGGAATAGGGACCAGTCCGGATTTTTTCACAGAAACTTGGGACGGGTCCTATCATGAAAATTCAAGAAATGCAAATTTGAAAAGTTTATGTGTAAATGGACAGTTTTTCCTTTAAAGGTCAAAGGTTAACCTTTTGCCTCAAGTGGCACGTTAAAATTAAAGATCGATTAAGTTCGTTACGGGTTGATCTACGCATTTTATGCTCGATTCTTATTTTCTTTCCTCCTACATTTAGCTATGTTATGAGCTTAGTAATGTGTTATGTAACTTGTTTTGATGTTTTTAGGTATTAACCAAAAGAGATGGAGTAAAGAGGTTAAATAAAAGAAAAAAACGCATAAGATATCAAGAATGGGCCAAGATTTATAAATATTGGATCAAGTAACATCAAGATGGGTCAAGACCATGTCCATGTATATAAGAAGGATCAAGATTATGCCAAGGTTTGTTCGTGGAGAAACTCAAAAGAATAAGTGGATTAAAAGTTACAAACTAGAAATCTGTCTATGTAGATTAGCCTACCTCAACGAACCATTGTGAACAACTCACAATGAATCAGGGCCCGATTAAGGCATGGTTGAACGGATCTAGAAGTCTATTTTCCAGCAGTGCAAGAATTATTAAAATTTGAGTCCTACTAACAGGACCCAACTCGAAAAACACCCAGTATAACATACCCGGATTCTGTTCCCATTTGATAGGGGAACCTAAAATACCAAAACTACCCTCGAAACTCTATAAGACAAAAGATGCTTGTATTGGCCTACACTTTTAAAAGATGCATATGCATTTGTCCTCACTTGCGACAAATTCCAAAGGCAAGGTAACTTAGGCCCTAGGAATCAAATGCCTCTAAATATGCTCTTGTCGTTGAGATCTTTAATGTTTGGGCATTGATTTCATGGGTTCATTCCGTAACTCTTGTGGCTTCCTTTACATATTGCTTGTTGTGGATTATGTGTCGAAGTGGGTGGAAGCAATCCTCACTAGGACTAATGATTCTAAGGTTGTTGTTAGTTTTATTCAAAATCACATTTTAGCACGTTTTGGAGCACCTAGAGAAATCATAAATGATGGGAGCGCACATTTCTGCAACCGGTCATTCGAGGTATTGATGAAGAAATATGGTGTTACACATAGAATTTCAACACCGTATCATCCTCAAACAAGTGGGCAAGCTGAAATCTCAAACCGGGAAGTTAAAAAATTCTGAAGAAAACTGTTGGTCCAACTAGGAAAGATTAGTCAAATAGTCTCAATGATGCATATTGGGCTTGTAGGACGGTGTATAGAACACCCATTGGCATGTCTCATTTTAGACTTGTCTTTGGGAAAGGATGTCACCTCCCAGTAGAGTTGGAACACAAGGATTTTGGGCTATCAAGAAGGTTAATATGGAGTTAGATTCTGCTAGAATCCATATAAAGCTGCAACTGAATGAATTGGAAGAAATACGGAATGATGCCTATGAAAGCTCCCGGATCTACAAAGAAAAGACCAAGGTTTATCATGACACACACATCTTGAAGAAGAACTTTCAGATTGGATAGAAAGTCCTATTTTTCAATTCACACCTCAAGCTCTTTCTAGGTAAGCTCCGTTCTAGATGGTCTGGACCTTTCATTGTTACCTCATAGTGCAGTCGAGATTTAACATCCAATTAGGACGGACAAGTTCAAGGTGAATGACCATCGTCTCAAACCCTACTTCGATGCTTTCATAGAGCATCCCATACTTGTGCATCATTTTTTGCCACCACCAAGCACTTGACCTGCTGTGCACGTCTTGCCTAGACGTTAAATAAAGCGCTTCTAGGAGGCAACCTAGCTTCAGTTTGTATTTTCTTTCTTCCTCTTGTTTATGCCTTAATGCACTCTATATATGCCTGAAATATGCTTTTGTCTTCTCATTACCTATTTCTTATCACATTGATGACACTGTTCAATTTAGGTTTGGGGGTGTGGATTGAACAATTGGAACATAGAAACAAGTAGATTTGGGGGTTATACACAACTTGATTTTGGAAATTTCACTTTTAGTTTTTTTTTGTTAATTTAAGTTTTTGCTAGTGATTGGTGTTCAACTTGTTAATAAGAATGTACATGCTGAGTTATCTATCTTTATTCTAATGAGAGTCGTGCCATCACCAATTTGTATCATATCTTACACTTCACAATGCCATGTTTCTAGTGATTAAGTGTACAACACAACTGCATGTGAATGAACTCTGGAAAATTAGTGGAGACTACCTTGTGAGATTTTGAGCCTTATTTCCATTCTTTTAGAGTGATATGCATTGTTTCTACTTGTAAACACACTTTTATTTTTTTCTTAAATTATGATCTTATTCCATTACACTTGCATTGAATTTTAAAGAACCCATTTAGATACTCTTGATTTGAAATGTGTTTTCCATAAGAAATCATGTAGGCTATGTGTGATTGAGCCCCTAAATGCCTTGTCCTACCATTTTGTGTTCTCTAAGCCATTTTTGAAGCCAAACACTCAACCTTTTCTTTCATCACCATAAGCATAAACTGTCCAAAACACTGAGAATGCATTAATTGAGATTCATGGTGAGAATGAGGATTAAAGATGTTGCTGGCCAACTCAAGAGCAATTGCAGCAAATATAAGTGCGCGAAAGTTAAAGTTGAGTGAAAAGCTATACAAGGCTTGAGAAAAACCATTGCATGATCTTGGTTTAAGTCAATGAAAAAAAAACAAAAGAAAAGAAAAAAGTCAAAAAAGAAAGAAAAGAAAGTGATATAAAAAGTGAATTGATCCAAGTAAGCCAATGAACTGAAAAGAACCTCAAGATGAGCACTCAAGAAACCAATGCCATAGGCCTTAAGCAACGATTCAAGTTAGAAACTACAAGTTTGAATCATGGCATGTAACGACCTGTCCCGAAATTCAGGATTAGATTAGTGACTAATCAAGGATTAGTGAGGTTAATCAATGATTAGTGGGGCACTTTCGGACAGACGGTGCAAAATGACCGTTTTGCCCCTAGTCGTGGGTAAAACGTTGACTTTTCGTTCAGGCGGTCAAATGGACTTTGGCCGATGACTGTGACGTAGTTCGGGACGTCACGAGTTCATAGACAGGTGGCACGTTCGATTCCGACATTCGAGGAAGAAGTTATGACGTTAGAAAGTTCATGGGTATTTTGGTAATTTAGTTAAAAGGGGCAAATAGTTGACTTTTGGACCGGGAGGTCCGATGGCCGAGGGCCAAGGACCGTTACGTAGATCGGGTCGATACGAATCCATAGACAGACGACACGCTGAAATCGGACTTCGAACGGGAAAGTTATGGTTCACGGAAGTTAGATTGCACTATTGTACGATTTACGAGACGAATTACTTTTATATCCTAGTGGGCCCAGATATTTAATTCCTGCCCAATGGATGAGTGACAAGTGTCACTCATCCCATTGGCCCAAACCCCCAATTAGTGGATCTAAGATTTGATTGGTGGGTTTATATTAAAATATTAATATTTTTAATTAGTTTATAATCCACTCATCCCTCATCTCTCATCATCCAACCGTCCATCTCTCCCTGCCTTCCCATCCCCACCGTCCAATCCACCTTCACTGATCAACCTCACCATCCCTCTCTGTTTTCTCACAAACCCGAAGCACCCCCCTCAATTCTCCATTTCTCCCTTGAACAAACAACACCCACACGAACCACCTCACCACCATGACCATCAGTGCTCGTTTGTGACCGTGAGAAAGTGAAATGAGGGACGGTGATGGCGGGCCACAGCGGTGGCCACGGCGAGGAAAACCTGAAACCACGGGTAAGCAGTTTTGAAAATTCGAGTTTGAGCTTGAGGGGTTTTTAGTCGATTTTGTTAATGGGGTTGGCTTTCTAGCAGCTTAATAGGAAGGTATGAATAGGAAGGGATGGCCAAGGATGGTGCAGACGCCTTGAACGGCGACTGGTTTCTAGGTCGTGGAAACCAAATGGTGAAGGTACGGTTTTGTTCAGTTTCTTATTGTTTTAATCACGAGAAATGGTTCCTAAGATTGAGACTTAGAGATAGGAATTGAAAGGAAGGAAAAAGCTCTAAAAATAAGAGAGATATAGCACTGAACCGGTCCAGGCCGGTCCAGTTCGGTTCAAACCAGTCAGACCGGGTTTGACTGAAGGTTAGGGATGAACAGTGCTCTGGCGCGTGACTCCCACGTGCAGCCCCTTTAGGCGGCGCGTGAGGGCCCGTGAACGGTTCGATGGGGAAGTGTTTAACATGTGAAACACTCTATTCGATGTAACGGACATTTTGGGACTGGTTTTGTGTCGATTGGACACCGTCTCGATATTGTTCGGGACATCAGAAGGTTTACGTTCGAGATTTAAAAATAGTTAAAAATTCGGGAAAATTACGGGGATTCAATGAGAGGTTAATTAGGTAGTTAGTAACCCTCTAGATTGATTTGGACAGGTTTGGGAGTCCTGGTGACGACGATTAACCCGGTGAGGCTTACGGCACGCAAACCGAGGCAGCAGCTTAGGACGGTTTGTGAGTGGACCTTGATTTCTAAACTGTGATGCATGCATAAATGTTTTATATGGTTTATGAATATGATTCTATGATGATGATTTAGATGATTGTGAATTATATTGTTTACGCATCGGGCCGGAGGCACAGTTAGTTTTCGAATCAGGCTCGAGGCCCAGTTAACTTACGTATCGGGCACGAGGCTCATTTAGTTACAAAATCGGGCACGAGGCCCAGTTGGTTTACGATTCGGACCGGAGGCCCAGTTTGTATGTGGATTCGGGCTTAGGTTCCAATTATGTTTTAAGTTTTTAATTTCGGGTCGGGGACCCTTAAATGGATTTATGGTTCATGACGGTTTATGGGAACCGGCATGAACCCTTCAAAGGTTATTATGGCCCATGACGGTTTATGGGGACCGACGTGAACCCTTGAAAGGTTTTGAGAAAGTTTTCAAAAGGTTTTTTGTATACCATCCTTTATATATGAATTGTCTTCTCCGGGGAGGGTCGTTGGCCTGGGTGAACCCCGGAGTAGTCATGGAGCACTGACTGAGTGGAGTCGCCCCCGTTGGGTTCCTTGCTTTCAAAAAGGATGTGGATTATAACCTCAGGGAGGGTCATTGATCTACGGACATTGACCTGGGTGGGCCCTGAGAGACTTAGGCTTGAGACCCTGGGTAGCACGCGCGTAGCTCTAGATACCGTGACATGATTGGTTATATGAAATTGGATATACATGATTTCAATTGGTTTGCGAAATTGTGTTTTATGATTGATAAATGCATTTGGGTTGAGATCCCACATATGTTTACTATGTTCTAGTTTTCTGTAAATAGATTTGGGTAAGGGCCCGTATGGATTGGGTTGTTTAAACATATGTGGTTTGATAACTGGTTTTACTATGCATGCATGCTTTTTAGTGAAGGGCATAAAGGTCTTTATAAAATGTGTTTTATGAACTTATTACTTTTTTTCCACTCACAATCTTTCTGTTTTGGATGCCCTTCAGGTGATAAAACTCCTCTGACCATGAACACCTAGAGGTTTAAATGATCTATCCTTAAACTAAGATTGAGTCCTTTCATTTTGTTTAGTCCTATTTTCTCTGTTTTACTCATGGACTAGAAAAAGATAGGTTTGGGGGTATTTGTTGAGTCATTATTCATGCATCTTTTAGATGTCATCTAATGCTCATTTACTTGTATTTTGTGCATTTTAATTGCCATCCATTGTAGAAAGTGATCCATCTTATGAAGTGTGTACAGAAGTAGAAGAGTTCATTTGAGTATGGAAAAGGAAGTAACAATGAATCATTCTTAGACTCAAATAAAAGGAGGAGGAAATAATATATCTTGGCATTCAAGATGAAGTCTTTTACGCCAAAATTATGCTTTCCACATGAGGAAGGTCTAAGCATGCCGAAAAGGGAAAGTTCCACATGAGGAAAGCCTAAGATCACCAAAGAGGAAATTGACGTCCAAGGAAGTCTTAAGAAGGCCAAGTGTGCACCTTACTACACTTGGGAAGTCCAAGACATCAGTAACCTTCATTGCATCACATCTTAAGAGGATTTCGGCCAAAGAACAAGACAAGGGGCTTGATTTTAGGATCCTTGTCTCAGCCATGTTAAGAAAAATGAAACCCGATTAGGACACTTTTTAATTTAGATTTAGTTTCTTTATTTTCTCCTAACTTCTAGGGATTGTACACTCCTATTTAAAAGAGCTTTAGTTTTCGATTTCAGGAGGAGAAAAACCATGGCTTCAATTTTTCCCTTAGAATACTTGTTGGGCATTTGAAGAGGAGGGATATCAGAGTTTCTGGTTCTTCAAAGGGGCTGGAATGCAGAGGAGGATTGGAGGCTGTTGAGACATCTCCTTCGACCATCATCCCATTTCACTGTTCTTATTTCGTCTTCCTTATTTTGTTTTCACAACGAATTCAATTATATTTTTTTTTATCAATAATATGTTTGAGTAGTTTTTCTTAGAATTAGGGTTGCTTGAAGCCCTATCCATGTTGGTTGTTTAACTTGATTTTGGCCCTTGATTTCCTTTACTATGATTGCTGGATAAAATCAGGTTACTACTTCAATGGCTGATTGACAGGACCCATCCCAATCCCCCTAGGATTAATGCAGGACGACCCTGCTCCCGTCTGACACGGAGTGTCAGACAAGGGATATTTCCAACCTTTGCCCTCTCGGGCTATCAGAGTACGCCAGGATCCGGAGGAGGTATGTGATATCTTGGTCTCTGCTACAGTCCACATCCGCTGTCAACCTGAAGGGCAGTCAAAACATTAAAAGTTGTGAGTGGACAAAACAAGAGTTTATAAAAACATTTCATAAGAAACACATTTGTACTCTTCACTAAAAAGCATGCATGCATTCGAAAACCATTTATCAAACTGTTCATTAGGGCCTAAGCCATAAATATACCAACCATACGTGACTCAGCCCAAAACCTGTACACATCACGTATCATATATCGTACATCACATATCACATATCATATATACATATAATCACACAACCAATCCTGTCATGGTTTCCAAAGCTACGCGCGTGCTACCTGGGGTCTCAAACGCAAGTCTCTCAGAGTCCAAGGTCAATGTCCGTAGACCAATGACCCGTCTTGAGGTTACGATCCATGCCTTCCTGAGAGTAAGGAACCCAACTGGGGGGCGACTCCACTTAGTCGGTGCTCCGTGACTACTCCGGGGTCCTCCTAGGCCAACGACCCTCCTCCGAGGAGATAATAGAAGTAAAAGAAGGTATATGAATATATATATATATATAACGAAATCATCCATAAAACCTTTCAACGGATTCATGCCCGGTCCCCATAAACCGTCACGAATCATAAAACCTTTCAAGGGTTCATGCCGGTTCCCATAAACCGTCATGAACATGGAAATCCATTTAGGGTCCTCGACCCGAAATCATAAACATAAAGTAATTGGGTCTCGTGCCCAAACATATGACTCAATTGGGCATCGTGCCCGATATCTCAGGGTTAGTCACGACTCCAATCATAGTGATGCGTGCAACCATCCCTCCAGGACCACCCTCAATCCTGGTATGTCGCCGTGAATGAATCAACCGACGCGACCACCACAAGATCATGGTGCACTCATCACCGATCGATATCCTGAACCGTCAGCACTCCGAAGGCGAGCCTTCATCGGCTATCCGACCACAGATCGTGCATCGTGACCTCTCCCGAAGGAACACATCCCAGTCCGGAGGCGAGCGTCAAATCGTCTGTCGACGTGCACATAGCACTAGCCGCGACCACGATTCACACCTGAAGGCCATCTATCACGACCTGGCCCATCTAACACAATATTGTCCGCTTTGGGCCCAACCCTCACGGTTTTGTTTTCGGGAGCTCACGTGCAACTTCCCAGTAGGTCACCCATCATGGGATTGTACCAGCCTCAACTCGCTTAACTTTGGGGTTCCAATCCCCCCCAAAGCCACTGAGCTCCCAAAAGGCCTTGTGTTAGATAGATACGTGCCCACACATATAAGGTACTTCACATTTCCCACCCTGAGCAATGTGGGATCGTTCACCAATATTACCTTTCCAAGCTCACGGGTCTTGCTCACCGATCTTGCTTCTCAAGCTCACGGGTCTTGCTCACCGTTCTTGCTTCCAAGACCGGGTCTTACAATCCACCCCTCTTGGAGCCCAGCGTCCTCGCTAGCACATTTCCGGTCAGGGTCCAGCTCTGATACCATTTTGTCACGACCTGGCCCATCTAACACAATATTGTTCGCTTTGGGCCCAGCCCTCACGGTTTTGTTTTCAGGAGCTCACGTGCAACTTCCCAGTAGGTCACCCATCATGGGATTGCACCTGCCTCGACTCGCTTAACTTTGGGGTTCCAATCCCCCCCAAAGCCACTGAGCTCCCAAAAGGCCTTGTGTTAGATAGATACGTGCCCACACATATAAGGTACTTCACATTTCCCTCCCCGAGCAATGTGGGATCGTTCACCGATCTTACCTTTCCAAGCTCACGGGTCTTGCTCACCGATCTTGCTTCTCAAGCTCACGGGTCTTGCTCACCGTTCTTGCTTCCAAGACCGGGTCTTACACCATCAATAGGGTCATATGCCCAAGACAAAACCAAATGGGTCTCATACTCGAGTTTATCCTTTTGGAAATCCAAAACCATTTCGTTTAAACCAATAAGGAAATACAAACCCGTATTGGCACCGTATAGGGCCGAAACCTCGAAATACGTGCCAATACGTAACCACACTCAAATGAACTCATGGTATCACCAAATAAGTATTAAATCATATAATGAACATTTATGCATGCACCAATTTAGAAAACAAGGTCCACTCACAGACCGTTCGAGCTGCCGCCTCGATATGCGTGCCATACGACTCTCCCGAGCCAATCACCGTCACCGGGACTCCCAAACCTGTCCAAATTGTAATACAAGGTTACTAACTACTTAATTAACCTCCCACTAAAGCCCCGTAATATTTTGGAAATTTTAACTATTTTTAATCCCTATCCTAAACCTTCCGATGCCCCGAACATTATCGAAACGGTGTCAGGTTAACACGAAACCAGTCCCAAAATGTTCGTTACATCGAATAGAAGATTTTACGTGTTGAAAACATTCCCAAATAGTCACTCACGTGCCCCCACGCGCCCAATGAAGCCCCTGCGCTTGTAGCTCACACACGGGCACTATTCACCTCCTTCAACCCGCATTGAACCGGGTTCACTGGTTCTGGACCTGCCGAACCAGTCTGGACCGGTTCAAGGCCCAAACTTGTCCATTTCTACTCCATTTTATCCCATTTTAATTCCTAAAGCTTCCTATCATCCTTTCCTATCTTTTCCACTCTTAAAAACCTAAGAAAACAACTAAAACGAACCTTCAAAGGCCGACCATGGTAGTTGTGATTTTCCTCCGCCGTTCACGGTCATTCCCGGCCGTCCTAGCTTCCCTTCTTGATCTCAAATGGTTCCTATGACCTCCAGAAACCGTTCCCAATTAATGAAATCCATCCGAACCCTTTAGAACTAAATCTCCAATTTTTGAATATTTTTACTTCACGGTCAACTCTCCCCGCCGTGGGCCACCGACCTCAGTCTCTCAGTCCTTCATCACTCTCTCACGCTCACACACAAGCACAGATGAAGATGAGCTAGGGTGATGATGTGTGTGTGGTTTCGGGCTTTTGAAAGGAGAAGAAGAAAATGAAATAATATGGTGATGGTGTCGTGGAAGAGAAGAGAAGAAGATAATATCTGATGAGAGAAGGGAGAAGAATGAAGGGTGAGGATTGAGAGATAAAATTGAAATGGAGGGCTAGGATTGAGTGGTGTGTGGATGAATTATAAAATAATAATTATAACAATATTTAATTAATATAGATCCACAATTTAGGGGAATTGCCCAATGGATCCATGGGTCCCACTTAAAATATCTGCCCAATCAGATATTGCCAAGTCATCATCGTCTAGAAGTACGTGCATAGTGAAATCGAACTTCCGTGATCCATAACTTTCCCATTCGAAGTCCGATTTCAGCGTGCCGTCTGTTTATGGATTCGTATCATCCCGATCTACGTAACGGTCCTTGACCCTCAGCCATCGGACCTCCCGGTTAAAAAGTCAACTATTTGCCCCTTTTAACCAAAATTACCAAATTGCTCTTAAACTTCCGAATGTCATAACTTCTTCCTCGAACGTCATAACTTCTTCCTTGAACGTCGGAATTGAACATACCACCTGTCTATGAACTCGTGACGTCCTAAACTACGTCACGATCATCGGATAAACTCCGTTTGACCTCCATAATGAAAGTCAACGTTTTGCCCACGCCTAGGGGTAAAACGGTCATTTTGCATCGTTCGTCCGATTTCGCTCAACTAATCACCGATTAACCTCACTAATCATGATTAGTCACTAATCAAATCCTGGAATTCGGGACGGGTCGTTACACTGATCTTTTATGTTTATGAGATTGATCACCTTATTTGCATAAATTAATGATGGAATTTCTTGGTTGACCACCCTTATCATCTTGTAATTCATTTAGTATTAAGAAGTTGAGGTTAAGAAACAACTTTGTAATATGAATTCATGACATTCCTAGGATTGCACGTCACTTTCTAGGGTTAGTGTGATTGCTCAGATTCTCTTTCGTATTTCATGCATCATCGGGAGTTGACAGACGTATTTAGTGCTCACACGACTTAGAACACACCAACTAATAAGAGGATAATATATGTGGGGTGAACCTTAATCGGATCCTTGCATGGGCATCATATTTAGACATTTCATAGTAATTGAATCAAGGAAATCTTGTTAGGAACTTGAACTAGAGTGGTGGATAGTTAGCTTTAATTCGACTTTAGTTAATCAAATCATCAACATCATTTACTGCTGCTTATTTTCCTTTCTTGATTGTTTAGTTCGTGTTTCAACTTTCAATTCCAAAACACACAAAAAAGAAACCCCCCTAATTATTTGCTGTCGGTTCTGTCTGTAACAACCCGTCCCGAGAGCCGGGATTAGTAGAGTAATTAAGGTGTGATTCGTGAGGTTAATCAGTGGTTAGGTGGTTCCGACAGGTCCTGGAGCCTAGCATGACGATTTTGCCCCTGGTCCGGGCAAAAATGTTGACTTTTATTCGGGTGGTCCATTGGGTATTGGTCAGTGACCAGGACATAGTTAAGGACGTCACGAACCCGTAGACATGAGGTACGTTCGATTCCGACATCCGAGGAGGAAGTTGTGATGTTCAGAAGGTTGAGGGCAACCGTAATTTGGGTAAATTAGGGGGAATAGTTGACTTTTTGTATAATCGGGTTTTGGTAGGTTGACCTAGCATGGTTAGATAGTTCTTGTCGTCCTGAGTTCGATGACAGGCGGCACGTATTCATCGGACTTACGAGGCGAGAGTTACGGGTCTAGGAAGTTTTGGTTAAACCGTAAATATGTGTTAAACAGGAGGGTGTTTTGGTCTTTTTGGCTTCTGGGGATTTGTGCAGAGAAAGCAGAATGGATGGCTGGGATTTAACCAGGTGGGATAAGGAGTGGAGTGGATGGTGACACATGGCAGGGAACTAGAGGATTCTGGGAGAATCCTGTGTGGTCTCAGCCCAAATAAGTGGGGTGCACTCGTGCTTACCCTCGGCTGTTCTTCGACAAACACAGAGAAACAGAGGGTGAGAGCTTGAGAGCAATTGAGTGATTCTGTGCAAGGGGGGAGTGAAGAGTGTTTGTGAGAGTGACAGTGAGGTAAGAGTGAGCTGGTGATCGGGTTTTGGCGGTGAGATCGTGCACAGCGGCACGGCTGTGGTGCGGCGAAAGCTTGGGGAAACAGGGAGACCGTGAGTTCGAGGTGGTGGCTACGCCGTGGAGTGGCTCAAACCAAGGCAGTAGGAGGCTGAGGAGACTGCAGGGAGGACAACGAACACCGTGGCACGCGGCGGTGCGCACGGCGGAGTTGCAATCGACATGTGAGATCTTTGCTCTGTTTTTCCCGTGATTTTCATTTGGGAAGTCGTGAGTTTTGGCTTAGAGTCGAGAGGATTGAAGGTCAGGGGGATGTTCAGGAGGGTCCTAGGAGTGGTTTGTGATGGTCGCCGTGACGGGGGCGTACACGGCGGAGCTCAGGCGAAGATGAGTACTATGTTACTCTGTTTCGGCCGTGAACTTCGAACCCAAAGTCGTGGACTTCGGGGGTGAGTCGACGGTCTATAAAGGTTGGTCTAGGTTCAGTGAGACCCTAGGAACCGTCTGGTGTTGCCACCGTGAAGGGAGGTGAGCTGGGTGGCAGGATCGTGAAACAGGGGTTTGATGGCCGTCTGGTTCGAGCTTGAATCGACGATGACGGGACTGTGTCGAGGTTAGAGGAGTTGAGGGATGGATTCGTGGTGTCTGGACGAAGCTGTGGATGAAAGAAGGGAAGGGAATGGTGGTCGGACGGCAGAGAATGCATCTCGCCGGTTCAGTTGCAGCGGCCGGTTCAGCACAGTGCACTCGAGGATGGGGGTGACACTGTAGCTGGCGCGTGAGGGCCACACGTAGCCACTTTGGGCGGCGCGTGGGGCGCGTGCGGCGGCAGTTGAGAAAACGATCAACATGACTTTTGGTCTAGGAGTTGTGGTGAGTTCAGTGGAGTTGGTTTCGGGTCAATCGGACGTCGTTTGAGTTTAGCTCCGCGAGGGTGAATGTTTAGGGTCCCGGGTTCTAGGTCTTCGGTTCGGGGAATTTTAAGGAAAGTTAGGAGAATGTTCGTAGACGTATTAGTGACGTATTTTGACGGTGATTGACAGGATCGGGATTTCCCGAGGAAGCCGAGGAACGTGCAGGACGTTCGAGACACGATTGAGGGCTTGGTACTGTGAGTGGACCCCTTCTCTAAACTCGAGCATGCATAACTGTTTTCTATAATTGTTTT
Organism: Prinsepia uniflora; assembly: GCA_032719365.1. Taxonomy (NCBI): domain Eukaryota; kingdom Viridiplantae; phylum Streptophyta; class Magnoliopsida; order Rosales; family Rosaceae; genus Prinsepia; species Prinsepia uniflora. The sequence continues at coordinate 45,722,913 of CM064868.1, read as the reverse complement.
ATGGTTTTAATCATCATTCTATGTTTATCGAATATGTTTTGGTTGGTTTTACATTATGGCATGCTTTTCAAGGAAGTCCGGTTTTTAGCACGTTTTACGAGGAAGTGGTTGGTTTCTGAAAGTGATGCTATGGTTTTGGGATTTCAATTAATAAGTGGTTTTCATTGATTCTAAAGGGCTTATGGAACATGATTTTGATGATTAAAGGTTTTTGGTTTTAAAATCGGATTTCGGGAAACGAGATTTGGTTTTAAAGTTGAAAAGTGGATTTCCGGATTTGGGTTCGAAATGGCGGTTCTGGAAGCCGGAAGGGCTTCAGACCGGGGATTTCGAATTTGGATTTGGATATGGAAATGGACAATGGTTTTACAAATGATTTGGATTGGATTTGCTGGATCTGGTTATTGGGTTTAAAGACCCGGATATTGATTTGACGGGGGACGGGCCCGGATTGAGTTTAAAGACTCGGGAGTTTAAAGACTCGGATATATTGATTTTTCCCCCGTAGGCCTTGAGTTTAAAGACTCGGGAGTTTAAAGACTCGGATATGATTAAGGCCTGGATTGAGTTTAAAGACTCGGATAGGTCCAGCAGGTTCGATCGGGAAATGAGGATTTAAGCTTTAGGGTTTATGATACGGTTTTTGATACTCATGCCATGATTTCCATCTCTGTTTTATAGTGTTTCTGTTTCTTATGATGTTTTATGAGATTTGCGTTAGACCTGTGTTATTAACTGTTGGTTATGCATGCGGTCTTCAAAACGGAGGGTTAAATTCGGTTTTCTGATAAATGGTTTTAGAACTTCTCTTCTATTATGGTCCACTCACATGTTCTGTTTTAACTTGCCCTCCAGGTTGTGGAGCGAGCGCGGGGTCTTGACGTCGAGGCAAGGTCTGAGGCATAGAAGTGACGTGAGGGATCCCAGAATAGTTTAAAGTCTTCCGTGTGCGTGTTAGTATCGGTTTTTTATTTTATTTTATTTTTCCTTGTATGTTCGTACTATGCTCTGTAAACGATAACTTCGGGATATTTTGTTTAATTACTCCTGCGTCTGACTGGGTTTGCGCGAGTTTTACTTGGGGGTTGTGTCGGGGAGTCAGACGGGAGCGGGATTTACCTCGGGTTTCGGGGTGAAACCGGGGTGGGTCCTGACACTGTCTTTTAGAGTGTTTTGTGTTTGCTATTCTCCGAGTTAGCATCGTAGGGATAGTTGCTTAAATTATGTTAAAGTTCATGGATTATTGCTCTAATTTATCCTAAGTTTTATTGGGTAACTAAGTTTTTTCCCAAAATTTCATTCGAAATTTTCAATTTTTTTTTTCGTTCTTGAATGTGAACAATATCCTTCGATATTTTCATAAATTTAACTATAGATATTTTCATGAAAAATGATAATTTTATCGTTATTGATACTTAATCTATATAACGTAATATTTATCTCTAGGATAAAAAAAGAAGAAGGGTATTAGATTGGGTTAAAATTGATGTTGCATTTGGGTTGGATAGGCACCATTGGTTGGGAAAGTACTCAGCCCAACCCAAAAAATGTTTGGAGTTGAGGTTAGTTAATTTTGCCTACTCTAAATTTGTATAGTTAAGAATTGGATTGGACATTGTTAGAGCATCTCCAACGGATATGTCAAAAGTGCCACATAAATATTTAACGGCTATAAATGACATCTCACACCACTCCAACCGAATTGTCAAAGTTGATGGTTTACGTGTTATTTTTGACATCTCAAAAGCAAGATGTCAAATGAATATTTTATTATTTTTTTAAAACAGTTGGCAGCTACTTTAATTTATTATTTTCGGGTGGAGTGTAAAATGTAATAAAATAATAATTTAATTTGACATATCTAGTGGAGTGTAAAACTGTATAAATGTCAAATTGCCACTTCAGCCATCAAATTTAAATTTGATGTTTGGAATTTGACATCTCCCTAATGCTCTTAGAGATGAGCTTAATTGAGATGCTCTTAGAGATGAGCTTAATTGGAGGCCCTGAGGGTTTGAATTGGCCATCTAGGATCCGAATATTCGAATTTATTCACCGGTACCGTAAACCCGCCCAGCCCGTCTATCCACTCCAAACTTTATTTATTTATTTTTGTCTACTCCAAGGAACTTGATTCATATTCCCGCTCGTTCAAAAAATTTCAGTTCCAATTTGAAATCCGTATGAGAGAGAAAAACAAGCAAATTACCAAATTTCAGTGGCGACTTCTCTCTCTCTCTCTCTCTGTGAATGTGGCTATGGCTCCTGTCTTTGTGTTTCCCCAAACCCTGAAAGCCTTAGAAGAAGAACGCGAAGACAACCGCCTCTGCGCTCGCAATCCGCTCGACATCGCTTCTCTTCGCCCCTCCGAACTCGAAGAGTTCGTCAAAGGTCTCCTTTTTTTTTTTTTCTTACTGAATTTCACCAAATCTACATAATTTTGAATTTCAAACTCACATATTCCCGTTGCAAAACACTCAAAGGGAAATTTCCAAATTCTAAATTCTAAATTTACTCTTTCACTGGTCCTGTATTTTAAAGAATTTGAAATGCGTAAGAAATGAATCCCTCTCCTACACTTCCCCTGTTCGTTTCAGTGGAATGTTTAGCATTTGCATGCCCTCAATTTCCAAGGCGGCAAAGTAGATGTTGATTTCATTGATGGGTTTAACTGAGTTTTTTATTATTAGCTGAAGTTATTTGTTCTAACAATTTGGTCAGGTTTTAAGCAAAAATGAATGTAAGTATCGGCTTACTGGAGTTGCAAATCATATTGGTGTGCAAGAGCATTATATGCTCTTTATTTTTGTTTCTTTAATTTAGTCCAATAGGCAAGCAGGATCGAGAATTTGTCTATTCTGATCGGATATATAGGACGACAAGCAGTCAACCATTTATTTTAGAGGAATGAAATACTGCAATTACATGAACAATCAAATACTCAATTTTTTTTTAAATTTTCGTCCTCAATTTTGTGGTTTTTGAATTTCTGTTCTCCTTTTTGTATGAACAGGCATATCCTTCGATCTCTCTTATAAGGAGCTATTTTGTATTGAAGAGCAAGATGTATTCGATCGTGTGTACTCACTCATTAGGGGTTACAAAAATGTACCCCCATCTTGTAAAGATAATCTTTTAGAGAGTCTTCGGTCCAACTTGAGTGTTCTCCTACCAAATGTTGATTCACTCTCGCGGGTTCCTCGAGGTGAGGATGATGTCTCTCCAGTACTGGATCGGGTTGCATCGCATCGTAATGCTTTTAAAATCTACACATTCTTCCTCCTTACTGTTGTTCTCATTGAGGAGTCCAACATCACTTCCAACAGTAATACAAAGGTGCATTCTTTCTGCCCACATGTCTGTTCCTCTATGTTTATATTTTGTTTGTTTTTTTAATTAATCTATTTTCCTCGAAGTGGATGACTACCTAGATTAGAATGAGGATTCAATATTTCGTGATTGGGCACATTAAAACTAAAATGTTTGGAAACATGTATTTCTATTGTTGAGTTGAGTCTGGGTGTGATATTGCCGGTTCTTCTGACAATATTCTGAGCCGTTTTGCTTGGATTTAGGTGACAGCTGGGACCAGGAAGAAGCATCCTAAAAATTCGTGGAATTGGGAGCCACATAGAGGCCGTATACTTAATTCGATTGCTAATTCGTTAGAGATCAAGCTTGCCTTGCTCTTTGGTTCATCAGGCTTGGAAGAAAATTATGTTTCCTTCATTGCCAAGTAAGTTAGATAACTATTGGAATTCAACCAGACTTAGTTTCATCTCTTTTTTTGTGTTAATTATAAATTGATTATTCTAATTCATGGGGTTTTGTAGAAATGCATTTTCTCTGTTTGAGAATGTTGCACTTTTAAAAGACTCGGACACAAAAGATGCCCTGTGCCGTATAGTTGGTGCATGTGCCACTAAATACCAGTACATGGAGCAATCATGTGCATCGATCATGCATCTAGTTCACAAATTTGACTTTGTTGTTACCCACATTGCCGATGCGGTTGCTGGGGCAGATAAGAAGTATGCAGATGGAAGTCTAGCAAGTTCTCTTATAAGAGAGATAGGGAGGACAAATCCAAAAGATTTTTCCAAGGATACTATTGGAGCTGAAAATGTTGGTAGGTTTTTGGTGGAACTTGCTGACCGGCTACCTAAGTTGATGTCTACTAACATTGGCCTCCTTGTACCACATTTTGGTGGTGAATGTTATAAGATAAGGAATGCTCTTGTTGGGGTTTTGGGGAAGCTTGTTGCAAAGGCTTTTAAGGATGTGGAAGGTGAAGTGAGTTCTAAGTCGGTCCGTCTTCGAACCAAGCAAGCCATGTTGGAAATTTTGCTTGAGCGGTGTCGAGATGTTTCAGCTTATACAAGGAGTCGGGTTCTTCAGGTTTGGGCTGAACTATGTGAAGGGCATTCTGTTTCAATTGGCATGTGGAATGAGCTTGCAGAAGTTTCTTCTGGGAGGCTAGAGGATAAGAGTGCAATGGTTAGAAAATCTGCACTAAACTTACTTATCATGATGTTACAGCATAACCCATTTGGCCCACAACTTCGGCTATCTTCGTTTGAAGCAACCTTACAACAGTACAAGAAGAAGCTGAAAGAGCTTGAAGATATCTCTTCAGAAGTTGATAAGAGCAGATTACCATCCGATTGTAGTTCCTCTGAAGATAGTGAGATTGATGATGCAAATGTAGGTGTCACTAAGAAGCAGCAGGACAGTTTACCTGACAGTTGTTTGCCTCATATGGAAGAAAATATAGTTCATAAGGATGGCTCTGTGCCAGATGTAGGGAACCTAGAGCAGACCAGAGCCTTGTTAGCATCACTTGAGGCTGGATTAAGATTTTCAAAGTGTATATCTGCCACAATGCCAACACTTGTTCAATTGATGGCCTCATCTTCTGCCATTGATGTTGAGAACACAATACACTTGTTGATGAGGTGCAAGCAGTTTCAAATTGATGCCTCAGAAGCATGTCTTCATAAGATGATGCCACTGGTATGTTTTATTTATCCTCATGTTCTAATGATGCAAATTTTCATTTGGGTCAGTCTTTTCCTATTATTGAGTCAGAGTAACTATCTGCATTTTTTTTGATTTGATTGGTACATGAGATGCATTGGATCCTAAATGTCTTAGCTTTTGTAGGTATTTTCTCAGGACAAATCCATCTATGAAGCTGTGGAAGATGCCTTCATTACTATTTATATAAAGAAAAACCCAGTAGAAACAGCAAAGAATCTGATGAATCTTGCTACGGAATCAAATATTGGAGACTTAGCTGCTCTTGAGTTTATAGTTGGTGCCTTGGTGCCCAAAGGTGAAATATCCACTAGTGCGGTATGTCCATCTTTCGATTCTCACAATGTTCGATTCTCACAATGATATTTTGCTTAAGTTACTTATATTTCCTTATGTGCATGAAAAGATGCACATGCTTTTGATGATTTCAGCTCCCGAAAATCCACTCTATTATGAATCTAAATAAATCAGTTTAAATCTGAGACACAACGTGCCAGCTTTGATAAAGATACACGGGAATCAAAGGAGATTGAGGATCAATCTCCTTGATTCTCTGGTCTCATTAGTCAATGGACTCCCTCTGATTTCTTCCTAAACTGTTCAAAGATTAGTGTAGATACTTTGTAAAACAGTGTACACGTACTCAAAGGACGGAGTTGTGTACTGCTGTGCCTAGGCCTAAACTAGATTAGACACCTGTCCCTGGATTAGTTAATAACAATTGTAATACAGGACAGATGTCCTAATTAGGTTAGAGATGGGAGATAACTGTTTTGTCTTATCTCCCCAACACACCTGTATAAATATGCCTTATTGGCTTGTAAATGAAATCATCAAATCCTAAACTTCTTGATTGGCCATAACTATTGGCATTTTATTGATGGCACTCATCCTCCTCCTCCTTCCACCATTCTCATTTCTCTGAACTTTGAATCCTCCCCTCAATCTGAAACTGATCAATCTGCTGCCATATCTTCCACAACACCCGTGCCTAACCCTGCCTACCACTACTGGTTTCAAATTGACCAGACCCTCGTTAGCATGATTCGAGCCACTCTAACCGAACCTATCTTTTCCCAAGTTGTGGGCCTCACCACCTCTCGTGCAATTTGGGATTGTATTCGTTAGAATTTCTCCCAGCAGTATCTTGCAAATGCTACCAATCTCTGTTTTCAGATAATGTCCCTCAACAAAGGATCCAAAACCATTTCTAAGTATCTTACTCATGCCAAGACCCTTGCTAACTCCTTGGTTGCCATCAACGAACCTTTCTCCTCTACTGACTTGGTCACTGCTGTTCTTCGTGGCCTTGGACCTGAATACACAATATTGGTCACTACCATGCTTAACTTTCCACCCTCCCACCCTTCTCTCTGATTTAAGAGCCCGTTTACTATCCTTTGAAGCCTAACAAGCTTCCACTAACCCATTTGCAGCGGCTGTTCACCCAACAACCTTTTATGTCAATTATGCCGAGGCTTATTCTGCCCCTTCCCGTCCTCGCCCCAATTACCAGCGCACAAATCGTCCAGGTCGTGGTTCCAGGTATCCCTCCCGTCGTGGTTCTGCGCGATTTTCCACCCCCAACACTGCCCCTGGCCTCCTTGGCACCTATCCTGCTCCAAATCCACGAAACACTGGACCCCAGTGCTGGCCCTCTCAACGTTTTGGACACATTGCAGCCCACTGCCCTCAGCTTTCCAGTTCCCAGGATCATGATCTGGCCCAAGCTTTTGCTGGCCTGCATTTTGCCACGACCACAGATCCAAATTGGTATCCGGACAGTGGTGCCACCCATCATGTCACCATGACACCAGCACCTGCATCCACCACTTCACAACCCTCCAATGATCAGGTATGATTGGCAATGGTACCACCCTTCCTATCCAACATATTGCTCTATCATGTTTTGACTGCTCTATGTCGATGATATTGTGTTGACACGTAGTTCCAAATCAATGGTCTCATCCTTCATGACCACATTGGCTAAGGAATTTGCTATCAAGGACCTAGGTCCCTTCCACTATTTTCTTGGGATTGAAGCCTCCCAGACTGCTGCTGTCCTGCACCTCACCCAAACAAAATATACCATTGACATTCTCCAGAGAAGTGGTCTACCTGATTGCAAACCAATCCCAACTCCTGTTGCTGCCAAATCCCCTCTCTCGGCCCATATTGGACACCCTTTACATGATGCCTCAGTCTTCTGGCAACTTGTTGGCGCCCTACTCTACCTAACCTTAACACGACCTGACATTTCCTATGCAGTACAGCATGTTGCTCAGTTTATGAGCAACCCCACGGACATCCATTTCAAGGCAGTAAAGAGGATCATCCGCTACTTAAAAGGTACCTTGGGCACTAGCATTCACCTTCAGCGCTCACTTTTTCACGTAAATCCGAGTCAACGGTTACCAAATGGGTCTCAAGCTCGATACTACTATTTTCATGTAAATTCGTAACATTTCTCAAAACCCGTGATTAAAGCATCAAATTCCACAGTTCTAAAACATTTAACTTAAATCAATTTAGAAAACAAGTAAAACGGTTATGCATGCATTTCATTATAAAACCAACGGTCCACTCACAACTAGTCCTTGTTGCGCTAACGAACAAGCTACACCTGTCCCGAAGCTAAACACAGTCTCCGGGCCTGTCCAAATACACCCAAGGGTTACTAATTGACCCTACTAAATCTAGCATCGAACCCTAGAACAAAATCGACTCGGGAACGCGCTCCAAACACTCTTCCCGAGGCTTCTGTAGAAATGCATAAATCGTGTGTTTATTACAACAGCAAATATGGCATTTATAGGGGTTTGTTTAAGGGATAAGACAGAGCAGTTCTTATCTCCTTAAATTGCTTCTAACTGTAGTAGGACAGATGTCCTATATACATGTAACTGTAGGTAACTGTCTTTAAATAGGACAGGTGTCCTATACCTAGTACTTAACTGATGTCTAGCTTCTACTAGGGACTTAGGTACACGGGTTCAACTTAGGAACTAATGTACAGCGTGTGCTAGGGTGATATATACATAGTCTAACATCCCCCCGCAAATGAGGCACCCGACGGGTGACAAGTTTGGTTGTAAGGTTGAAAAATTGGGTTCTGAGACATGTAGCAGGTGCTCAGATTGTCACAGTGCAGCTGTATGGGCAGGGGAGGAGTAAACGTGAGTTCACTGAGTAGATTCAGGAGCCAAATGCTATCTGCACAAGTGTAAGCGAGGGCTCTGTACTCTGCTTCTGAACTGGACCTGGACACTGTCTTCTGTTTCTTGGAGCACCAGGAGATAAGAGTAGGGCCTAGGAAGATGCAGAACCTTGTGATTGAACGTCTTGTGTCAGGACAGCTTGCCCAATCTGCATCTGAGTAAGCCTGGAGTCTGAAGGGGAAAGGGGATTTGTGAATGGTGATGCCGAGGCCAATGGTGCCTTTTAGATAGCGGATGATCCGCTTTACAACAATAAGATGGAGATCGGTAGGATGGCTCATGAATTGAGCAGCATGCTGGACTGCAAAGGAAATGTCTGGTCGGGTTAAGGTTCAGTAGAGAAGGGCACCTACTAGTTGACGGTAGAGGGAAGCATCAGGCAGGGGAGTTCCTATGTGGGCTGAGATCAGCTAATCCTTCATGCTTTCCTTGGTTCTGTTTCTCCTCAGGCAGTTACCCTGATCGCTGCTGCAAAACTTCTGAAACAGCCTGGACCTGCTTCACACAGCTCTATGCCAGCAAGGCCCGGGCTCGTGTTCTAGGCCTTAAGGAGCGGTTGACCTTCCTTCGCCGTGACAATTGCCCTGTCACTGAATACATACAGGAGGTTCGTCTCCTTTTAGATGAACTCGCTGTCATTGACGCACCTCTCTCAGATGATGATTTCCTCCTTTACATCCTTAATGGCGTAGGCTCTGCCTTCAAGGACATTTCCGTTGCAGTTCGTTCTCGAGACACCCCTGTTTCGTTTGAGAACCTGCACGACATGTTGGTTTAGCATAAGGCCGCCACCTCTCGTGAAGCTCTTGCTTCCCCCCCGCCTGCAATCACTACCAACGCAACCCAAGCCGCCCGTGGCTCCTCCTACAACCGTTAGACCCGAGGCCCTTTGGACCAACGAGCCTCTTACCAGCACTTCGACAGCCGCGACCCTTCCTCCTACCGCTCCTCCCAGCCTTCCACCAACAATCCCCTGGGACCAACAACAGCCAAGGCAGTGGATATCGTGGATTTTGCCAATGGTGTGGCATCCAAGGGCACAGTGCAAAGCGTTGTCCATAACTCCAACACAACTCTGCTGCCCAACCCGTGGCCAACTCCACCAACCTAGGCACCTCCTCATCATGGCTCCTCGACTTCGGAGCGTCCCACCATGTCATTGCTTCCCCACAACACCTGTTGGCTGTCTTCGAATACCAGGGCCCTGACAAGATCATAATTGGTAACAGTAACCGGTTTGACATCACCCATGTCGGCTCTACCACTCTACCCTCTCCCTCCTCTAAATCATTTTCTCTCCATAATGTCCTCTGTGCACCCAAGATCACTCGAAACATTCTTTCTATTTCCCAGTTTAACAAACAGCACAACACATCTATTGAACTTTTCCCCTCTTGTTTTCATGTGAAGGACCTAAGCACGGGGGCGGTTCTCCTTCGGATGGTGTCTATGAGTGGTCCCCAACAACCTTATAGCAGCCACAAGCACTGGTGGGCGTCGTTGTCTCTCCCAATCTCTGGTATCGTCGCCTTGGTCACCCCCACTCCAAAGTCCTCCACAACGTCCTTCGTTAATCCTCCATCAATTTGTCCCCTAAGCTCCAAGAGTCCTCGTGTCTGTCCTGTTTGTATAATAAGAGTCATAGGTTGCCCTTTGGCACCTCTTCCCTTCAAAGTCAGCGTCCTCTTCAATTATTATATACTGATGTGTGGGGCCTTGCCCCTTACACTTTTGTTGACTGTTTTTCATATTACATCATTTTCGTTGACCATTACACAAAGTATACATGGCTTTACCCTCTAAAGAAGAAATCTGATGTCTTTTCCACATTCATTGATTTTAAATCTCTGGTCGAAAAATACTTCCAACACCCCATTCAAACTCTATACACTGATGGTGGTGGTGAATTCAGCAAACTCAAAGCTTTTCTTGCCACCCACGACATCAATCACCTTCTTATCCCCCCTCACACTCCCCAACACAGTGGTGTGGCCGAACGCCGCGATCACCATCCCGTTGAAACCGGCCTCACTCTTTTCCATCAAGCCAATCTCCCCCTAACTTACTGGACCTACGCCTTCAAAACAGCAGCCTACCTCATCAACCGTCTCCCCACTTCCATTCTATACAATCAATCCCCATACACTGCCCTATTCCATCTACCCCCAAACTACCATCGCCTCCACTCCTTTGGCTTCCTTTGTTTCGCCTGGCTTCGCCCCTATAACTCCAACAAAATGCAACCTAGGTCCACTCCCTGCATCTTCCTTGGCTACTCACTCAACCAAAGTGCATACCTTTGCTATGACACTTCTTTCCATCGCCTTTATGTCTCTCGTCACGTCAAATTTGATGAGTCCACTTATCGTGGCCTCAACCTCACTTCACCCGTTCCCCATGTCAACGCCTTATCTGATGCCTCTCTTTTCCTTCATAGGCATGGTTCTCACGTAATTTATTTCCTCGTTTATGTTGACCACCTCATTGTTACAGGTAGTGACCCTTCACTCATATCGAAGTTCATCACCACATTGGCCAATCGGTAGTCTCCCCCCTCCTCCTCCTCAACGATCGTTCTCCCTCAACTGATGCCACTCTCTTCCGCCGCGTTGTGGGCAGCCTCCAGTTTCTCAACCTCACACGCTCGGATGTCTCCTATACGATCAACTGTCTTTCCCAATTCATGCATGCCCCAACAGGTCTCCATTAGCAGGCTCTAAAGTGTGTGCTACGTTACCTCAAGGGCACAGTGCTCTTCGGCCTTCACCTCCGCCGCATTGCCAACCACCAATTCCATGCTGTAGCACACTTATTCAGCACCCTCAATGCCTTTTCAGACGCATACTGGGCTGGAGACCAAGACGACCGCAAATCCACAACTGGCAACCTCGTTTACCTTGGTGGAAACTTGGTTTCTTGGAGCTCATGCAAACAGCGGTCGGTCTCTCTCTCATCCACCGAGGCGGAATATTGGGCTGTCGCCTCCACCACTGTTGAACTCTTCTGGGTCCAGTCTCTCATGCGCGAGCTTGGAATCCAGGTCATAGGGCTACTCACCATCTCCTGCGACAACCTCGGCACCACACTCTACTGTGCGAACCCAGCTCTTCACTCCCGGATGAAACATGTGGACATCGATTTCCATTTTGTCCGTGACCAGGTCACTCGTGGCCTCCTTCATGTCCAACATGTGTCAACTGACGATCAGCTCGCTGATGCCCTCACCAAGCCGCTCCCGTGCCCGCGCTTCTAGCTCCTCCGCACCAAGATCGGTGTCCCTGATGGCTCTACCGTTTTGCGAGGGCGTGATAAAGATACATAGGAATCAAAGGAGATTGAGGATCAATCTCCTTGATTCTCTAGTCTCATTAGTCAATGGAATCCCTCTGATTCCTTCCTAAACTGTACAAAGATCAGTGTAGATACTTCCCTAGTTTGGTCCACGATTTCTTACCTAGTCTAAGCTGTATTTCCTTCTTAGTCTTAACTAGAAACCGTATATATAGGAACCCTCTATTGTAAAGCATAATACATCAATACACAAAGAAATTCATACCTCTATAACCTTGACAAGCTAATTTTTTTTGTATAGGGAAGTAAAAGCCTAGTATTTAGAAAGTTTAACTATTATGATGTTTTGCTGGCATGCGTATAATAAATGTTTCGTTCAGAAGGTCAACTAACCCTAACATTTATACATATGTTAATTTTATGACTTTATCCCTCACCAAGTGGGTTTGTAAACTATATGTTGTGTTGACATTTCAAATGAAATGTTTGTAACAGAGTAAATTTTTCTTTCCCCCTCACCAAGTGGCTTAGCATAATCACTTCACTTTGTAGTATGCTTCAAATCATAATTGGTTCAGGTACATTTCCCCTGCATGGTTTAAATAAGTGTTGCAGTGGTTTTGTGACGTGAATCTAGTCGTGATTTCTACTAGATGCCTATGTTTCATTTTCATATGTTTCGGTGGCACTTTTCAGTCAGCTTATGAATAAATCTTTTATATCAGCGTTTAGTAGCCCAACATCTCTTATAATTATAAAATCTCTAATGCTGTCTTCCTAATATTTAAAAGTCAACTTTCTTACAAGTTTTTTGCAGATATCAGCATTATGGGATTTCTTTTGCTTCAACATAAGTGGAACTACTGCAGAGCAAAGTCGTGGAGCATTGTCTGTCCTTTGCATGGCAGCAAAATCATCCACTGCAGTTCTTGGCTCTCATTTGCAGGACATTATTGATATTGGGTTTGGTCGATGGGCTAAGATGGAACCTTTGCTTGCTAGGACAGCATGCATTGCTCTTCAGAGATTGTCTGAAGATGATAAGAAAAAGTTGTTGTCTAGTAATGGAAACCGGGTTTTTGGTATTTTAGAGAGTTTAGTGACTGGATTTTGCCTTCCAGAAAACATATGGTATGGTGCTACTGACAAAGCCATAGCTGCTATATATGCAATCCATCCAACCCCAGAAACTTTTGCTGCCCATCTAGTGAGGAAATCCCTAAATTCTGTATTTGATTGTTGTGGAGGTGAGGAATTGCAGAATGAAATCACCAATGTGAGTTCTGGCATACTAACCACGGTTCATGTTGCAAAGCTTAGTAGATATCTCTTTGTCGTCAGTCGTATTGCCATGAACCAACTGGTCTATATTGAATCCTGCCTCCGGAAGGTTAAGAAACAGAAAAGTGGGAGAGCAAAGTTGGATTCTGATCAGCATGCCAACGGTACCCCAAAGGTGAAGTTGAATCATCAATGTAGGAATGAAGTAGGTTATTTTTCTTAGTGATTATTCAGTATATTTTCCAAATTGATCTGTGTATGTGTTGTACATTTTCAGGAAAATGGCGTTAATGCTGAGCTTGGCCTTGCCGCCTCTGAAGAAGCAGTACTTGATACACTCTCCGAAAAGGCAGAAAAAGAAATAGTTTTTGGGGGTTCTACCGACAAGAAACTGATTGGACATTGTGCACCTTTCTTGTCAAAACTTTGTAGAAATTTTAGTTTGATGCAAAAGGTGATTCCCCCTCATATTGTCTTTTTCCTCCGTTTGATCGACCTTTTAGTTAACTCATTTGGCTTTCCACAACATTTTAATTTATGATGAAGTTCTTTATTTAGTCAATATTCTTCCCCCCACTCCAAAACAAGAATGAGCTATAAGCGAATATGGAGCTAGAAGGTTTTTTGGTTTTCTATGACGTTTGAGCTATCATAAATGAATTCATCCCGTATTTTCTTCTCAAAATAAGAAGTTACTTTTGTGGAGGTAAGTGAAAGATATAAGATCATATAAATGTGTATATATGTATATATATATGTATATGTATGTATTGTATATATGTAATGTATATTGTGTATATATATTAATGTATATTATTTTAATAACCAAAACATAAAAAAGTGATGTCATGTATCTATGTATCTATAATAAATTTATAGTCCTTTTCAAATATTAAACATTATGCACATGCGCCTAGTTATATCCAAGAATTACTTTTCGTTTCAAAATACTTCAATAGATTGATTGACTGCCATATCCTTTCAGTACCCGGAACTACAAGTTTCTGCAATGCTTGCTTTATGCCGATTTATGATTATTGATGCAAGCTTCTGGTGATCTCTCTCTCTCTCTCTCTCTCTCTCTCTCTATGAATTTAGAAAATTAAAACCTGCTCTGACTTTTACGTGCAATTTCCAGTGATGCAAATCTCCAGCTTCTCTTCACAGTTGTGGAGAGTGCTCCATCAGAAATTGTTCGCTCTAATTGCACTATTAGTCTTGGAGACTTGGCAGTTAGGTTCCCTAATCTGCTAGAACGGTGGACAGAGAATATGTATTCCAGATTACAAGACCCCTCAGCTTCCGTTCGGAAGAATGCTGTTTTGGTGCTTTCGCACCTTATACTAAATGACATGATGAAGGTCTCAGAGGCTGGGCAATTCTCCTTCGTCTTTTAGTTTGTTATGATAAGTGGCCTCTAATTCTGGCTGTTGCTTTAACAGGTTAAAGGTCACATAAATGAAATGGCTATACGGTTAGAAGATGAAGATGAGAGGATATCAAATCTGGCCAAACTTTTTTTCAATGAGTTATCTAAGAAAGGTAAACTTTGATAACCATCCAGTTAATTTGTTTTGCCGTTATCATTTTTCTTTTGGTCCTTACGGAATTTCCTTATAGATGAAAATTGTAATTTTTTACCCAATTATGCCTGCAGGCGGCAATCCAATATATAATCTGCTTCCAGATATACTTGGAAAGTTATCCAACCGGAATCTGAAGAGGGAGTCTTTTTGTAACATTATGCAGTTCTTGATTGGTTCCATCAAGAAGGTAAAATTCATTTTGTTTGGTTTTCTAAGAAATAATGCTCTTGTATCTTCTAAAGACATTATGTCATTTGGGTATTTATCCAGGACAAGCAAATGGAAGCTCTTGTTGAAAAGCTCTGCAATAGGTTTAGTGGACTTACAGGTACGTATTTTCCCCATTTTGTTGAAAAAAATATTATATCTGATAGGTCTTTCCGGTTTTACAATTTGAGCTTGTGGAAGCTATAAAGTCTCAATGACCTTTATTTGTGTTACACATTGACTAGCATATCGTTTTACCTGCTCATTGCAAAGTTTCTGATTGACCTCATGAGTAAAGTGGTATGAATTTCCTTGTTTATTAACTGAATAATACTTTACAATAGGAGAGTCCTATATATACAGTTCCTAGGTGAGTCTAAGTAGGAAAACAATTATAAACTAGGTAGGAAATCGTGGACCTAACTAGGGAAGTATCTACAAAGATCCTAGGACAGTTTTAGGAAGGAATCGGATGAATTCCTTTGACTTCTGAGATCTGGGAATCAGGGAGATTGATCCTCAATCTCCTGGGATTCCTGTGTATCTTTATCACGCCCCCGCAAGATGGTGGAGCCGTCTGCGACGCCAATCTTGTCACGGAGGAGCTGGAACCGTGGGCGCGGCAGGGGTTTGGTGAGGGCATCTGCGAGTTGATCATCAGTGGGAACATGGTGGACATGAAGAAGGCCACGGGTGACCTGATCACGGACAAACTGGAAGTCAATGTCCACATGTTTCATCCGGGAGTGTAGAGCAGGATTGGCACAGTAGAAAGTGGTGCCGAGGTTGTCACAGGAAATTGTGGGTGTTCCTGTGGCCTGATAACTGAGCTCCCGCATGAGGGATTGAACCCAGAGTAATTCTGCAGTGGTGGAGGCAACAGCTCTGTATTCAGCCTCGGTAGAAGAGCGGGAGACTGACCGTTGTTTGCGTGAGCTCCAAGATATTAAGTTGCCACCTAGGTAAACAAGATAGGCTGTGGTGGACTTGCGGTCGTCATGGTCACCAGCCCAGTCGGCATCTGAAAAGGCACTGAGTGTGCTGAATGAGTGAGCAACAGCATGGAGATGATGGGTGGCAGTGCGGCGGATGGGGAGACCATATAGAACAGTGCCCTTGAGATAGCGGAGAACACGTTTTAGGGCCTGCCAATGAAGATCCGTGGGAGCATGCATAAATTGGGAGAGGCGGTTTACAGCATAGGAGATATCCGGGCGGGTTAAGTTTAGGTACTGCAGGCTGCCCACCACTCTACGAAAGAGAGTAGCATCAGTTGGGAAACAAAGACAGCCAAAGGTTCTGAGACGGTGGTAGTTGGGTGACTGTTGGAAGAGGGCAGTATATGGTGATTGGTTGTTGAGAATGGAGGTAGGAAGCCGGTTGATGAGGTAGGCGGCTGTTTTGAAGGCATAGGTCCAGAAAGTTAGAGGTAGGTTGGCTTGATGAAGGAGGGTGAGGCCGGTTTCAACAAGATGACGATGACGTCGTTCAGCCACACCATTGTGTTGGGGAGTGTGAGGGGGGGTAAGAAGGTGATTGATGCCGTGGGTGGCAAGGAAGGGTTTGAGTTTGGTAAATTCACCACCACCATCAGTGTAAAGGGTTTGAATTGGATGTTGAAAGTATTTTTCGACAAGAGTTTTGAAATCAATGAATGTGGAAAAGACATCAGATTTTTTCTTTAGAGGATAAAGCCATGTATACTTTGTGTAGTGGTCAACGAAGATAATGTAATAAGAAAAACAGTCAATAGAAATGTGAGGGGCAGGACCCCACACATCAGTATATATTAATTGTAAAGGACGATGACTGTGAAGGGAGGAGGTGCCAAATGGCAGCCTGTGACTCTTATTACAAAGACATGACAAACATGGGGACTCTTTAAGCTTGGGAGACAGATTGATGGAGGATTGACGAAGGACGTTGTGGAGGACTTTGGAGTGGGGATGACCAAGACGACGATGCCAGAGATTGGGTGAAACAGCAATGCCTACCAGTGCCTGTGGTTGATGTAAGGTTGCAGGTGACCACTCGTAGACACCATCCTTACTCGGGCCTTGAAGGAGAACCGCCCCCGTGCTTAGATCCTTCACATGAAAACAAGAGGGAAAGAGTTCAATAGAGGTATTGTGCTGTTTGGTAAACTGAGAAATAGAGAGAATATTTCTGGTGATTTGAGGTGCACAGAGAACATTATAGAGATGAAAAGATTTATTGGAAGGAGAGGATAGAGTGGTGGAGCCGACATGGGTGATGTCAAGTCCTTTACCGTTACCGATGATGATCTCGTCTGGGCCCTGGTATTCAGAAACAGCAGACAGATGGTGAGGGGAGGCGGTCACATGGTGAGATGCACCAGAATCGAGGAGCCAAGGTGAGGTGGTGCCCGGGTTGGTTGGATTGGCTACCGGTTGGGCACCAGAAGTTTGTTGAAGTTGTGGACAGCGCTTGGCGCTGTGCCCCTGTATGCCACACCATTGACAGAACCCTCGATAGCCGCTGCCTTGGTTTGGATTGGACCTGCGATTGCTGGTGGAGGGCTGGGAGGATCGGTTGGAGGAGTAACCACGGTTGTC
This sequence comes from Prinsepia uniflora, assembly GCA_032719365.1. Lineage (NCBI taxonomy): Eukaryota > Viridiplantae > Streptophyta > Magnoliopsida > Rosales > Rosaceae > Prinsepia > Prinsepia uniflora. The sequence continues at coordinate 45,705,717 of CM064868.1, read as the reverse complement.
AGAAGAGCCTCGTGGCTGACGGTTATAGGAAGTGCCACGGGCAGTGTTGGCCGGATTTGCAGTGATGGGGGGTTGAGGGGAAGCAGGGGCTTCACGGGTGGTGGCAGCCTCATGCTGTACCAGCATATCGTGCAGGTTCTCAAAGGAGACAGGAGTGTCTCGAGAACGAACAGCAGCAGAAATATCCTTAAAGGCAGAGCCGACGCCATTAAGGACGTAGAGAAGGAGATCATCGTCTGAGAGGGGGGCATCTATTGCAGCCAGTTCGTCTGAGAGAAGACGGACTTCCTGCAGGTAGTCAGTGACAGGACGATTGTCACGGCGAAGGAGAGTTAACCGCTCCTTAAGGCCTAGAACACGAGCTCGAGCCTTGCTGGCATAGAGCCGTGTGAGGCGGGTCCAGGCTGCCTCTGAAGTTTTGGCAGCAGCGATCAGGGTTACTACCTGGGGAGAGACAGAGCCAAGGATCGCATGGAGGATGAGCTGATCCTGGCGAAACCACAGAGCACGGGCTAGGGTCTCAGTTGCGGGTGGGCAGGGACGGGTACCATCAACATACCCCATGAGATCGTAGCCGAGGAGGAGAGCATTGAATTGTGCTCGCCACGGGAAGAAGTTGGTGGCGGTCAGTTTCACAGGGAACTGGGGAAGGAATCGGATGAATCGGATGAATTCCTTTGACTTCTGAGATCTGGGAATCAGGGAGATTGATCCTCAATCTCCTGGGATTCCTGTGTATCTTTATCAATGAGTGCTTATTGGTGAGATAGTGAATTTTCTGTTTTAGTGCGGTACTGTTTTGTGAGAGTTGGTCTTTTTAGTTTTTCCTTTGAGTGTTTTGCAAGCTACTCTTTTTGGTACTTATATATGGGTTTCATCAGCTATGTGCGGTAACGTTTATTCTCTTATATTTATGGTCTGCAACCCATTCTAGAAAGTTGGAAGTTTTTCCTTGATTCTAAGAAAGCACTTTTATAAGTTCATCCATGTCTATAAGTTCACGATATCCCAGGGCCAGAAAGCTGTTGTCCTCTATTGCCAAAGTTTATTTAAGTAGTTATATCTAACATCATTTCTAGGATAGTGAAGCTACTTATCAACCTTATGTTAAATAATTTCTGAATTTCAGAGGTACAATTTCTTCATGCTTCTCTTCAATCATTGAAGTTCTTCCAAATGGTGACTTCAGAAAATCAGTACTATCCATGTTTTCCATTTCTTAAATAATTAAAAGGAAGAAGGTATTGGGTTACTCTGTTGCTGCAGATATGAGACAATGGGAGTATATTTCTTACTGCCTTTCTCAGTTGGCATTCACTGAAAAGGGAATGAAAAAGCTAACAGAATCATTCAAGACATATGAACACGCCCTCTCTGAGGATTCTGTGATGGACAACTTTAGAAACATAATAAACAAGGTATTGTCCCTTACATGATTTATAAAAAATTTACCAGTTATGATACATCTTCTCTCTGTTTACAATTCATCTGAAACAGTGCAAGAAGTTTGCAAAACCAGAAGTAAAATTGTACATTGAGGAGTTTGAGGATAAGCTGAATAAATTACACTTGGAAAAGAAAGAACAAGATGTGACAGCAAGAAATGCCCAAATTCATCAGAAAAAGATCAGTAGCATGGAAGGTTTTTTGGTTGATGGGAATGCTGGAGATGCTAGTTCAGAATCCGATATTGTTGAAGGTTAGTGCGGTCAACTTTGATAAATCAAGTTTGTGATAAAAAATAGATTTAAGAATAATTACAACATATGAATCCACTTCAAACATTGCATGAGTTTGTGGTCACCATCAGATTGCTGGCACAAACATGTAACTCGTAGGTATAGATTATTTTTGGAATCTGAATAGCAGACATGAAAGTTTGATCCTTAACACTTTAGTCTATGATCTGATAAAAAAAAAAAAACAAAACTTCAGTCTATGAAGGTCTTCAAGATTAAGTGATTTTTCATATTCTTTTGTGGATATGCCTTCAAAAATTATTTTAGCTGACCTCGAAGGATGTTATGTTTTTATCTATTACGGAATCGTCCTGATTCCTTACCTAATTTATAGATTTTCAATATGTGATTTCTTTCCTAGTTTAGATAGACTACGTCTTACATTCCTAGTTACACTATCCTACTTCTTGTACAAATTGGACACTCCTATTGTAAACTATTTTAGTCAATAAACATAACTTTTTCATACCTCGTTATGGTATCATACCTCTACGCTCCATTGAGCACTTCGATCCTCCTTTTTTTTCCCTGCCGTATGTTTCCAATGGCAGTTGAACCACCCATCCCTCCACCAGTCACCGATAGCTCACTAGCCTCCTTCGTCATGATCAATGCTGCTGCCCAGCTACTTGTAAAACTCACAACCACCAACTTTTTCCCATGGCGTGCCCAGTTCAATGCCTTGCTCATAGGCTACGACCTCTTGTGCTACGTGGATGGCACTTATTCCTACTCTCTAGCCACCAATTCTGTGCAATGCATCTTTTGGATCCGTCAGGACCAGCTCCTCCTTCATGCCTTCTTGGCATCAATCTCCCCTCAGGTTATAACCCTGATTGCTACTGCCAAAACCTCATTAGCAGCTTGGGCTTGTCTCACCCACCTCTATGCGAGCACCGCTAAGGCTCATGTTCTAGGCCTTAAGGAGCGTCTCACCCTCGTTTGTCGTGATGCACACCTTGTATCAAACTATCGTTAGGAAGTTCGACCTCTCTGACGAACTCGCCTCCATTGACATTCCTCTCTTTGATAATGACCTTCTCCTCCATGTCCTCAATGGTGTAGGTCCAGAATTTAAAGAAATTGCTGCTACTGCAAGGTCTGAGAACCTCCATGACATGTTGGTTCAGCATGAAGCAGCATCCAAGCACCAGGAACCTGCAGCCCCTACCCTTGTTATCATAGCCAACTGTCTCAGGCCTCTCGTGGCTACACCTCCAACCGCTCTACTCGTGGCTCCATTGGCCAGCACTCCTTTTCACAATATTTAGACAACAATCGTGGCTCCTCTAGACGACACCAATCCTACCAGTCCTCAGAAAGCAACCTCCGCTCAAACATCACCCCTAACAATGGCCAATGGTGTGGCATGCAGGGTCACAATGCCAAGTGGTGCCCTCAGTTGCAGCACAACTCTGCATCCCAGCTCGTGGCCAATCCCACCACCCAGAGCACCTCCCTTTCATGGCTTCTTGACTTAGGGTTATCCCACCATGTCACCTCGAACGCTCAACACTTGTCCGATATAGCCCAGTACCACAGCCCAGACGAAATAATCATTGGTAACGGTAAAGACCTAGACATAAACCATATTGGCTCCTCTCCTCTCCCCTCTCCCTCCTCTAAATCCTTTTCTCTCAATCATGTTCTTTGCGCCGCTTCCATCACTAGAATTTTATATCTATTTCAACATTTAACAAAGTGAAGAATACTTCTATTGAAGTCTTCCCTAATTGTTTTCATGTGAAGGATCTAAGTATAGGGGCGATTCTCCTTCAACGCTCGAGCAAGGATGATGTGTACGAGTGGTCTCCTTACTCCATTCAACATCCTCAAGCACTGGGGGGTGTGGTGGTTTCTCCCCCTCTGGTATCATCGTCTAGGTCATCCAAACTCCAAAGTCCTCCAAAGTGTCCTTCGTCTATCCTCTATCCATATGTCTTCCAAATTGTCTGAGCCTGTTTGCAGTTGTTTATGTAATTAAAGCCATCGGTTATCGTTTGGTGTTTCTTCTCTTCAAAGCAAATGTCCCCTTGAATTAGTCTACATAGATACTTGGGGGATGTATTCTCTTATTGATTTTAAAACATGAGTCGAAAATTACTTTTAGAAAATTATCCAAACCCTATACTCCGCCCCACACTCCACAACACAATGGTGTCGGTGAAAGGCAGTACGGCCATGTAGTCGAAACTGGACTCACCGTTCTCCATCAAGCTTTACTCCCTCTCTCATGCTGGACCTATGCCTTCAAAACTGCAGCTCCTGTAGCCGCAACACCTTCCACCACAAAGCCTCCCTCTTCACCTTTCCGCATCTACACCAGGCGCCATCCTCGGCCACCAACTAACCTAACACCACCACCACTTCCACAAGAGCCTGCCCTCCCTGCTTCCACCCATCCCATGCTTACTTGCACAAAAACCAGCACGGTAGAACCTGTTCCTAGCTATGCCTTGATAGCCACCTCCCATCCCATAGCAATGTTAGTTGAACCAACTTGTGTCTCTCAAGCCGTGAAGGCCCCACAATGGCGTCATGCCATGTCTGGTGAGCTTAATGCCTCAACCGCAATGGTACCTCGGAACTACTCGAGCTAGAACATAGTTGGCAACAAGTGGGTGTTTCTCATCAGATGAACACCAACTGGAGTTGTGGACAATACAAGGCTCGCCTCGTTGCCAAGGAGTATCACCAACGCCCTGGTGTGGATTTTTCAAACACCTTCAGTCCAGTGGTGAAACCCACCACCATATGCGTTGTCTTGCACCTTGCAGTCACCCATGGTTGGCCCATATGCCATGCCAGCTCGACGTAAACAATGCATTCCTCCATGGAACACTCCATGAAGACGTCTACATGGCCCAACTCACTAGTTTCGTTGATCCACACAACCCCACTTATGTTTGCAAGCTACGAAAAGCCCTATATGGACTCAAGCAGGCCTTACGGGCATGGTACAAGGAGCTCCACTCCTTTCTGCTTAATCAAAGTTCTTCAATGCCGTCTCGTATGCCTCTCTTTGTGCTTAGATAAGGGTCTAAAATTTTGTATTTCCTTGTTTATGTTGACGATCTCATTGTCACAGAAAATATCACGGTTCATCAACACATTGGCTGCTCGATTCTCAGTTAAAGACCTAGGAGACCTGCAATACTTTCTTGGTGTAAAGGTTCTTCTGATAGCCACGGGCCTCTTCTTCTCTCAGCACAAGTATGTTCACGACCTCCTCACTATTGTTGTCTCCCCCTCACTTGTCTTGAAAGATGGTTCTCCATCAGCAGATGCAACTCCAATAGCTCAACCTCACACGGTCAGATGTCTCTTACGCAGTGAACAAGTTGTTCCAGTTCATGCATGCCCCTATAGACTACCATTGGCAAGCTCTCAAGCGGGTCCTTCGTTCTCTCAAATGAACTCTCTTCCATGGCATTCACCTCTACGACAAGTCCAGCAATAGACTCCATGCCATCTCGCACTCCGTCCGCACCCTCTATGCCTTCCGTGATGTAGATTGGGTTGGTGACCATGATGACTATAAGTCCACTGTCTACCATAGCCTACTTAGTCTACCTAGGAGGCAACCTCATCTCTTGGAGTTCTCACAAGCAAAGGGTTGTCTCACAGTCATCCATTGAAGCAGAGTATCATGTTGTTGCTTCCACAACAGCTAAGCTACTCTAGGTTCAGTCCCTATTTTGTGAGCTTCGTATCACCATCGCTAGGAAGCCCACCATCTCACTTGACAACATTGGTACCACCTTTTTCTGTGCTAATCCAGCACTCGACTCATGCATGAAGCATGTGGACGTTGACTTTCAGTTTGTCAGTGACCATGTAAGCCGCAGTCTCTTATAAGTCTTGCACGTCTCCATTGATGACCAGCTAGTTGATGCACTCACCAAGCCACTGCCTCAACCTCTTTTCCAGATCCTTGCTCCAAGATTGGTGTTGCCGACGACTCCACCATCTTGCAGGGGCGTATTACGGAAATTGTAGGATCAAAGGAGATTGAGAATCAATCTCTTTGTTCAGCTGTCCTATAGTCAACGAAATCTTGATTCTTTACCTATTGCATAGATTGTCAATATGTGATTTCTTTCCTAGTTTGGGTAGACTAGGTCTTGCATTCCTAGTTAGACTTCTACTTCTTGTACAAATAGGACATTACTACTGTAAATTGATTAAGTCAATAAACATAAAACGCTTTCATACCTCATTATTATCATGTTTCTTCTTCATACTAAAGAATTTGTTTCATGCATGTATTATGATTCTAATTTCTGTTGACAGGATCTAACCTTGGGTATTTGGTATAGAAACAGATAGTGAGGTCATTGATCCATCTATTGAAAGAATGACCAAGTCTGTGAATCTCCTCCCAAATTCTATAGCTGCTGAATCTGAAGAGCATTTTGGTACTTCTATTGAGTTGACGGAATCAGAACCAGGTGATATTGAAGTTCAATCGAAAAATATGAACATAAGAGGTAGTTTTTTTTATTTTTATTTTTTATCATTCAAGTTAAATCTGTTGGACATTTACGCTAAACTGATGATATGACAATGACCTCAAAATCCAAAGCCAAGAAAAGCAACATGAAAGGAACAAAAAGTCATATGTCTGCATCGACAAGAAGTACCAGGTCAAAGAAAAGGTAGGGTTTATTGTGGTTGTTCTTTCTTAGCATATGGTGGGTGCTATGTTTTCAAAAGCACATAATTTTAGCACATCAAAGCACCTATTGAATATTGGAGTTTGATAGCTCCTAATAGGCCGTTCTCTTCTAATATGCCACCATATAATAAGAAGCTTTGGAAAAATTTTGCAAGTTGAAAAGAAACTTTGGCACATTCTACATACTAAGGGCTCGTTTGGCGAGTGCGATTGGGTGGATAACTCATCAAATTCAGTGTATTTTTAATATAAAATGGATGTGTGGTTCATTGTAAGGGGATTAGAAGAGCAGGGTGAGAAGATAACTTTTCCAATCCAATCCTCTTAAAATAGTAGGAATAGAAAAGTTAAGTTTCTTTCTATGTTTAATCCTATCCAATCCCCTTTCAATAAAATTGCATCTATTCTTACAATGAAAATAAATTGAATTGAATAGTTATCCAATCCAATCCAATCTCGCTCACCAAACGTGGTGTAATAGGTTCATGTTGCTCCCTTCTTACAAGATGTTAAGATCATAATTTCTCAGTAGGCAGTGTTTCCATTGACTAGCTGGCTACATTCTCATACGGAAGAAAAGCTGAAACAGTTTAATATGCCTTTTATGATTTTGCAGGTAGCAATGTAGAGAGAGAGAGAGAGAGAGAGAGAGAGAGAGAGAGAGAGAGAGAGAGAGAGAGAGAGAGAGAGAGAGAGAGATGGGTATGGATGAATGATTCTTGTGAGCAGAACTAGGAGTATTTTCTTGTTGTGTAGTATATTTGAGTGCATTAGGCACAAATATAACCAGATTGAAAACAAAAGAGAGAGATAACAAAATGTTGTATTGGTGAAGAGAGACATGTCATTGTTTTCTGCTAGCCAGCTACCCCTGCTTGGGTTCTTGTATAGACAAGTGAAAGTTGTGAGATTGACTTGTATACTCTACTGTTTCTGCCAGTATTAGTCCCTCTTATTGAGATCAGAGCCGACTCTAGTTGATTACTTTTGCATGATTGATTCAAATGTGCTATTTGTATGAGTATGACCCACAGAGAATTGAAGTTGCCATAAAAAGTACAAATTTAGCATCAGCTTAAAATTTTCTGCAGCTAACGTCTTTGTAAAGAGTGATATGCCGCGGGGCAGACGACATGGTGAGCTTATAGCCGATCTTGATGCCAAGAGAGTGGGGGAGTGGTTAACGATGGTTATGGTGTAGTGCAATGATGACAAGGAGGCGCAAGGTTGAGTAGTGGAATAGATTTAAGGCCATGGGAGTGAGTGGGATAGCCATTTCTTCTATTTGGTAGCAATCACAATGAGAATGTTGCTCATTTCGCGTTCAGAAAACTGGCTTTCAATTTCATTCTTTTATGTATAGGCCTTTTCATTTACACTTATTGAACTCCAAATTTAAGCACCAAACCAGAAAACGCGGCATTGCGAATCTCTTTTTAATGTTGAAAGTTAAGAGAAACTCAACAGTGGTGTAGATTCAACTGGATGGTACTTTGTATAGGCTAGGGCATATGTAATTGAAATAATGAAATCAAATGGTTCCGGATCAAGCCGAATAAAAAAAAAAACCAAATAATTAAACTGAATTAAAATTTTTAAAAAATACCAAATAATTACTTGGCTTAATACAAAACCAAACCGATAACAATGTTTTTTGCTGAGCTCTAAGAAAATCTAATTCAATGTAGTATGTGAATTCAGACATAGCCAAATAAGATTAAAATGTATTTGCAGAGCTCTAAACAATCTGCCAATAATAATGTGTAATTAAATTTTTTTAAAGCACTCCCAAATCAACTTCTAGTATATACACAATAAACCCCAATGAATACGGAGAAAAGTAAGCTCAGCCAAAACAACCCATTTGCCCAAAAAAATAATCTTAAAATTTTAGCCTACACTGAATTGAATTGAAACTATACTGAATACAATTGATATGGTATAATCCAATTTCAACTTTTAAATTGTGACATATATCAAATGCATTCATTTTTTTAAGCACTCCTAAATCAACTTCTAATATAAATTATACTAGCCTCACCGCAGGTGGCTTCGTGCGCCATCGTTCGTTACTCAAGATTACGTTATTTCCTATTTACAATTCTCAAGTATACAAATGATCAAATCATATAATAAAATTGGATCATGTACAAACTAAACTTACATAACAAATATGTCTAACTAAAGAGATTTTGAATTTTTTTTTACATAAAAAAAATCAATACATAAAAAATGAAAATTCAAAAACTCTCTAGTTAGACATATTTGTTATGTAAATTTAGTTTGTACATGATCCAATTTTATTATATGATTGGTCCTTTTTATATTTGAGAATTGTAAATAGGAAATAACGTAATCTCGGGTAACAAAAGATGTCTGAAAAGTCTCGCGCAGCTAGCTACAATGAGGCTAGTGTATATATATATATATATATATATATAAGAATGACGAAATCATATAATAAAATTGAATAATATACAAATTACATTTCACATCAAAACGATGCCTATATATGGTTTTCCTTTTTCCTGTGAAGGGCTCATTCTTTCCATGGATGATAACAAATACATGCACTCTCCGACATGGTGTCAGTGTTTTTTCGGTAAATTGATTAGTGTAACTATATGGATTAGCAAAAAACCAAAATATAATGAAATTGTAAAATGAAGATGACAAAAAAAGCCTAGCATGAAAGTAAAAGCCATTGTGAAGTTACACAAAACTATGTATGTACATGTATCATGTCATTTTTTCTTGGTGTGATTTAGACCTGAAGGAAATGCGTTATGTGATAAGCCAATAACCAAAAGTATTACGTTAGGAAAGAAAACATGAAGAAAATTTGGCTTGTAAATTTCACCATGATTATGTTTTTGTTGGCCTACTCATGTTCGCGTAAATTTGACGAAATTTAAGAAATGAAATCTCACATGTTGAATGTCTTTACATTCTTCCACTTCACATGATGTAAACAATTTGATAATAAGAGTACAAATGAATTTTTCCTTTAAATTCTTCCACTTCATATGATGTAAACAATTTGAAATAAGAGTACAAATTAATTTTTTCTATCTTGGAATTTGTTTCTATCCCTGTTTAAAATGCAAAAAGAAAGTAACAAATTGATTAGTACCCCAAACCTAACCAACTAAGCAATTGAATAAAAAAGCACCACTCTCTAAGAAAACATCCTTAACTTGAAAAACAAAGAAACAAATTGAAAAATCTTCAACTTTTAAATTTAGACGATATAGAGAAAACGTTACTTATCCATGCCCATGTATTAGACATATATAACATGTGCATGGTATGTACAAAACAATCAAATCGGTTTCGTTGGTGAATAATATTCTGACCACTTCGATTAGCCTCCTTCGTTTCGAATTCATGTTGGAACTGAAAGCACTGCACGAATCAGGACCGCTTTAAATTCAAACCCGATCAATCACATGAAAACAAAGAATTGATCTAACATCAGCGACTGAATTGAGGAATAAAAATTATGCAAGTACTACAAATGTGGAATGAAAACAACTGCATGAATCCCACATCAAGTGCAGCGATGATCAAACTTCAATTTCCAATCATGAATTAGAAAATGTAAAATTAAGAGCAAAAAAAGTGATTTTCTTTTCAAAGCAGAAACTGACAATGAGGCTAACTCTTAGACAATTGAAGCTAGTATAAGAATAATAAACATGAACCATTATCCTCCAAGTATATTACACATTGAAAGCCCCATACAAAATAAGTGAATCTGAATAAACAAAGAGAGAGGGAAAACTAAAGCCTCAGAGATTTGATTTGAGCGCAGCGTATATAATACTGAGAAGAGGAAATATTTTAATAGCTGAGTACATATCTTCTTCAGTTTTTTGAAGAGCAGAAGATATATTATGAGAAAGCAAAAAAGCATAGTTGTACCGTACATGTGTGATGGGAGTGTAGAGTAAAAATAATAATTCCTTAGTACGGGAAGCCAACCTTCTTCCAGCCTTTTCCTAAACAGTATGGTACCATTGATATTATAGATGTATAATGAAACAGCCCCCAAGAAAATGTGTCATTTAAAAACCCAACTTTATGCCCAATTATGTCCTAAACAATAATGGCTTAAAAACTCTACAAAATCAAACAAAAAGTTTTGAAAACGAAGAGTAAATTGCCAACAAATTTACAATTTAAATGGACAAAAATTTGCGTACCTTTCAAGCAGTTTGAGGCTCCAAATGATGTATTTATTGGGGAAAAAGAGATTGTAGACACCCAAATCGAACTACAGGGAGCTTGGATGGTACTGCTGAGAGCCAAGAAGCACAACCTCTGGCCTCCCCAAAATCCATTACAGACCAGACCGTCCTTATCAGCATTCCAACTTTCAATCCTACAGAAAGTACAAAGCACAAACAAAAATTGCTAACCAATTGTTGAAAATTAAGAGTCTTACTTAAACAAATTCAACTTCTAAATTAAGTAATCAACAAAGCCAAAATTGGGCTGCACGCCATTTGCAAATATGAAAAGAAAAAAAAAACAGAGTTTTCAATGAAATTGTTCAATTCCAAGTTTAGTAGATCAAGAAATTGGGAAGAATGAAAAAACCTACCATTCGAAAGGATAGTGGTAAGGACCTCGATAGATGCTGGAAACATATGGCCCGAAATCCATGCTTAGGTGTAATTCTAAACTCAATGTACTGATGCAATTCAAAAGCCAAATATGAGAAGAATCAAAGACATGAAACAAAACTAAAACATCAATTAATTAGAATAAATTTAATGATGACCTAGATTTGATGATCCACTAACGACATGTGCATGAGCGAGGACATGAGTAGAACCTCAAGACTGTGATTCTTTCCCTTAACTCGGCCATGTAGATTGCCTAGAAATCAACCCACTAGGAAATCAACATAAACATGAAACCATAATTTATAAAACAATATTTGGATGCAAAAAGAAAAAAGCTTACGTTCGCAAACTGGCATCTTCACTTCCTTTCCCTGATAAGATTTCCTGCCTTTACAACAGCGGGGTTCTTGAATATCCTTGCAAAATATCCATCAGAACTACTTACCTATGTTGTAAATTCTGTCCCTTTACTGATCTTGTTTCTTGATAGACTTAGGTGATTATGCAAACAATATGATGATGTTAAGATAATGCGAAATATAGATGAACAATAAAATAAACACACCACACACATGAACACAAGAATTTAGAGAGGTTCGACTAATCTTTTCCTACGTCCTCGTGTGATCTTCTTGAGAGATCACTAGCACTATGAAGATAACAAGATTACAAGAACTTATGTAGAATCTTGACCTAATCCCCAAATCCTAGCTCACTATCTCTCAAATCACTTTTTTGTTCTTATACCCGTGTATGACTTCTTTTGTTTACTGTTGTCTTATTTTCTTTGTGTTGATGTAAGGACTCCCAAGAGGTCTATTTATAATGTATATGACTTAGGTTACCCTAGCTCACCGAATATTTGCTTTATTTGGGACTGTACGATAATTCCATGCTCTGATCTGGTGCCTACCAAAATCTCATCCCATCATATACTGGGTAATGTGGGCCAGCAACACAGAATCCAAGAACACAGCAAGAAGAAGAGAAATAGAATAAAATAGGAACGAATATCTTAAGCTCTGGGGTAAACCCAAGAGAAAACTCTAATAATTCTGATTTATTATTGATAAAAAACTGCTAAAGAAACCTCTGTAATGACCTAGTTATACCAGCACATAAAAAACCCTAGACATCCTAGTCCTTATTTAGTTAGAATCCTGAACAGATTAGGAACTGCCTAATTAATTCTAGTCCTATAAGGACTACAAAACTGGAAAGAAATAAACAATAACAATAATTATAAAAATTCTAACGAGCGCTTAATCCTCTTAGTTAACAAAGTCTAGACTTAGAGAATTTATTTGATGCTCCTGCATCAACTCCACCAGGTTGGGAAGAACTCGACTCCGGCGAGAAAGCTTTGACAACTTCAGCATATATCTCTGGATCAACCCTCTGTAAATCATCTTCACCCATCCAAGTGCTCTCACTAGCATGTTTGCCCAACCATTTCACCAAGAACCGCCTATACTGATGACCCCTCCTGGATTTCACCTCCTTAACATCTAACACTTCTTCAATAATGTCTGGTTGAGTTTTCGGCAACTGCTGAACCTGAGCTTCTGTTGAGACTGGCTCTTTATCAAACCCCCGAAATGGATACAGGTCAGAAACATTGAAAATTGGGTTAATTTGAAGTGCTGCTGGCAGCTCTATCAGATAAGCATTTGAACCCATTTTCTTTAAGACCTTGCACGACCCAAATTTCTTCGACTTTAGCTTGTGATATGTTCCCTTTGGAAACTTCTCCCTCCTTAAGTACACCAAAACCATATCAACCTCCTCAAAATTCTGGACTCTCCGATGTTGATTAGCTGCAGCTGTATAGGATTCATTACTAGCCTTTATCGCTGCCTTAACTTCCTCGTGCACCATTCTGACATGGTCTGCAAATGCCTCACCGTCCTCACTCACCCTTGCCCCTTGTGTCAGGACCCACCCCGGTTTCACCCCGAAACCCGAGGTAAATCCCGCTCCCGTCTGACTCCCCGACACAATACCCAAGTAAAACTCACGAAAAACCCAGTCAGACGCAGGAGTAATTAAACAAAATATCCCGAAGTTATCCTTTACAGAGCATAGTACGAAAATACAAGGAACTAAAAACCGATAAATTACACGCACGCGGAAGACTTTGAACTATTCCGGGGATCCCTCACGACTCTTCTATGCCTCGGACTCTGCCTCGACGTCAAGACCCCGCGCTAGCTCCACAAACTGGAGGGCAATTTAAAAAAAAGAAAATGTGAGTGGACCATAAGGAAAGAAATGTTCTAAAACCATTTATCAGAAAACCGACTTTAACCCTCCGTTTTGAAACCACATGCATAACCAACAGTTATGAACACAGTTATAAAATAAACATCAGAAAACATCATAAGAACAGAAACACTATAAAATATCATAAGAAACAGAAACACTATAAAACAGTGATAGAAATCATAGCATGAGTATCAGAAACCGTATCATAAACCATAAAGCTCAATTCCTCATTTCCCGATCGAACCTACTGGACCTATCCGAGTCTTTAAACTCCCGAGTCTTTAAACTCAATCCAGGCCTTAATCATATCCGAATCTTTAAACTCAAGGCCTACGGGGGAAAATCAATATATCCGAGTCTTTAAACTCCCGAGTCTTTAAACACAATCCCAGTCTTTAAACCCAATCCGGCCGGTCCCCCGTCACATATATCCGGGTCTTTAAACCCAATATCCAGATCCAGAAAATCCAATACCAAAACCATTTGAAAACCGTTTACCACTCCATATCCAAACCCGAATCCGAAATCACTGGTCCGATACCCTTCCGGCATCCAGAACCGTCATTCCGAACCCAAATCCGGAATACCACTTTTCAAGCCTTTGCCCCAAATCCAATTGTCACTTTCGATTTCAAAATCAAAACCTTGATTCTCAAAATCATGTCCCAAAATCCCCTTAAAATCATTGAGATCATTTATCTTTCCAAAATCACCCTTTTCGTAAAACATGCTAAAACCGTCTTTTTCTCGAAAACCGTGCAATCACGTAAAACCATCATAACATAGTCAAGATCACAGATGTAAGAGTAAAACCATCAAAAACGTATATAAAAACAGCTATGCATGATCGAGTTTAAGGAAAGGGCCCACTCACATACAGAGCCCTACTCGCGTCCCGAACGTCCAGCCCGTTCCTCGGCTTCCTCGGGAAATCCCGATCCTGTCAACCATCGTCAAAAATACGTCACTAATACATCTACGAACATTCACCTAAATTTCCTCAAAATTCCCCGAATCGAAAACGTAAAACCCGGGACCTTAAACCTTCACCCTCGCCGAACTAAACTCAAACGACGTCCGATTGACTCGAAACCAACTCCATTGAACTCACCACAACTCCTAGACCAAAAACCATGTTGACCGTTTTCCCAACCGCCGCCGCACGCGCCCCCACGCGCCGCCCAAAGTGGCTGCGCGTGGCCCTCACGCGCCGCCCAAAGTGGCTGCGCGTGGCCCTCACGCGCCAGCTACAGTAGCATCATCAACCTCGACCTCACTCGGCTGAACCGGTCGTCGTGAAGTGAACCGGCGAGGAGCATTCTCCGCCGTCCGGTCACCATTTCCTTCCCTTCTTCCACCCATGGCTTCGTCCAGACACCAAGAATCCATTCCCCTACTCCTCTAACCTCGACACAGTCCCACCATCGTCGATTCCAGCTCGAACCAGACAGCCCTCAAACCCCTGTTTCACGATCCATCTGCTCCGGTCACCTCCCGTCACGGTAGCGACACCAGACAATCCCTAGGGCCTTACTGAACCTAGACCAACCCTCCTATACCGTCGACTCAGCCCCAAACTCGACGATTTTGGGTTTGAAGTTCACGGCCGAAACAGAGTAACAGAGTACTCCACTTCGACTGAGCTCCGCCGTGTACGCCCCGTCACGGCGACCACCACAAACCACTCCTAGGACCTCCCTAAACAACACCCTGACCTTCAATCCTCTCGATTCTAAACTCAGACTCACGACTTTCCAACTGAAGTTTACGGGAAAAATAGAGCAAGAAACTTACCCTTCGATTGCAGCGCCGCCGTGCGCACCGCCGTGTGCCACGGTGTTCGTTGGCCTCCCTGCAACCTCCTGAACGTCCCATGGTCGTGGTTTGAGCCACCTCACGGCGTAGCCACCACCAAACGCTCACGGTCTCCCTGTTTCCCCAAAAACTTTGCCGCACCACCGCCGTGCCGCCGTGCACGATTCCACCACCAATTCACAACCACCAGCTTCCTTTCAGTCTCCCGTTCCTCCCTCACTCACCAGGACTCGTCAATTACCACGATCAATCCTCAACTTCTCCTCACAAGCTCTCTCTGTTTCTCTGTGTTTGTCGAAGAACAACCACGGATTGCACGAGTGCACCCCAATTATTTGGGCTATGAACACACAGGATTCTCCCAGAATCCTCTAGCCCCTTGCCACATGTCACCGTCCACTCAACCCTTATCCCATCTGGTTAAATCCCAGCCGTCCAGTTTGCTTTCTCTCTCTGCACAAATCCCCAGATGCCAAAAAGACCAAAATACCCTCATGTTTAACACATTTTTACGGTTTTGTCAAAACTTCCTAGACCCGTAACTCTCGCCTCGTAAGTCCGATGAATACGTGCCGCCTGTCATCGAACTCAGGACGACGAAAGCTATCTAACCATGCTAGGTCAACCTACCAAAACCCATTCGTACAAAAAGTCAACTATTCCCCCTAATTTACCCAAATTACGGTTAAGCCCTCAACCTTCCGAACATCACAACTTCCTCCTCGGATGTCGGAATGGAACGTACCTCATGTCTACGGGTTCGTGACGTCCTCAACTACGTCCTGGTCACTGGCCAATACCCAATTGACCACCCGAATAAAAGTCAACATTTTTGCCCGGTCCAGGGGCAAAATCGTCATTCTAGGCTCCCGAACCTTTCGGGACCACCTAACCACTGATTATCCTCACTAATCACACCTTACTCACTCTACTAATCCCGGCTCTCGGGACGGGTTGTTACAATCTACCCCCCTAAAAAGAATTTCGTCCCCGAAATTCCACAGATAGTTCCCGACACCTAGGGTTTCCTACCTGGTCACCAACACTAGATCATCAACAACCTCTCCTGGGTTTCCTATCTATCATCTCCACCTTGGGTATTTCACTCCATCCCCAACTACTGTTACCACGGCCAACTCTCGCTATGTAACAACTGTATGGTGTACGCAAGGGAAACTCTATGAACAGCAAACAAAGGTATTCTAAAATACCTCACCCTACCTTCTCAAACCAACTCGACTACTAACCCAAACAATCGTCCACCCATCTCCCTCGGCTGCTACTTCGGCCACTGTCGGAACCAATCTACAAAGTCCTAATGGCAAACTCTAGCTTGTGGGTTCTCTCCTTCAATAACCTCATATCGATCAGTTATAGTCACTCCTTTCCTGTACCTTCCGTCATCCTTCTACGAAACTTACTGTAACACTCAAAGTTCTCTAGGAAAACTCCTAGACTCTACCCTGAGATCCAACAACCAAACCTAAGTACAGTACAACCAAAAGTAATATAAGTACCTGTCCCCGCATCTGGTGTCGACTGACCCTCCTGCTGGGTCATCGAGAACACCCGGGCCTGAGATCCCGACGCTCTACCACGTCCCCTCGAACTACTAGTAGCAGTGCCACCACCTCTTCTCGGGCTTGCTGTCCCTGACGCTGTACTCTGTCCGGACTCCGCTACTCCTCTGCCTACACCACCTTCCTGTGACAACAGTGGACACTCACGTCGGAAATGACCTCGCTCCCCGCAGTAGAAACACACGTTCCAACCTGGTCCACTGCTCGGTCTCCCTGTAGACGCTACAGAGGTCGCACTCGCTTGCGGAGTCGGCTGTGCACGGTAACCCCAAAATCCTGAACTCTGAAAACTGCCAGGTCTACCAAAACGATCATCGCCCGACGAGGACGCTCCACCGACGTTACCTCTTTGCAGTGTCCGCTGGCTCGAAATTCCAGGAATAGAGAGTTCCCGGTGGCGCACCGGCAAACTAGCCTCCACCCTCACCGCAGCATCTGACAAGTCTCAGAGGGTAGCAAAAGATCCGGCCGTCACTATGGCTCGAATCTCGCCTCGCAGGCCCAACTCAAACCTACGGTATTTCTCGGCTTCAGTGGCTACAAAAGCAGGAGCAAACCGAGACAACATCTGGAACTTCCGTTCATACTCTGCCACTGTCATATTCCCTTGCTGGAGCTGCAGAAACTCCGCCTCCTTGGCATCCCGGAAAGAACGAGGATAGTACTGCTCCAGAAACCGTTCCCGAAACGTCTCCCAGGTCACACTATGGACATCCCAACCAGACAACTCGAGGGTATACCACCACTCGTACACCGTACCATCCAACAGAAACGTAGCCAACAACACTCGCTCCTCCGGCGGACAATGCATCACCGCAAAAATCCGCTCAAGTCTGGTAATCCACTTCTGGGCTTCCTCAGGATCAGCCCCACCGCTAAACGTAGTCGCCCCGAGCCGTTGGGCTCGCTCAATCGTAGTACTCTCCGTCTCTCTTGCTACTTCTTCAGGTTGTGGAGAGGGTCTACGTCTCGGAGGCATCGTCAACCGCACGCTGAAATAGGCATAGAAGCAGTCAAACAACTAAAACACAACCTCACAAACCAACAAACCCCACAAACCCGACAAACCTATGCTCTGATACCAATTGTCAGGACCCACCCCGGTTTCACCCCGAAACCCGAGGTAAATCCCGCTCCCGTCTGACTCCCTGACACAATACCCAAGTAAAACTCACGAAAAACCCAGTCAGACGCAGGAGTAATTAAACAAAATATCCCGAAGTTATCCTTTACAGAGCATAGTACGAAAATACAAGGAACTAAAAACCGATAAATTACACGCACGCGGAAGACTTTGAACTATTCCGGGGATCCCTCACGACTCTTCTATGCCTCGGACTCTGCCTCGACGTCAAGACCCCGCGCTAGCTCCACAACCTGGAGGGCAATTTAAAAAAAGAAAATGTGAGTGGACCATAAGGCAAGAAATGTTCTAAAACCATTTATCAGAAAACCGACTTTAACCCTCCGTTTTGAAACCACGTGCATAACCAACAGTTATGAACACAGTTATAAAATAAACATCAGAAAACATCATAAGAACAGAAACACTATAAAATATCATAAGAAACAGAAACACTATAAAACAGTGATAGAAATCATAGCATGAGTATCAGAAACCGTATCATAAACCATAAAGCTCAATTCCTCATTTCCCGATCGAACCTGCTGGACCTATCCGAGTCTTTAAACTCCCGAGTCTTTAAACTCAATCCAGGCCTTAATCATATCCGAGTCTTTAAACTCAAGGCCTACGGGGGAAAATCAATATATCCGAGTCTTTAAACTCCCGAGTCTTTAAACTCAATCCGGGTCTTTAAACCCAATCCGGCCGGTCCCCCGTCACATATATCCGGGTCTTTAAACCCAATATCCAGATCCAGCAAATCCAATCCCAAAACCATTTGAAAACCGTTTACCACTCCATATCCAAACCCGAATCCGAAATCACTGGTTCGATACCCTTCCGGCATCCAGAACCGTCATTCCGAACCCAAATCCGGAATACCACTTTTCAAGCCTTTGCCCCAAATCCAATTGTCACTTTCGATTTCAAAATCAAAACCTTGATTCTCAAAATCATGTCCCAAAATCCCCTTAAAATCATTGAGATCATTTATCTTTCCAAAATCACCCTTTTCGTAAAACATGCTAAAACTGTCTTTTTCTCGAAAACCGTGCAATCACGTAAAACCATCATAACATAGTCAAGATCACAGATGTAAGAGTAAAACCATCAAAAACGTATATAAAAACAGTTATGCATGATCGAGTTTAAGGAAAGGGTCCACTCACATACAGAGCCCTACTCGCGTCCCGAACGTCCAGCCCGTTCCTCGGCTTCCTCGGGAAATCCCGATCCTGTCAACCATCGTCAAAAATACGTCACTAATACATCTACGAACATTCACCTAAATTTCCTCAAAATTCCCCGAATCAAAAATGTAAAACCCGGGACCTTAAACCTTCACCCTCGCGGAACTAAACTCAAACGACGTCCGATTGACTCGAAACCAACTCCATTGAACTCACCACAACTCCTAGACCAAAAACGATGTTGACCGTTTTCCCAACCGCCGCCGCACGCGCCCCCACGCGCCGCCCAAAGTGGCTGCGCGTGGTCCTCACGCGCCAGCTACAGTAGCATCATCAACCTCGACCTCACTGTGCTGAACCGGTCGTCGTGAAGTGAACCGGCGAGGAGCATGCTCCACCGTCCGGTCACCATTTCCTTCCCTTCTTCCACCCACGGCTTCGTCCAGACACCAAGAATCCATTCCCCTACTCCTCTAACCTCGCCACAGTCCCACCATCGTCGATTCCAGCTCGAACCAGACAGCCCTCAAACCCCTGTTTCACGATCCATCTGCTCCGGTCACCTCCCGTCACGGTAGTGACACCAGACAATCCCTAGGGCCTTACTGAACCTAGACCAACCCTCCTATACCGTCGACTCAGCCCCAAACTCGACGACTTTGGGTTTGAAGTTCACGGCCGAAACAGAGTAACAGAGTACTCCACTTCGACTGAGCTCCGCCGTGTACGCCCCGTCACGGCGACCACCACAAACCACTCCTAGGACCTCCCTAAACATCACCCTGACCTTCAATCCTCTCGATTCTAAACTCAGACTCACGACTTTCCAACTGAAGTTTACGGGAAAAATAGAGCAAGAAACTTACCCTTCGATTGCAGCGCCGCCGTGCGCACCGCCGCGTGCCACGGTGTTCGTTGGCCTCCCTGCAACCTCCTGAACGTCCCACAGTCGTGGTTTGAGCCACCTCACGGCGTAGCCACCACCAAACGCTCACGGTCTCCCTGTTTCCCCAAAAACTTTGCCGCACCACCGCCGTGCCGCCGTGCACGATTCCACCACCAATTCACAACCACCAGCTTCCTTTCAGTCTCCCGTTCCTCCCTCACTCACCAGGACTCGTCAATTACCACGATCAATCCTCAACTTCTCCTCACAAGCTCTCTCTGTTTCTCTGTGTTTGTCGAAGAACAACCACGGATTGCACGAGTGCACCCCAATTATTTGGGCTATGAACACACAGGATTCTCCCAGAATCCTCTAGCCCCTTGCCACATGTCACCGTCCACTCAACCCTTATCCCATCTGGTTAAATCCCAGCCGTCCAGTTTGCTTTCTCTCTCTGCACAAATCCCCAGATGCCAAAAAGACCAAAATACCCTCCTGTTTAACACATTTTTACGGTTTTGTCAAAACTTCCTAGACCCGTAACTCTTGCCTCGTAAGTCCGATGAATACGTGCCGCCTGTCATCGAACTCAGGACGACGAAAGCTATCTAACCATGCTAGGTCAACCTACCAAAACCCATTCGTACAAAAAGTCAACTATTCCCCCTAATTTACCCAAATTACGGTTAAGCCCTCAACCTTCCGAACATCACAACTTCCTCCTCAGATGTCGGAATGGAACGTACCTCATGTCTACGGGTTCGTGACGTCCTCAACTACGTCCTGGTCACTGGCCAATACCCAATTGACCACCCGAATAAAAGTCAACATTTTTGCCCGGTCCAGGGGCAAAATCGTCATTCTGGGCTCCCGAACCTTTCGGGACCACCTAACCACTGATTATCCTCACTAATCACACCTTACTCACTCTACTAATCCCGGCTCTCGGGACGGGTTGTTACACCTTGTGGCAGCGGGACTAAGTCAAGCACATGTTGTGGTTTGAGTCCATAAGCGGCTTCAAAGGGTGTCTTCTTTGTGGACCTGTTTACCGAGTTATTATAGGAAAACTCAGCTTGAGGGAGTACAGTATCCCATGATTGCACATGACCCCTGACAAGGTACCTCAGCAAGTTGCCCAAGCTCCGGTTGACTACTTCAGTTTGACCATCAATTTGAGGGTGGCAAGTGCTAGAATATTTTAAATCAGTTCCCAACTTCCTCCATAAGGTTCTCCAAAAATGACCAGTAAACTTGACATCCCTGTCAGAAACAATTGTAGTTGGCACCCCATGTAATCGGACCACCTCTTTGAAGAATAAATCAGCCACATGTGTAGCATCTGCAGTTCGCGAACATGGTATGAAATGGGCCATTTTTGAAAAACGGTCCACCACCACATAAATGCTGTCATGTCCCCTTGCTGTCCTCGGAAGACCCAACACAAAATCCATGCTAATATGTACCCAAGGAGTTTCAGCCACTGGTAGTGGTGTGTATAACCCTGTGTTTTGTGGAGTGCCCTTGCCAAGTTGACAAACATGACACCTCTGTACTAATCTATTCACATCCTTGTACATTCCAGGCCAATAATAACGATCAGCCACCATTGCCATTGTTTTATCCTTTCCAAAATGTCCTCCTAACCCATTGTCGTGTAGTTCTCGTATAATTTGTTCGCGTAACGACCCTTCTGGAATACACAACAAATTTCCCTTGAAAACATACCCATCGTGCATTTGAAATGGCAGCATCCTCCCTTCGTTGGGACCTTGGAGTTCTGCGACTATAGGACTGAAATATGGGTCTGCGACGTAGTGCTGTTTTAGCTCCTCAAATCCAATGACTTGGGTACGCATCACGACCAGTAAGGTATGCCTTCGGCTTAAGGCATCAGCAACTCTATTAGATTCACCCGTCTTATACTTGAGGCTAAAGTTGAACTCTTGAAGATATGAGCTCCACTTGGCATGTCGATTGCTCAACTTCTGTTGGGTATTTAAGTACCGTAATGCTTGATGATCTGAATAAACCACAAACTCTTGATAAGCAAGATAATGTTCCCAATGTCGTATTGCACGGACTACAGCATAAAATTCCAGATCATAGGTGGAGTAGCGACACTTAGCGCCTGCTAATTTCTCACTGAAAAATTCTACCGGCCTACCTTCTTGACTCAAAACAGCCCCTATGCCCACATGTGATGCATCACACTCAATAGTAAACAGCTTTTCAAAATCTGGGAGTGTAAGTACCGGAGCTTCTGTCATTTTTCTTTTCACCTCTTCGAATGCTTTGTGAGCTGATTTTGACCACTCAAATCTAGTTGCCTTTAAACAATCAATTATTGGGCTCATGTGGGAACTAAAATTCCGAATAAATCTCCTATAAAATGACACCAGCCCATGAAAGCTTCGAACATCTTCCACAGATTGTGGGATTGGCCACTCATTGATAGCTCGGATTTTATCAAGATCAGCCTGCAACCCCTCAGATGAAACAATAAACCCAAGAAACACTACATTGTCGCATAGGAATGAACACTTCTTTAGGTTGACATACAACTTCTCATGATAGAGAACCTCCATGACTTGTCGTAGATGGGCCAAGTGTTCTGCCCGTGTACGACTATATATTAAGATGTCATCAAAGTAAACAACCACAAATGAATTTAGGAAGGGTTTGAGTACCTCAGTCATAACTTGCATAAATGTGCTAGAAGCATTGGAGAGTCCGAAGGGCATCACTAACCACTCATAGAGTCCATTGGGTGTTTTGAAGGCTGTTTTCCACTCATCCCCACTTTTCATGCGAATTTGATGATACCCACTTCTTAGGTCTATCTTGGAGAATACTCTGGATCCCGCCAACATATCCAACATGTCTTCTAACCGCGGGATAGGGAACCTGTATTTTATTGTGATTTTGTTAATAGCACGGCTGTCGACGCACATTCTCCATGTTCCATCCTTCTTGGGTGTTAGTAAGGCCGGCACAGCGCAAGGGCTTTTGCTCTCACGCACAAGGCCCTTAGCAATTAGACCCTCTACCTGCTGCTGAATCTCAGCTCTGTGTGCTGGTGGCATACGATAAGCAGGGAGGTTGGGAAGCGCAGCACCAGGTACTAAGTCAATAGCATGTTGAATGCTCCTCATCGGTGGTAATCCCGGAGGTAACTCCTCGCCAACCAGCTCCTTAAATTCTTCCAACACCTGCTGTACTTCTTTTGGGTATTCACTTAACTGGACTGGCAGATTTTCCCGTACCTCTCTTGCAACAAGAGCATACATAACCCCCTGCTCCTTACTCTCAATTTCAAACTTATGACCTGTCACGAGACCACTAATTTTGGCGTCAATGGGAGTGCTGCGTGGCTCTTCTTTGAGCGGGTGTAAGGTTACTTTTCTGCCATCTTTATGAAAGGTATAAGTGTTAGCTTTAGTGGAGTGTGTCATATCTCTATCAAATAACCAAGGCCTCCCCAATAAAATGTGACATGCATCCATCTCAAGGATGTCACACCACGCTTCATCATCGATGGAATTACCCATAGTAAATTTAACTAAGCACCGTGAGGTGACTGGGACCCTAGGAGTGGTCAATGGGAGTGCTGCGTGGCTCTTCTTTGAGCGGGTGTAAGGTTACTTTTCTGCCATCTTTATGAAAGGTATAAGTGTTAGCTTTAGTGGAGTGTGTCATATCTCTATCAAATAACCAAGGCCTCCCCAATAAAATGTGACATGCATCCATCTCAAGGATGTCACACCACGCTTCATCATCGATGGAATTACCCATAGTAAATTTAACTAACCCCCCAAATTCTTCAGTCCGAATTCGAGCCTCCAAGAAGAAAAATTCAGAGCCTCGAAGATGTCGAAGGGAGAGTGACGGAAAATCCTAAGTAATTTGAACCCAAATGGAGAGCTACTAAGTAATTAATCATTGAAGAATTAGATTAAATTATTTTCATGGATTATAAAGAAAAAATTATCTAATTGAAACATAGATATTTGTTGGAATTCTCCCTTCAATCTATGAACCCAGTAATTAAGTAACAAAATTCATCGAAAATTGATGAATTCAGGTCTAAATTTGAAAAATCCATAACTACATTGAAATAAGAAGATTGAAAATCCTCAAAAAAACACATACCTGAAGTCGGCGCCCTGAAGATGACGGCACTTATTCTTTCTAGTGATCGGTGAGGGCTCTGAAGGCTCTCTATCACTCGCGCGCTCTCTCGCTTTCTCTGCCTCTGAAGGCTCTCTCTCTCGTTCGCGCGTTCTCTCTCTCTCTGCAGTTCCGAGAATTGGCGATAATCCGCCGCAGTGCGCACCACCGGAAACCTTCACCGCTTGAACGGTCGCCACCCTCCCGCCGCAAAGAACACCACCAGAAGTGACCCCAGTAACGTTGTTAGTTGTCACACGCCCGACCTTGCCTGCGTAGCCACCCCTCCCACCGAAAAGAACACCACCGGAAGACTCCCATCAACGTTGTCCGCACCACCGTAGGTTGTGGTAGTTGGTTCTTCAATTCCGAGTCTTCGCGAAGGATTTGAGTTTGCAGTTGTGTGAATTGTGAAACCGTAGGCTGTGTTAGTTGATTCTTCAAGTGTGAGCCAATTAAAAGTGTGACTATTATATCCTTGGTTAATAAGATTTTTATAATTGAAGTTTGTTTAATTGTTAAGGCTATTTTAGGGATAATATTTTATGTTTTACTAATTTACCCCCATTTAATAAATTATCTTGTTCTTTTAAAAAATGGTAAGTATGGACATTGTAGGTTTTTTCAAAAATTTAACCAAATTTAAGTATTGGCTTTATAATAATAATAATAATAATAATAATAATAATAATAATAATAATAATAATAATAATAACAATAATAACAATAATAATAATAATTATAATAATAATAATAATTATTATTATAATAATAATAATTATTATTATTATTATTACTATTATTATTGTAATAATAAAAGATAAATGAATATGTAAGGGAAAAATTGTAAATTCACTATTCATGACAAAGATAAAGAAAAAATTAGAAAAAAAATAGTCAAAATAATATTTAATGAATAGTGAAAATAACTTAACTAAATTTAGTATATACTATCTGTTGATATTCTTGAAGCGGACTCAAGAATTTCTGAAGATGGTGTAACTGATGTAGCTGTTAAGTCTTCATCTTCCATAATGTCATCTTAAACATGTTGCAGAAGAAGATAATTCAAATTCATTTCATTTCATTGTTTCATTTGTGTATCCTTGTTCCATTACCAAATACTCACAACTATAAATTTATAATCGAGAAGATATTACCCAATCTTTCCGAGGAAGATGACATTTATTTTGTTTGTATAGTCCTCAATAATCATATTTATTTTGTACTTGCAATTACAATCTTTGAGAAATTATATAGTTGAGTAGGCAAAGTTGGCATTTAATGAAGATTTAATAAGGAGTATTAGTAAAAGCGATGTTTTACCAAGGTATTGGCGTTTGATCATTGTGAAAAAGGATTTACGAGTAGAAAAGAAAGGCTCTCTGGGGTGCACAATTAAGCGTGCTGAAGCCTCAAGTAAGTGCAGAATAATAGAGCATCCAGTCAAAGATGCACCATAAATCAAGACTTCAATGCAAGCCAAGAAAACAAATGTAAAAAATAAGAGGATGGATATTTAATGAATAGAGAAGAACGCCATAATAAAATTGATGAACCAAATGTTTCTGCCCAAATTTGTTTTCACGTTTTAGGAGCAGAATGTTTCGAGGCAACCTTTATTAGACCTCGGTGCGGAACCTGGTATGCGGAGCGAGGGAGGCGGACCACTCGTGGGGACCTTTTTCTTATTAATTGTGAAGTATAGAGATGCTTGATGGGCTTAGTTTGATGGGCCTTTAGCCGCAGTTTATCCCTAGATGGGAAAACCATGAAGCAAGTGGGCCTTTCAACTCAGGTGCAAGCGTGCCACTAGTATAAATGAGTTCCGTTTTTCTGCCTAAGTTCCTTTCTTCTGATCAAAGCGATTGTGAGGCACGTGGACAAGAATTAGCCTGTGCTATTTTTTTGTATGCCTTTTTTCAAGGATTTAAAATATTTTCTTTCCAGTTTAGTCCAAGTTGAGAAGTTATTTCGCCATGATATTGAAGTTGGCGGCGTTATTTCAGTAGTCTAATGATCATTGGTCCCAGGTTTTCTCGAGTCAGAATCAAAGTATTTGGACCAATGCAAAAAGTCGTCCCAGTTGGGAACAACACTTGGATAGTGTATCCCGAGTACCAATTGTTACTTAAGAAAATATGGTTTGTAATTAAATGGAAATGAAAGTGGAAATGGAAGTACACGTACAAGAATGTAAAAGTAATGGAATTGAATAACAACTGAAATTTCCAACATAGAAAAGTAAATTATTTCCTTCGCATTCAAACCCGTATCAAGCAAGAAATTCTAGAAATCATCAGCTGAAATGAATATCAGTCAGAAATCATGCCATCGGATGATAGAGCACTCAAACGCAAAGGCAATACATCAAAAAAAAGGTTTGAGTTCCTCAGTGACTGACCATGAGTTGGCAATCAAGATGACTTTCCGTGAATCTATAGTCGGAATGACTTTCCGTGAATCTATAGTCGGAATGACTTTCTGTGAATTGGTAGTCAATGACTTTCCGTGAGACGGTAGTCTGAATGACTTTTCATGAGCCAGTAGTCGATATAGGGTTGATGACACTTAATGGTAAGAAAGAAGGTTAACTTTCTGCGAATTTCAATTGAAAATTCAAGAACTGATAGTCGAAAAAAGGGAACCCTTATGACACTGAGCGGTCATAAAGAAGGTTAATCCAAGGAGATGAAGCTAACCATTATGACAATGCCGTTAGAACGGTTAGATAGTTGCATAAATGTCTCGAACGGGTGAGAAAAGAAGATACATCTTGATTTGCTAGATCAAATAAGTGGTTTTTGCCACATGTACCAACCTTTTTAAACCGTGAAACCTTGGTTAAAGGTGTTCATAAGTTCAAAAATTGATGGAGATCAATTTGCGGAGTTTGATTGGTTGATTTTCGATCCTTTGAGAAGCTGGATTGTTCTCTATTTATAGACGGTGAATGAGCTTCCAACTTTATGCGTCGGGTCTCGCGTGGGTCCCATGTTTTTTTTTTGTTAAAAGACTTATCTTTGCCTTGTTTTCTTCACGTTTGTCAACACTGCCCACATTTTCTTCTTCTCCGTACTTAAAGCTACTTAGGCTAGACTTGTTTTCTATTTTGGGCTTTTAATTTCCATGAACCATTATCTTCGGTCCAGAGGGAATTTTTTCAGGTGTAAACATTGCTGCATGAATTTGAAATGTTTTGATTATAAAACATTTCAAATTCACACGATCACACTTTTCGCCCATCTTCCGCTTCCACCTATACCGTTGGTGGTTCCAATTATAGTCTCATATAGCTCTGTCAAACTCACTATGAGCTCATCTCCTTTTCTCATACTTAGAAAAAATCGTCACCTCCATGCTCATCCCTCAACGAAAAGATAAGGATGATTCTCCTAGCTTTCCTATATTTGAACCCACCACCATGACTCCATGGGTTTTCCTTGCAGGCCTTGAACCCAATTCAAGTGCTTCTTTTGATATCTTAAAGTTCCTCGAGGATGATGGTGAAGTTATCCATGAACTCTATTTCATGATCGATTCTAACCATTGTTTTGCTCTAGGTTTTTTTTGGAAGGGCTCTCCTTCGGACATGGTGATAGCTCTCAACCTTTATTTGAGATACTTCCAAGCTCCCCCCATATATAAGTGAAGGTCATTTCTATGGGCGAATCTGGACCTTGCATGGAGGCATCTTTTTCCCTCTTTAGGTCATGTAAACCTTGCATGTCCTTAGAAACAGTGGGTTCAAAGGATGCAACAAATGTACCTAGATGAGCTCTAAACAACGAGATATATCATCTGGTAAACCTTTCTACTCTCTCCATCACTCATGATTCTGGTCTTCTGCTCGACGTTGTGTATCTGGATCGAAAGTACAAATACGTTTGATTTTTGAGTTGGTCCTATGACGTCGACCCTCCTGGACATAGCTGCCCTACTTGAGTTGTCCTTATTAGGGGACACGGTTGATTTACTTTCTTCTTTCAATCCCTCTTGAATGAGGGTCATGGTTCTTCCATCACCAGGCTGCCATCAGAGGTCCAGTTTGTGCTTTTGTTTTACCAATTTCTATCCACCTTCTGCCCGTTTGACGAGAACAGACAGTTTAGGACCGAAAATGGGTTCGAAAATCTTGGGTTTGCAGGTCTTTACTTGAGGGTCTGTTTATGAAAATATCCAGTTCTTCCGCTTCTGGTTGGACTGTTTTGTGTTCCTAGTACCATGAGGAGTCCAACGTTGGAGTGGACCCCACTAGTTGAAGCGTTGGTATCTCATTCCAACATAAGTCTGGGACACCTTTTCTTTGCCCACGTGTGATAGGTCGTTAATTAAGCATTATTTTATATTATTTTATACCATTTATACTTAACTTTTAATATTAAAATAATAAATAATTAGATAAAATAATATTTTTTGTGATATTTTTTAAAATAAATAAAGCTTGTAATTTGGAGCGTTTTGGCGAAAAAATCGTCCCGATCGGAATTATAACGAAGAAATTATGGACGAAATTCGGTGAAAATATTAATTAAATTATAATTTAAATCAGTTAGTAAAAACCCAAATCATTTTCTTTTGTTTGCAGCCCAGGACCAAGTTGGAACAGCCCACGAGTTCGGCCCAGCCCGCGTCACGCGCTTCTCCCAGTCCCAGCAAAACCATCGAACCCAGCCCAAAACTCAGGCCAATCCATTTTGTTCGCGGCCCATATCAGCCTAGGCAATCAGCCCACTCTTGGTCGTCCGTACTCGTTGCACACATGCGCAACCCAGCTGCAACCCAACTGCACGCCTGGCCCAATTCACGCTGCTAGCCCATGTGAACCTAGCAAGCCCACTCGCCTCGGCCCGAGCGACCCAGCTCTAGCGACCCACCTGCTCGGCCTGCACTAATCTGAAGCGCAGTCCGTACGCCATCCTGCTACACCTACCCAGCCCAGTCCAATCTGAGTCAGCTGCACAGCCACCTGCCCTTCACCAACCGTCCTTGCACTAGCCCAACAAGCCACCAGCCCACCTAATCTCTGCTCCAGCCCATTTTCTGCAACCAACTCTGCTTTTTGCATTAGTTTTCAACTCCAATTCAACCAAAATCAGCACCAAACCATCCCTATTATCATCATTGTTCAACATTATTCATCATTTCATTTTTATTTAATTTGTTTATTGTAATTTTTATTTACTTTATATTTTTTTTTAAGTTCTTAGTAGCTTTTTCTCCCTATAATTAGGGGTTCATTTCACTTGTTTTGGGGACTTAGTTTTGAGACACATTGTGAGCCTTCCTTAGGAGAAACTATGACAAAATATTTCCAATACAAATTCTAAGAGTTTAAGTTCCAAATTTCCTTTGTTTTATCTTTTCCATCTTCACAAGGTTTCAGCCGCTGTTTGGTGTTCCTTGTGAAAAACAGTCCATTGTTTTCATCCATTCCGAAAGTGGAACCTTTGCTTTCCATCCTCTTAAACTCTTTTATTTGTTATTGGTTCTATTTATAATGCAATATATGTGTTGGTTTTTCCTTTCTATCTTTTGTGAAAATTGAATATAATCTCCATGTGTTTTACTTTCTAAAAATCATTTACTTCTTACATTTTAGAGCTTAATCTTCATTTCGAAACTAAATGTTGATCCGCTGTTTGGGGCATTTAGAATGGAGTTGAAGAGATTTAATGTATGACCGCTGTTCGGCGCATTAAATCACAAACTTAAGGTAAATCGTATTATAAGTAAAAATCCGTTGTTCGGTGCATTTATAATATGAAAAAAAATGTTTGAAGAAATATGAGTTTGTGAAGGTAAGATTTTGTGATTGATTCGAATATTTACAAATGCTAGTGTGTTGGTGAATTTTGTGTTTAAGAAAAGTCCACTTGTATATAGGTTAAAATAGAAATAGAATTAGTTTATTTATGTTCGTTTTTACTTGTTTTTGTATGATTACAATCCCTAAAAACCCCCCTCTTTTATTCTTTTATTCTTTATTTTATTAATTCATTGATTCTCTTATTCATTAAGTTCATTTATTCTTTAATTCTTTATTACTTAATTATTTAATTCTTTAATTCATTAATTCATTAATTCATTATTCTTTGATTATTCATTATTCTATTTAACTAACATATTATTAATATTCCCTAATTTCTCCGGTTAAGAACGATCCCTATTTACCAATACTACAACTACACAAAAAGGGTTTAATTTTGCATAATACTCAAATTACGTGTTTAATTTATTGCGTAGTTTGGGCGTTATCAACGTGTATAGAATTTGGCACTGCATAGTCCATCATCCAGCGAAATCAACTCCTTTGAACAATCCCCTTTGGATGGTTGAATTGTTGCTGAACTCGGTGTTCCCTCAATTTCAGAGCTGTACAATCGAATATCCTGAAGATGTAACCCCATCCCAATTTCTAATGTCTCTACCGCCTTTTTTCTCTCCAATAGAAATTACATGTCCATGTTTTGCATGTTGTTTACTCGCCCTCGAGAACATTGGGAAGTTAGTGTGATAAGGAAATTTTCATGGTTCTGAGAAGGAAGTTTTTTGTGTTCATCAGCTGCTCCAATCAGCAGGAGATTTCTAACTCGAGATTTCATGAGCTGTATCTTTGTTTAAGATCTCTTGAAATATGGTGGCAAGACCAACATATTGTCCTCTGGTTTTGAGGCTTACCAACTCGACTACTATGATAATATCGTTTTTCATAGTTTGATGCTTTGACCTTGGGATTTGAAATATGATTTGATTTCAAAGATTTAAAACGGATTTTGGAAAAGGTGATTTCGGGCTTGATGCCCAGGGCATAAAAGTAATTTTGATGAACGAGATTCGGATTTCGGAAACGTGAAAGTGGATTTTCAGATTTGGGTTCGGAATGGTTATTCCAGATGCTAGCTTACGGAATAATGGTTTCGAATTCGGATTTGGAAATGGATGGTGGATATGATTTAAGATTTGAACGTGAAGTTCGGACATAAGTCCTATTATGACAAAATGTGATTTCGGACTGGTTTTGGAATTTGAATTCCGGTGGATTCTGGTTTGGGTGTGAATTACATATGTTTTGGGTTTAAAGACTTGGTACTATTGCTGGATTATGTTTTGGGTATAAAGACCCGGTTAATTGATGACGGGGGCGGGTCCGGATTGGGGTTAAAGACCCGGATTGAGTTTAAAGACTCAGTTATTGTGATATCCCCCGAGGCCTATTGATTATGTTCTGAGTTTAAAGACTCGTTGATATCCTAGGAAGGCCTAATATATGTGAGTTTAAAGACTCGGTGATTGATATCCAGCAAACTGATTGGCTTGTGGTTTACTGTTGATTTCTGATGTTTTCGGATGTGTTGGGCAGTGGCCCGGTTTATGTGATTTGATGGATTTTTGGACTATGTTCTTGTACTTGGATTTGATCCATGATTTTGGGCTGAGGCCCTGTGTTTATGATTGCGGGCTAAGACCCGAAGGCTAAGAAAAGGAAAATGATTTGATTTTCATACACGTTTTTCTTATATTGGAAATGAAATGGATTGTAAATGCTTTTCGAATGCATGCATTGGTTTTACGTGGAGGGTAGAAATGTCTTTCTGTAACTGTTTTATAACTGATTCATTTTTGTCCACTCACACCTTTTGTGTTTTTATTGACCCTCCAGGTCGTGGCGCGTTGATCGAGGCTGATCGAGAGGCAGAGGCATGAGTGAGTACGTGTGTGGCTATCCCTTGTTTGGCAAGTACTGAGGGTAACTTGGGGAACTTCAGTCGACTTGCCTGACGGGAGTAGGATCGAGCATGGTTATCAATGTCCCTTCGGGAACGGTCCAATCAATTTGGTATCAGAGCACTAGGTTGCTGATTCTGTTGCCACATCATGCCTCCGAAGTGTAAACCTAGTGCGCGACCTGGTAGTGAGATGGGTAGACGAGGGTGTACGAGACCTCGTGATAGATCTCGGATGAGATTGACCCTAAATTGAGGGTCAGATGTCATGTAGAGTACACTGTGAACTACTGTTTGTTAGACATAACATCGTGTGGGTCTCGGGGACGAAGGAACCCAGGCTAGAAAGGGTGCACAATCGAGCAAGTTGTACTCGTGATGAGATTATTCACAGTGAATTCCTTAAGTGGAATACGTGTTTAAAGAGTCTAAAATGTGATGGGATATCTCTTAGGCCTTATCGGTCGTATAAGATATGGGTGACCATTAGTATTTGCTCGGTGACTGGGTATGTCAGTGATGGCATGATTGATTGGTATAAGATTGGACTCAAGATGAGTTGAGATGTGGATGTGGGACTCAAAATAAGCCAGGATATTGGTTAGAGACTTGAGATGAGCCATGGTAAGGTATCAAGGCTCGAGTGGAGCCAGAAAGGCTAATTGAGGAGTTAGGAAATCATAGCTTGGTCTTGTTTTGGACTTGCGGGACGCGTTAGTGTCCTTAGTGACTGAGGTTCGGGCGGAGACCCGAGGTAGATAGGGATTTGGCCTTAGGAGATAGGCCAGTGGGAGGTGAAATGATAAGGGTATTGATAAAGTAATAGTTATGATTGTGAGTCGTCTTGTCACACCATAAACAAATGGTTATACAGATTGATTGATATAGTGAGATGACACTATTGAGGTGTGGTAGAGTAAGGATTGGCTCCTATATTGACTGTTGATATGATAGGCGAGGGGAGAGTTGGTGGGGCCTGTGATAGACCATAGGGGCGTGGTCAGTTGGGACCACATGCCCGGGGATTTGCAATTCCTTCGTAGGAAGCCTGAGTAGCCCTGGAGTGATGACCTGGATACCTATTACTAGTGGTCATGATGTAAGTTTAACCCGAATGTATGTATTGGGTAGGTCTCAGGCTATCCACTCTTCCATGTCTTGAGATTGGCTATTGGTCGGATATGGTGTTGTTTGTGATTGGTTTTGGTATGGAAGTCGTTGAACTGACTAGAGTTATCGATGTGATACTTTGATAATAGTTCGGTGGTAACCTTGGAATTTATATATGGTAAAATTGGTGAGACATAAGGGGGGTAGACCTCTTGTTGTGAGGTTTGGTTACCCAGGATGACTGGTGTTTTTTTTTCCTCGCCTAGTGGCTAACTTAGATTTGGATGAATTGGATGTAATCCTTGGTTTGGATGTGTTGATGACTCAAGAGAACTCTATCGAGTTTGTTGATTAGGAAGTGATATGTGGAATCTAGGATTCCAGAGGTTATGTTTCAGGGAGACTCGAGGGTGTTACCCTCTAGGATGATTGTGATCCTCACAACCAATGGATGGTTGGTATGAGGTATTCAAGTTTGTTGGTCACATGTGTGGTGTTTGTGCTTCGTGTATGAGATGCCTAGTGAGGGCTGAGGATGCCCAGATTTCTCAACATATTCCTGAGATTTTTCCAGGATGAGAAATTGAGTTTACGATGATCTGCGCTTATATGGCGATTATGGACAACTTAATAAGTTAACGGTATGGAATAAGGATTCCGTATCACGAGTTAAGGAACTGTGGTTTCGTGGAAAGGTTGTGATTCGTGACCTTATTAAGAGAGGCCAACATGGTGGTGATTGTCGATTTTGAGTAAAAGAGAGAAAATGATAATGTTCGGATTTGATATGGCTAGGGTTAGTGGATAGTGATACCCTTGGATACCCAAATGGACCAGTTAGAGTTGAGAGATGAGGAGTCGGGTAGTCTGACCACATTTAGATGATGTATGGTACCATGATTGATGATTGGTTGGTGTACTTACATGTACCGATGGGCGTGTAATATACTGAACAAATGTATTGAATGCCCTCAGAGAGAGAGATAGTTGGATAAGTGTTAGGTCTGATAGACCAGAGTAGGTTTGGGAACGTGAGTTGGTCTGAGATTTGTTGAAGACCACGGAGGATTGTAGGGGGGTTCTCTCCCATGTTTTTCCAGTTATGGTGATTGACCTAGAAGGAGGTCAGAGTTATTGGAACTGAGAACTGAGGTTGAATGGTTATAAGTGGAGGAATAGTGACTTATGTTCGATGGTGATCCCTCCTGTGTGTATATTGAGATGTACCACGAGATTTGGGACTTGATGAGTCGTGTGTTGATGCTAGTTAAACCCTCAGAAGTTGACCTTCCTTGCATGAGTTGAGATCGACCCACAGGGTTGAGTATGCAGAGGTCATATTCCTTTAGGAAGGAATGTACGAGTACCGTATCGACCTTTAGGATTGGTATTAATGGATAAAAAGAAAGTCTTAATGTGTGATAAGGTGATGGTAGGAATATATTGAGATGACGACCACATTGTCGGATTAGGTATTACTTGGGGAAAGGATTGTCATGTTTGATAACCTATGGATAAGTGAAATCCTGTTAGTTGTGGAACTCCATAGGATTGGAGTAATACATGATTCTGATAACTTGGACGGTGGGCGTCTAACTGCAGGACCATACTTGGTGTATGGTGGAGTCGAAGTTAAGAAAGGGATGTACCTTGCGATATAGCACGAGCGATTGTACTGAGTGCTTATTGGCAATAGGAAGGAATTAGGAGGAAAGGTTAAAATCATTATACATGGTGACCCTGGGAAAGGGATATGGTGTAATTGACCTAGTGAGGGGAATGAGTCCCCGAACTATTGAACCTTATGAGTTTATTGGCCTGGTGGCTCGATGACATATGTGAGGATTCAACCATTGAATCATGTCACGAGTGGATGACATGTAAACGAGAAGATCTGACTGATTCTCGTGTATTTTGGATTGGGTGGACTCGAACGTGAGCTAGGCTATGTATTCCGAGCCTGTATATGGTATGACTGCCCATGGGGCAGGGATTTATACAGAGGTTGAGACTAGTTGTACGATTTCTATAAGCTGGGTATGACTTATACCCGGTTGAGAGTGATTATGTTTTGGGTTTATCGTAGACATGTTCCCTCGAGAAAATTTTATGGCCCCCACTAATTGGAATTTCGAGGACGAAATTCTTTAAGGGGGTCGGTTGTAATGACCCAGACTTTCGGAAAAGGAAAAGTTGGAAAATTTGAAAGAAAAAGATGATTTTGCCCCTAAAAAGTGGGTGAACAGTTGACTTTTAGCTCGGGAGGTCAAACGGACTTTGATCGATGACTATGACGTAGTTCGGGACGTCACGAGTTTATAGACAGGTGGCACGTCCGATTCCGATGATCAGGGAAGAAGTTATGACGTTATGAAGTTCAAGGGCATTTTCGTAATTAGGTCGAAAAGGAGGAAATTGTTGACTTTTTGTTCGACCACTATTTTTCCTGTAATTCGAGGACCGTTAGGTAGGTCTCGATGCCCTGAGTCCGTAGACAGGCGGCACGCTAAAAATGGACCTCAGACGGTGGAGTTACGGTTCTAAAACGAGAAGGGCATTTTGGTAATTTTGTGAAGGAGGGCAAAATAGTAATTTTCAAGGGAACAATTTGAAAACAGCCGTGAGTGGACTTAATGTTTAACAGAGTAAGTGGATTGTTTAAGGAATTGTTTAACATCAAGTGACAATTGTCATTGAGAGAGATTGGATTAGTGGTAATGTGTAGTGGTGGGAAACAAAATGGTACTGTGCTGGTGCTGGTGCCTTTGAAATTGGAAAAACAGAGACTGTTTCCCACGCTTGATCGACTTCCCAAGGCCAATTTGAGAGGAACTGAGTGCTAGTGAATTCTTTATGTAATTGAGTGAGGAAACAGAGACAGAGAGTGCACACTGATGAGTGTGGTGGAATTGGGACATGGAACTGGGTGTTGGTTTTGAATTGAAAAACAAACTGGGAGGGAATGAGAGAAACAGGGAGACGAAACTGGAGAGGAAAAGTGGGGGACTGAACAAAAATACACACAGAAGACCCGAAACCGTCCTTGGGTAAATTCAAATTCGAAAATTCAGTTTTAGGCCAGTCCAAGTCCAATTAAGGTCAGATTATGCTTTTTGGGACCTTCATTAGTCGATCCAAATCAAGAAATTCGAAGTTCGAAGCTCGTGGAGCCGTGAACAGACTTGACGAAAGTCCAGAAATCGTGAACTTGTGTTCGTGTAATTGGAGGTAAGTTCTTGTGAAATTGATTGCAAAATCATCTTTAAAGTAAGTCTACGATGCTTCCTAACTAATTAATTGAAGAAATCAGTTACTATGTGATGAACTGGGACGATGAACCTTGATTAGAACGTGAATTCAATTGAGTTGGTTTTAGGCTGTGATGATTGGAATGGATGTTACAGACTTTTAATTAAGTTCATTACGATGCTAGTTGAGGGTTCAATTGAAGAAATCAAGTTGATTATGGCATGAATTGAATCGGGTCGAGCACACGGGTCGCAGACCAGTTTACCAGGCTAGTCGGGCGAGGAAGACGACTGTGTGGTTACTGTAGCAGGCGTGTGAGGGCGCGTGGGCCCGATTTTCGAGGTGAGTTCAACACGACTTTTGTCCTTTGCAATGTAACGAATATTTTAGCGTTGGTTTCGAGTTAATCGAACACCGTTTCGACATTGTTTCAAGGGTCCGAAGGTTTATGTTACGTTTTTAATTAATATTTAATTCCCGGAAAATTATGGGAAATTAGTATGGTATTATTTGAGTCCCTAGTGACACTAAAAAATGATTTCGGACAGGATTCGAGATTTCTGGAAAATGTCGGAAATTACAGAAACACATGCAGCGCGAAGACGAGCGTTATGGACGGTGTGTGAGTGGACTTTGCTTTCAAAATTTAATGCATGCATAAATGTTTCTATGATTTCTATGATTATGATTATGACTTTTGATAATTACTATTTTTGTATTTATACGTAATTTGGTATGCAATACATAACTGCACGTATTTCGAGACTATGGTTTCTCTTATGCCTTGATGATGGTTTGATGATCGATTTTACATGATTTGTGCGTATCATGATTTAAGGATGTTTTGATTATGATTGTGAGTATGACTTACGGTGTTGACACGGATTTCAAGATTTTTACGGATTTGCACGTTTTACGAGATTTCTAGTATTTTGTGATTTGATCATGGTTTGATGCTTTGACCTTGGGATTTGAAATATGATTTGATTTCAAATATTTAAAACGGATTTTGGAAAAGGTGATTTCGGGCTTGATGCCCAGGGCATAAAAGTAATTTTGATGAACGAGATTCGGATTTCGGAAACGTGAAAGTGGATTTTTGGATTTGGGTTCGGAATGGTTATTCCGGATGCTAGCTTACGGAATAATGGTTTCGAATTCGGATTTGGAAATGGATGGTGGATATGATTTAAGATTTGAATGTGAAGTTCGAACATAAGTCCTATTATGGCAAAATGTGATTTCAGACTGGTTTTGGAATTTGAATTCCGGTGGATTCTGGTTTGGTTGTGAATTACATATGTTTTGGGTTTAAAGACTTGGTACTATTTCTGGATTATGTTTTGGGTTTAAAGACCCGGTTAATTGATGACGGGGGCGGGCCCGAATTGGGTTTAAAGACCCGGATTGAGTTTAAAGACCCGGATTGAGTTTAAAGACTCAGTTATTGTGATATCCCCCGAGGCCTATTGATTATGTTATGAGTTTAAAGACTCGTTGATATCCCGGGAAGGCCTGATATATGTGATTGATATCCAGCAAACTGATTGGCTTGTGGTTTACTGTTGATTTCTGACGTTTTCGGAGGCCCGGTTTATGTGATTTGATGGATTTTTGGACTATGTTCTTGTATTTGGATTTGATCCATGATTTGGGCTGAGGCCCTATGTTTATGGTTGCGGGCTAAGACCCGAAGGTTAAGAAAAGGAAAATGATTTGATTTTCATACACGTTTTTCTTATATTGGAAATGAAATGGATTGTAAATGCTTTTAGAATGCATGCATTGGTTTTACGTGGAGGGTAGAAATGTCTTTCTGTAACTGTTTTATAACTGATTCATTTTTGTCCACTCACACCTTTTGTGTTTTTATTGACCCTCCAGGTTGTGGCGCGTTGATCGAGGCTGATCGAGAGGCGGAGGCATGAGTGAGTACGTGTGTGGCTATCCCTTGTTTGGCAAGTACTAAGGGTAACTTGGGAACTTCAGTCGACTTGCCTGAGGGGAGCAGGACCGGGCACGGTTATCAATGTCCCTTCGGGAACGGTCCTGTCATTTGATGTCCCGTATGATTATAATGTATTGATCAACTGTTCATGCCAAACAGTTGGGTAATCCCCAATCATCTTCTTTAGGATATTGAGAATGCTTTTGTTGCTAACCTCTGCATGGCCATTAACTCGAGGATAATAAGGACTGGATTGGAAAAACTTGATAAAAAATTGAGCACCGAATTTTCGAAACATGAACGATGTTTCGCGATCAATGACGATGGCTTCCAGTACAGCAAACCTGTTTAAGATGTTATCTTTCAAAAAATTGATCAACTCAAGAGTGGTGATTTGTTTAAGGGCCTTGGTTTCTACCCATTTAGTGAAGTAATTTTTGGCTACCATGATATAGTTATGCTTACCCAAGAACTCTAAGAATATCATCCCGATGGAGTCGATTGCCCATCTTCTGAATGGTCATGGTTTGACTATTGGGTTGAGAGGTACTGTAGGTGCTTGTTGGAAAGAGTGTGTCTCTAGCTTGTATGACATCTCCTAGCGTATGTGTAACAATCTGATTGGATGTCTGGCCAAAAATAGCCATGCCTTCATATAAGCCAATTCATCCTTGGACCCCCCTAATGTGCCATGCACACTCGTTTGTGTAACTTTCTGATCACTACTATCGCTTCTTTGGGCTTGATACACCATGATATCGTACCATCATAGTTTTCCTTACAAAGTCGAGTCCCCACATGGTGTAGTGACATGCCTTATTCCTGAAGTTCTTGTCCACATGGTGTAGTTTTTCCTTACAAGGCCAGGTCCTTATATGGATGGCTGAACCTTTTGTTTCCAGTTCCTTTACAAGCTAAACGTGACTTTCCTCGAAAAATGTATCACGGGATGTAACATAAATGTTCCTTTGCTCCCCCTAGTACACCAGTAATCTTTCCTTTATAGACCATATTGATTCATCTCGGTCTGTTTCCCTACTAGGTTTGCTACCCATTATGAGATCCATAATCTAGGGAAGGCATATCCCATTCTTCTTGGGCTAAGAACCCTTTCTTGGACCATTTTTGGCCATTACCCTGTTAGGTCAGCCTTTCTCGTCTTTTCCAGTTAGTTTGATGCTTACCCATCTCGGGGTTGTAGAAGTTAGCTTTAACCTCTATAAGGTTGACCATGAATGGCCTCGCATCTGCCTAGATGATCTCCCAAGATCCTTCCTCCAGGTGGTGTCATCGGGATTCCACATGGCTATTTATTGGTGTAGAGTAGACATGACGCACATGCTCTTGTGGATCCAATATCTTCCAGGTAAAACATTACACTCTACTGTGTTGTCCACCAAGAAGAATGCTAGCATAAACTTCTTTGATCCAACTGTGATCTCCAAGGGTAAAACCATATGAATCTTATTTACGGTTCTGCAGAAGTTAGACATTATAGCCGTAGACAGAAAGAATTCATGTAGCATCATAAATAATCTTTTCAGGATAGCAAATGGTGGCTTTCTTTAATAGGGGATGACTTTCGAGAAGACATCAAGAACTTCACCCATTAGGATTTCAATTGTTGCTCGAGAAGGTTTGTATATGCAAACATCATCGATCATCTAGTTGACTTGGTAATATACGGCTGATAAATGCTCTGGTAGGACCACCACCACATTGACCTCAGCTCGAGGTTCTTGTTCCTTATTAAAAAAAGGTAACTAATTTTATAAATTCCAGCATGTCTTTTTCGAATTCTTTCACTTCCTTCTTGGTTATGCCCTGACTGTAGTTGTGCTGCTTGTCATGTTCTTTAATCGAGTCCTCTTTATTCTTAGTTTGCTTGCTCTCCAATTCTACTTGGGGAAAGTCTTCAAACACAAGTTTTCTTCAAACAATAGGAGAAGCTTCTAAGATAGTGCCAGGTTGTGTATCTTCTTTTCGATCCTTCTCCTCATCCTTGTTTATCTTGGGAGAACTAGTTGGTTCCTTCTTGGTCGCTAAGGGTGTCATTGGATCTTTGGGAGGCCTTGTAACGACTCGTCCTGAGTGTACGAAACTAATTAAGGACTAAATAGGGGATTATAGTGGCTAATCGAGAATCAGTCGAAGATTTTAGGACGGTCGACATAAAATGACGATTTTGCCTCTAGGAATGGATAAAATTTGACTTTTGACTCGAGTGGTTAAATGCACGAGAACCGAGGATCATTACGTAGATCGGGATGTTGCGAGTCCATAGATAGGCAGCATGTTGAAATCAGATGTTCGACGAGAAAGTTATGGTTCATGAAAGAAAAATGGAACTATTTACATTTTACGAGAAAAGTGTACACTTGGCCTTTTTAGATTGGGCTGAAATCTGGGAGGACCACTTGATGAGTGACAAGGGTCACACATCTGATTGGCCCAAACCCCAATTGTTTGGATATTATTTCATCTTCATCTCTTTGTTCTTGTTAACCCGAAACACACATACAAACACCACAACCCACCCCAACTTTCACAAACCTTCATCCTTTGCTGGAAGAGTGACAAAGTGAAAGGAGATGAAGACGGCAGTGCTAACGGCTTGGATAGTCCTGGACGGTGGCCGAAAAATTGAGAAGGTATGCTTTTTAGTCAAATTTCAAAACTTGAGATTTAGGGTTTGTTGGGTGTTTCTAATGATCAAAACTTATTCCTTGGGTCCTTGCGAGGCTAAGGAACAAAGAACGGAGGGCTGAGGCTGCTGGAATCGCACGGGGGGACAAGTTTGAAAACTGGGCCGTGAGGTTGAGCTTGGACAGGTAAATTCTAGCCCATTTTTCATGATTTTGAGCTTGTAGAATTTTTTCTGGGTTGAAGATGATCACATAGGAACAAGAATGGTTGAAAATGGTGTAGAATTGAGTGAGTTTGAGTCGGGTCTCGTTGCGGGTCGAGTTGACTCGGTTGTAGGGATCCGGGTCGACCCATGGAGAGGTAGACGATGATGACATTAGCAGGTGACGTCATCATCCTATAAAAGGTGTCAAGCCTTGTGGTGAATTAGGAATTGCTGCAATTATCAAGTCCACTCAGCACTAAAAGGTGTCAGACACGTGGACTAATTAGGTGCTAACACGTGGCATTGTTAGACCTGATAGGTTGATGTCAACATGACATCAGTCGTTGACTGCTAACGTCAATGTTGACTTTTGCTGACGTGAGCGTTGACTTTAAACTTTAAGTCATGTGTGGGGGAGCGTGGGCCTGAATTTCGAGGTGGGGCCTATCTAGTTCAAAGGTTTCGACGTTCTGAATCCAATGGTGGTTGTTTCAGGTCGATCAGAGATCGTTTGCTTGGTTAAATTGATGTTTTTAGCCTAGGGGATGCGTGTCCAAGACACGTGGACTTTTCCAGGAGTTTTGAGGGTTCTTGATTAGGACTTCTCTAGGTTAGTAGTGACTTTAGCTATGTTTGGATAGGTCCGGATGTAACGACCCGTCCCGAATTCAGGGATTAGATTAAGACTAATTGTGGATTAGTGAGGCTAAACGAGGGCAAAAAGTTGACTTTTGACCTGAGAGGTCTGATGGCCGAGGGCCAAGGACCGTTGCGTAGATCGGGTCGATACGAGTCCGTAGACAGGCTACACGTCGAAATTGGACATTCAACATAAAAGTTACCGTTCATGGAAGTTTCAAGGTATTATTCACGACGATACGCTTTATGAGACAAAAGTGGACTTTTGTCTTGAGTGGGGCCTAGATCTTTTGACATGGCCCAATGGATGAGTGACAAGTGTCACCCATCCATTGCTCCCTTTCCCTTCATTCATACACTTCACCCCTTTGTCTGTTCCATTCCCACCAAACCCGAACCCCATCGAACAACCAACCTAGTGAACCCAAATCCAAACCCTTCCCCATTTGATTCAGTTGAGGCCAAGAGAGTGAGGCTGAGGATCTGATGGTGGCTAGGCGAGGACAGGACCACTGTGGATGGCGGCGTTGGCCCAGGGAAAAGGTAAAAACCCGAACACCCTGTATGTTTCGAATTTCAATTTCGGGTTTTGTACGTTGGGGGAGTTAGATGTTGATTAGGATGTGTTTAGGAGGTAGGTAGGAAGTTTAGGAGAAGGTTTTGGATGGTGGAAAGTGACTGTGCAGTCCGAAACAGCGGCCTTAAGGTTTTCGGTGGCTGCCCACCGAATTTGAATTCCGGCCAGGTTAACCCAAATCGATCCTTCCAAACTGTTTTTAGGGATCCTAGGAACCTATTGGAACCCGTAGTGTGACGACCTAGAAATTAGAAAAAGGAAAAATTGGAAAAATTGGAAGGAAATGACGATTTTGCCCCCTAATTTTGAGGGCCGAAGGTTGACTTTTCTATCGGGACCTTGTCTAGACTTTCCGGAAGGACCGATGGATAGGTCTCAAGACGCTGAATCCGTAGACAGGTGGCATGCGTCAATCGGAGTTCGGACGTGAAAGTTTTGGTTCTAGAATTGTGAGGGGTAATTTGGTAATTATGTGTGCAGGGGTAAAATGGTAATTTGATTAGTTTTGGCTGATTCAGCCATATTAATGATGTGTTAAACTGAGTTGAGGACACCTGTGCCTGCTAAATTGGATGAGATTTGGCCACCTGGTGACATTTGTCACCACACTTGACAGATTGGTGGCAATTAGTGCTGTTTGAAACTGTTTGAAATCAAAATACGGCTAAAGGATAAAAACAGAGTTATGCTCATGGTTGATCTGATCAGTAGACCACAGAGAGAAACAAATTGAAACAACACCAGGGGCAGGGAGATTGAACGGGATATCTAGAGAGGAAAGAAGGGAAATTGAATGGTGAGTGCTGGACTTCGAACTAGACTCAAAAACCTGAAAACCCTTGATGAGCATTAATGTCGAATTTGAATTTGTGGACATTCATGAGTGAAATTGACCTTGGATTAAGGTTCTTGAGCTCAAACCGAGTCGAATCCAATGAAACTTCAAGGGAATTGGGGTCATTTTGCCTTAGAACAAAAATGGGGAGAACTTTGGATTTTCGAGCTTGATTCGAATGGATTGAAGACATGAAACGATGAAATTGGACTTGGAAATATGTTTATTAGGATCCCATGAAGCTTCCTGATGCACCAATTGAAAGAAAACACTGAGAATTGATGGAGATTGAGGGATGAACAGTACGATTATGTTCTTCGAAAAGTCGAGTTCTATTTGAAGGATCGAGGTAAGTGTTTATGTAATTGAGGTTACAGAACCTTAATTAGATGAATAATGATGCTAATGGACGGTTCAATTGAAGAAATTGATGCAGAACTGATGGGAATTGAATCGGGTCTGTTCGCGGGTTGTAGGATCCGTTTATCAGTTAAACGGGTAAGGACGATGCACTGTAGCAGGCGTGTGGGTTTCACGTGCAACCACTCATGGCGGCGCGTGAGGGCGCGTGGGCACGATTCTCGAGGTGAGATCAACATGAATTTTGTCCCATTTAATGTAACGAATTTTTTGGCGTTGGTTTCAAGTTAATCGGACACCGTTTCGATATTGTTTCGAGGGTCCGAAAGTTTATGTTACGTGTTTAATTCTTAATTAATTCCCGGAAAATTATGGGAAATTAGTATGATGTTAATTAAGTCATTAGTGACCTTGAATAATGATTTTGGACAAGATTCGAGATTCCTGAAAAGTACCAGAAATTACGGAAACGCGTGCAGCTCGGAAAGCGAGCGGTTTGGATGGTGTGTGAGTGGACGTTTGTTTTATAAACTGATATGCATGCATAGTTAAATGTGTTACATGATTTATTGCATGATTTGAATTGAAATGATTTGGTATGATTATTTCTGGATTTAATGATTATTTTAATCAGTGTTTCGGGCACATTTTTCGAGAAACTTTGAAATTGTTGTTTTGGGCGAAGGCCCTGGATATGAGATTGGTTTTGACTTGGATTATGAGCTAAGGATGATTTTATGGGAATTGAATGATTTTCGGATATGATTTTACGGATTTACGTGCATTGAATTATTTAATGATGTTACGGATTTACGAGAAATGAGATTTGAGCATGGGACCCTGTGATAAATGGTTTTGACATGGTTTTAAATGATGATTTTGAAATAAAGATTTTGATTTTGTATTGCTTTTCAGTGCCCCCAGATGTGTAATTCCTGGGTAGACTTCGGATGTGTAATTTCCGAAGTGACTCGGGATGTGTAATTCCCAGAGGGACTCCGGATGTGTAATTCCCGGAGGGACTCCGCATGTGTAATTCTCGGAGGGACCGGATGTGTAATTCTCGGTGAGGCTGGTGTGTAATTCCCAGCAGGACTGGATGTGTAATTCCCAACAGGATTATAACTCTGGATGTGTAATTCCCAGAGGACCCTCGGATGTGTAATTCCCGAGTTATATGCTTTATTGTATGATAAAATAATGATTTTATGAAATGTTTTCATGTGTTTGGCTTGAGTGTCGGGATTTGATACTTTTCATGTGAAGCTTGGAAGCCGGTGATGATTCATATGTTTGATTCTATGCATGCATGGTTTGATAAACTGGAGGGTAAATGATGTACTTTGAAATGTGTTTTAAACTATATT
Organism: Prinsepia uniflora; assembly: GCA_032719365.1. NCBI lineage: Eukaryota > Viridiplantae > Streptophyta > Magnoliopsida > Rosales > Rosaceae > Prinsepia > Prinsepia uniflora. The sequence continues at coordinate 45,660,974 of CM064868.1, read as the reverse complement.
ATTTTTGTCCACTCACACCTTTCCTGTTTTGATGACCCTCCAGGCCGTGGCACGACGTTCGGGGCTGATCGTGAGGTGGAGGCATGAGCGGAAATTAGTGCAGTTATCCCTTGTTTGACAAGTACTGAAGGTTAGTTTCGAGACTTCAGTTGACTTGTCAGACGGGAGCAGAATCGGGCATGCTTATCAAAGTCCAGTTGGAACGGGTCCTGTCACTTAGGTTGAAGGTTGGACCCCTAGAAGTGCCAAGACCGTGGTTAGGAAGTTTGGGTTTAAATGGTTTAACTGAACCAATAGGTTTTAGGCTTGGTTTCTTGGGTTTAACGACATGGATGGGTTGGAAATGAAGAGAGAAAACCATTGGAATTGAAAGGGGAGAAAATGGACCGAAAATGAAGGAGGAAACGGGCTGGACCAGTTTAGCTTGTCTGGTCGGACCACAAAACCAGAGGCCAGTTCGGACCGGCCTGACTGGCCTGGCTGAAGGTCAGGGATGACCCTGTAGCTGGGCGTGTGGATCCCATGTGCAGGGGATTTTACCGGCTCTTGTGGGCACATGGTCCACTTTTTAGTGATGGTTCCAACATGTGAAATCATCTATTCGGTGTAATGAACATTTTGTGACTAGTTTCGTGTTGATCGGACATCGTTTCGATATAGTACGGGGTGTCCAAAGGTTTAGGATCTCGTTTAAAAATAGTTAAAAATTCCGAAAACTTATGGGGCGTTAATGAGGGGTTATTTATGTAGTTAGTAACCCTATATTACGATTTGGATAGGTTTGGAAGTACCGGTGATGGTGATTGGCCGGGAGAGGCATACGACGCGTGTATCGAGGCGGCAGCTCGGATGGTAAGGTTTGTGATGCCATGAGTGCATTTATGTGTGTTTATGTATTTGTGTGTATTTCGAGGTTTTCGGTTTATACGGTGCTTATACGTGTTTGTGGTTTCGGTTTAAATGAAATGGTTTTGGATTTGAAAAGGTAAACTCGGCCATGAGACCCATTTGGTTTTGTCTCGAGCATATGACCCTATTGATGACCTACGGGTTTGAGTCGTGGTCTCAACGAGTGCTATGTGCACGACGAAAAACGATACGACGCTCGGCTCCGGACTAGGATGTGTTCCTTTTAGAGTGGTCACGATGCATGTTCCGTTGTCGAGCAGCCACTGGAGGTTCGGCTTTGGAGTGCTGATGGATTAGGAAATCGATCGATCGGTGATGTGCGCACCATGATCTAGAGGTGGTCGCGTTGGTTGATATGTTCACGGAGACATACCATGATTGAGAGCGGTCTTGGACTGATGGTTCACACATCACTACGATTGGAATCGTGACAGACCCTGAGATATCGGGCTCGATGCCCAGTTGAGTCATGAGTTTGGGCTTGAAGCCCAGTTGGTTTACGTTTATGATTTCGGGTCGGAGACCCTAGATGGATTTCTGGTTTCATGACGGTTTATGGGGACCAGGCATGAATCCTTTGAAAGGTTTAAAAGGTTTTAAGAATGATTTCATAACGGATTTTCATATACCATCCTTATTTATGGATTGTCTCCTCCGGGGAAGGTCGTTGGCCTGGGTGGACCTCGGAGTAGTCACGGAGCACTAACTGAATGGAGTCGCCCCCGTTGGGTACCTTACTCTCAGGAAGGCTTATGGATTATAAGGGTCATTGATCTGCAGACATTGACTTAGTGAACCTTGGGGAGACTTGGTATTTGAGACCCCGGGTAGTACATGCGTTGCTTTGGAAACCATGACACGATTAGTTATATGATATATAGTATATAATATACTGGTTTTGGGGTGAGTCCCACATGGATTTGGGCAGTGGCTCGTATGGTTGGTTTAGTGTACGATTTTGGGCCAAGGCCCTGATGGTTTGATAACTGATTTTCGAATGCATGCATGCTTTTTAGTGAAGGGTATAAATATCTTTCGTTTTATGAAAATGTTTTTATAAATTCTTTGTTTTGTCCACTCACAGTTTTTAATGTTTTGAATGCCCTTCAGGTTGATCGTGGATGCGGGTTGCAGTAGAGACCGAGACATCACACTCCTCCTCCGGATCCTGGCGCTCTCTGAAGCCCCGAGTGGGCTAAAGTTGGAATTTTTCCTTGTCTAACACTCCATGTCATACGGGATCAGGCACGTCCCGTATTAATTCCGGGGGGATTGGGACGGGTCCTGACACTAAATGACCCGAAGAGTTCAGTATAACCTCGAGTGACTTAAGGCTAAGCTTGCAAGCGCGCAACAAGGACGCCCTGTGAGTAGACATTTGATTTCTAAATAGGATGCATGCATAACTTTTTTATATGTTTTAAATATGTGATATGAGATGCCTTGAGTGCATATGATTGTGGTGTTTGGCATTTTCGTATAAATATGGTATTGCAGGTATTTCGATGATTTATGATATACATGGCTTAAGGTTTTATATGGATTTGTGGTTTCAAATGATTTGAACAATGAAATGATTTCGGATTTGGAAATGTGATATCGGGCTTAAGGCCCCGTTGATTTATGAAATATCGGGCTTGAGGCCCCGTTGATTTCTGAAATATTGGGCTTGAGGCCCATTTGGTTTATGGTATCAGGCATGAGTCCCAGTTGTGGTTTATAAATGAGATTTCAGGTTTGAAACCCTATGAAAATTAATTGGGTTGAGACCTTATGAGATTTGGTTTTCGGATTTGGATTTGGATATGGATTTTGGGCTGAGTCCCTATGAGATTTGGATTGGATTGGATTCCTTGAATCCTGTATTTTTGGAAATGGTTTATGGAAGTTATAGCTCTGGCTGAGACCCCTGTTGAACTATTTATAAACGATTTTATGATAGTTTTCAACTGGTTTGATTTTGGTTTTTTATTATACCCTCCCTACGAGTGGTTGTCTCCTCTAGACGTCTCGTAGTATCCAAAAGTAGTTACGGAGCATTTCCTAAGAGGGGCCTCTCTACGAGAGGCTCAGGATCAGGATTTCTATGGATCAATATACCATGGGCAGTGATCCGGGGGAAGCATACCATTATGGTACCGCCCGTGACACTAGTGGACCCAGGGGACCCTCGGACTTGAGACCCCGAGTAGCACGTGTAGCTTTAGAAATGTGACAATATTGGTTAGACATCTGTGATGTAAGGCATCTGGGAAGCCAAGGATTGGTATATTTTATTTTATTGGTTTTGGGCAGAGACCCTCACGTGTTTGGTTTTGGGCTGAGACCCTACTGTGGAAATGGAAATGATTGAGAAATGTTTTTCATTGTGGTTTGATTTGAGAAGCGTTTTTCACTGGTTACAGCATTTTTCACTACATCACATGCTGCCACAGATCCTGGCACACTCTAGTTGCGTCGAGAGGGTTTAAATGTATCCCTGGTCTAGCACAGGGTGTTAGACAGGGGCATGGCACATCCCGAGTTAATCCCGGAGGGGGGGGGGGGGGGTGGGGGTGGGGGGATTGGGATGGGTTGTGTCAGCTTGGTATTAGAGTTGGTATTAGATTGGTATTAGAGCATTTGGGTTGCTCTTGGAGTGTTGCGTAGGCGCCGAGTAGGTTGTGTTTGGCATGGTATGTTC